>CM050165.1:101931322-102531322 GCA_027410445.1 Discoglossus pictus | reverse complement strand
CCTCCTCCTTCTTAGTAGCACAGGAGAATAATAACATACTACACATCTATCCCACTCACACAGCAAACCACTAAAGTACATTTAACCCTTCAATCAGATCTGCTGCAAGGAAATCTCCTACCACTATCATGCTGGATACATGTGCTTCTGGACTGACACACCACTGCAGAACAATGGAAAATATCATAAAATCTCATGACTGAAGTCTTTACAACTTTCCCATAGGAAAAATATAAAAAAAAAAGAACCACTGCAGCATTAATCTGATTGTTCTGTTGTAGTTGTAAAAGGTATTAAAATAACTCTCTGCGGATTATCGGTTACACAGGAGGTAGATTCAATCACATTGTGCACACACTATAAGAATAATCATAGGGGCACGTTGGTCCTTTATCTCATTTTATGTATTTTCACGGGTGTCATCTATGAACAAAGAACAATGTGGGACTACATCAAAAATAATATAAATATATATATATATATATATATATATATATATAAATATACATATAAATAAAATAAATATTATATATATATATATATAAAAATAAATATATATAAATATATATATATATATATATATATATATATATATATACACACACACACATATATATATACATATAAATAAATAAATACAAATATATATATATATATATATATATATATATTATTATTATTATTAATAATAAAATTATGCAAAACAAATAATAAAAAAAAGGGTCTAAAGAACATAATCAAGGTAAAACTGAGAAATCTGAAAGAAATATATCAATGAAATTAAGCAAAGCCTTTATCTACACCTTATGTGTGAGCAAAAAACGTAGTGGAGAGATATGGGACTCCCAAAATTGATCATATGTACTTGTATTAGGGCAAAAATAGATATAAATGGGATTAATCCCCTTCTGCAAAGAGGGTGGGATGGTATTGATGAAGATGCTTGGGAATGCTTTCCCTTTATTAATCGTATTAGCTGCTTAGTCTGGGAAGCTCGTCATAATCAGTAGGTTTATGAATGGGTGGAGGGGAACCCCGCATCCTCCAGACCCTCATGCAAGAAAAAAAGCACCAAGTTGCAAATCAGGGCTTGGTATATAAGGTGCCCCTTACTATCCTCCCAATAACCCTACAGTACCATACCTTGTGTGCTCCAGGGTGTGTGACTTGAGCTGTATGATGGGTGAAGCTCCTCTCACATCCACCTTTAAATAGGTCCTGATCAGGAAGAAGCCGCCTTGACCATAAGGGACTGAGCAGAGTGAATCCTTGTACTGAATGCCATGCACAGCCAGCCTCTAGCAGCACACAGAGGAAGCACACACACACACTCACATAGACATACACACACTCCCTCTCTCCTTCACACTGATAATATCACACAGGGACAAAAGTGCACATCCAGGATCATTAGCTTCTCCTCAGTACCCTCCAACTTCCCTCCTCAGCTCCTGTGAAGCACTAGCAGACTTCTTTTTTTTTCTTTGTAGATCCCAGGCAGTTCTTTTCTTTCTCCAGCTCCTTTCCCCCCAGCTGTCTGCTTAGCCTTAGAATATTTTCCGATTTCCTCTGCTTTCAGACTGAGGGAGCTCAGGGCTTGCAATGCATCATGGCTGTGTGCCAGCCCTCTTATCAACATCCAGACACTCCCACCCATTGATCACTCACTTGCACAATTACTTTAACTTCCTTTTTTTTCCCTTTCCTTACATTTTTAGCAGTTTTTTATATTTTCTTACAGAGTACAGTGTATGATTGTAATAGTTTAGGACAAGGAAACTCCTATTAATGCTGCATAGTGGGAGCAGCAGTTTATATTCAAAAGACACTATCCATGTATTTGCTGTTGTTCAGTTGTGTCCGACTGTCTGTGACCTCATGGACCGTAACACACCATGCTGAACCACTTGTTATACATGGCAGAGATACTGGAGGATGCCAGTTACTTCTCCAGTGGGCGACAGCATACAGCTCCTGGTATTCCTAGGTGGTCTCCCGTCCAAGTACTGACCAGGCCAAACTCTGCTTGGCTTCAGGGTGGTGTGACCTATTGTTTCCCTGACTGGAATCCAATCCGGGTCGCAGACGTGAAAACACCAAATCCTAACCAATGGACCACCAGGGGACCCATCCATGTATACTACATGGTATATTAACATTTAACTACAACTGAAGTATCATAAGTATAGCATGTTCTTGAGTAAAGTGACTTGATAGTGGTACAATGTTTTTGTTGTTTAGTCGTTCGGTCACTCTCGTGACCTCAAAGACCAAAGCAAGCCAGGTACATCTATTGTTATATCTCTGGTCATGCTTTGCAAAAATATTTAGTGGGTTTCCAGTTCATTCTCTAGATTTGTCTGACCTCTCTACTATGACCTTACCATCTTGGGTGACCCTACTTGATAAAGCTCACAGCGTCAATGAAGTACACAAGCCCCTTCACCACAACAAGGGTGTGATCAAGAAGGGGACAATATTTTTAGAAAACTTAAAATAAATAAGGAGCCTTTCATTTGTATCTATTGTCTTCAGTTTTGCTTTAATGTCAGCAGACACTTTGCCTTGGTTCCTAACATAATTAGATACCTGGGAGGAATGGGAAGAATCATATTTGTGGATAAAAACACTATTCAGTTTTGTTGAAAGACTGACACTCTGAATCATCACTTGACAGTAGAACTAAATTTCAATGAAAGTTACAGAAGTATTGACTTCCCTTCAGGCTTCATGCAGACAAGTGATCCAATGGGGGAAATGTACTAATTATCTTGAGTGGCTGAGATTTATATTGTTGTATTTACTATGCCCCCTTCTGGATCACTACCTTGTCATGATGAAGCGGCTTGTGTACTTCAATGAAGCTGTGAGCTATACCATATAGGGTCACCCAAGATGGGCAGGTCATAGCAGAGAGGTCAGTCCACTGGAGAAGGAACTGGTAACCCACTTCAGCATCTTTGCAAAGATAACCTTATGGATAAGCACAACCAGACACAAGATGTTCCTGAAGTGCTGCGGTCTATAGGGTCATTGAGAGTCAGAAACTACTGAATGACTTAACAACAATATTTACTATGCATCATTTTCTATGGGGGGGGGGGGGGAATTGAGACGAATATCCTCCTCACCTCATCTCAGCCACTTGAGATGATGAATAAATTCCACACAAAGATGGAAGTGCCCATGACATATGCCGATTTTCTTAAATTTTGATGTTCTTCTTAGCTCATGGCTTACATAGTGGCTAATGTGGTTAGATTGTGAGATGTGTTTTCAATATGTTTAACATAGTATCCTTCACTTGGAGATTGTCTTACTATATATAGCAGCATTACGCTTAGAGTTGTCCAATTAGTTGCTAAACTGTTTTGTGTAGAAAATACACAAGGTGTTGATAGATAGATTTTAGGCCATGGATTTCTAAAGTGTGGTCCATCCACCAAGTATCTGGCAAGCTTAATTCAAGGAGTTCAAATAACAAATAGAATTACAAGTAACTACGAAAAAGTGCATATATATATATATATATATATATATATATCACATATATAGTAGTGGATCTTTGCAATGTTCGGAACGCTTGTGATGTTGTGATGTTCGAAGCGAGCCGTTGATGCACGCATGTTTGTCACTCTTTTGCGTCCCTCGCAAATCGAGGGACACCTGCGAGGCACACGGGACTTAGGCTGCAATGAGCACCAGAGGCACTCATTGTGCTGCGAGGCGCTTATTGCACTGCGAGCCTCGCAAGGCGAGCCATTGAAGCATGCAGGACATCTGACGGTCGCAACTGCAAGCCAAAAGCGTAACTCTAAAAACCCGAAAAAATGCAAAATAACAATTAAAAAAAATAATAACACACACAGCACAGGGGAAGAGCCAGGAAGCCTGTGAGTGAGGTTGCAATCGAATTTAAGGCATATTTGGTGGTTTTTCATCAATTCAAAATCAGCTAGGAAAAAAATGGCGGACGAAAAACGTAAAAAAATCGGAAACTGGATGAAAACGAGGCTGAGCAAAGCCAGGCACGCGGCACTTAGAAAATACACAACGGCAAAGACAGTAACACTTACACCGACAGCACCAGGCACGTGGGACTTTAAAAATAAAGCCAATGGCAGTCAGCACGTAACACGCAAACATACAGCAGACACACAGAGGAGAAAGACACAAGGAAGGGACAAGGGGGAGATGGTGTAAAGAGACACATGGCATTCAAAGCACAAAATGTGCACGTTAACAAAAGCTGCAATGAGCAGCCCGTACAGTAGGCAGGAGGAAAGGCTCGCAATGAGAGCCGAAGGCGCTCATCATGGGGCTCATTCTGAGCACTGCGAGCGGGAGAGGAAAGTTGAAGTACACGTAGGAGAGGCTCGCAATGAGTGGCAAAGGCTCTCATTGCGAGCTATGCGATGAACGCCAAAGGCGCTCAGGGTGGGGCTCGCGATTAACGCCGAAGGTGCTCAGAGGAGCAAAAGCCTCACATTTTGTGGCAAACAGCATTGCCAGCCTTACAATTTATTCCTGTCATTTTTGACGGGCAAGTTCTTAGTAGATCTATATTTTGTTTTTTATGTGTATACAAACCATCGCTATAAGTCACAGTTATAGATAAATTATAGAAGAATGTATAAGCAGTTAAGCTGTACTCTGTTCAGGTATCACTTTGTTAAACATGTCCAGGATCTCAGAGATGATCCCTGTGACCAATGAAGGGTGACCAGCCAGTCCACATGATAATTGGAGGGTGATGATTAGGAAAAAAAACATACTCACACCACTTTGTACTCCGACCCCCAGTCATGATAACAAAAACAGAGTCTTCTGGTAATTTTCTCATTATTATAGTATATTTAGATAAAAATGTGGATCAGTAGCAAAAACATCCAAAAATGACTGCTACTGACCGGCTGAACTGAACAGAAAATGTAAACAACATAGCTTTTATACTTGACTACATAAAAACAATGGTATAGCCCATCATCCCTTCTAGGAGAATGAGACATTCCCACCAACAACCAATAACAGTTTATTTATATATGATATCCAATAAGCTATAACACATGTGATCAAGACTTATCAAACATGTTTCGGTACGTGACTCTAGATGTACAAGAAAATACTTTATTTCTATGTTCTGTGCAAAGGGCAAACTGTCCTTAGCTGAAACTGCTAAGTCATGGGTCATGTAGAAATAACCATTTCATAACTTATATTTTACAAGAATGGAAAATACTAACTGGTTCACAGCTTACATCTTTAGCCAAATATCACACTAACTGGAAAGAGTGATATTTGTTATATATACACACAAAAAATGTAAGGATATTTGTATTACTTCCCCAACAGTGACGAGACCAAAAAAGCTGAGAACCACTGCTTTAAATAATTACATAATATTTTAAAATAATTTATTGAAATATTAACAAAAATAAAAATATGTATGTGAAAGAAATAATAGATTGAGACAATGCAGACTGGAGGTGCTATGTCAGACTCAAGAGTAGGAAAAGTTAGTTGAAAGGAGGATATTTTCTGTGAAAGAGAGACACTTTTCTACTTTACAGAACAGGTTTAATGACTCATGGGAAGCCCACCACTACTCTATAGTCAGTTCAGTATAAAGCATTGCAATTGTTAACTAACACGCAGAAAGGTCCACAAAGCCCTCAGACAATATTCAAGTTCTATTACACAAATTTGTTTTTTTTACCTTTTCTTGATTTAGTGCTTTACCTTAAGGTGTTAAGTTCCATAACTATATCATATAGAGGTGAATTGATAAAGTAAATTAATTTAAGACAAATGACTAAAGAACAATTTTTTTTGTGGTTTTACCATTTTTATGGGCACAAACAGAATATTAAAAACACTTGCTTTATTATATATTATTAAAACTTATTTAATTTTATAAAATACGAATTAAAAACTGAGATTTTTATTTCCAGTTTAATTACACGCATACAGATCTGTTTCATGGTTACTGCCGATCAAACAGTTCTGATTCATGTAAGTGACCTGGTTTGTGAATAATCCGTCCATTGCTATGCCTAAAATAGTGAAATACAGTGGGCATAAGCTTAAAAGGAGCCATGTATAAAATGGTTATGGATTTGCATGTCCCTGCCCAATTTTCCCAGAGTGCAGTGCATTAACTGTATTTCTGAGAAATTTCAGCAGGAAATAGGTTTAACAACTTATTTTTTAGACATTCAAAGGAATTACTAATGTACTATCCATTGTTTGTACTACTGTATTGTGTACGGTGGAGGGCTTCTATCACTCTTCAGACCACCATATGTGAAACGATTGCTGTAGTGAACTACTCTCTACAAAAATCCACCACACAAACCAGGCACTCACCATGCACTTATGATCGGCAGTAACCATGAAACAGTTCTGTATGCGTGTAAGTGACCGGGTTTAAAAATATGACTGATCATGCAAAACATGTTTTATTTTATTGAAGGATAGTGATCATAAGAAGCCATTTATCATCACATAGTTGTTTGGCCCCGAACAAAAGTTTACATACCCTTGAATGTTTGGCCTTGTTACAGACAAACAAGGTGACACACACAGGTTAAAATGGCAATTAAAGGTTAATTACCCACACCTGTGGCTTTTTAAATTGCAAGTAGTGCCTGTGTATAAATAGTCAATTAGTTTTTTAGCTCTCACATGGACACACTGAGCAGGCTTGATACTGTGCCATAGGGAGCAGAAAAGAACTGTCAAAAGACCTGCATAACAAGGTAATGGAACTTCATAAAGATATAAAAAGGATATAAGAAGATAACCTTGAAAATGCCAGTCAGTAGTGTTCAATCACTTATTAAGAAGTGGAAAATTCAGGGATCTCTTGATACCAAGCCAAGGTCAGGTAGACCAAGAAAGATTTCAGCTACAACTGCCAGAAGAATTGATCGGAATACAAAGAAAAACCCACAGGTAACCTCAGGAGAAATACAGGCTGCTCTGGAAAAAGACAGTGTGGTTGTTTCAAGGAGCACAATACGACGATACTTGAACAAAAATCAGCTGCATGGCCAATTTGCCAGAAAGAAGCCTTTGCTGTGCCAATGCCACAATAAAGCCTGGTTACAATATGCCCAACAACACGTTGACATGCATGGTGGTGGCTCACTGATATTTTGGGGGGTGCGAGCTCTAAAGGCACAGGGAATCTTGTGAAAATTGATGGCAAGGTGAATGCAGCATGTTATCGGAAATTAGCATAGCAGACAATTGGCATTCTTCTGCATGAAGGCTGCGCATGGGACTCTCTTGAACTTTCCAGCATAACAATGGCCCTAACCACAAGGCCATCCAGTGGTTACAGCAGAAAAAGGTGAAGGTTGTGGAGTGGCCATCACAGTCTCTTGACCTTAATATCATCGAGCCACTCTGGGGAGATCTCAAACATGCGGTTCATGCAAGACGACCAAAGACTTTTTTGCCAAGACTAATGGGCAGCTATACCACTTGCAAGAATTAAGGGCCCCATAGACAACTATTACAAAAGACTGCACGCTTTCATGCTGATGCTAAAGGGGGCAATACACAGTATTGAGAGCTAAGGGTATGTAAACTTTTAATCAGGGCCATTTGGGTGATTTCTGTTACTATTATGATTTAATAAGGAGCCAAACAACTATGTGATAATAAATGGCTTCATATGATCACTATCCTTCAATAAAATATATTTTTTTGCATGATCAGTCATATTTTTAAAATAAATGCCAAAATGTCACAGTTTCTGCCAGGGTATACAAACTTTTGA
Source organism: Discoglossus pictus (assembly GCA_027410445.1). Lineage (NCBI taxonomy): Eukaryota > Metazoa > Chordata > Amphibia > Anura > Alytidae > Discoglossus > Discoglossus pictus. The sequence continues at coordinate 102,523,536 of CM050165.1, read as the reverse complement.
GCACAACTGTATATATATATATATATATATATATATATATATATATATATATATATATATATATTATAATCATGGTTGACTCTGGGTGAATATATGTAAATGTATATGATTTTAGGGAGCTCTGGCTGAATATATATTTAGAAAATAATAATAGGAGACCCAGGAGGAATTATGATTATAGATTATCTATTATAGATGACCATGATTAAATATGTATTTGTTTATAATTATAGGTGAACATGGCTGAATATGTATACATTCATATAATATTTGACAATTGAATATTTATATTACAATAGTCCCTGGCTTATGTATATGGGCCTCATTCAAATGTGATTTGGCCAATTGAATAGGGCTCTATATAAGCACATAGCATTTTTTTACAGAAGTTTTTAGTTAGTGAAGACCTTGCTTTTGGACATAAATATGTAAATATGGGGACCTAAATATGTAAATATGTACATATTTATTTTATTGCACAGGACCATGGCTGAATATGTGCATACTTACTTTAATGTAGGGGACCCTAGCTGATAATGTTTGTATATTTGTATTATAACTATAGTGGGCCCTTAGTGAATGCTGATATAATATTAAGAGGTCCTGGTCTAATGTGTTTAGATTTTATGATTAAAAGTGAATCTGATTAAATATGAATTATATGATTTATATTTAAGGAACCCAGTGTGTGAGTGTATGATGTTTTCCCTGATTGCTTATGCTCTTTCTCTCACCATTTATTTGGACCAGTGGCTATCAACAGGCACCAACTGGCTACCAATAAAAATTATCTGTAACGCTTTTTAGATTCAAAACATTATTAACAGCCCAGTTGATAATAGTTTATTTACTACTGTGTCAGTGACATAATTAGGGGAATAACCTCTGATTGCTATAAATCCCACTCCATGCTATTTTCATACCCCACTCTGTTTTCCCTTTCTCTATAAGGATAACAAGCAAGGAGTCAGGGACTGGCTGTTGAAAAACTTGGATTTACACTATTTTTGGAGATTTAAAAAAAAAAAAATGTGTTGTTTTTAAAATCTTTTTGTAGTTTACCTAGTCCTGCCTAATATTTTCCTAAACAACATTATCATTGATCCTATAAGCAATGTCACTCCTGGGTGACTAAACAGGATATTGCATTGAAGTATTTTCTTAATGGATGTGGATATTATGTCTGCCAAGTAGTTCAATCATTAATTCAAAATGTATGTGTGTAGGTGTTTATCCTCATACTAACATTTAATCTCCAATAGGGCAAATTATATTGCAGAAAATGGAGCAATTTATTAAGTATCACAAGTATCTGCGATGATACACTGAATGTATATTATCATGCAGTTTGTATTCTCTCTTTTTTTCATATACCTGTATTTCTCATGTCTAACCAGCAGTGGGCAGCTCACATTAAGATGTGACTGATCCAGTTAAGGCCTGTCCTGTTTTGATGTTCAGGTTCCATGTAAGTATTGGATCTGTAAAAGTATTTACAGTGGTATTGTATCTGGCCTTTAGCTCTAAAGCATTCAATTACCATGTTAAAATTTGTTTTACTGGACTTGGCTGTAGACAAACTGAAATTTAGTATTGATTTGTTTCCTACCCCTTTTCACGTAGTTATTAGTCAATTGCACTCTACAAAAGCTCCCCATCAATGTGTTTTTTCTTGCATATTGTCCACCACATAGAGCCATTTATTGTCACATTTCAACTGCAGTAGGACTATATTGGCTAGAGCAATGTTGTCCAACTTCATTAGGGTAGTACAGCTAGATGTTTATTGGCCAGTGAGCTGGCAGCTGGATTTGAAATAATATTTTTAAAAATGGTCCGCAGCACACCAGGTACATCTTGTGTCTGGTTGTGCTAATCCATAATGTTTTCATGGCAAACATACTGGAGTTGGTTGCCAGTCCCTTCTCCAGTGGACCACAATGTTTCTTACCTCTCTGCTATGACCTGCCCATCTTGGATGGCCCTGCATGGTATAGCTAACAGCTTCATTAAAGTACACAAGCTCCTTCACCATGACAAGGTAGTGATCCAAAAGGTTATATATATATATATATATATATATATATATACATATATATATATATATATATATATATAACATATAATAGTTGTGGTAATTGTGAGACACTGGGAGGGGGAGAGGGAGGGAGAAAGGAGACACAGGGGAGGGAGAGGGACGGAGATAGGAGACACAGGAGAGGTAGAGCGGGGAGAAATGAGACACATGGGAGTGAGAGGGGAGGGAAACATGGGGGGAAGAGACACAGGGGAGGGAGAGGGGGAAAGAGTGGGGTGGAGACACAGGGGAGGAAGAGGGGGAGACACAGGGGAGGGGGGAAAGAGACACAGGGGAGTGGGGAAATAGACACAGGGGAGGGGGGAAAGAGACATAGGGGAGTGAGATGGGGGAAGGATACACAGGGGAGGGAGGTGGGGCAAAGGAGACGCAGGGGAGGAAGATGAAGGGGAAGGAGACACAGGGGAGGGAGATGGAGGGCAAGGAGACACAGGGAGAGAGATGGGGGGAAGGAGACACAGGGGAGGGAGAGCGTCGGAAAGAGACACAGAGGAGGGAGATGGGGGAAGGAGACACAGGGGAGGGAGAAGGGGGAGGGAGGGGGAGGAGACACAGGGGAGGGAGAGGGCGGAAGAGACACAGGGGAGGGAGAGGGGGTGGAAAAGACACATGGGGAAGAGGGGGTGGAAGAAAAACAGGGGAGGGAGAGGGCTGAAAGAGACACAGGGGAGGGAGAGGGGGAGAGACATGGGAGGGAGAGGAAAAGAGACACAGGGGTGGGTAGAGGAGCTCATTGCGAGGCGCGCCATAAGTGACAAATTTACGGACTTTCGCATTCACACAGCGCGTGCCGTGGCCTGCAATGAGTGGCAAAGCTGCTCATTGCGGGCCCGCGATGAGCACTGAGGCTGCTCATTACAAGACATATATATATATAGGATAGGCACCAGCGCCACACTGTCCATATTAAGGTCAAAGTGACTGTCTGTCAGTAGGTTTCTTAAAATAATGCATCCTATTCTATGATTGAAAGCTGTGTTGTTCAGCAGGCATGTGCTAAAAGGAACTGTGTATAATGTGGTATTGGATTAAAGAGTGAAAATGCATTGTGGTCTCATTTGCATGTCCCTGACTATATTTCTCAGAACTCTGAGTAGAATTGTTTTACTTATTTTTAGGCGTCCAAAGGTGAACACAAATGTACTATTTTTTATTTACTATATTTTTTATGAAATAACTAACAATTTTGGAAGTTATAAATGATGCCCCAAGTGTTTTATATTATTATTATTAGGATTAATTAATATTGGCAGTCAGTGGGCTACAGAAATCCGCTGGTGAGCAACAGCAAACTCCATCAAATATTTGTACTTCTTTTTTTAATTTAGATCATTTTAATATACGGTACATAGTTTAATATTATAAAATAAATAAATGTACTTGTATAAGGCAAAAAAATATCCAGTGCCTAAAATTCTGCGAAATCTGGGCCACAAATAGTCCAATAGCACTGTAAATATAGTAATATACTTATTGATATATGTATGCACATGTTCAATACATATGTTGCATTAAGGCATTATTCATCTTACATTTTTTTTCAGCTTGCAGAAACATTTAACAGTGTCAGTAGGAAACTTACTGTATATGGAAAGCTTGTCGAGGGGGCCCTACAAAGACATATGAAGCTCTATTGAGGTTCTTTAATGCTTGTGGCCATTTGGCATTGTGATGTTTTGGAAACTCCTAAGTAGATTTGAGATACCAGGATTATGTGATCTAGTGGGAACCATTCTGCTGGACAAGGGACTTGATCAATACTGTGGTACAGCTCTACTGACATCACAATACTGGCAAATAAAAAACACTCAATGTGCATTGTGCTGTTTCCAGAGACAGAATAAGCACATTCATTATTCTAAAGCTTAAAGAGCATAACATTTTAATTTCATGTTTTTTATTATTTTTTTAAGATACTCTACTTTGTCATCCATAATAAAACTGTCCCTTTCATTGTAGCTCACTCACTGAAACCATCCTAGTTTATCCTTTTTAAAGGTGTATATAATTTTCCTGGGATTCAAATGATTGTAAGAAACTGGATTATCAGAAAAATATGTGTTATATAGCAAAGTCCTGTGTACTTACAAAGTTATATGTAGGAGAGTAAAATCCAGCTTTGCACACCCACAGGAAGGTTCCATAACCAAGTATGCATAGAAAGTCAGCCAAGTACTAAGTCTGACTTTTCTGGTAGATACCACAGAAAGTAACTGCTGCTGGATCCCAGGCTGCTTTGTAACCAAGAAACCCCAGAATATGATATAAATGTATCAACAAACCTCTGCTTTCTACTGATTGGCCAAAATGATTTATGCATGTTATGCTAATCTTAGCAGGGATTTTCAGGGGTGTCAACTAACAAAAGCTGCAGTTTCCAAACTGGAGGGATTTAGCAAACATTAGGCTGAGTTTGTAAATTATTATTTGGGGATTTTTTATGCAAAAAATGTTTGCATGCACTACTAATTCTCCTCTATCAGATACATTCATAATCCAGGACACTTAGATATGCCTTTAAGTATTTTGTACTATATTACAAAAGACAAAGCAATGTCTTGGCCTTTACTTTACAAAAAAAAAATGTAAAAAGCATTTGCACCTTAAACAAAAGGAAACTCCACATAAATCAAGATGTCTGTATTCACAAATACAATATAATTGATACACACTTGTCACAGTATCACACTATGTCACTATCTCACAGATATGGTCTGTATTAAACCACCACTTTGCTGACCTTTCTATACAAAAGAGAATTATTTCTCAAGGACAGATGATACACTTTTTCAGGTGCAAGCAATAGCAAGTGAAATACAGCACAGAAGACACTTCTTATATGTCAGGATGATATAACATGAAAGAGATGTGCTGTATCTCCTCTGTCTGTGGGAACCCAAATACAAGTAGATAGAAACCTAAACCTGATTCTTAAAGGGTAACTGAGATCTGTAGTACAGCAAACAGCTTTGAAATATACAATTATTTAAATTAGAACTTTTTTCTTTCTCATCCCCTCAATAAAATCCAAATTACTCTGACAAATCCAAGGTAGCCTTTATAATTTAGCACTAGCAATAGCATTTTGATAAGGTATTTTAAAACAAGTAAATTATATTTGCATATATGTTGAAGGTATTGATAAAGTATTTTAAAACAAGGAAATTACATTTACAATATATTGAAGAAATGTTCATCAACCTAGCTAAGCAGGTTTGACGGTTTCAGATTACAGCTGTGAATTCAATCCAGTGTTTCTTCTGTTAAATTATGCCGCTAAAAAACATTTGAAGTTTTCAGTGCACTCATCTTTCGTATATAAACTGTTTGGTAAAATGTTGTATCATTTAAAAAAAAATGCAATTTAAACATATACAGCCTTATTAAATTGTGATTCGGACAATTGAATAGGGCTCTATATAAGCACATAGCATACTTTTTAACAGAAGTTTTTAGTTAGTGAAGACCTTGCTTTTGGATAGAAGCTTACTAACTAAAAACTTCTGTAAAAAAAAATATGTTCTGTGCTTAAATAGAGTCCTTTTAAATTTACTGAATCACAATTTAATAAGGCTGATCATTTACGGTATATTAGGTTTCAGTCTGGTTATGACAATTGCCAACTTAAATTCTAACGCAACTTCTCTGCATAGACCTTTAAGATGCAAAGGACGGAGGATTCTTATTACCATGTAACTTCTCTGCATAGACCTTTAAGATGCAAAGGACGGAGGATTCTTATTACCATGTAACTTCTCAGCATAGACCTTCAAGATGCAAATGACCAGAGGATTAGCAGTTTGTTCTGACTGAATAACAGTTTTCCATATTTTGTGAAGACACCCAAGTGCATTGTCCAGGCTGGCTGAATTATTGCAGATAAAAATCAGTGAAAATCAGTGAAGCACTTTAACTGTTTACCAGCTTAAAATGGGATGAAGAATCATTTTAATTATAAAAAAATTTCAAACTATGACTCTAACAAGTTAGTAAATATACTGTAATCATGCCAGACGTCTTTATTGGGTATATATTTAAAGAACTATTATAGTGATCATCAACGTGAAATTTTGTTTATTTAATAACTAATTAGCAATACCATTGATATTTGAAGAAAAAAAATCAATGTTGTTTTTAAGTCTTCCATTTTAATGTAGTATTTCAAATTTCAACAAATCTGCTTTTCTCCAACCCAGTACTAGATGTCCAGGGCTTTGAGAGAATTTGCCCAGGAGGATGCCCTATCTGCCTCCTTCCCTACAGTAGCCACTAAACACAGACCTGTCTAGTAGAAATTCTAGGAAAGCCTCTTGGGCAGATTCTCTCACAACCCTAGACAACTGGGAGCTACTGTTCAAATGTAATTTTTAAAATATAAACTTTTTTCCCCTTTAATTGCTGATTTTATTACTGTTAATTAGTCATTACCTGAATACATGAAATGCATTTACAGTATGAGTAAAATTGTGCCCTTTATGCTTTAAAGTTATTTATAAAGGAACCTGGAATATGTGGTTTGAGGCATTTTTTTAAATGAATACAGAGATTAAAAAGCTTTTGAACATGACAAGTCTCTCATCCATGAGGTGTGGCATAAAGAGGATTAGTATATTGCTGGCTCGGGCATTGATGTATGTTTACCCAGGCATTTGATTAATCCTCAATAATCCTAACACTTCTTAAAAATCTTGATATTGTTATTATTTTCTAGTATTTATGTTTCTTTTCACACATTTTACTCCTTTATTTTAATATGATTTCATTATGTAATTGTTATTCAGGGGAAGGAGATTAATTTGCACCTAAATTCTTTGTAGGGCCGATGTTGATATTTTTTATTCAACTTAAATATGGTTAATGGTTTGGAAAAAGCAACAAACTAAAAGGATAAAATAAATGAAATGTGTGTAGTTGTAAATTTAGTTGTGATGTTTTTAGTCAGAACCACAATACCCTACTACATGCCCAGTATCCTAAATCAATTCCTGACTACAAATGGACATAATTTAATGAAAGAACAAGAACCAAAATGCACATAATTATTTGGAACATAGACAGAAACTAGTCAGCAAATATAAGCTTACATTTTTTGCAAGCAGATTTACCAATATCTGAATATTATTATCAGTTAGGCCTATGGAAGCTGCATAGTCTGGTTGGCGTTAACTGACCAGCACTACTAGAAAATTAGGCCTAGAACTTTGATTAACCACAAGAGGTGGCAAAGGATGAACACATTGAAAAATAAGCAGATATTATTATTATTATAATTATTATTATTAATAATTATAATAATAATAATCTTTATTTATAGCACATGAATATATTTAATTGCATAAATACAATAAAATAAATAAAAATACACTACACTGCCAAGATGGTTAAGGTCCCACTTCGAAATGCAAGATGGTTAAGGTCCCACTTTGAAATGCAAGATTGTTAAGGTCATACAAGATGGTTAGGATCCCACTTTGAAATGCATACAATCTAGATTTTATTTGTTGGCTTTCTATGTTAAAATTTTTATTTTTTCTTAAGACAAGTGGAGTGCCTGTTAGAGAGGTATGGTAGATAAGGAGTATTGAGGGAGATAGATGAGACTAATGGAAGTATTCATTATGAAGTGGAGTGGAGATATATAGGTGGTAGGTGACCACCAAAGAGTGAGTAGTGAAGGCAGGATTTGATGAGTATTAAAACAATAGATCTAACAAATATTCTGCTCGTGTAGACAATAAAACAAACACAAACAAACTACTAATTCATAACCTAGAATGTATCACAATAAACAGAAAAAAAGAAGCTTTTGGTTTTTCTTTATCATCTGTAAAAAGGCAAAAAAGGAGAGCAGTGAGAGATAGAAATAATCTAGTATATTCTCTAGTATGTTGAGCTTAAACATAGAAATGATTACACTCACATATAAAAAAAGAGAAAAAAGTTTATCTCACTCCACACATGACACTCTAGAACTAGAGTTTTAGAACATATTGGTAATATTTTAAAAGGATATGAAAACCACTCAGGTGTCCAACTGCTAAAGTACTACTAAAGTATGATAAATGTAATACTGAGGGTTTGTTCACAGAAAGAAGGAGAATATGAATTTATCATGAAGTCAGATGCCCCCTTTGGTTAACAGAGTATAATCACAATTGAGACGTTTAATGAAATAATAGCATAGGGATATTCATTGTGTAAAAAAGTTCTTTCATGTAACAATTTGAATTTAGCTTTTTATAATATGTATATTTTTGTAACTGAATATAATTATGTGCAAAGTCCCTTTTCTCTCCCTTACTTTGAGGAACGAAAGGAGAAGAAGAAGCCTGAAAGACAGAGGAGTGTGGCTTGTAGACTGAGATATGTTTTTTCTCCTTTTTTTTATATGTGAGTGTAATACTTTCTATGTTTAAAGTTTAACTCAACCTTTCTCCCCCTGTTCCCCTTTTTTGTTGTTGTTGCTTTTGATGTAAGAACAAACAAGTGACTGGACTGTTTTTTTACATAAAGATAACATAATATGGTTAATAACTGTATGTGAGGAGTGAAAGACATGGCAGAGTTCAACATACTCCTAAGACAGCATGGGTGTAGGAACTGGGGTGGGGGGACAAATCTCCCCCAGATTTTTCTCTGTTTGTATGTATGTATAAATACTCTATTTTACAGCTTGCATATACCATGAGCTGCATACCCCCAGAATTATTCGGGCTCCTACACCCCTGTAAGAAAGCATGCCTGGATGGTAATGATGCCATTGGCATTGTCAGCTGTTAGATAACTTTGACTTTTGATATCTTTATTAGGAGAGGGAAAGTTTCAAGACACTAAGCTTGAGAATAAGGGAAGATATGCAGAAGGATATGTTTGTTATAACCTGGTGATATATACTAGAAGCTTTGTGTGTCACCTCCATATACATTATACTGATTTGCAAAAATAGTTATTAAGTCACCAAGAAAGAATGTGTAGATGAAGAACAGTGGTGAGGTTTGGACAAGTGATAGTCAGGGAGAAGACATGCCAGAGAAGATGCTAAATGTTTGATTTGCTAAATAGGATGTAGAAGACAAGAGACCCATGTCACTAAATCATTCTAAAATGTGTATATTGGATACTTTACTTATATTATTTTTTAAAAACAAAAATACCTGTTCTGAATAATTGATTTGAATGTATAAGTGCCCTCTCAGTAAATGTACACTAATTTAGCTATCATAGTTATGCTACAAAAGTCAGTCAGATACAAAACAAAATGCAGTGGTTACATATTTTTAAAATGTGCTCCTTTAAATACATGATAAAATAAACTTGGGTGTTCCATATCCATTAAAATGAAAGTAGTAGAGCTCATAATTGCCAGGACTGTGGACTTTGCATATAACATATACCATATAACATATATGTGGGACATGTATATGCAAAATAAATGTGAAATGTGTATCTTGATTAGAGAGTACAAACAGAAAATGTATCAGTCATAAAGCAAAGGTAAAATGTAATTCAGTCTAGGCATTCTACAGAATACCCAGGTATTATATATAACTATCGAATTGACCGTCAAAAAATGACGGCAATGAAATTGTAAGGTAGCTAATGCTGTTTGGTGTATAATAATTAAATATCTAATACAATTAATAAATGAATATACTTTACCTATTTTGAAGCATTGTGTTGAAGAGCTGGCAATCTGTTTTGATGTTGCTGCAGCATTAGTGGTGTGGAGCTGCTGTGTAAGCGTGATGAATGTGTGCAGTGTAATAGTGTGCGTGCGCAAGCCGAAACCGTTAGCGTAGTTGTGTACTTCCGCATTAGCGTAAAATGGCGGGTAATGTGTGGTATGCGTCTTAGCGGAATATCCGTAGGTCGTTTGTGGTGTTTTGCACGTTTCTTGTGGTGTTTTGCGTGTTTAGAGTGCTGTAGCCTCGTTTTCGTTTTGTTTGTCGGCCATTTTTTCTCTCGCTTAGCGATTTTTTTAGTGTCTAAACTCTTTTATTTTTAGTTAACTAAAGGTGTAAGTTACTTTTTTGAGGTCCTGGATGCTTCCTCTTGCTGTAGGTAAGCTTTTTATGTATGTGGTGTGTGTATTTATTGTGTTTTGAATTTTGTAATGTTCGCGAGTTGCGGCCGATTTTTGCGAGGTCGTAATGTGTGGTAACGTGTCTCGTATGTTTTTTGCGTTGCGAGGTAAAGTTTGCGAGGGTCGCGGTTGTTGTGTCGTGTTTGCGTTTTAACGTAAATTTTGCGAGGGTCGCAGTTGCTGGCATGGAGCGCCTTAAAAATGCTTAAAATGGCCAGTGATTCTATGCATTGCCTACTTTTCACACTTTTCACAGTTTTTCATCTTTTTTGGTCCAAAGGGAACATCTCAAATTTCATTCATCTATTTGCCAAGACCGTAAACCAGGATCATAGATATAGAGCTTTGTACTAGAAGTAATTCAGGACAGGACATTTTTAGAAGTTTCTTGAGCAGTATAATTTTATTATCTATCAATAAAAAATGATCTGGTATGATAGTACAATCAAACATGAAAAAGGAGAGAGTATGAACACTTTTTGTGCTGTGACGGGCAATCACTTCATCATCAACAATCTGTACTGATTTTCAGATATTCCCTTAGCTACTGTATTCTTTTATTTTTTGTGTTTATGTAAGAAAATAAGCTTTTGTTATCACCACAAGTTTCCTTTCTAAGTGTCAGCAACAGAAATGGAAAACACATTTTTGGAAATAACATTTCCCTTCTCCTCATATACAGCAGTAACTTTCTTATACATATTTATACTTCTCTAGTACTGCTCTTTCATATAAAAGAAGCATAAGTGCCCATGGAACTTGCCCTTTTTAAACCTCATCCAGATAAAAAACTCACTTAAAGGACCACTGCAGAATGAAAATGTAAATATATGTTTTACTAAGCAGGAAAAAAAGTAATACAACTAGATTTTAATTAGAAAAAAAATAACTTCTCTCTGTTCCTCTTCCCCACCCCCTCCCTCCACTGATAACTATAAATATCCCCCCACATCATCCAAATCCGAGGGAGTGATGTAACTAACAAAAAATGGATTCCTGTACTCATAAACAAAATCTTCCAAAAAAATCAGATTTTCCCTTAAATTGTATGCTTACAGATTGCATAGCTGCTAAGTGTTAGTTTGGTACATACTTTTTTCATGGACTGCAGTGTTCCTTTAACTCATTCTCAAATTCTATTGTATCTGTATCCCAAACCCCTTAGGTTAGGTTCTGGAGCTTCTCTCTCTTATAAATCACTATAATATATTTGTGTCCTTCATATACACATGGTCAGATTCACAATGCAAGGCCCAGCTACCAGCCTCATAATCGTGCAACCCTAAAGGCTTATGAGAAGCAGGTTGGCCATGCATTGTAAGCCCACGCTGTGCCCTAAACGCTCAGTTTAACTGCAGGCGTAATGTGTTTCATATTAAGGTGACTATAATACAAATGACAAATAAGTGATTGCTTATTTGTGATTTTGTTCCTGGGCAGATCTGTGACCTTATATTATGGACTCATAACTATTGTATATATTTTCTAATGTTATATATTTAATCACTTTTTAACACAATTTGTGATTGCACATGTCTCAGAAGACAATATCAAGTCATTCTCTATAGGGCTGTCTGTCTCAGCAGATAGAAAGGGAGAACCCAACATTATCTGTTTTTTTTAAGAGTAATACTTCAACCTTTAAAATAAAACATGTGACTCCCTTCTAGCAAACATGAGGACCAGAACACTAATTGTGCAAGGGAAGGTAGCCTGAGGAATGTGCGCCGACAAATGCGCTCCAACGCATGCACGCACACAGAAAAGCGCGGCCATCAATAGCGCGACCCTCAATAGCGCTCTCATTCACATCTATCACCCAGCATACACAAAAACGCGCCCCTCAATAACGCGCCTGTGCGCGATGATGTCAGCCCGCTCTACAGGCTGAATCCGGGGTCCTTTGCCCATCTTTCTTTTTCAGTTTTAGCCCCCATTGCCACCCCCAAATATCCCTTTTCTATCCCACTCCTGGGGGCAAGCAGAGTTCTGCCTCCCGCTCCCGGTCTTGTCCGGGGTATCCTCGGTCGTGAAACACAGACATACAGTCATTCGCACTCCCTCTTCATCTCCTCTTTCTCCGTCCTCACTATCATTACACCCTCTTCTCTCTGTCAAAGTTTCTCTTGCTCCCTCCCCATCTACTCTCCCTCCATCTCCTTCATCTGCCTCCATCTACTCCCCGCTACACCCACCTGCCCTACACTGCCCCCATCTACTCCCCGCTACCACCACCACCAGTTATAGTTATCAGTGGAGGGAGGGGGTGGGGAAGAGGAACAGAGAGAAGTTATTTTTTTTCTAATTAAAAACTAGTTGTATGACTTTTTTTCCTGCTTAGTAAAACATATATTTACATTTTCATTCTGCAGTGGTCCTTTAAGTGAGTTTTTATCTGGATGAGGGTTAAAAAGGGCAAGTTCCATGGGCACTTATGCTTCTTTTATATGAAAGAGCAGTCCTAGAGATGTATAAATATGTATAAGAAAGTTACTGCTGTAAATGAGGAGAAGGGAAATGTTATTTCCAAAAATGTGTTTTCTATTTCTGTTGCTGACACTTAGAAAGGAAATTTGTGGTGATAACAAAAGCTTATTTTCTTACATAAACACAAAAAATAAAAGAATACAGTAGCTAAGGGAATATATGAAAATCAGTACAGATTGTTGATGAAGTGATTGCCCGTCACAGCACAAAAAGTGTTCATACTCTCTCCTTTTTCATGTTTGATTGTACTATGATACCAGATCATTTTTTATTGCTAGATAATAAAATTATACTGCTCAAGAAACTTCTAAAAATGTCCTGTCCTGAATTACTTCTAGTACAATAACTCTATATCTATGATCCTAGATATGCCCAGGAACAAAATCACAAACAAGTGATCACTTATTTGTCATTTGTATTATAATCACCTTAATATGAAACACAGTACGCCTGCACTACGCTGCCCCCATCTACTCCCTGGTACCCCCACCTGCCCTACACTGCCCCCATCTACTCCCTGCTACCCCCACCTGCCCTACACTGCCCCCATCTACTCCCTGCTACCTCCACCTGCCCTGTTTTACATAATATTTTTTTCAAGCAAAATCGACTTTTGTAATGTTTAAAAGCATACTCTTTTGAAGGCATGGGAAAAAAACTATTTTTACTTTACATTTAGGTGGCATTAGATATCATATAAATTGTGCCCTTGTAGGTTTGGGTGGCCATATGTCCCCTTTATGGAGTGATGACCAGAATTTTATTACAACGCTTTTTTTAATGACAGTTTTAAAGACACTTTTGTCATTGTACTGCTTGTAAACTAGACAGAGGAAAACCATACCACTTCTTATGGTGTACTTCTTTTTGAGAAATACAACTTTTAGCCTTACATGGAAAATGGAATATGCGCAGCACCTTAAACTAGATGTTTAACTCGAGCTCTACACTATGCATTTGAAATAGTACCCCTTTAATAAATGGGAATTGTGTTCACCCATACTGGATTAAGTACTGCTTCTAGTTTAGATGAGTAAAGCTAACACAGATCTGCACATTTTCTTATATGAAATCGACATCCCAACATTCAATGATGTGCTTCCCATCCCTGTGAAGCTTAGTAAGTCTAGGAATATGATGGTATGATTTGATGTGATGTGTTTGTCATCTATCTCCATGTCAACATGCTTGGTGTGATTTCTTTTTTATTAAAATAATGTTTATTGAAATACAAGGAAAGTACATAAAATCTAAGTTTGTTACAGTATGATGGTATGGTAAATTTCTCCATCATCTTAAACCTTTTTTTCTTTTCTTTCCTTTCCTTTTTTCTTTCCTCTTCATCTTTCCTTATTGATTTGAATTAACCATAAAAGCTTAATATTACTCAAACATAATACAATAATAATATATGAAAGAAAAAAAGGGGGTAGGGAGTGGGTGGGAAAGAGGGGGGTTATGAAATTGTGTGCACACTCGCCATAATGCGGGTCGGGCTTTGATTTTTATCTTTCTCTTTTTTTTTGTTTCAGCCTAATTTTAGAGCTTTATGTCCCAGCATGATGCCCATTTTTTTTTTATCATTTTCATCTAGTTCCGCTGTAATCGTACTCATATTGTCGATGTATTGAATTTTTCTCTTAACGTCTTCAAATGTGGGAATGTTTGCTTTCCAGTTTTTTGCTATGATATTTCTGGAGGCTAAGACTATCTGATTTGTTAGGAATTGTGATTCCTTCTAGAGTTTTGGAATAGGAAGACCTAGGAATACTTCCCCTGTTTTCTTTTTTGTGTCTTCTATAAGATCATTTTGTATTTATGCCTATAACCTTGATGTGATTCAATAGGAATAGTAATATGAGGAGGGCAAAGTTGCTGCAAGAAATGCTTTGATCCACAATGAATACATTTAATGCAACAGAAGTCAGGTTGCCAGATTTGTTTATTTGTCTTTTATATACAGAATAAAAGTGATAGAAAGCAGAGCTGCATGAGCCAGCCAACTTGAATAATAAAAGGTCTTGCAAATGGAAATTGCATAGATAAAATGGGTACAGTTATGAAATTAGTGGAAATTGGGGTTAATTAAAGTTAAACTGGTCAAAAAAAAAAGTTCTCCACTTTTATATTTTATATGCAGAAGGAGTGTGCTTCAAAGCAACTAATACATATTTGTGATTCACACATTTCCATAATAATACACCACAAGCAATGAATATTATCTCAGCAATGATTTACTTTAGAAAACATGGATAGTACAATGTATATATAGATATCCAGACTATATATTCAATGTATAGCTAGATATTCAGAAGTTTAAAAAACTTCTTGATTTTGAGATGGCCAACATGTAACCTTGTTTAATAATTAAGAAACCTATGATCTTGTAATTATAGTAAGATTTTAATTTCACATATTCATACTTTTTACCCAGTTTGAGAAATAGACACTTATTTGTAGACAAGGTTTCCATAACTTCCTAGATATACAACTATTACAAGTTTCAGCTATACGTCTGCTTCTTATTTTCATATTTGACTTCAAAATTAAACCCTGAACTAATTCAGCTTTGATCTAATGTAATATGTAGAGTATAGGCCGACCCTAGTAACAAGCTTACAGATTTCTTAATATCTGTGCAATGTAAAGAAATCTGATTGCATACAATAAACAATAAAGAATCATATTCATAATATGTGTTTTAAACAGTAAAAAATAAGTAAATGCAACATTTCATTTATTAATGGTTAAGTGTAATTATTCTCTAATCTGAGAGTATATTGTTTTATTTGTTTTCCTTAGTTGTCACCTGGGATGTTTATACTATTGTGTTACACTTCCTTTTAATCCTATCTTTCGTTCCACAACCTGGAGAAGAATGGAATATATTCTTAACTCTAGCCAAGGTTAGAAAAAAAACAAATAGAATCTTAAGTAGAGTAAAATACAATATAATACTAAGTCTAGTTCAAAACAGCATTTTTTAAATATGAAAATGTAATAGACCTTTATTAAAAGTAAATTCTTTAGATATTTAATATTAATAATTAAATTACAATGTTACAAATGATCAATAAAATAATTATACATATTTATATATTGACCCATAACACATACAAGTGAGGAGCAATTGTTCATTAAAAGTATCATGCTAACACATATCATTAATCAGTGTATTTTATAGCGGGCAGTTTGGTTCCAAGAAGTAGTAGATTAACTGAATTTCCTTAAGTGCCTTATAAAAAAACTACTTTTGCCATTTACTTTAAATTCCAGTGCCCACATGAGTCACAAATACAACCACCTTCCATTCACATAAAAAGCATCCACTACAAACAGTAATGTAAAAAACGATATATAACATTTTACTTTGTACATAATATTACAGACTGCTTCAACACAGAAAGGGTTAACTACATGTTGTAACTACAATAAAACTTTTGGCTAGTAGTTCGCTGTCACTGAGGTCATATTTGCCCAGGGTGTGTCAGGACCTGCAGTAATCATAATGCGGTTAATTGTATAGCAACATATATATGGAAATTTTTGATGATGTGCTGAAATTATAATGTGACCAATATGGAAAATAAGCACATGGTATGAAGGCTTCTTCGGCAATATTAGATGGTGATTGTGATGTTTAGTCATGCAATGTCTTTGTTGTAGCATTTGAATGTGCTTTTCTTGAATATATCTAAACAAATATCAGGGATCTCTGCAATGTAACTTTTGAATACCCTTACTCTGCTCATAAATAACTATTTAAAAAAATAAAATGCTAGTCCTTTAAAAAAAAAAAATTCATAAAGGGACTCTGTGACTCCTTCATCATATTGGAGCCCGATTCAAATGAGCAATCGTAAGTTCCTGGAGCCCGTAAGTGAGGCTGTAAGTTAATTTGCAATTCAATTGGAGTCTTTTTGTTGGCTCCAAAAGGGTTTCGAGTTACTGCCAAAAAAAAATTGCAATGGTTAAACCCGTAACTTTCAGCCTCCCGAAGCCTTTGATCTTTCACTTTCGCAAGAGTTACGATGGCTAAAATCGCAAATCACTATTCAATTGCTCAATATCCCCAAGCCCGCAAATGTTTTCATACCCGTAAATGGCAGATGAAGGAGAAAATCGCACGAGTGCTAGAGATGACCTGCAAGGGGGTTAAACACCTATTCGTAGCACTGTAAATGCAAATAAAAGATCAATACTGCACTGTAAATAACGGGGAAAGCGATTCAAGACATTAGAATTAATTGCACAACAGTCTCAAACTCGCAAATCAGCAGTAAATAACATTTATTTTTATGTTTCATTTCAGGGTTATATCGATCTCGGGAATCAGTTAATACATATTGGGCCACCCACATAGACTAGAACAGTATTGGCATTCATTTTCATAATTTTGTATTTTGAGGTTTGAAATTACATATCGGACCCCCAAATCGAACTGATTGACATGTAACCTCCATGTTTTACTATCGTAATAATGACGGTCTCGTTTTCTATTGACTGCTCAGTAATGGGAGGTTACAGTCTTGCTTAAATGATCATATTCCCGCCCTGAACTGCTACGAACCAGTGCATAGTTAACGGAGTTGGCTTTGGGCCCGTAACTTGCGGGCTCCTTTAATTGAATAGCTCCGGAATCTGAGACAAAGGGGAAACCCACAACAAGCCTGCAGACATACGGCCTGTATCCGGCGAGATGCGGGCTTGCAATTGAATCGGGATCTTGGTTTCTAAATTATTCTTAAAGAGCATGAAAAAAAAACTATCTATATATTGTACTAGCGAATTGCCCGTCAAAAAATGACGGCAATGAAATTGTAAGGTAGCTAATGCTGTTTAGTGTGTAATAATGAAATATATAATACATTAATAAATGAATATACTTTACCTATTTTAAAGCATTGTGTGGAAGAGCTGTGAATGTGTTTTGATGTTGCTGCAGCATTAGTGGTGTGGATCTGCTGTGTAAGCGTGCCGAATGTGTGCAGTGTAACACTGTGCGTGCGCGAGCCCAAACCGTTGTCGTGTACTTCCGCATTGGCGTAAAATGGCGAGTAATGTGTGGTATACGTTTGTATCGGAATATCCGTAGGTGTTTTGTGGTGTTTTGCGAGTTTCTTGTGGTGTTTTGCAAGTTTAGAGTGCTGTAGCCTCGTTTTCGTTTTGTTCGGCGGCCATTTTTTCTCTCGCTTCGATTTTTTTTTAGTCTCTAAACTGTTTTATTTCCAGTAAAATCGAGGTGTAAGTTGTATTTTTGAGGTGCTGGGTGCTCCCTCTTGGTGTAGGTAAGTTTTTTATGTATGTGGTGTGTGTATGTATTGTGTTTTACATTTTGTAATGTTCGCGAGTTGCGTCCGAGTGTTGCGAGTCCGTAATGTGTGTGAACGTGTGTCGTATGTTGTTTGCGAGTGTCGTAATGTGTGTGTCGTACTGTTTGGGTTGCGACGTGAAGTTTGCGAGGGTCGCAGTTGCTGGCATGGAGCGCCTTCGGCGCTCCATGCCAGCAACTGAGACCCTCGGGCAGTGCCCTCGCAAAGCGAGGGCCGCAGCTCGCTACGCGAGTCGCGGCCCTCGCTTTGCGAGGGCCGCGACTCGCATAGCGAGCCCGCAGCGTTAGCAACAACTCGTACGCTCACAACTATATATGTGATTAGCTAAGCTAAGGAAAACATTCCTGAGATATAATGCTTTATTTGAGCTAATCAAAGAAACAGAGTAACAGGTATGTGAATTTAATCAGGGTATATATACATCATCCAATATCACAAATGCAGTGAATACTTGCAGTTCAATGCTGGTCAGGCTGGAATCTGTCAATGTGCTGTAACCCATTCACAACCTTCATCTCTGACTGTAAGACTCATGAAGACAGGCTGCTCTGCTCAAAGGAAAACATGAAGTTGCCAACGGGCCGTTTCATTCACAAGATTAACTTTTTCAGGAGTTTTAGCTTCGATTAGTACAGGGCTTTTGCCCTTGTTTTTTGTTGTGGTTTTTAACAGTATTTTAATTGTGCTTCAATTTATTTTTGATGCAATCCTAGGATTAGCAGTTAATTTGTGCATATGAGGATTGCTCATATGCAAAAATACCAACAGTTTATGTTTTACTTTTGACCTTATAGATGTACACAATTGTATACCAGCTATGATCAGACATTAGTATATGTGATTTAGGTCACAATTTAGGCTCTTGCATTTTAACAGATTAGCACTTGAATTATTATTTTACTAGCAGCGTTTTTTTCTCCGTTTTTTAAATATATCCTATTAAAATGTATTTTATATGAGTATTAATTAGCTGATTTGATGTGCTGATTGGTAACACAGTATATGTGTTTGTTTCTGTGGTGACAGTTAGATTCCCCCTCCCCAACCCTAATTAATCACTCTTAGCTACTAATTAGCATATGGTACCACACATTTGCATACAAGAGACGAATAAACAATGCTGGATATCTCAGAAATTATTTACTGTAGAGAAAAACGGTACAAAGTATAGACAGTTTTCAATACACTTTAATATGAAACCAATTTATTGGAGTCCCTTTAATCCAAAATGTGGTACTGAACCCAGAAGGATGTCATTGATATTCTGACTGGATAGGTTTCATTGGCTGCAGCAGAAGTTTAAAGGGACACTGTAATGATAAAACTTGTTATGTCCCAATTAGTATAAGGTGTATCTAGTATAGTGAAAGGTCCATTAGACCCATTATATAAATGTATGGATTATTAAGAATTTTTAAATTTTCTCTGCTTACTTGTATGTGGCTGTCATGTTGAGCTCTCCACATCCTCCTATTTGTCAGAGAGTGTCACTGTATGAAGTAGACTGGAATCTACTGTGATTCTCCATACTGAATCTTCTAAAGCAAATAGAGCGCGGCCAGTTCCAAATGCTTCACAAAATCATGTGTTGGCTCCAGTGTTAGAAGCTAAATTACATGACCCAACAGACCAATATGAAGCTGCTAGCTTTGCTTTGTTTGCATTAAGAGTTGCAATATGTAGCTTCACTCCTTGCTCTGAGGGATGAGAGAAAGTCCAACCTTTGAGAACTTAGCTGAGGCTAATTAAAAATATATTAATAATTCAAACTCCTTCTGGATTGCTACCTTGTCATGGTGAAGGGACTTGTATACTTCAATGAAGCTGTGAACTAAACAATGTAGGGTCACCCAAGATGGGAAGGTCATAGCAGAGAGGACAGACAAATCCCAGTCCACTGGAGAAGGAAATGGCAACCCACTTGAGCATCTTTGCTAAGAATACCATATGGATACCAAAATGTGCCTAGCGTGCTGTGGTCCATAAGGTCATGGAGAGTCAGACACGAATGAATGACTAAACAACAACAATAATTCATAGCATGATAGAGTGCAAAAATAGCTTTCATTATAGTAGATGAAACTTATAAAGGGTCATAGCTTATTTTCCCACTAAAGTATCACTTTAGTAATAGGGTATCTTTTGTTTTCATGTGATTATGAGACTTGAGGAAAATAAGAAAATTAAGTTTCTTATTCTACACTCAACCTAGTAATTGAATTGTATGTGACAACAAAAACAAAACTATCGCTTAACATAACCTAACATTTCTTAAATAAATTGAATATTATCAAAGATTTGCAGCTTGTAGACTCTGGTAAGAAACGCAACCAAATCGTATAATAATTTATTTTTAATAGGTTTTAACATCTTGCTCTTTATTTACTTTTATATGTCATTGTTGTACCAGAGAAGGATCATGGATCAAAGGAGAGATCCCTAAACTCTGATACAGTCTTATCACCTCACATTGGTACATGCCTCTATTTAAGTATTCATTTTCACTTTACGCATTGAGCAGTCAGAACTTCTTTAAAATATTGTAAGAATGAAGGTCAAATGAAAGTAGATTTTTTTTATTAAGTTTTAAATTACATTTACAAGTAGTTCACAGACTGACAAAATAGATTAAAGGACCACTTTAGATTTTGAAAAATGTCAATAAATTTGTGAAATTTGCAACAAATTAACAAAATTATCATCTGTGTAAACCATGCCGCAAAGTAATTATAGGATTATTTCTTTATTTTGGTCGACCCAGCTTGTGCTTTAAGGATTTCTTCCACATATCCTGCTGTCTTGTAGACTACATTCTGTAGTTGTTTTCTTTCAAATGTATTATCTATTAAAGAGTCGAAATGGATGACTGGAGAAGGGAGGAAGGTAAGTAAGCTGACTTGTGGATTTATTAAAGATTTCAGCATTGAACACCTACCTCCTACATGATCAGTAAAAGGCAGTCTACATGTCTTGGTTTCCATGCCCTGTAACCACACATTGTGCCTCGAAATTGAAAAATGCTGGTTCCTTCTCCAGTGGACCACTATCTTTCTGACCTCTCTGCTATGACCTGCCCACAGCTTCATTGAATTACAGAAGCCCCTTCACCAAGGTAGCGAGCCAGAAGGGGGTCATGATTGCTAGTCACTTCTAATTGCTCCTGAGTGTCTGCACACATTATTTTTAGCTGAAATCAACTATTTCTACAAACAATCTGAGCAGGTGCAAACTCCAGGGAATAATTAGTAATGAATAGTTTTGAATGCATTGATAAAAGCAAGTTCTTGATGGAAGGTTCAGAAAGTCTAAGTGACTGGAAGAGGTAGTAGGAGCCCTAGCACAAAGACCTGGAGAAAAACAGCTTTGAGTGGAAGTTTTCTCAAAAATATATATATATATATTTTTAAGCAGTATAAGTTGTTTCAAAAAGGGCACTGAATGCATATCATAACATGCATATAAAAAGCTTGTCTCTAACTTTTCAGACCATTCTAAAAAACATTTAGATCTGTGTCTGAGCAAGGGACACTTGATGTGTTTGTGTGCAAAAGATGGCCACGTGGCCCTTCCAATGTCCCCCCCCCCCCCGTGTGTTCTCAGGAATGGGAGAGCAAGACCCTCATCAAGAATAAACAATCCATTTAAACTCTCTGAAACTAACAAATAATACCAAATTGCACACCTAAAAACTCCTCCTAATTCCTTCACCTATACCTCTTTCCTGCGCTGAGGCTCCTTTTAAGGAGTCAGGGGTTGCGCCTGAGGCTCTTCCAGTGAAACAGGTTGCCTGGCACTATTGAAGAGCATGGCGGCAGACAGAGATATATGTAGACAGAGATAATTTTAATATAAATAACATATACTTTACCCACCTAAAAATACTTCCTAAAAATACTTGCAAAATCCCTTAATGTTTTGCAATTTCAACGATTTAAAAAATTAAATAATATGGCAAAGTATAAGTATAAACAAAAAAACAGCACTACAAAATTTGTACTCTTTGGTATTCTGTTGCTGGAGATGAAATAACATATTTTTTTATATTCATTTTTCAAACACTCTCCTTCACCAGTAAAATAGGAACCACCATTCTAGAACTATATTATTTCAATTTGTCAAGAGCTTTGGAAAATCTTCAAAAATATAATCACTCTTATTGCACTTTATTTAGAGGAGATCAGCAGAATCTCTAAGGAAATACATGCAGTTTTATCAGGCCAGGTCCATGCTGTGCACCTTAGGCTAAATTGAATGTGCAAGGCAGGCTAGTGAATTGGCAAGGGTTAATCATTGAACCAAGATACTGTTCCTAAATGTCTGCCAAAACCCCCCAGAGTTAACTCATTGGAAAAAAGCTATAAAACTAGCTAAGCAATTTCAAGTGAAATAATGCAGCTTGTTTATGGTCCGAAAGCACTATAAAATTTCAATATATTACAGTGTATCGCTGAGATTGTATGTTGTAGGAAAAACAATTAAATAATACTTGTAAAAATTGGTCTAGTACTTTATGGTGTCAGTGAGTACAAAATTAACTGGGTTACGCCTTTTTTTTGCTTGGAAATATGTTTTGCATGGGGAACATGCCTATTTGTCAGGTGCTGATAGCTTTTAATGGGTCAGCTATCAAAATTATCTAGGGAATAACATTTTTAAACCAGATGTCACCTTTTTAAAGTGTCTCTGAGGAAGAACTCACACAGCACAGGGGAGAGCCAGGAAGCCTGGGAATGAAGTTGTAAACTAATTGGAGCCATATTTTGCGTTTTTCGATGCTCGAAAATAGGCTAAGCTGGGGGGAAAAAATTATGAAAATGAGGCTCAGCAACGCCAGGCATGCAGAACTTACAGAATACACAAAGCCGAAGACAGTGACACTTACACGAACAACGCCAGGCACGCGGGACTTTGAAAATAAAACCGACGGCAGTCAGAGCGCTACGCAAATGATGCTCAGAGTAGCAAAAGCCTCACATTGTGTGGCAAACAGCATTGCCAGGCTTACAATTTTATTCCCGTTATTTTTGACGGGCAATTTCCTAGTAGAAAATAAAGAGAAGCTGTGAGATGCGCTTCAGATGCTTATTACATTTCTCCCAATACCTTTATGATGTGCAACAATTATGTTGGGTTTACAAATATTAGGATTTAAGGAAAGCTCTTTATTATGTTTTTATAGAATACAACAAAAAGCACTGGTCTTGACTACCATTGGTGTAGGAATTTTTTTAAATTTTTGTATGTATGTATATATATATATATATATATATATATATAAGCTATTTTAAGGCCTGTGTATACAATGAGCTGTATCCCCCCCAGAATTATTCTACCTCCTACACCCCTGTTGACTACTACTAATAAAAGAGGGAATACATAGAATCACATGCATCATTATCTATGATAAGAAATGCAAATAGCGCATATGTGCTTGACCCTAAAGGTCTTGATTTACTATTAACACTGTCATGGAGGAAAGCAATACAATCCATCCCCACAAGTAAACAATGCAGCAGATTAGGATACACTTTGAGATAGGAAAATAAAACAGACCCTAAAAATGGAGGTCAGCAAATGAACAAAAAAAACGGGGTAAAAATGTTTAAACATTTTAGTGGGACACATAGAGCTTTAATGTCAATATTCATGCATCCATATTGAAAATTGCTTATGTTATAGTATCCCTTTAAATGACAGAACCAGAATAATTTTTTTAGGAGCCAGGAGTAGAAACATCACCATAAAATATATAGGGGAAAATATATTTTTTAAACACAAGTGATCATGCTCATGATATTTTTACACTGCACATTAACATTAACATAAGCACTAAAAATGTCAAACAGAGGTATTGGTAATGATATTTCAAAGCAAGACAGTCACCACAAAACTATTTCACTTCATTTTAAAGTTAACATGGCTTTGGAGGCTTTGAACATGCACCACCACACCCACCCTTCAGACTTGTATGGATGGCTTTCTATGGATGTCACTACCCAGAAATGTTAGCAACACTGAGGGCAGAACTGTATAAATTAGCACAAGCGAGAAGATTTTGGCATTATGTATGTGACACTGTTATAAAGATACAATAATATCATTTATTTATGAAGCAAGCTTTTTTTTACATGGTACAAATGACAATACACAAATGAAGATTCCAATACAAGTGTTGATAGCTCTGCTTCAGAGAGCTTACAATCTAAAGGTGCATATGTCTAGTGCATATGTCCTTATTTGCCCTATTACTCTCGCAATCTGCATCAAATAAAAAAAAATTGCCTTTATTTTATACTATAATTATATGACAGACAACAGAGCAATATTTATTTCCTCCAAACATTTTAAGAACTATCAATAAAGTCCTCTTCAGATGCACATCAGAATAGGATGTTGGGGATCCAAAAGCTCTAAAGCGCAAATACAATATGTATAGAGAATGTAAAATGTATGCTTGAAGATTTGTTTCCATAGACAGTGCGCTAGGGGCTCAGTTTGAATTATGTCTGTGTCATGATGAGCATTGAATTACAGGGATACTACTATTACCTAAAATGTTATGTCTTTGAAAGATTCAGTATATTATTCTGGAATTATACATCAATGTAAGTGGCAGGTTCAGCAGCATGTATCTGATAGTACTTGAAGAGTCTAACTTACTTTACAGTTGTTGGTTTCAGACCTGCGTTCCTTACAAACTGTGTTTCAGGCTATGCTAACAGGATCATGGCCGGATTTCTCAATAGGCCAACTAGGCAGCCGCTGAATGCTTCCATGTGAAGGCACCTCAATTCACACTTCAAAATGTTACTTTGGAAAAAAAGGAAATATTGCATTTCATAGTCTTGCAGCTAGGCAGCAGACATCTGAAACTAGAGAGTTACAAGAAAGATGAAGCTGCTGTGCTTAGGTGTGCCGTAGATATAAATCTGACCCTGAACAGGATGCAGTGCTTCATTAAGCTAGACAAAACTAGTACTGCTTTGGCTGAAAGAAAGTTTCTGTTGCAATGGAATTTGGCAAAATGAAATCCCCAGACCTCAGGAAAATGTCAGCCTATTTAGTCGAAAATGGAGTAACACAGTACACAATACAGCCCAAGCCCAATTAGGTAATTAGTAATTACTGGCAATTATCATCCTATTAGAAACAGATAGTCTTAGCTTGGTGGGTGGATCAGAAAGGTGAATGACAAGAAAAATAGTAAGCTTCAATGTAAGTTTACTATAAGAAAATGCAAGCTTTTGAAATAACATTCAACTGATAAAGTATATGTTATTATGTATAGTTTAAAATTATACTGTATATGGAACCTCCTCTGTGTCCCTTCAAGGTTTATATGCTATACAATGTACCAAAATACCTAGGTTTAGAGTCGAAACTGGTCAACAGACCCCATTGAGCATGCTGTGAAAGAAAACTGAAACACCATATTTATAATTATCATATATTCAAAAGCAAACAACTTCTGAAAATATAGCAAGTATAGCTTGACTTTAAGATAAATAAAATGTTTTTTTGATGTAAAGCTATAGGCATATACCAGATATACAATATTATAATTTTGGAAGGAAAAACATACAATATATATTTGCCAAACTAATACTACAGAATATGTTTCATTATCTTTCATTGTAGTGAATTATTTATTGTTATTGGTTGACAAAGGGAAATAGTATTCAAGCATTACCTGTTTCTTCTAAAAACAAAATGATTGATTTCAGTTTTCCGTACTGGGCCTTAATTACATCTTTACATAAGTAGAATGGGCAGGGACCTGTTGGTAATTGAATTTCTCCTTTACATGCTGCATAATATGACAAAAGATGATTGATGTATTGGCACTTCAGCAACTTCATAATGCAGCTTCCTAGGGGTGGGCTGCAGCAAACCTGTTTGTGTGTTATATTGTGTGTATGTAATCCTGTACTGTTTGTAATACTGTATGTATCTGTTATATTGTTTATGTCTGTAATACAGTATGTGCTTGTACTACTTCCTAAATGTGTGCATAACACAGGATTTAACAATAATCTTGTAATCCAATTATCAGATTTGTAACATCAAGTTCAACCTTTAGATCTCCTTTTTTTGTGAACTGATCCAGAGGACAGCAACATTCAGGTTGTTCCATGTCTTATATGTTAGCTGTTATAACATTGTATGACCTTTTTAACTAAAACTGTCTTCAGTTTACGTCATGTGCAAAACATTCCCTTTTCAGAAGCTGCATCTATATTGTAGGTGAGGTTTTACCAGAGATTATATAGTGATAGAGTAATTCTTGCTACACCCCCTATTTTTTTTCTTTGTTCAGTCTTTCCGACTCTTTGTGACTTCATGGATCGTAACACACCAGGCACATCTTTATGTCCATAGTCATGCTGATCCACTTGGTTTGCATGGCAGAGATACTGGAGTGGGTTGCCAATTCCTTCTTCGGTGGGCCACAGCTCCTGGTATTCATAGGTGGTCTCCCATCCAAGTACTGACCATGCTCAACCTTGCTTGGCTTCAGGGTGGTGTGTCCTCTTGGTTCCCTGACCGGAATGAAACTCAGCATGCAGTGGTGAAAGCACTGAATCCTAACCCTGGAACCACCAGGGAACCCTACACCTAGTAGCTCATGCTAATATTTTACTAGCCTTTGAAGCTTCTGACTTACATTGATCCCTACTCATTGCATAACGTAACTTTAACACTAACTACTAGAAACATTTTTCATGACTAGAAGTGTCCTTCTTTGGCCATTTGAAATGTTTGGAGGTGTGATAGTGGCTAACATGAACCATTTAATTTAAGAAAGATATCAACTTCTCTCAGTCATAATATTAGTATATTGGTGAAATTCTAACACAGTCTCCTACAAGTCTTCATACTATTTATAATTTTAGATCAAAGTTATAGAGGTAAGCATAGCATGACCCTAAATATCTTATTGTATTACTGTTATAATATATTTTACAATATATATATATATATATATATATATATATATATATATATATATATATATATATATATACAGTTCATTACTAAAATATGGTAGACAAAATAATCAGATAATCTTATGTTCTTGCCCATAATCATAGCTCTTCTTCAGGTAAAATTTAAAGGACCACCGGAGGCTCAGCTTGTATTTATAATGGTCTGCATGTTTTAAAAGAAGGGGATCTAACTGCATGTTAACCATAGGAGTATTGTTTTGCCACCAGAGGGACAGACCAGCAGACTGTAATATTAATTGACACATGAAAGCATTTAAAAAGTATTCAGAAGCCACTCATTTGCATAAGAATACACAAAAACTAAAACAATGCTGATTATCTCAGTAACAATTTACTTTAGTATCAGATGGCTGGCACCATGTTTAGCTAGCTTTCAAGCTCTTTAATAGCAACTTGATTTTGGGTGACAGACTTCATTTAAGTTAAAAGTTGTATTTTATTACTTTAAAAAAATATATTGTCACATCAAAATAATTATGTTTTTATTAAAAAAAAAGATAACCAATGTACAATTAGACTGTGAATGATAAGCATTATGTTCAGCTTGCAACGTTAGCGGTGTCCTGGAAACTTTTCATATTTGCATATGTTTCGTTTGTGAATATGAAATTTTATGTAATTACAGGTAGACAATCAGTCTAAGTATAAACCATAGAAAGAAAAAGACAAAAGAATGCTTGGTTCTGAACATTTTAATTGCTGATCATCTGAGAAAAGCTAAAAGAGAACAAAAATGAAAAAGAATCAAAAGAAAAAAGTCATGTAGCATAAACTGAATAAAAATGTATTTTGTATCTATGAAGTGGCTTTAAAATAAATAATGCAATATAATATATATTCTTTTTGACTTAATTTTAGCTACAATTTTTAAAATGCTCCAGAAAAGTGGGAGCTGCCATTTACAACAAATATTCTGTTCCATTTCTGTCACTGTAACTTAGAATTCTAAGCTATGTGATCTGATTGGGTCTGATTGGGTTTTATAGTTGAAGTACAGCTTCAGTTCTGCAGGAGCTCATATCACCTAATAGACAGAGGTGTTGTGCTTCTATAAGTGAACATTTTCATATCAAATCTACATCCCTTTGGGTTTATCTTCTTTATATTTCTCATATATATTATTTTGTTAACACGTTAAGTTGTTTATTTTATTTGATTATTTTATGTATTGCTGTCATTAGTCTTTTTTTGTTGTTTTGCTTTGCAACGGAGCAGATATTTGTTCCTGTACATTTTATCCTGTGTTATTTAAAATAACTTGTTTTTGAAGTGACAAAATGTGGTCAGATGTACTAAACGGTAATGAGGGATTCTTGGAAACCCTCTCTGTTCCCATGGGGCATGTACCTTTAATACATAAGGCCATGGGTCCCTTTATTATAATGAACAAACATTGTTACTATTATCAGATATATAGCTGTGAGCAATATGGGTTGTTGCTAACGCTTGCGAGCTCGCATAGCGAGCCCACCGCAACTGCAGCCCTCGCCGTAGGCGCTCATGCTTACGACCGCCTACGACTTAGGTAGGAAGCGCAAAAGGCGCTCACTGCGCTGGTGGAGATGAGCGCCATAGGTGCTCATCTTTACGACCCTGTACGACTTAGGCAGGGAGCGTCGAAGGCGCTCACCACGCTAGTGGAGGTGAGCGCCGTAGACCCCGCATGACTTGCGCATCATACCTACAACCTGCGGAACTACACATCAACACAAAACTCAAATACACAATTCAAAGTGCGAGACCCGAAGCATTTTGAAAAAATCGGCTATAAAAAATTACATCCCGTAACACCTACAAAAGGAAACCGCACTAAGAAAAAAAAAATATGAGCCGCAAAAAATACGAATTTAATGGCCGCACCACGCACATCGAAAAACACGAAAAACACGCAAAATAAAAACTAAAATTAAATTTAAAAAAATACACACACAGCAAGGGGGACAGCCAGGGAATGAGGTTACACGCCAATTTAAATACAATTTAAAGATTTTCGCCATTCGAAAATCCCCTAAACGAGAGAAAAAATGGCCACCGAAAAAAACGAAAAAACAAGGCTACACGACCACTAAGCACGCAAAACACCGGCAAGCACATACAACTTTTACACAGACCCGTACCAGCTGCTAAATACACTATTAGGAAGGACGCTGAATGCTACACACCCGCATAACACATACACAATTGCCGCCATTTTACAACACTAACTGCAAACTAATAACATTACCATTACAAAATGTGGAACTACACAGCTACACAAATGGCTTCCCCTCGCGCACGTAGCCTATTTACACTACACACTGCACACATTGCTGACACTTGCACCTCAGCTCCACAACAGTGCAAACCTACATTGGATGCTGCAGGAACATCAAAACAGATTGTTAGTTCTTCAGCATATTGCTTCCTGCATATACTAATTACAAATAGGTCAAATATATTAATTTATAAATTTACAAATTAATTAATTAACATTACAAAATACATACACAGAAGAAAAAAAAACAGATTCACAATAAACGCTAAAGGAGCCAATGGTGTTTAGAGGAGCACCACTACACTAGGGGAGAGGCTTCCAATGCGCGCCAAAGGCCAGCATCGCATACCTTGCAATGAGCGCCAAAGGAGCTCTCATAACCAAAAATACACCAACCAACAGTCTTGCAATGAGCGCGGAAGGTACTCACACAACCAAAATACTTACTTTGTGTACCAAACAGCATTACCTGCCTTACAATTCTATTGCCGTCATTTTTTGACGGGCAAATCGCTAGTGTATTTATAAAGCATTAAAATACTTTGTAATGCTTAGTACAAGGGTTACAGTGTATACATAAGACAAACATTACATACTGGTACAGTAAATGTAGTGGTCCCCGCTCTGGTAAGAATTTGCAATCTAAGCAATGAGATTCACATGTTTCCAATGCGGCACAATGCCTTTGCTAACAAATTCCTATACGTAATTCCTATATGTTTTCTCGTGCTGCCCCTAGTCTCTGGAACTCCTTGCCTCGCTCCTCCAGATTATCCTCTTGCCTCAAAACATTTAAAACCTCACTTAAAACGCATCTCTTTAAAGAAGCGTATCACCTTCCACCCTAACACGTTTATCACCTCTCTCTCACCCTCTTTTACCACTCTCTATACCTTAGATTGTAAGTCTGCGAGTTTCTATTCTAAGTACTTTGGGAATTCACCACGGACATTGGATTCCCAGTTCAAAGACAGGGCCCTCCTTGCTTTGTTATTTGTTAATTTGTATTTATCTTTGTCTGAACTTAATTTATGTACATCGCTACGGAATATGTTGACGCGTTATAAATTAACTATAATAATAATAATAGTGGGCAAAAGTGTTTTAAGTTTATATTGGAAAATAAAACATCTTAGTCTATCTGAATAAATTCTTCTTTAGATACCACTCGATTTTCTTCACTTATAAGAACATTTCCACAGTGGCGGAGATATTGCCAGTGGAGCAAGTGGAAAGAAGCAGAGTCCAAAACATGGTAGTGACGGTGGCCTGGACTAAAGAGGAAGTCTTAATTTGTCAGATAATTATTTTTATAGAAAGTTTATAAGGTGATTTAACAATTTACATTTATTTTAGCCTTTCTAAGCACCTACTTAGCACAGAGACCTTGCCTTTGGGAAACAACACATTAGTTTGCATCGCTTCATTCTCTAGCCACACCAGTGCACTTCCAAATGCAAGCATCCATAGATGGCCACATATTAATAATAAATTATGAACTATTCAATAGACTCGTACATTGTGTACACTAAGTTTTAACGATATACACACACATAACATGTGCGTCATACAGGCATATATTATGCAGAACTGACATCCAGGCTCCTATCTTTCTCCCTAACTTTATGAAAAAACAACCGGAGAAAATGGAGATAGTGGGACCTGGTCATGGCTGGAAAAAGGGAGTTTACCCTTAAATATGGATTGTTCCTTAAAAAAGCTGATATTTTTTGAACTTAAAAGGACAGAAGAACTTCCCATGAAAAGAAGGACTATCCCTCCGAATGAGGGATTGCTGGGAGACAAGCAAAAGGGTCCATTGAAGTTTACCACCTTCACTGCTAAAATCAGTGACATATTTTTTTATGATTTTTGAATCAGTGCAAACAGATTCCTTCCATTACAACAATGGAAAATCATATATAGAGGCCAATATCCCATGTAATGGGAGCAATCATGAATGTAAATGTTTATGACGGCTTCATGAAATTGAAACATGGCCATACATTTATGACATTTGGTTTCCATCACATATGTCATCTTGTTCTAAAAAGTATTAAACTTATCCAAAGTTGCTTACAGTTAATTGTCACCTTCATTTTATGATTTTTTGTGGCTTTGACAGCTTGGATAGTTATTGCATTGTAATAACTAAAGAATAACATAATTTTTCATTTTTAGTCATTTTTGTATTCTTTATTTTAAAGACGAAGTAAAAAAGTACAAGTGATATTTCAGAGGAATCAGTTAATTCAGTCATAATACTATATGTGATTGTTCCTTTGTAATAAAGCCTGAAAATTAGTCTAATTGATCACGACATTCAGTTAACTTGTTGATATCACATGTAAATCTTAAATAAAGGGAGAAACAGATGGCGGTTGGAAGAACATCAGAAGATATTAAGGATTGAGGGTTATTAATGTCTGCATTGCTACTCTTGGGGAAATATCAGTTACAAAAAAGTCAGGATACAGATTTATTAATGTTGAATACATTTCGAGGTCTGGGGCTGAGAATAGTTGAACGAGTCTAAGAGGAAATCATGGATCCCAAACCTTATTCAATTTCTCATCAATGCAGTATAGAATAATCATGAATCTTTCCACAGAACAGATTTCTTGCAATCTAGAAAGTGCCAATGATATTGAGGGAGCTAAAACAGACTCTGTAGGGATTTTTTTTATATAATTTTTTTTATCTAGGTGACTGTTACCATTTTCAATATAACTGTGAAGTGTAAATTGTATATATGACAATTACATTGAATTGCATTGAAGAGAATAAAATTAATTAAGTCACCTAGTTAACACATTTACATAAAGCAAAAAATAAGCCTAAAGAGTCCATTTAACAAAAATGTATAAATATATAGATAAAATTGTAAATACAAGATTTAAAAAATGGATGAATTTTGTTGTATCTCTTAATGTGGTGTAAACAATTTTATTTGTGATTCTTGTTAAAATGGAAAAGGAATATCTGAGTCTGTCATACCTACAGTATATATTTAAACATTTTATTGACATACAATTTTAAGTCCAAAATGACATTACATTTATATATTTGTGTAAATTGTAAAAATTTCATCAGATCTCCTTTTGATATTACCACTACTTTATAATATGTACGTCACAGTTACACCGCTGGTAGGTGCAATTTAATTTATGCATAAAGGGCCATTTACCTCACTGTAAGTTTTCTTTATTGTGTGAAAGAGCATAAGATTGTATGCTAAAATTATATATATATATATATATATATATATATATATTTTCTAATTACACTAATAACAGCTAAAAAAGTGTACAAACACTGAGCCACATTAAATTCCAAGCCTGTATGTGCAATGTGAGAGCCGGCTATGAGCTTGGAATTTTTCTGAGTTACAGAGCTATTAAATTAGAGCAGGGCTCAAGGTACGGGACGGAGAAGCAAATCCGTAAACCATTTGTCGAACGTTGGAGGCGCAGTCGTGAACTTAATCAATTAGGTAAACCTGTAGTTACGGGTTTAGATGGAGCCAATGGAAACAGAGATCGACAGAATCTTGTCACTGAAAAATGGATGAAGGCTTACGGGTTTCAATTACGATTAGTTACGATTGGACCCACATTCGAGAAATAATACAAAATTGATAAGGCCATAAATACAGTATGATATTATATTTTCCTGTTAATAAAAGTACAGTAGGGCATGTATATTTGCATTTAAAGTGCTACGGATTGGACTTTACTCCTCTTGCGGGTCCTCTCAAGCACTCGTTGGCTTGTTGGCTCCATTTGCGGGTCTCAGGGTTGAACGTGAGTGATTTTGATGCAATTTAATAGCGCAATTGGAACGTAACAGTTACAGGCTTGAAAGAACAAAGGATTTGCAGGCTTGCAAGTCGAATTCTCACGTCCTGTAGGATTTTCTCGCTCCTACCCCACAAGTCGTCGGCGGGTAGCTTTAAGAGGCCAATTTAATAGCCGTAAGTCTTGCGGTCTACGTTACGGGCTCTGGTTTTACACATTAGGGGAATTTAATGTGGCTAACAGTCTATCCTGCATACCTGCAGTTTCGTGATTAATAAAAGACAGCAGAGCCGCAAAGTGTGAAGACTGATTGATAGAAGTTTTTCTCTGAACTCAGTAATGCACTCAAAAGTTATCCCAGAACTGAACTTTTTAGATGATAACAGCATTCCATGATCAGCACACATGGATTTGTTGAGGGTTAACTTTATTTTCTTCTTTTGCTCACTACAAAGGCGCTGAAACTGCATGTCTGGGGTGGGCAGTCAGTGACTCATGTAAACACAGACTTTATTGAATTCTCAGTAAAAAATGCACAGATTAAAAAAATTCTAAAGTATTTCAGCATGCTTTTAGGAGATCACTATAGCAGTGTGCTAGAAATTGAGCTTAATTAAGTGGACTTTTAAGGATTTTATGCTCTTTTGAAGAATTATATTTAGGAATGGCAAAATATTTAATGTTTATATTCAGTTATTCTTTACAACTGACTTCCATTGCCTTTTCATGCTACACGTTTCAGCCGCTTCTTCAGCAATATGTGGGCTTATAACGAATAAGATTTTCATGAGGCCTACTGAAATGGCATTTTGAATGACCAATTACTGGTATTTTGAATTACTAATTGGAAGCTTCCTCTACATTCAAAGTCTTCTACCGACAGTTGAAGCAGATCAACTGCAGAAAAACGGTGGTTCCCAATTAAACATATTAGCATAAAATAGGTAAATGGACTAAGAAGAATACAGCTAATTACTGCAACAAATCTTGAAAAAATGAGAGGTACCTTCAATCTATATCCATGACTGTTGGCAACTATGCATGACAGTAGATAAAAAATTTACATTTTCTGCAATTGCGGTGTCCAAGTATTTCTCACTCTATTAGCAAAAGGATTTAGTTTCTTCCAATATATGTTCACAAGTCACTCTAACCTCACTTGGCACTAGACTACAGTATGTAATTAATTGTAATGGGAGGATTGCATAACCTTTCTAAGGTGTTTCCTTGAAAGTATAGTGGAGGAAAATTGAGGGAGTATATGGAAAATAAAATTACAGTAGGCAGTGCCCAAATATTGCTACGTGTATTTAAAAACTTATGGAAATATCCATTGCTTCTTTGTATGTGTGTCATTGCTTTTTTTGTCATAAATTTACAGTGCATCAGATGTGATCTTCATAGTACATTTTATTACGTTTTCTTTGATTGTAGGTTAAATGTAAAAATAGTCTAGCTTTTTGCTAATGGTTCTTTTGTGAAATTCAAAGCCATAAATGTTAATGTGTCAATGATAAAAAAATACGTCTGTCCTGTTTCTAGAACAACAGCAGCAGGGTCATACTTAATTAAGATAATTCAATAGATGTACGCATCTTGACTGTAGAGTGATTGAATATAACAAGAAGCAAAATTAAAATACAGACAGTAACACAAAGAAGCAGAAGCTGTCAATATAAAAACTTTCGACTAATAACATTAATCGTAGGTTTAAATCAATCTCTAGTTGGCTTGATATTGTGATAAAGCATAAGTCTTTCTTTGAATATATACATTTTTATGCAAAAAAAAAAGTCTGTAACGATAATGTTTGGTTCATTTGTATACAACTTCCCAGATCCCTTTAATGTGGTGGAAATGTGATTTGTTCAGAATAGATTTCAGTTCACAAAAATGCTCTCTAATGTTAACCAAACTCTTACTGATAGATGACTATGCAAAATTCAACACAGCAAATAATGAAAACCGATATTGGACTCTCCTACAGTCACTCTCACTAATGAAAATCTTGTGTATAAGATTCACTACAACAAATGTGTACATGGATAATATCTGATAAAACCAATCAAAGTTTCAAAAGCAGTATGAACAAACACAGGTGCACAATACATCACCATGAGGAGTCACACCACTGTATACTAGTTGGAAAACATTTCTCACTATCTGTTCACGCAAACCCCAATATTCACTAAAGTGCTTAATTTCAGAATTCAATGGCTATTGTAAAATTGCCATTCAGCCATCACAGTGCCAAAGAAGCTTAATGAATCTGGGGCAATCTGCGGCAAATTATTTTAAAATACACAAAAATGCACAAGTGAAAGAGAGAAGTTTCAACTCAAGCTGATAATGCTAATTAGTATAATTAACTTTCTATCCCATCTATTACTCTCATTAGCCAGATCCACTGTTGCCATTGATTTATTTATAAGTTATATTATAAAATATACTCTTTGAAACAGAGTTGTGGAACAAATAGCACTGTAGTCACATGGCACTTAGGACATGTCATCATATGGCTCTGGTAACCCCTAAATGTGTGTAGGTGGCTGGTTATCAGCCTTATTAAATTGTCATTTGGCCAATTGAAAAGAGCTCTATATAAGCACATAGCATCTTTTTTACAGAAGTTTTTAGTTAGTGAAGACCTTGCTTTTGGATAGAAGCTCACTAACTAAAAACTTCTGTAAAAAATATATGCTATGTACTTATTGTAACGGAGTTGGAACACAAATCCAATATCTCTGCTGGTATACGGTAAAATATCCAAGAAGCACTACAGTCTCACCATCCCCAACCTCCCATATTGGACGTCACTCAATTGGGAGTCAAAGAATAATACTGTCTTTATTTTGTTGTGCAGAAATATATTTACACATCTCTTCCCACAGGCAATACACATCCCCCATAGTTGGCCACACAATACACATAGAGAGACAATAGGTGGCTCACACCTCCCTGAGGCTACCTGGCTACTTTGATACAATCAGACATTGATCAGATTATCCTTCTGTTTGTCTCATAATGAAAACACTTTATACAATAGACTTCCTTATCTTATGAGGAGTCTCTGTAATAGGATTATCTATTAGCCTAGTAGCTGTAATATTCTGAGCCAATATATTCTGTAGAACATAAAACAACATATCTACAGTACAGCAATGTGATCATATTTTAACCATAACCATAAAACAGGGTAAAACAGTGATGGGTTCCGTTACACACCTCCCCCGTGACCATAAGCCGGCATACACGGTCTGATCCCAACGGATGGGCCTGGGGATGTCCGGACAGAAGTATTTGTTGGTCAATTCTCTAGTTTGACAACCCATCAGCATTACTGCAATTCACATTTACTCACATTTCAGGAACAAAACAACACTTCATACAGCATTTACAGCAATAAACATTTCAAGGAGAGGGAAAATACATTTTACAAACTGGTTTTACAGAGGCCTCTGTACTGGAGACAATGGGAAAAGTAGTCAAATTATCCATGGATAGAGGCAGACTCCATTGAGCACATGGTTGCAAAAAGACATAAACCATTTTAAAATACTTAAAGCCACCTTTTACACACAGACATTTCACATATCCCCCAGATAGCTGGGATCTGAGCGCACAAAACTACAGAATAGCGCTCAGATCCTATTCACACAGTTCAATTGCCAGGTAGCTAAAGTCTTTCCCATAGTCTTTCATTATATGAATGGGCTCCATGGCATAGCTATCTGGGGTATCACCGCTCCCACAGGGCAAGTACCGAATGACCCCCCTGTATTTAAAGGGCCAGAATGAGTGACATACACTCTGGTATGGCCGAATACTGTTTTTAAAGGGCAATATGTCCCAGGGCCATAGTCGCAGGGCAGGAGGCTTTGTACTTACTTACCCCCTCCTCCGGTTGTCCCAGTGAGGGTAGTTGGGGATCTGGACAGGCTGTCCAGCCTCCCGGTAGGTCAGGCACAGAGACCACGGTCCCATCTGCGCCGTCTGGGAGAATGGTGTCTCCCCTTGTTAGGGTAAGCTGTCCCTGGGGGGAGAGGGCGACACCTTCTGCTCCCTGGGGTTCACACTGCCGCTGGGGGGGAAGCACGACACCTTCGGCCCCCTGGGGTACACACTGCCACTGGGAAGGAAGGACGGCACCTTCTGCTCCCTGGGGTACACACTGCCGCTGGGGGGGAAGGACGACACCTTCTGCTTCCTGGGATACACACTGCCGCTGGGGAGGAAGGACCACACCTTCTGCTCCCTGGGGTACACACTGCCGCTGGGGAGGAAGGACGGCACCTTCTGCTCCCTGGGATACACACTGCAGCTGGGGGGGAAGGACGACACCTCCGGCCCCCTGTGGTACACACTGCCGCTGAGGAGCAAGGACGGCACCTTCTGCTCCCTGGGATACACACTGCCGCTGGGGGGGAAGGACGGCCCCTTCTGCTCCCTGGGGTACACACTGCCGCTGGGGAGGAAGGATGGCACCTTCTGCTCCCTGGGATACACACTGCCGCTGGGGGGGGAAGGACGACACCTTCGGCCCCCTGGGGTACACACTGCTGCTGGGGAGGAAGGACGACTTCTTCGGCACCCTGGGATACACACTGCCGCTGGGGGGGAAGGACGACACCTTCGGCCCCCTGGGGTACACACTGCCGCTGGGGAGGAAGGACGACACCTTCGGCTCCCTGTAGGGCCGGTAGAGAGACCTCGGTCCCATCTCTACCTGCCATCTGGAGGTCATCCCAGGACCAGTCAATGAGGTCTGGTTCTGCTTGTCGGGTCGGTTGGGGCTGCACGAAGCTGAGCAGGTGTTGGTAGTCCTGCTCCAGCTCCCACTCTCTTGTTACCAGGTGGGTCATGTCTTTGCTCACCTCGCCTTCGTCAACCCAGACATACATGCCCATCCGGTAGTCGTAGATGTCCCAAAACCTAGACCCCTCCGTGCTGCCAAGATCAATGTTGTCCTCCAAGGCATCCCATAATAAACCCGGGCCATCATAATCATCCCCCTTCGGTAAGTCGTGTTCAGCCGTCCAGGGGGTAAGTCGAACGGTATGCCACCAGAGGGCCTGGTATGCGTTGTCTAGCCAGATCTCTCGCCATACCAGGGTCTCTAGTCTTGTCACCCACTCATCCAGGGGCTGCTCTCCCAATAGATACATCCGCATCGCCACACGCTTCTGTAGCCGCTGCTCATCACTGGGGAGACTCTCACCTCGCCGCCATTGGACATCTTCTAGGGCATCATACCAGAGTTCCTTTCTGTCTGCATCCCTGTAGTCCACCTCCTCCGCGGCCACCTACTCCTCCTCATCATGGAACGCTGTCCAAAAACTAGCCGGTTCCATCCTGCTGTAGCCAGGGGCGCTGTACGGATACTAGCGTTGCCCTCAATTTGTAACTCCTCGGAATGGTGTCTCTTGTAGCTGTCTTTCTGACCGTGGGAACAATTCCGCCACTTGCCACCAAATGTAACGGAGTTGGAACACGAATCCAATATCTAGCTGCAATATTCTGAGCCAATATATTCTGTAGAACATAAAACAACATATCTACTGTACAGCAATGTGATCATATTTAAACCATAACCATAAAACAGGGTAAAACAGTGATGGGTTCCGTTACACTTATATAGAGCCCTTTTCAATTGGGCAAATCGCAATTTAATAAGGCTGTAAATGTCTGAACAAGACATGAGCTTTAACTGGTCAGGAAAATACAGCATCAAAATACTTCTGTGAATTGACATCAGTGCTAGTTTGCTTCATTTTTGTGTTTTCTGATAATCTTCACTAAAACAAATTAAACAAGCTCCGTAATGCTTTTTTTATTCTTAGTTATGCAGATTACATTTCCATTATAATGCCTATTTATTGACCTCATGCTCTAAGTTTGATGTAGTTTAGCTGTTAAGTATACAATCTCTGTTTATGCTTTCTCCAAACAATATATTGTTATTTAGAAATAGTATTAACACACATTAAAGTATTTATCTTGTTATGGTTGACAAACCAAGCTCTTGTTTTTCCCTTGGAGTTGTCTATCACAAAATAGTTCAGTATCTTTTAACTGTGAAAAATGGCACTCACTAATCCTCTAGATATTTGTTACTGAAATGTATAAACTGATAGTATTGCTAGTTTGTGCATGGAAAAACAAGCTTAGCCAAAAATGAATGGTACAGTGATAATTCTTTTTCTTTGTTCGATATTTTTTATTTTCTAATCTCAAGTGGGATTCCAGTATCAATACAAAAAGACTTTCTGTGCAAGAATCTAGCCATAAATTAGGATGAAGTTCTAAATGTGTACTTTCTAAACGCTTCACTGGGAAAATTATTTTGTGGATATTATTAATATTGTTTGATTGCTAACAGTAGAGGCAAAGGAACAAAAATGTAGTTGAGTGAGAAAGACACATTATTATACTTACTGGAAAGATAATATAGTGATATGCAAACAGGCTTTAATCCAATAAATTTTAATGCTCGTTAAGAAGTAATCAAGTTATTTTTGGAGTGGAGTAGATGAACTGTCTTCTAATTTATCTTGCAAGAAAGTATCTGGTATCTGAGTTCATTATTATTATTAATATTATTATTAATAATAATAATAATAATAAATATATCAGCATTTCTTTGAAAACGTAGGTACTAAAACAGGGGTGCATTTACAGTGTATGCTGCCCTAGGCCCATTCAGATTTGTGCCCCTCGAATGACCCATTGACTATTCCTCCTTCCCTCTTGCTATATCCCAGTGATATGTTTACTACAAACCTATATAGAAAATCATAAGTGTATATTTGTCTGTGTAAGTATACAGTAAGTCAGAAACTGCCAGGTAAACTGACAAACAGAATATTCTCTGCATATGGACATTTTTGTGCATATTTCAAGGCATTTCATCGGCAACTTCAGGCAGCTTGCTGTCCCATGAAAATGTGCTGCCCTAGGCCTTGGCATTGTGGGACTAGGCTGAAACTCATCTATTGGCTAAATATAATATATAATTTGTGATTATAAGAATCAAAACTTAAAGGGCCATTTTCCTCACTATAAGTAATCTTCATGGAGCGAAAGAGCACAAGATTCTACGTTGAAATGATCTATTGTTTTTTTTTATTACACTAATAACAGTTGAAAATCTGAAGACTTAGGTCTGTTTACAAACACACTGCTGACTGTTCCATGATTAACAACACATGCCAACCGGCCAGTGCAAGCTTGGGTGAACACAAGAGTTGTAGTTTTTCTCTGCATTTGGGAATGTAATCAGTCATGAGTTAACCCACAAGTAACATTTTTAGGAGTTTCCAGCAGTCATTTCCCTGCACAGATGAATTTGGAAGTGTTAACCCTCTTTATGTTTCTGCTCTCCGCATGGAGCTCTTGCTGTCTGCCTGGGGGCACTGCCAGAGTCTCATGTAAACAGACACTTCATTTATGATTTTTTTTTCTGTGAAAAGGCTCCTATTTAAAAAATTCAAAAGGCATTTCAACATGTTTTGAGGAGTTTTTTTCCAGTGGTGTGCTCCAAGTTGTGTTGAATTAATTGGCCATTTGAAGAAGTCTAAATTCTTGGTCTAGTTTGCTCTTTAACTGCACCTTGTTTAAGGAGACCAGCAGGTCTATTAAATATTTTGTTCTGCTTCCCTTGCAATAAAAGTTTTCATTATCTTGTTATGAAATTTTCTTACAATAGAATACAACATACATTATGCGGTATAATATACTGTAGAATATATTGAAATAATGCATGACAAAGGCACTAAGATGAAAATAAAGCAATAATGTTTCTTAGTACATTACTATTCTTCCATTTTTATTTTTTTTTATAAAAAAAAATGTTTTATGGCAGCATAAATTATTTATCTGTCCTTTATGTGAAGCTGCATAGTAAAATATCCATTAAAGAACATTTCAACAAGTCATGGTGAAACGGGAAGGCAGATCACAACTTTGTTTAATGCATAGAAAGACTGGCTTTTTATTCCTTTTCTTTGACATAGATATTACAAACACAAACCATCCCTCCAGTTCTAGTCCAGGGCAGTAGCTTGTTTTACCCCCCCCCCCCCCCCCCGCCACCGCCCCACCCACATTCCTTCCTCCCCCCTCTGAGAAATCATTGATCTGGTATATATCGATTGTCTGGAGAGGGGTAGTTAGATTTTCCTTGCTATATTTTACAACCCAGAGAGGCAATAAACTAGCTTCAAACTTTATGACTGTTCCTTTGATCGGGCATGAGGGAATAGGGAGGGTGTAGAGTTACATCTGGGCATTGCATTCCTACACCAAATGCATCATAAACCATTTCTGCCCACTTGCATCAATAACCACATATACATTGCAACCAAAAAACCTTAACAGTAACTATATGCACACAATAATTATTTAAACATAACACATAAATGAAAGACAAATTGTTATAATCCTTAAAACATATCCCAAGCCCATTTTGATAGTCTTTGATATTAGCAGTTAGATGTGATAGAGTCCCAAATAACAGAGTTATTTGTTGGGGTGCAGGGGAGCCCCAAAATGAGTCATGACAGAAGTGTTTGCTCTTCCCCATACCAAGGAGTAGGCAACAAAGTTGGTCTGGAATACGAACCACAGCCATGGATTTCAGTATTTCCCTGCTGTTCATGTACATTCATTACTTCAGATATTTTGACTGCCTCGCCTGTGCACATCAGGGAGATACTGAATTACTGAAATCCAGCTGTGCACAGAAAGGAGTGATACATTTTTTTATGATCACTATCAACAGGTTCTCTACTGAGCAGACAACCCTCCATGTAGCCTTTTTATCCACTTAATGTGAGCATTGCAATGCCCAGATCATTTATTTCTCATTCACTTTAACATTTTAAATACATGATAGAAATTATAAGTGTATGTATCCATTTATTGATGTCATACCCTAAAATTAATGTATTGAGCAAACACATTTCATAAACTATAATTCTGTATATACTCTTTCCACACAATGTATGGTAAATTTACAAGATCAATGTTACATCATATAGGAGTAGCTTTTATAATATTATCCGTCACATACAATAATTCAGTGAACCAAATGAACTTGGGCTATACCTTGAAATGGCCCCAGTCACCACTCATTGCCACTGGTAAAGGTTGGGAGCAGATTTTAAGTTTCTACACCCATGTAGAAATTTTTTTTGGTGTGTGTGTATTCACCCAGTGCAAGTGCAAGAAAAAAAATATTATATACACACATATATATATATATATATATATATATATATATATATATATATATATACTAGCGACTTGCCCGTCAAAAATGACGGCAATAAAATTTGAAGCCATGGCAATGTTGTTTGCCACACAATATAAGGATTTTGGTCCTCTGTGGACCTTTGGGGCTCATCGTGTGGCTCTCAATGAGCTCATTGTGAGCTTCTAACCTTGTGTACTTCAAGTATCCTGCTTTTGGCACTCATCGCAAAGACAGAAGTACAGTGTAAAATATAAAACAATTTGAGTATAGTGAATTAATAAAGTAATATGAATTAATAAATAAATATACTTTACCTATTTATATTTAATATGCAGCAATCACTATCCTGAAGAGCTAACAATCTATTTGGTTTTTCCTGCATCTGATAATGTACAGCTATGTACAGCAATGTTGCAAGTGTGCAGTGTAAATAGGCTGCGTGGGCAAGACCAAACCTTTTGTTTAGGCGGGTAAAGCAGCATTTTAGAATCCTAATGTTATTATTTGCAAGTTAGTGTTGAAAAATGGCGGCTTCTTCTATGTGTTACTTGGCTCGCAAGCATTTTCCGTCTGTTGTAATGGTATATTTTGTATCTCCTACTTTT
Source organism: Discoglossus pictus (assembly GCA_027410445.1). Classification (NCBI taxonomy): domain Eukaryota; kingdom Metazoa; phylum Chordata; class Amphibia; order Anura; family Alytidae; genus Discoglossus; species Discoglossus pictus. Next base: position 102,480,618 of record CM050165.1, on the reverse strand, counting down.
CTGGCTAACTCATACGTGTCTGGCTGTGATTTTCGCGACTCTGTGTCTTTTTACTATATATATATATATAAATATATATATATATATACTGTATATATATATAAGTTTTATATATATATATATATATATATATATATATATAAAATATATGTCCTCCATCCATGACCGAGCCCCATTTTCTCTGGTCCCTCCTGTTGTTTCTTACAAAGTCTAAGGGCCTCATTCAATTGCGATTTGGCCAAATGAATAGGGCTCTAAATAAGCACATAGCATATTTTTTTTAAAGAAGTTTTTAGTTAGTAAACATCTAATCAAAAGCAAGGTTTTCACTAACTAAAAACTTCTTTAAAAAAAATATGCTATGTGCTTTTTTAGAGCCCTATTCAATTGGCCAAATGGCAAATGAATGAGGGCCCAAGAATCTAAGATGGCCTAAAGTGTCACATCTACAGAACACATCTCTTTATAGAATCTTGTGGACATATGAAGTGTGCATATCACTAAAACTTAGCAGTAGATCCATTTTCAAGAACATACCTGTCCCTATTTGGCCATTTAATATCACCTCACTAGAGAGAGAGCTCTATCTATAAATATAGCACATTCAGGTATATTGGAGTTGGTTATTTTTAAACTCCTCTCTTTTTGTTCAATATATCATTGTCCAAAAAGGCTCCAAGACGCCATTGAGGCCGAAGGCCATAAACATATCCCAACTGACAGACAACAGAAGATTGAACAGACATTTGCATTATGTGAATATGTTGATTTATTGACAAAGTTCTGAAAAAAATTCCCATTGGGGACTAAAATGCTCCATTAAATAAGCTTTTCTACAAGTGTGTCCTCTGACAAATACTGTAATTACATTAGAAAGCGTGCTGAGGTAATTGGGAAACTGTGATAAATAATATATTTTCAGCTGGTTCCCTAATTCTATGTTATTATGCTAATTTTTTGTTGGTCTTTGGATTAGATATATTTTGATATGAACTTTTAAACCACATGCAGGAAATGTAATCTGTTGACCTCTTGATTATATATTTTTGAGCTGAGAAAGGCATAATAAAATGCTGTTTTTCTGTATGTTAAGGATCACCAATTACAAACCAGGGGCAGAACTACTGCCAGTTCAGGCAGTGCAATTCACCGGGGACCTTCTCTTTTTTTTTTGGGGGGGGGGGGGGGGCAGTGCTACCTACATTTTTTCTTTTATTTAATTTTTTTTTTTTAAATGTAGTCCAGCCCCAGCTCCCACCGAACGACCCCACATTGGTCCCCCACCTTTAAAATGTGGGCTTCTTGGGTACTGCTTTCCCTCCCCCGCTGGCGCTTCTTGCCAGTGTAAGGAATCCCAAATGACATCACACACATGACTTCATTTGGGATTGCCTGCCCTTGTGGAGAATTCGCACTGGGACGGGAGGGATAGCACTACTGCTGAACCACCAATGAATACCACCTGGATTCCCCCTAAGAAACCCACATTAACGTAAGGGGGCTGGTGCTGCTGAGGTAATACACTAAAGAAAAAAAAAAAAGAAAAAAAATAATATATATATATATATATATATATATTGTTGTGGCGTCATTCACTTGTGTCCATCTCTCCATGACCTCATCGACCACACACAAGGGACATCTTTATGTTCATGATAATGCTGATCCAAAAATAAAAGGCCGAAGCGGTCATTTAACATAAACTAAAATACTATAATTTGTAGACTTGAGTAACACTTATTTTTAAAACAAAAAATATTGATTACACTGCAGGTGTCCAGACACACTGAATTATTGACACAGAGTCCTATGACTTTTAACTGTGACCCAGTCACTTTGGAAACAATAAGCCACATAAGTGTACCATACCTGTCAATTGTTGTTATTATTATTTATGGCCACTTTTTTTAAACCGCCAAAATATTCCATAGCCCTAAAATTAATAAATTGAAAGATGTAAGTCTTCTGTTTCATGTGGGCTTGTGTCTATCACCATTATTTTTCTATAAATTCTAATGAAAAGACATATATATCTAAATATATCCTACAAATATATTTAGCTTATGGGGGAGAAAAAGCATAAGAAATGCCCTCCACCGAACAGAATACAGCAAATAAATTGTACATTTGCATGCCAAAAATAAGTTAAGAATCTGAAGAAATACAATGTTTGCACTGCATGCTGGGAAACTGGGTGGGGACATGCAAATTAGCCCACAGTGCATTTTCCCTCTTTATTTCAAAACCTTTTTAAACATGGCTTCCTTACACGGTATGCCTGTCATTATAACACAGCATTTGAGCACAGCACAGGATGGATTTGCATGAGTCAGGAAACCTACCCATAAGCTAATTGAATCTGTGGTTGATAAGCCTTCTCATGAAATACACAGCATGTAAGGAAGCAGCCGCATACTGATGAGATCCTAAAGACTGGACAGAACGGTCTGGGGGTAGGTTCACGCTAAAACAGGCTGTGGTTAAAAGCTATGCTAACAGCAGGGGCATATACTATAAAGAAGTCCTGTTGAAAGTGCACTGTCATCTCCTTTCCTCAGTGTCACTGCATTTCTTGAGATTCAGAGCAGAATATAAGTAGTAATGTACTATTTTGTTATACATACATGAGAAAGAGAGAGGGAGAGAGGGAGAGACAGAGGTACAATAATGTTTTTATGCATTGGCAAACTAAACCTTGGTCTAGGTAGGCAGTGGGCTACAGTCGGCAATTTACATATAAATAGTTTATGAGAGAGAAGGGAAAGTAAAGGAGCGACATTTGTAAAAATAGAAAAGAGTGGTCCACATGTAGATGAGTGAAGAAGCAGATATAATATATACTGTATATGTACACACATACACACACAGTTTGTGTGTAAGCCTTGAAAAAAATTGCAACAGTTGCAGAGTGATTAAAAGCAAGTACATGTCAGAAAGACAAAATTGTAAATCATGTTTAGTTACAATGCCTGAGGCTGTCAATCTGCAGGCTTCAAAATTGCAACAGTTACAGAAAGATTAAATCGTATCAAGCTCGGAAGTACATTGCAGAAAGCCAAAATTGTAAATCACTAGCCCCATTAAATTTGAAGCCCGTAGTGGCATCGGCAAGCCTGCAAAGGCTACAGGCTTGAAATGTGGCTGTGTTAAATTAAACCATGGGCCAGAGATGCAAGCCCGCCCGTAAACCATTTTTCGCACGTTGGATGTGCGGCCGTAAACATGATCAATTAGTCAAATGGCAGAGCCAATGGTAAAAAAGATCGTCATCATTACATCACTGAAAAATGGAGGTTAGATTTCAAAGTCTTCAACTACGAGTTGCGATCCGACCCACATCCCAGAAATAATGCAATATTAATAAATCAGTAAATATGATATTCTAGTCCATGCGAGTTCCATTATATGTATTAACACTTTGATTGCTGGGATCGATATAACACAGAAATTAAACATTAAAAAAAGTATTTTTTGTTGCAGATTTGTTGCAGAGAATGTTGTGCTATTAATTGTAATACCTAACATCACTTTCCCATTAACTATAAGTAAAGTAGTGTGTGTATATTTGCATTTACAATGCTACAGATACGACTTTAACCCACTTGTGGGTCCTGTCTAGTACCTGTTGGCTTTTTGGCTCCATTTGCAGGTTACAGGCTTGAATGCCAGTGAATTAGCGACAATTTAATAGCGTGATTCGCACGTAACAGTTACGCTTGACAGAACAAAGGTTTTTCAGCCGCGGAGTTAAATTTTTGACATCCCATATGGTTTTTTCGCCCTTACCCCGCAAGTTGTTGATGGGTTGCTTTATGGGGCTAATTTAATAGCCTTATGTCTTGCAGGCTACATTACGGGCTACGGTTTTACACGTTGAGGGAATTTAATAGGGCTGCATGTTTCTATATGTAGCATTTCAGGGCCTGATCATGATAACATAAGCAAGACCCTTAGCTTTAGATTGTAAGTCTGCGAGTTTCAATCCTGCAAGGTGCTTTAGGGAATGCGATATGGACACCGGATTCCAAGCTCAAAGACAGGGCCATCCATTCATTGCAATGTGTGAATCTTGAACTTGCTATTGCCTGTAACTTAACTTATGTATAGCGCTACGGAATATGTTGGCGCGTTACAAATAAACGATAATAATAATAACTTGCTGCTTAGACAGAGCCAAACCAGAAATGTGAGGAGGGAGGCGAGTAAGAAGGAGAGAGAGAGAAAGAAGGAGAGGGAGAGAGAGAAGGAAGGACGGGGGAGAGAGAAGGGAGGAGGGAGGAGAGAGAGAGTGAGAAGGAAGGAGAGAGAGAGAGGAGAGAGAAGGAGGGGGAGAGAGAGAGAAGAAGGGAGAGAAAGAGCAAGGGAGAGAAGAGGGGCAGTGTGAGAAGGGAAAAGAGAGGGTGCACAGAGAGAGAGAGTGAGCACAGAGAGAGAGAGACAGGGTACACATAGTGAGGGTGCACAAAGAGACGTAACACACAATATTATACCATCATTTTTGACGGGCAATTGACCAGTATATATATAACGAGTGATACATCCATCTATCTATCTGTCTGTCTGTCTATTTACATATAGATAGTTAGGCTATCAAAAGGGACTTTAATGACAATCAGACAATATTTAATATAAAATCTTTATTCGGAAGAGTATTGTGTTCCTTTTAAAGCCGCATCGTATCGAAGGCTAATGGATCATTTTAAGAATATACTAATAGACCATTAGTATTACTGACCATAAATGGATATATCATAACTGCCTTACTGCCACTGCAGGGCTATCATCCCTTCAGCTAACCTGTCTTAATTATTCAATCCCATGTTCCATGTAAGAAGCAATGTCAATCACAGAGCCAACCTTAGTGCTCTCTGTTTAACCTCTATGACTTAAGGGAGTGCATGTTTTCCAAATATACTCTTTAAGTGATGTAAAGGCTGGAAAGAGTTTGTGGCATACACCTAAGAATAATAATAGCATGTCCTTTAAAATTAGAGCAGTGGGAAAATAAATTGGGTACACACCTTGTATACTCCTGCTAAACCACTTCCAAGATAATGCAACATTTGTGAACCGTCTAACCTTTCAAATTGTAAATATTAAATGGGTAGGGTTAAGAAATCTTTAAATCACTATTTCACATCAACATGTGAAACAAAACAGAGATCTTTAAAAAAAAAAAGAAGAAGAAGAAGAAGCACTGAATATACACTTAGGGCCTCATTCAATTGCGATTTGGCCAACTGAATAGGGCTCTATATAAGCACAGAGCATATTTTTTTACAGAAGTTTTTAGTTAGTGAACTTCTATGCTAAGGATAGAAGTTCACTAACTAAAAACATCTGTAAAAAAATATGCTCTGTGCTTATATAGAGCCCTATTCAATTAGCCAAATCGCAATTGAATGAGGCCCTATCTCTGCAAGATTTTACTTATAGTAAGTAAAAAATGTTGGCTTGTCAGCCAATCATAAGTCATATCCTGGGATGTTCTATTCATGTATGCTGGTCTGAGAACTGTCAGGGAGAGGAGGAAGCATCTATTTAGCCTTGCAACAAGCGCCAAAGGTCCTCACGGTAAAAAAAATATAAAACAACATTCCCTGCCTTAAGATTTCATGCCTGTCATTTTTTGACGGTCAATTCGCTAGTTTATGTAAATATTAAATATAGCGGGGTTGAAACTAGCAATGCTGAATTTCAGCATTATGGGCATTTAAAAGCAAGATTTGTATTTAGTAAATTTTAAAAAACTTGGGTTTTGACAGTATTGCACACATAACACTGCCCTAACGCACCTTAACACTCCCATTAAACATGTTAACTAGCAATGAGCCACATAGAGCTTGTTTTTTCATGCTGAAAAATGCTTTATTAACTCCCTTCATCATGTACCCAGTTTTGGCAAGTCAAGGAGACAAATATCCAGGGCATCCCTGAGGGACATCTTCACAGCTATTTTAAAATACATTAAATATGGTTATACCTTTATTTATTTTTGCTAGAATTCCTCTATTTTACACTTAGGGTTTTTAAATTATGCGTTATACTCTTGAAACACTGAACACTTACTATTTTCTAAATTCAAGCATACACTATATATTATCTTTAAAGAGTGTCCAAAGAAAACACAATAGAAAAATCCTTTTTTTAAGTAAAACCCTTTGGATCAATAAGACTTCTTTTAATTCTCAAAAACGAATTGCATATTTACGTAAAGCTAATCAATTGTATTTGACTGGACCAGGGAACTCAAGCTAATTTCTAATTACATTAACCTCCTTAATACCAAGGGAAATCGGTTAGGCATCAAGTAGCATGTTTGGCAGTGAATTCTGAAGTTCTTATTCAATATGCTGTTTTGTCTTGACCAGTAAAGCTGTATGTCCCATTAATATGATTTATTATTATTATCCTTTATTTGTAACGTGCCAACATATCCCGTAGCGCTATATGATGAGGAGAAGTTCTACATATAAGGCTCTGGATAAAGATAGCATAGAGACAGATGCGTTATACAGTACTGTACATTTTCTATTAAAAAATACATTTTTTGTTGATCTCATCTTCAGTTGTGTGGCGACGTGACATTTGACGACAGAATGGCTTCTCAACCAACAGGTTTGGCTTTTATGCTCCTCCTTCCATACAAAAGCATCACTGAAGTATTTTATTTACAGTATGTTTTTTTTTTTTTACTAAAAAGGTTGATAACAGAGAAAATGCTTTTAGAAATTAAAATAATAATATAACATGTATTAATTCTATGCAATTATATTTTACTGGTGGGCACCATTGTTTTCTTTTGTTAACTTGCTTTGTCAAATGAGTGAAGGATTTGGATAAAGATAAGGCTCCAGTTGAACCTATTATACATTGTATTCCCTTGCTGAAGACATAGTAATATAGATTAATTAAGGTTATGTAAAAAGGCAAGCAAAAGAACTAACCGAAATATTGAAAATCTTCTCATTAGAGGAAAACAATCCTTCCTTATCCCAAAAACTTGTAATCTGTTTATTCACTGGATAAATATCCTACCTATTTTAGATAACCTGTTTTGCATTTTATTAAAAATATATCCAACCCCATTATAAAAATGATCTATTAAATCCACTGTCACAACCACTTTTGGTGGTGAGTTCCATAATCTGACTGTCCTTACTCTGAAGAACTCTTTTCTTTCTTTAAGGTGAAATCCTTTTTTTCCCTAACCACAAGGGTTCAGTTGTCCCATCTTGGCAAGACACAGCCTTATATTGACCCTTGATATATGTATATAAGATAATCATATCACATCTAGAGAAAATCTTATTGTGTTAGCCTCTCATAACTCATTGCCTCCATTGCCCATATTCATTTTGTTGCCATTCTCTAAATCTTTCCTAGCTCTACAATTTCCTTATTGAATTGGTACTCAAAACTGTACTCCAGCTAGGTTTTACCAGAATAATACTTTCTTTACGACTAGAGTCCTTAGAATATATATGGCACAACTGTGGTCCATTAATGTAGCAAACAGAAACAGGTAGCCATGATTATGTTTAATTAGATTTAATTTAGCAAACAAAAACAGGTAGCCATGATTATGTTTAATTGGGTCAATTATCAAATTGTTTGTTTTTCACAGAAAATTTAAAATCAGGGAGCAAACCTGCTGCTTACAAGTTGCACCACCCTGAAGCCAAGCAGGGTTTGGCCTGGTCAGTAGTTGGATTGGAGACCACCTAGGAATACCAGGAGCTGTATGTTGTGCAACCCACTAGCCATGGGTGTAGGAACTGGGGGGGGGGGGGGCATATTCCCCCCAGATTTTTTAAAGTGTGTTTATGTTTATATCCGGCACTCAACCAACCAGGACTCTCAAGCAACCGGCACCTGCCTCTATTCCCCGATTGACAAAAACTCTCACTTAATCGCCATTATCCAAAACAACTTAGATGACTTAGATTAGATAGCAGTAGCTGTTTAATTGATAGTTTAAGTGTTTTTAGGGGGTTTAGGGTTAATTAGGCTTCATAAAACAGTGACTCTCAAGCAACCGGCAACTACACTTATCCGGCAATAGGATAACAGGGAGTTTACTGTATATGCAGTCCCCCCCCCCCCCGCAGATTTTCTTTGGCTCCTACACCCATGCCACTGGCAATCCACTCCAGTATCTCTGCCATGAATCCCAAGTGGATCAGCATGGTGTGTTGCGTTCCATGAGGTCACAGAGGGTTGGACACAATTGAGAGACACAAACAACAAAAACATTGCTGCTTATAGAAGATGAGGGATGCAAGCATTTCCGTTTTATCAAGTGCTTTTATTACCCTTGCTACCCTGTCTTGCCACGCCACATCTTTCTCCATGAAAATCACTAGTGGTGTTCTGCAGTTAGAGGTTGATATTTTGTGTATCATCACAGTTATATGTTCGCATTTCTTCCCCAATCACAGGTTCTTTACTCATTGCTACACTGCGTGAAAATTCCATTGTTTTAAAAGGAATCTAATTAGATCTCTTGTTTAACATGAAGTATCATTAAAAAGTATAACAATAAAGCTGGGACATATGTATGTATTATTCAGTTATTATGAGGATTAATTGTTTTCATATAATATAACCACTGATGTTGCAAGCTAAACTCTAAGTTCATTAATAGGTAGTATATACTTATTCTATTGCCCAGCTTCCATACTAATTATGTCTTGATGAAAACATACGGTATATATGTAATTTTATGATGATAATCGTTGTGTTCAGTTATGAATAATTCATAGGACCTAATACGATGTTTTTGAATCTCTCAGGAAATGTGCATAAGAAAACATATACTCATTGGGAATATTTATGTTTTAATCTTCCCTTTTCTAGTTCAGATTTGTGTACCCCATACACCTCAGTTACTATTTCTCCTTCGTGCTAATCATGAGCTTGCAGCACATAAATATGTATAAAATTATGTGCACAGTATATGTTTGTATGTTTATATACAATACATCAGAAAAGTACTAGTAATTTTACAGGTATAAATGCCACTTTTTCTTGCTCAGAATTCCAAGAAATACAGGTTTTACACTGCGTTCTGGGAACCTGGTCAGGGACATGCAAATGTGCCTACAAAGGCTTTTCACTCTTACAATCCATAACCATTTTAAACATGGCTTCTCTTAAGCATATGCCCACTATATTACACAGCTGTTTTGCAAAGCTCAGGATGGATTATACACAAGCCAGGAAACCTACACACGTACAGCTGTTTCAAGGTTGCTTCTTCTCATCAGCGTGGTACGGGATCCTAGCTTGTGCAGTAGATTTTATGAGTAGGTAGTTCACCACAACAATCATTGAATTTATGGTGGGCAAAAGAGCGACAGAAGCCCTCCACCGTAAAGTAGTACAGCAAATTAATACCATGTTTGTGTTTACATATGAATGTCTACAACAAGTTAAAAAGTCTATGGACTCAATCATATTTAATTATATTATGCATAGCCTACAAAATACTGTGGGCCTCATTCTATTATCGGCCGTAGGAGATGCGGGGCCGCAAGGACCGGCCGCATGCTATTTGCCTATTCTATTCCCTCCCGGACGGTTGCTCCGGCAGGCTTGCGGCCGGCGCCTTGTTATCCCTTGTGGGCGCACGCGCGCAGGAAAGCCTTTGATCTTAAACGGCCGCAAGAGTTCCGGCCGCAAGAAAGCCCCGGTTGCTATTCAATTGCTACGGGAACCCTCTCTGCAAGGCTAAAACCGAGCCACAGCTTACTTGCACCAAAAAGGTCCCGCAAGCACACAATTAGGCACATAATAAAGCCATCCTGCACTCTGATGAGACGATAAAGTGATTGGAGGTGTTAGCATTCATAGCACAACATTCCCCTACACTCAAATCCGAAAATAATTTTTATTTTAATTCATGTCAAATATCCGTGGAAAAAGTCCAGAGGGCTTGGAGCACCTCAGACCCGCCAAGGCTGCGGCCGGAAAATAAACCGTTAATGAAATATCGGATTTGGGCTGATGTGCAAGCTTGAGAGGGGGTTGCTATTAATCCTCATGTCCCCCATTATGATCCCTAGCATTTACAGAGCTTTACAGTGCCATCTTGAATTTATATTTGCATTTAAAGTTTTCAGACCTTGTGGCCGGTTGCATGATATGCGGCCGGCCGTAAGGGGGATATCCTTGCGGCGCCGTCTATTTGAATTGCAAGGTAAAGGTAGCTCTACACGGGGCCGTAAGACGGCCGCAAGGAATCGCAGCTTTGCGGCCGTTTTACGTCCGATAATAGAATTAGGCCCTGTATCTATATATAGCATCTTTTCTGTATTTAGTAGATTATTTATTTAGTTCTCTCACAGATGGTGTTTTGTCCTAGAAAAACTATTCTACGATGTAAGATGAAATGCTAGGTGATAATATTGGCAGAGGGCAAGGGAGAATTTGGAAAAGTAAAAAGGTTTTACATAATAATTTACATTTTTTTTTTTTTTTTTTCAAAGGAATTTTAATTCTCTAAAACTTTATTCAGGTGATTTTTTGTAGATTTTACCATAAATGTTTATGAATTATTCAATTAGAACAAAAGGTGCATCATTTTAAGTTGGAGTATAGTAGACTCTGTGGTAATTAACTATTTTTTCAGATCAGTCGTTCTCTTTTTTTATTTTTCTCTTTTTCTTTATTTATTTTTTATTTTTTCCTTTTCTCCTTTGCCCGTTTGATATATACAACCAAGGGGCTCAAAGAATGAATGTGCATGCATGTGGAATGGATGTATGGAATGTTGTGTGTTGGTCTAACACTCTGCCTTTTCTGTTATTATTCTGTAAACTTAGTTGTATTTCTTAATAATATTACTTATTACATTTCTATATTGTTCTGATTTTGTAAAAAATTATAATTATTAAACAAAAAAATAACTATTTTGTCAGAAAGGGTAGTAGACGAGTAGAATAGCATACCAGCAGAAGTAGTAGAGAAAAATGTAGTATACACATTTAAAAATACTTTTTAGGTACGCAGCAGAATGGTAAGACAAGATAGGTCTAGTTGCTCATAGTAACATAATAGTTGAGGGTGAAGTCCATAATAAAGTCCAAGAAGTTCAACCTTTTTAGACAGTGAGTGTGACAACAGAACAATAGAAAGTAAACACAAAATCCACTGAGAGGAAGTTAATTGTCTCATTCAAGGAAAAATGACTCCAATATTTCCCAGTTCTATCAATGGCAGTCTGTTTCCATGTATCTTATATACATAGTTCTATAGTCGTTTGTTGTAAAAAAAAATTGCGAAAAATTATCTTCCTTGATCCATATTTTACTTATATGGATACATTTGCATTTTTATGCCTGTATGCTTTCAACAGCTGTGATTTAACTATGCCAAGAATAGTCTGAAACAAGGTACATAACGTGTAAGTGATGCTGAGTAGGAAGGTCCACACACTGAGTAGGAAGGTCCACACATATCCGTTTGCTCTGTTGATGCACTCAGAGCAAAGGGGTTAAACATGTTGTGGGTATTTGGAAGGGGTACATGTGAAAGGAAGTTGAGATGTAATGTTTTATTATCTAAAATAGTGGAGAAGAATTTGCTTGGTAAAAATTACATATACATATGCTGTGGGAAGGTGGGAAGCTGTACTGCTTCATAGGTCAGGGATCATAGTGGAAGCATATGAAGGCCACATGGTACCACAGGGCCTCCTGTTGCCCACCAAGCATCATACACTAGAATGTTACTAAGGGACTCATTCAATTGTGATTTGGTCAATTGAATGGGGCTCTATATAAGCACAGAGCAATTTTTTTACAGAAGTTTTTAGTTAGTGAACTTTTATCCAAAAGCAAGGTCTTCACTAACTAAAAACTTCTGTAAAAAAATATGCCCTGTGCTTATATAGAGCCCTATTCATTTGGCCAAAACGCAATTGAATGAGGCCCTAATATTGTGTACAAATGTGAAAAAAAAATGCAAATATTGTTTTATGTCACAATGTTTATTTAATTAAAATTTGCAGTGGGGTGCTGAAATAAAAATAGCAGGAAATAGCTAAGTACCATTATATATTTTAATACTGAAGAAACCTACATACTTATAGGAATTCATATGGGTTTAAATAGCAGCAAGGACAGATACTGAGAGGAAGAGGTCATTTATCTTAATAAAATGGGAAGGGAATAAGGCGTAGATTCAGAATTCAAAGGACTATAAGAAAGAACAATCACAACAACAAATAATGAAAAATTATTGCTTTCTTGAAAGCAGAAGGATCAGAAATTAGAAAGTACTAGGGTAAGGTGGGCATGGACTTTGTTTGTAAATGTGCAAATCTATTACATTGTGTGCCAGTGAAGAAAAGCATAAATTAACTAACATTTGACTAACATGTTTTCCTTCTGAATATTAATGCTGCAAATTACCTACAGTATGGTAGAAGCTTTATGAATTAATGTTATAATATAGTTGGACATCAATTTTATTGAAGGCCTATATTAAAGGGCAAGTTCCACCTAAACTTAAACACACACCTAAAGAAGATTAATTATCTATGTAAAAATTATGAAATGTGCCTAGTATGTTACTGCTCGATATTTAAGGAGAGCGGAAGCTACTATTAGAAACAAAGATCTGTTCCATTTATATTAATGACACTAGGCCAATCAAACTACAGCTGCAGTTCTATAGCTACATTTATTTTTTGTAGGTTCTTGAGCAGACCACATCCCCTAATAAAAAAGTTCTTGTAATAATAAAAGACAAGAGCCAAAATTGGTAAATATTACTTATTGACTCTCATTAATTCATAGCCTCCAATTGCAGGTTATGTCTAGCTTCCATGTTTTACCGATGTCATGATGATGGTTTGATTTACTATTGGCTATGTCTAAGAAGTGAATGTCTGGCTTGCTGAAATATTGTCAGATCATATCATCACGCCTCGAGAAATCAGACCTTTAAAATGCAGGGTTTATGTGTAGAGGCTGTAGATGTAAATTGTGGACTTGAGAATAGAATCAATAGAATACATCTAAACATTTAGAGAGAAAAAAACACCAGCCAAAATTACAGGTTAGTGTCACTTACATACTTCAAGTAGAAATATTCAAGTCAATTTAGATTTTTATAATAGACAATTTAAAACATTTTTATAGGTAAAGTTTTCATTTTCACCATTACTTGGACCTTTGCTGTGTCCTTTTAAATGTGTTTAAACTTGCAATAAATTCCTTAATCATACTGCGTATAGTATTTAATTTACTAAAGAATCAAACCGTTCTATTATTGCTCATAGACTTACAGTGAAATATATACATGCAAGCAGTTTATTCAGCAACAGGGCATAAAGAACCCTGTTCTGAAGGAACAAACAAAAATGTCCTTTCTGTAGTACCTGGTTGGTTGGTAAGAGTATATGTATAAACTTATATATATACTTATCAAACAAAGGATTAAGTCATTTTACTGAGAGATACAGTATGGCTGCCTAAGTAGGCCCAGTTGAGATTCCTAAACCTGTGACTATCGATAAAATTGACTCTGGCAAAGGTTTTACTTTTTTTCAGTAAGTTACACATGTCACACTTTTCTAATTAATATTTAGTGAAAAATAAAAACAAATCATATTCCCGCTGTCAGTTTGTGACTTTCATCAAACATGGAAACCTTCAAGCTGAACATTACAAGCAGAGGATATAAAGCATAGCAATTAAAACTGCACGTCAGCTTGCCTAAAACTGTCAAATAATTATCTATCTTCAGTGAAGCCTAATTAACATTTTAGGCATATAAACAAGTGTGCACTAACTTTATAATAGTCTTTACAGTGAGGTTGTCTCCAAAATGTATTAAAATGGACCTGCCAAGATTGAGATATGTTGTGTAGAGGGTAGTAAATAAACATGCATAATGTATGTTTGTTCAAAAAGTTATTTATGCCTTATTTTATGACAGTATTTTCTGAAGTACTTCAGTAAAGTAACCCTGTTTACTATCCAAAAGTACTGATGTGAAAATAGGGTTGTCTACAGAGGGGTACCAGGGGCAATGGTGTATGAGACCCATAAAAAAATACTGCGTAGCCAATCTCATTATGCACACTTTTCTTGAAATATATATATATATATATATATTGCTGATAGGAGTCCAAAACATCTGCCAGGTCAACAACACAGGCCTATCTAAAGCCTTACAACCCATATAGCTTTTCACAGAGTGTAGTGTTTTGGAGGAATTATTTTGTGGAACCACTGAGCATGCACAATATTACCCTAAGTTCAACAAAATACATTTTGGGAAGCACTTTTCTATTATATTGTTTTACAAGTCCATATATCACCTAACCAGGACATGAGAACTATCAGCCTTATTAAATTGCGATTCAGCATATTTAAAAGGGCTCTATTTAAGCATATAGCATATTTTTTTACAGAAGTTTTTAGTTAGTGAACTTCTATCCAAAAGCAAGGTCTTCACTAACTAAAAACTTCTGTAAAAAAAATATGCTGTGTGCTTAAATAGAGCCCTTTTCACTTTGCAGAATCGCAATTTAATAAGGCTGTATATTATTAAGAAATGTTTGTTTCTGAACAGCTCTCCTTAATTGCTACCTCAAGCAGAAGGAGCTTTGTAGAGCATGTTAAACTGTAATTTCCCTAACTGTAGCCCATCCAACGATGTGAAAGATGGCTGCATGCAAGGGAGCATAGAAGAAGAAAAGGGGTATTTCCATTAGTTGAAAAACTGTCACTGTCTTACAAGTAAAAGAAGTGAAAATTGTGTATGACAGTTGCATTTAGGGGGATACAATTAATTAAGTGACCTAGTTAAACTTTTATATTAAACTAGGAAAATTGCACAGCATTCTTTTAAATGAAAACATGGAGTTTTATCTTGTGTAACAAGGGGTTCAACTTTGAAATTTACTAAAATGTGTATCTCTATGTAAATCCCTTTAGATTGTAAGGGCCTCATACAAATGCGATTTGGCCAATTGAATAGGGCTCTATATAAGCACACAGCATATATTTTTACAGAAGTTTTTAGTTAGTGAAGACCATCTTTTGGATAGAAGTTCACTAACTAAAAAACTATGTAAAAAATATGCTATGTGCTTATATAGAGCCCGATTCAATTGGCCAAATCGTATTTGAATGAGGCCCTAAGGCCCTCATTCAATTGCTATTTGGTCAATTGAATAGGGCTCTAAATAAGCACATAACCTATTTTTTTAAAGAAGTTTTTAGTTAGTAACCATCTATCCAAAAGCAAGGTTTTCACTAACTAAAAACTTCTTTTAAAAAAATAGGTTATGTGCTTATTTAGAGCCCTATTCAATTGGCCAAATCGCAATTGAATGAGGCCCTAAGTCTGCAAGTCTTCAGTATGGTATTGGCTTCATTCAATTGCAATTTGGCCAATTGAATAGGGCTCTATATAAGCACATAGCATATTTTTTACAAAAGTTTTTAGTTGCTGAAGACCTTGCTTTTCAATAGAAGTTCAATAACTAAAAACTTCTGTAAAAATATATGCTCTGTGCTTATATAAAGCCATATTCAATTAGCCAAATCACAATTGAATGAGGACCATAGGGCCTCATTCAATTTGGGGCCATTACTTGCTAGAGATGTCGCGGACAGTTCGCCCGCTGACTATTTGCGGCAATTTTGGCTCTTTCGCACTTGCATCGGACGGCGGACACATGCGCTTTTCGGTCCGCCCCCTATTCTTTATCATTGAGGAAACTTTGACCCTGCACCTCACAGTCAGCAGACACATTCCAGCCAATCAGCAGCATACACTCCCTTCTAGAGCCTTCCATCTGAAGGACAGCATACATTTTAGAATCATTCTGAAGCTGCATTCGTTGTGAGAGGACAGATAGTGTAGCTACTGGAGATTTAATAGGGAAATAGATAGCCAGGCTGTGTATTTAGCTTCCACTACTCATCTGATATCTGCTGCAAGGACAGCAACCCAAAAAGCCCTTTTTAGGGCTAGAACATAATTTATTTTATTTTATAATTTTTTTCTGTGTAATCTAATTGCATATGCCTGCCTGCCAGCATGTGTGTGTGACAGGCTAACACCTAACAGCTTATATTGTGCTTATTTTCACTACTCATACCTGGTGGTGTACCATACATTGAAAACAACCATTTTTTCCCTGTAATCTAATTTCAGTTGCCTGCCTGTGTCAGGCTCACAGCTAATATTCTGCTCTGTTTCACCAGTCATAGTTGGTATACCATACATTGAAAAAAAACAGCCCTTTTTTCCTTTAATCTAATTTCAGTTGCCTGCCTGTGTCAGGCTCACAGCTTATATTGTGCTCAGTGAAATAAAACAAAACTTTTTTGACTGTGATAGCTTGAATAGCAATTGCCTGCCTACAGGCGTGTGTGTGAAGCCTATTGTATCTACTCTGCCAACTTTTGCCAGTGCACAGTGATACGTCATATCTGGTGCAACCGTAGTGTACAGTGACATAAAATAACACTTTTTTGACTGTAATCGATTGAATATCAGTTGCCTACCTACAGGCGTGTGTGTGAGGCCTACATCGCCTACTCTGCCAACTTTTGCCAGTGCATAGTGACACTCCTATCTGGTGGCACCTTAGATTGCACGCGCAGTGACCCAAATTTGAAGTGGGAGGACCGACCAAGCATCTTTTTCCATCTCCCTGTTCCAAAAATCCATGCCATATACACGTCCCCTGATAGGTGACGTAACAGGTATCAAACTGATAGGAATAAATAGTACAACTTAATACACCACTCCTATCTGGTGGCACATTACATTGCACGTACAGTGCCCCAAATTCGAAGTAGGAGGTCCGACCAAGCATCTTTTTCCATCTCCCTGTTCCAAAAATCAATGCCATATACACGTCCCCTAATAGTGAACATAACAGGGATTAAACCGATAGGAATAGTACTACTTAACAGTACACACCTTATAATAACGCAGACAGAGGCAACGCAGAGAGAGGAGTCTGAAGAAGAGGAGTCAGAGGAGGAAGGTGGCTTTGAGGAGGTGGAAGACCAAACACAGCAGGCGTCCCAGGGGGCTTGTTGTCACCTTTCGGGGACCCTTGGTGGCTGGGTGGAGGAAGAGACCTTCAATGACATCAGTGAGGACAAGGAACGGGACATGGCTAGCTTGGTATCCAACCTTGTGCAAATGGGGAGTTTGCGGTTGTGCAAAGGGACTGTTTGCGGTTGTTTGCGGTGCATTAAACGGGGAGATTGGTCTGTTACTGTGAAGCGGGTGTAACCCTTACACTACCTGATCGATACAACATCATACCTGATGTTTTAAAGCATGTTATTCCAAACAATTTAGGAATGTTAGGTGATTTATGCCCTTTATGGCTTAAAACCAGACTCTGCATCAACTATGTAATTTTCCGTGGGAGTTTTGCCATGGATCCCCCTCCGGCATGCCACACTCCAGGTGTTAGTCCCCTTGAAACAACTTTCCCATCACTATTGTGGCCAGAAAGAGTCCCTGTGGGTTTTGAAATTTGCCTGCCCATTGAAGTGTATGGCGGTTCGCCCGTTCGCGAACATTTGATGAAATTTGCGTCCGCGGTTCGCGAACCGAAAATTTTATGTTTGCGACATCACTATTACTTGCAAGTAAATTCCAGATTTGCTACTTTTTGATATGCGTGCTCAAGTAGCTCTACATTTACTTAGCTATTCAATTGGCCTGGCCCGCAAGTTAGTCCCCCTTCCCGATAATTGCAAACCATGCTATCAGTAGTAAGCATTTGCGGGCTTGAACATGAACGCGGACACAGGCCAGTAACTCATGGTTCAATGTTTAATATTGTATTTTTCATTGTACTTAACCCCTGTATAGTGCTACAAAATAGGTAGGTGCATTACAAATAAAGGATAATAATAATAATAATAATAATAATAATAATAATAATAATAATAATAATAATAATAATAAATCATTGTATATGGAGCAGATAGGCAATACCTAGTTTCATGTAGTACTGTAAATGGGATTTCAGTTCTTGGACCCATACTGGAAGGAGAAGTTACAGCATCCTTAGAAGGAATTGTACAATCCTCAGAAATGGCTGGCAGTTGCATGGGAGCAATTTAGTGATCTGGGTGGTCCATTAATACTATTTGTGAATCCCAAAAAGCTACAGTGGATTAACTATTTTGGGGAACATTTGACACATGTTATTCTTTATAAGCAGTGATCACTAAATCAGCATATAATTCCAAAAATGCTAATTATGATTAAACTTTCCGGAACTCGGATTGCTGATAAAAAAAAACAATAATACAAAGGGAATACATTATTTTTCTTACCTACAATGTGGTAATAAATTAACATCACATTCCACATTGTGAAATTCAGCGGTAAGCCACTGAGGAGGACATAAAGCTTTTTTAGACTAATTGGCTTTTTATTTTATCAACAAGATCTACAAGGCTGTGATGAATTTATATTCACAACTTCATTTTCCTGATATAATTAATGGAACTCTAACAGTAAAGTTCATAAGCTGTTCATAAAATATACTGGTCAGCTGAGAATTTCTTCAAGTGGTACTTATTACAATGCAGAATTGGCAGTTCCCTCTTAATAGGAATTTCTCAACATTTTAGCTCTTGAAGCCCACAGTACTAAATGAAACAGGAAAGGAAGTCATATTCCTTACAATGGGAATCAGAGATATACATTTTTTTTATATATACTATATTCACCCTGGTATTTTGTATTATAACAGGAGCTGAAAGTTAACTAAGAATAATATGTGTTTCATGGGTGTAGGAGCCAAAGAAAATATGTGGGGATACTGCATATAGTATAAAAATACCACACAACTGCTTCTCTACACACATTGAAAAATCTGGGGTGGATTTGTCCCCCTCGTCCCCCCAGTTCCTACACCCATGTGCGTTTTAATATAAATATTATAAGTTGTAGTGCTATATTTAAAGAGCCATTGTTGGCCAAACATTCTCCTGTATTTAAATGATCATAACACTAATTATCTTACTGTAAAGTAGTAAGTGGTCTTTAGTGTAGAAAAAATACATTATAGTGATACTGTGGTAGGTTGTTTTCTTGCTCTCTGATTTTTATGTCACAGGAAGCAGACAGACAATGAGCTTTATGGGTATCTGGACAGCAACAATACTATGTTTTCTTTCTCATTTATTTAAATGTAACAGAAAACACAAATAACTGGGTCTCCACCAGTTCTTGTTTACGCTTCCTCCCAATTCATTGGAAAGACGAAGGCACACTGGAATTTATCTGATTCTCTGTTTTTAATTTTCTTAAGTTAATATAATTTTTTTTCCATGCAAAAATGTATTTTAATGTAAAAACAAACTCTTTTAGATGCTCTTTTGAAGAACTACATTTAAAAATAGGGAAAAAGGGGTTTTAGAATGGTATGTGGTGAGAAGATTATAGACAGAGAAAATATGCTATAGATGCATGACTTGCTTTATGATACAATCCTTGTGGAGAAAGTTCTCTATAGCTAATTGATGATGGTGCTTCCTACCATTTACTGATCTTAATAAGATATCTTAGTGAATACACTGAAGCTCATAGCAGTCAAGGCCGGCAGGCCTCACACTCTTCACATTATCCTTTAGAGAATATTTACCTACACATCTAAGAATGTATTAATCTGTGTACATTTAGTTTCTAGGATTTATTTTTTAACATACTGTTCATGTGTTGATTACTTTATAATCTCAGATACATCTTCATACATCCTCCCCACATCTCTGCATATGTTTCTTTATAATAAAATACAAAGGCAACTTCTCTATAATTGATTTCACACAGGTATACTCCAAGTGTAGGATTAACATCACAGACCATAAATTACACCAACTGTAACATCAGAGATTAAGGCAATCTTTTTAAACACTAAGGGCCCGATTCAATTGCAAGCCCGTATCTCGCGAGATACAGGCCGTATGTCTGCGGGTGTGTTGCGGGCTCCCGTTTGACCGGAGCTATTTAATTGCTCAAGCCTGCAAGTTACGGACCCAAAGCCGACTCTGTAAACCATGCACTGGTTTGTAGTAGGTCAGGGCGGTAACATGATCAATTAAGCAAGACTGTAACCTCCTATTTGGAATCAGCCAATAGCAAATGAGACCATCATTATTAGAACAGTAAATGTTGAGGTTACATGTCAATCAATTAGGTTTGGGGGTCCGATATGCGATCAGACTCGTAAATCCGCAAAATAAAGATTTATGAAAATGAATATCAATACTGTTCTAGTTCATGTGGGTGGCCTGATATGTATTAACTCATTGATACCCAAGATCGATTGAACCCCGAAATTAAACATAAAAATAAATCTTATATACTGCTGATTTGCGAGCTTGAGACTGTTGTGCAATTAATTCTAATGTCCTTCATCGCTTTACCTGTTATTTACATTGCAGTAGTGATATTTTATTTGCATTTACAGTGCTACGAACAGGTGTTTAACCACCTTGCGGGTCCTCTCTAGTGATCTTAGGATTTTCTCCTTCATTTGCCGTTTACGGGTGTGAAAGCATTTGCGGGCTTGGGGAATTGTAGCAATTGAATATCGATTTGGGATTTTTGCCATTGTAACTCTTGCAGAATTGAAAGATGAAAGGCTTCGGGAGACTTTAAGTTCCGGGTTTAACCATCGCAAAGTTTTCAAGGCCGTAACTCATAGCTCGTTTGGAGCTTGAATAGCAAATTAACTTGCAACCTCACTTACGGGCTACACAAACTTACGAAAGCTCAATTGAATCGGGTTCTTATTATTTAAGAGACAATTTACCAGCATTTATACATGTACTTTTTTAGCTCAATGAGCTTATGCCATTCTCGTGCCAAACGTATTCACTGCAATTTACCTTTAACCAGCTGCTCAATAGCAGCAATCGGTAGGTGCAGCCAATGAGAGTGATATTATGTTGAGTTCTGATATTCAGCAATTCATTATTGGACCTTCTTATGTTTTCATTTTTTGTTAATGATATCATACATTTTCATGTAGCATTATATATAAACCTTTATAAAAACCTATAATGTCACAGATATGTATTTAAAACAAAATAATTTAACATTTTGATGTACAACATCCTATTTAAAAATATAACATTTTCGCATTAAAAGAAAGTAATAGTCTAGTAAATGAAATATAAAATGTTACCGCCCCAACTCTGTACCTGTATATTCCTTGAATTAGTTACTTCCTTAATCCCTTTTTCTGTAACCCTGAAAAAAAACAAAAAACATAAAGATCTAATTAAATAAGTCAGAAAATTGTAAATTAAACAATGCAATTTCCTGTGATGAAGAATAAAAAGGTTCTGTAATCAAAGCAGAATTAATAATAACAAGACATCTTGATGACTCCACTTACCTCCAGCTGAGAAACTTGATTCATCTATATTTAACTCTTTCATAGGGCTAGGTCACATTATTGTGAATACAGTTATCAAACCATTTTCACCCAAAAAAATCAGATTTCAATGCAGTTGTGTATTTGTTCGAAGGCAAACAAAACACAAACCTAAAACAGCACATTTTTAGGGGCAGCATGCTAATATATTTCACCATTGTGAGGACACATAAAAAAGAGAGGGTCCTGCTTTGTGCTTGAGGGAAGCCAGTCAGACAGAAGCTTTTAGTTAGTGAACTTCTATCCAAAAGAAAGGTCTTCACTAACTAAAAACTTCTGTAAAAATATATGCTATGGCCCTCATTCAATTGCACTTTGGCCAATTGAATAGGGCCCTAAATAAGCACATAACATATATTTTTTAAAGACGTTTTTAGTAAGTAAGCATCTATCCAAAACCAAGGTTTTCACAAACTAAAAACTCCTTTAAAAAATATATGCTATGTGCTTATTTAGGACCCTATTCCATTGGCCAAATCGCAATTTAATAAGGCTGTTAGATTTTATGCTGTCCAAGGCCATTCAGATTTGCACACCCCACTTGCAGCTACTCCTTTCTATATCTCAAATCATAGGTTTATGTGTTATATATATATATATATATATATATATATATATATATATATATATATACTGTATATAGTAAATAAATAGTCCATTTGTGTTGACATTTAAACATCTAAAATAAGGTAAAAAATCTTAATTCCCGCCCAGGATTCAGAGGAATACAGTTATTGCACTGCAGTCTGGGAACTTGGGCAGAGACATGCAAATGAACCCACAACAGTTTCACCCTTTAATCCAATACCATTTCAGCTGTCACTTGAAAATGTGCTGGGGCTCTTGGATCTAGGCAGAAACACATCCATGCACAACTGCTAACTGCACACCCATGCACAACTGCTGTAATAAATGCAAAAACTTTCACAAAGTATTAGTTGGGGGCAAGGGGTGAACATTTAGGGCCGTGCTTATAAAGAGCCCTATTCAATTGGCCAAATCGCATTTGAATGAGGCTCTTAAAGAAGGGTTTTGTAGGATTTTAATTTCAGTACATTTTTCTAATAATTACGGTATTTATCGGCATATAACACGCACGGGCGTATAACACGCACCTCATTTTAAGAAGGGAATTTCAGGGGGAAAAAAAATTCAAATAAAGAACTTTGAAGCAAAATCCTCAACCTCAACCTCCCTCCTCATCCTCAACCCCCTCCTCAACCTCCCTCCTCATTCTCAGCCCCCTCCTCAACCTCCCTTCTCATCCTCCCTCCTCAACCCCCTCCTCAAACCCCCCATCCTCAACCCCCTCCTCCACCCCCATCCTCATCCTCCTTCCTCAACCCCCCTCCTCAACCTCAACCTCCCTCCTCAACCTCAACCCCCCTTCTCAACCTCCCTCCTCATCCTCAACCTCATCCTCAACCCCCCTCGTCATCCTCAACCCCCTCCTCAACCTCCCTCCTCATCCTCCCCATCCTCAACCCCCTCCTCAACCAACCTCCCTCCTCAAACCCCCTCCTCAACCCCCCATCCTCAAATCCCCTCAACCCCCTTCCTCAACCCCCCTATCCTCAACCCCCCTCCTCAACTTCAACTCCCCTCCTCAACCTCAACCCCCCTCCTCAACCCCCCTCCTCAACCTCCCTCCTCAACCTCCCTCCTCATCCTCAACCCCCTCCTTAACCTCCCTCCTCATCCTCCCTCCTCAACCCCCCCATCCTCAACCAGCAGGTAAGTGAGGGGGAGGTATTAAGGGGGGTTTAGGTTGAGGAGGAGGGGGGTTTAGATTGAGGAGGGGGGGTTAGTATGCGCAGGGGGTTTAGAGTGAGGAGGGAGGTTGAGGATGAGGAGGGGGGAGGGAATATTGGCGTATAACACGCACCTATCATTTGCCCCCTATTTTCAGGGAGAAAAAGTGCGTGTTATACACCGATAAATACGGTATCTATTTGTTGGTTGCAAGGTAACATTAACGATGGAAGAATGTCTGAAATTAATTATCTTGATTTCTGTCTTTTATAAAACGTTCCTGCATGCTTCATTGCAGCCTAAGTCCTGCGTGCCTCAACTGCTCGCCTTGCTTTGCGAGGCTCGCAAAGTGTGACAACATCTTGCAGTACGACAACTATATATGTGATATATATATGAAGAGTGGAGTAGCCGTGAATATCCAGATGAATATCCAAATGAATAATGAGAGTACTGTACTGCAGAACATAGTGATACCTTTTTGTTGGAAAACGTTTTATTTATAGTGACTAGCTTTCGAGAGGTTTGACCTCTCCTTATCAAGTATGAAACAAAACTGATGTTAAATGGAGCTTTCAGTTTGAATATAAAAGTGATGCAGAGATGCAACGAGCCCCCGTCATTCATCATGGCACTGGGTTGAGTCATTTTAATAGTGAAGATGGAGAAAAAATAGTGAATGATAGACTAAAAAGTGCACCACAGATTATTAAATCTTGGGCTTCACTTACAATTTATGTGTGTTATTGGACACATGAGGTTATATTTATATATTGGATGAGACAAAGGCCAGATGTTTCCTAATATGTAAAATGACAGAATATTTTTTACATGACTGTATACAGTATATACATTAAGTCTAATTTTAAGTTTTACAAGTTATTATTAAAAATATAGAAATACATCTTGTCTGTTAAATAGTCAGTGTATTCAAATATTTAAAATATACTCTACTATAAATAGGAATCATGTTTTTAGAATCATTTATAATAGTTTTTGATTGTGAGTAACCCCTGCAAGATACATTATGTACAGGTTGCTCACAAACTGCTATCCCTAAATCAAAGGAAATCGGGCAACTGTGCATGCGCTACATGCGCCATTGCCTCTTATTTGTGCATGTGCGGCAGAGGGAAAGAGAGGAGGGAGAGAGAGGAGGGAGAGAGAGGAGGGAGAGAGAGAGAGGAGGAAGAGAGAGAGAGGGGGAGAGAGAAAGAGGGAAGGGGAGACAAAGGGAGGGGGAGAGAGAAAGTGGGAGGGACAGAGAGGAGGCAGTGAGAAAGAGAGGGAGGGAGAGAGAAGAGGAAGACAGAAAGGGAGGGGGAGAAAGGGGGAGGCACTTGGTCACTAGGAGGAAGGTCGAGAGAAAAGAAGAGAGAGAAAGGAGGCAGAGAAAGAGGGAGGGAGGAGAGAGGAGGGGGGGGGGGAGAGAGGAGGCTGAGAGAGAGGGGGAGAGGGAGGGGGAGGGGAGAGGTAGTGGAAGGAAGGAGAGAGGAGGCAGAGAAGGAGAGAGAGAGGGAGAGACAGTGGGAGAGAGGGAGGCAGAGAGTGAGAAAGGGACACATAGAGAGAGGGAGGGAGAGAGAGGGAGTGAGGCAGAGAGAGAGGGAGAGAGAGAAAGGAAGGGATGTAGGAAGAGAGGGGTAGGGAGTGAGAGAGAGGAGAGAGGGAGGTGAGGGAGATAGACAGAGAGTACACAAAGAGGGCACAGAGAGAGACAGAGGGCACAGAAGGAGAGAGGGCACAGAGAGAGAGGGGCACACAGGGAGAGAGGGTGCTCACAGAGAGAGAGAGGGCATGAATATAGAGCAAGCATCTGTATTCAAAAGGTGAAAGTGACATCTAAAACTGTCAGTGCTTTCAAGGGGATTAATAAAAATATCATTGGTTTACTAGGACACAGCTTCCTGAGAAAGAATTGGTAAGAAACAGAATAGAAAATGACCCTAGCATTAAAGAATATATGCATATAAATGTAAAGATCTTGCTTGTTAATATATTGTTTGTTTTTCGAACATTTCACCCATTATCAAGATAAGTTATTTAAAAGATCATATAGAAATAATTTGATCATAGTGGTCCTTTCATATCATGTGTATTACAAGTAATATAATATTATTATGTATCACAGCACAGATATTTTTTACTCATTCATAGGAATGGACAATAAATAAAAAGGCGTAATTGCATTACAAAGATCTATGCACAATGTATCCAAATGCAGGTTTGTAATGCCATTAGTAATATCAATTAAAGCAAAACAGTCCCTTCCAGATCTATAGCAGGTTAATAAAGCAGTCTGTGGAAGATCCTAGGTGCATATTGAATGAGAATCTACACAGCACTGGGTGATGCTATCTGGGGTCACCTTGAGCCGCTGACATTTGCAGTGAAATGCACAGGAAGGTACGTGTGGCAATTTATAAGAAAGAAGCCACATCCACACAATAACCTTTCAGCCTTAATGCATTTTATTTATGAGTAATGCTTGGTTTACAGCTTTTAAAGAGACAGTTGTTTGCAGCGAGATGTGACTTGAAAGGTGTACAAAATGTTAAACACATCTGACATCCTCTCATTTAGCAGCACGGCCTGCCTCTGTACAAGAGTGTCTTTGTCTTACTGCATAGCAATATACTGAGAAAAAAATCCCAGCTTTATTTTCTTGCCTTGGAAATATTTGGCATTCAGATCCAGGAAAGGAGCAATAATAAACAAAATGAATCTTAACATTATTGCACAGATCACATTCTTCAACCGAGCATTTATATTTATCACTTTAATTTTCATAATAATTTTCTGTCACTTGTCACTTTATGGTACACAACACAGGTCTGCATTATTCATTTTCTTAATACTTTTTCTAAAATGCTTAGAATTATCCTGACGGTTTTTATAATGATGCTGTTTTATTCTCACATTTTTACATTGCTAAGGATTATATGCATTAACGGACTACTCATGTTTGTGAAGAATGCAACAAACTACCATCAATTGCGAATTTGCATGCCATGAACAGATAGTCACTCGTAAAGATTTGAAGATTTTATTTGCATATAGAACATTTCCATCTTATCTGACTCGGGTACTTCCTGAGATATCTGTGCAATTCGTATTTACTGAACAGGGGATTGTTAAATCATTACATTTTTTGGATTTGGTATTGCCTCCAAAACTGCTCAGAATCAGGCAGCTTGCATCAATATGTGTTGCTCATTCATGTCCAACCCTATGTGACCTCATGGAGCGCAACACATCATACTCATCCACTTGGTATTGATGGTAGAGATACTGGAGTGGGTTGCCAGTTACTTCTCCAGTGGGCCACAGCATACAGCTCCTGTTATTTCTAGATAGTCTCCCATCAAAGTACTGACCAGGCCAAACCCTGCATGGCTTCATGGCCTTTTGGTTCCCTGACTGGAATTTAACCCAGTTTGCAGTGGTGAAAGCACAGAATCCTAACCACTGGCCCACCAGGGAACCCTGCATCAATATATGCAAGCTCTACTTTACAAACAAATTAAACACCTCTCTCACACATGCAATGGTTACCAAAATATCATGGATACCTCCTGGATCCAGTAGAGTAATCAAAATAAAATTCAATTAAAACCAGTTTCTATAACATACCGCCTAATTATGCTCTTAGTCAGACTTAAATTTTTCAAAAGTATATATATTTATTTTCATTTGGTCTTTTTAGTTTTTGCCCTGAACTTTCCTTCATAAGAGAGACATTTGATGGGCTAGTTGGGATGGGGGTCCTTCTTAAGAAGAAGAACCATCAGGCCAAAACTGGGACAAATGGAATGTATGCTATTCTAATGAATAGACTCCACAGATTACTATATGACATTTCACTATTTTGTCACTATATTGAAAATATACACATATTTGGAGGTGTGTAGGAATTATTAGGGGGTTGATAAGCAGTTGGCACCTGACTATAGGCCTGTGATTTTTTGTCACATAACAGGGGCATCACTGTTTGATACAAAGGAAGATGAATTATTAATGTGAAGTGGATTGCAAAAGGCTGCCATGTTTATTTGCGAAACCAGCCAACAAAGCTCTTCACTCCCCCTAAGAAGCTCAATCAATGTTTGGGAAGAGTATTAACATATTCTGTATATATATCACATTACTATTATTTTCTATTTATGTCACATGGTTGCATAGTAGTTGATACTGAAACCAATACCTACATATAAAATTCAAACCGCAAAGCTTCACCTATATTTATATTGAGCCAGTGAAACAATATCCGATTTCATTTCACACGAGGAAAAATCAATCTCTTTCTAATTCTCAAAAAGGCAGTCAGATATCTCCTTGAATTAGGTTACCTTCCATAACTGAATAAATGAACAGATGGCAAAAGCTTTCTTATAGACATGTACTGAATCTGCCATCATGGTATCTTTCCTCAGTGATTTAAACAACTACCGATACTCCGTGACCATATGGACAAAGCAGCATAACAAGAACTGTAGTGTTATGTAAATCTTCTGGTCTTCAAGTACTGTTGCATTGGTGGACAACTTGGTCCTATGAAGGCTGCCAAGTCAAGAATTTTAATCTATCTCTGTACTTAGGACACCCAAGTTACTCAGTTTAATTTTGATTGTTCCACCAAGATCATGTAGAGAGAGAGAGAGAGAGAGAGAGAGAGAGAGAGAGAGAGAGAGAGAGAGAGAGAGAGAGGGAGAGAGAGAGAGAGAGAGAGAGAGAGAGAGGGAGAGAGAGAGAGAGATTACAATCCTGCTTACCACTGTGTTCAGATGGAACCCAGGTTAGAATGACTGAATCATTAATTGTCCCAGCTGAACGATCATTTGACGACATAAATGTAATATGCCTGCTCTAATATTTATGCATAAACCACTGTAATATATTGATGAATTGATATAAAAAAGCATGGGTAAGTAGAATTAGAAAAAAATTAATTGTAAAATTCCATTTCATATACTTGTGGAGGGACTATATCCTGTTTAAATGGGACATAAGGGAAGCCTTTGTGTGTTATATGTATTGGCCCAGTAAACTTCCCCACAAACGACTTGTGGGGTAAGCAGCAGGACTGCTGAAAAATGCCCTCCGGGACGTGAACGTGGTACTTCGCAGCCCGCAAATACTTTGATCTGTCCAGCCCGTAACCGCTACAATTCCAATCATGCTATTAAATTGTAACAAAGTCACTCACGAGCTAGCACGTAACACGCAAATGAAGCTCCTAAAGCCCAACGTGTGCTGGAGAGGACCCGCAAAGGGGGTAAAGTCCAATATGTAGCCCCGTAAATGCAAATAAAAACACACTACTGTACTTTTATTAAAAGGGAAAGTGATGTTAGGTCTTAGAATTAATAGCACAACATTCTCATGCCCGCAAATCTGACCACAACAATACTTAATTTCTTGTGTTATATCGATCCCGGCAATCAATGTGTTAATAAATATACTGTAACTCGCATGTAATAAAATATAATATTTACGGCTTTATTAATATTGCATTCATCTGGAATGTGGGTCCGATCGCAAACTGTAATTGAAGCACGTAGGACTTTGAAATCGAACCTCGACTTTTTTAGTGAGGTAACGCTAACGATCTCTTTTTTCATTGGGTCCGTTTGAACCCGTAACTACGGTCTACACTAATTGATCGGCCGCACAGCAGCAAATCCAATGTTCTACGAACAAGATACGATTTTGCGTCTCAAGCCTGTAGATCACAGCCCCTTCTAATTTAATAGCAACGTAACTCAATTTCAAGCATGCAGCCATTACGGGCTTCACGTCGGGATTACTGGCTTGGAATTTAATAGGGCTGATGGAGTCCCATTTGTTATTGTGATGGACTAACAAAACCTTACTCAATTTGCTACAGATAAACAAAAGTAAAATTTTTTAATACATATCAAAATTTTTCGGCTTGAAATGTGCTTCTGTGCTTTGAATAGCAATTTAATTATTTATGTGAGTTTACATAGAAAAAAAGTCTACAACATGGTGCTGCGTGAATCTGAATCGTTGCCTATCTGCCTGTGGATTTTCGGTCTGCTACAATGTTGCAGAATCAATGTTGTATGACAAAATCATATTCTCAATATTTGATTTTCTGGTAAAAATCTCTTAAAATACTTCACAAGCAATAACCACAATAATATAACAAAGTCAATTCATCAATAGTTCTAAAAATGTAATCAGCTCCTCCACATGATTTTCAAACCAGTGTTTCATATTTTGGTGAGTTTGACATGCCATTAATATTCAAAATAAAAAATAACTAACATACATTTAAAATAAACTGTTTTGAAAAACTACATTTAGAAATATGCAAAATAAATTTAAAATGGAATATAGACTGATACAAGCTGTAATATAATACCTTTTTTTCTAAGCAATAATACTAATGTGGGATCTACCATTATGTTTTCTGTTGTTCTACTTCCTGAAGTGGGATGAAACTTTTAATACATAGGAGATTTTTATATGCACAGTGGGAATGGGAAGTTTACGACGGCCAGTGCATTTGTTTAAAATTTGCAACTTCTTTATACAAGGTAGGTGGTACAATAAAAATGCCAAAAAGACCCCCTAACCTGTTGTGCGCCACCAACAGTAGCTCCTGAGAAAGTCTCATGCAGGATCAGCTAATAGAAGGAATTGGAAAACTGGAATAATGAATAACTGGCTATAAATGGTAATCATATTGGCTGTGTTTATTTTATTTTTTGTTTTACCAAACATTTTGCCCATTTTCAAACTTAGTTATTCAAGAACCAGGTAGGAAATAAATTGACCACAGTTTTCCTTTAAAGGCTATATTCAGAAATCTGGATATTGTCTTATGTTTGATATGGCAAGTAAGGCCACAAGAAATAGTGCAAATGCTTTCAGACTGTCATGATTTAAGATTCCACTTTTTATTGCCCAGCAGAAAGCAAACATTTTTCTCCTAAACCCAGGGTTACCGTAAGGCATTTATTACACTGCTTCTACCCTCCTGGATGACAAATGTCTGGCTGAGTAACTGCATTGCAGAGGATCACCAACATCTGTGGCCCACAGCTACAGATACAATAACATATTTATCCATTTGGCAATTTCATTGTATTCTTAACACATTTTTGCCTGTTTATGGTTTAATACAGCTGAGCTTTTAACTTGTACTTAGCAGTAGTCCAACATGTATTATTAGTAAGAAAAATCCAGCAGACAGCCCACACGGCCAGACATCCTGAGCAAGGAGAGAAGGTCTGAGGAGTGATGTAAACCTTGGAAAAGGAAATGCAGAGCCTATAAGAATGTCTTCAGGAAATATAACGTTCATTTTATTTTGGACATACACTTTGTGTGCTCTTGAAGAGTATTAGAAATCAAATACAAAATGTATTTACCCGCAGCCTTGTAGATGGCTTTTGCACATACCATTATTTTTAATATTTTCTCTAGTTTATTGTTACGACCAACTACGGACAGGGGAAAGCTACAATCTGTTTTGTTATATGGTTAAAAAAATGGGACACGGACATCATATATTTCTCTAGCACACATTTAAGGAAACTGGCTTTAAACACTGCTATTGTCCTTATTGCCTGGAAAAAAGTGCACCAAAATATAATAAAATACTGGTAATGTAACAATTTTGGGCCACCCTAATTCAGCTGTTGTCAATCTTACTTGAAGGAGAAAAGTATTTCAGCCGATGCAGAGCCATGACACACTAATTAGAGTTTATGTCTGTAAAAGGGTTAAAGGACCATTGTAAGTTTAGGAAAAGTGGCACATTTGTGAAGTATAGAACAAGCTAACAGTATTTTCAGTTGATTATGAGCATAAAATATTTTTTTAGAGAAAATCTTAAAGGTATATTAAAGTGAGGTTGGTTATGAAAGCATTCTGTAGATTGCATCATAACCCACCTAGCAAAAAATGTTTGTATGAAAAAATTCAAACATTTTTTGCAGAAAACAAAGAAATGTGCTGGGGGTGATGTAGACACTCCCAGCAACTGAGATTTGCATATTGGATATCTCATTTTTAATGAGATACTTATTATTTTATTTTTATATTTTTTCTTCCCTCTACCTAAAAGATTTTAGTTTGTTTTTCAATTGAGTTGTACAGTTTATAGGTCACATTAAAGGTGGAAAAACTTCTGAAATGATTTATCTTTGTCTCATTTTTTTACAGCACAGAAACCTGACATTTTAACAGGGGTGTGTAGACTTTATATATCCAATATATATATATATATATATATATATATATATATATATATATATATATATATATATATATATATATATATATCAATCACACATATATATATAATCACTTCCCATCATACTGTGGCCGTTTAAAGAACCAATACGGGGTATTATAGTAAAGCAAGGAAGCAGTAACATTTAAAGAACTGCTGTGGTCTATTTTTTTTCCGAATAAATAAGCTTCATTTTGCAAGTTGTATGTACAATTATTCTTTACTGCAGGGATCCATTTTGTGTTTTGCCATCTGCTGTTTTTTAAACTGTGAGTCTGTCCTTGTAAACTAACAAACTTCCTTTTAGTCCTACTGAGAGCACATGCAGTTGTAAATGCTACATTCCCATTGTGCAGACAGAAACTTCCTGTTCATTCAAAGTCTCCTTTTTTATATTCTAAAAGCATTCTGCATATGTTCAAGTGCACTTCTTTAAAGTAAACATAATACATATAAAAAAAATATGGCCACAGTGGTCCTCTTAGGGCAATGTCTACTCTTCATTAAAATAAAACTCTGGCCTGCAACATTTTATAATAAATGAAAAGAACCCCACTTCACAGCAAGATAGACAGAAAGATCATTTGCATGACTGTTAATTCAGAAGATTATTGGCTATTGACATACTGTTTAATGGTTTACACTTTCTCCGATTTGTACATATGAATACAGTATGGTTGGTTGGGAAATTAACCACAATGCTCCATGTGCACTATTGTCTTGTTAATGAGTGTAGCATATGGGCTGTTACTATAGTGAGATATCTGGCATTGACGTTACTTGAACAATATCTACTCTCCTAACGCAACATAGATCTGAGAGCTCTACATTTTATTGAGCTACAAATGAAACAGGAACATTACATCTAGTTTTGTCCAGGGTATTTATATGAATACATAATATTATTGAGCATTTGAGGGGGTTACAATTATTTGAAAGAGAGTTGGAGGAGTGAGGGCTCAGAGAGACGACGGAAGGGATGAAGAAAGGAAGTAGACAGACAATCTAAATGTTATTTATGGAACTTGGCCTCAATAATTCTGTATTATTTTTTAAAAGCACAGTGGTGGGAGTTGCAGAGAATACAGACAAAATGAAGCAAAATGACACATTTGTATTTACAGTTGTAATCTAGCTTAAAATACCAGGAACTTAAAGGGATATGTAAGTGAGCTGGATTATGAATGCATCTGTTAGAGGAGAATTAGTAGTGCATGAAAAAAGAATTGCATGAAAATATTCCAAAATAAACATTTATTAGCTTACCTTGAAGTTAGCAAAATTTCCTAGGTTTTTTTGGTATTTGCATGTGTACGCCCCTAGAAAATCCCACCTGAATTAGCATAAAATTCAAATTCAGAATCAGTATAATACATTGTATCATACTTCACCTCAGTGGCTTCTGGTATGTGCTCAAAACAAGAATTGCAACAGTTACTTCCAGTGCTCTGTACCAGAAAGGTCAAAATATGTGCCCTGTTAAATTTCCTGTGTGTACCCAGCTTATTTAAGCGTCCTGTGGGTGTGAACAGCTGGATTTGACTTTTGTGCAAATACCTTTGTAAGTAAACTTAACTTTTCTATATAACACATGTTTTCATACACTACTAATTCTCGTCTATCAGATACATTCATAACCCAGCTCACTTACATATGCCTTTAATACATGTACTCCTGTTGGTTGTTGCCTGACATGAGGAAAGCCTTTTGTTTTGCCTTTCTGCTTAGTTTCACATAAAAGGTAATAAATAAGAGGCTGTATTATTTATATGACTACAGTGGTCCTCTAATGTTTGCAATATAATGCTAAATTATTTAAATTTAACCCTGCAAATCATTTAATTAATATAAAATACACACAGCTGTCTGAGTTGTAGGATTATTGCACTAAATGTATTGTGAATGGAATATCAATTAATGAAAAAAAAAATCCTTGACAATCTATTTTACTCAATAATTAGAGAGGCAATTGACATACATTGTATAGGAATTAGCCATAGGAAGTGTCCCCCTTGTCCCATTTAAATAAAATAAATCTTTCCATTAAACTGAAATATTAACTTATCGGTTCAGAACACAATATCAAAAATTAGCTTGTCATCAAATTAATCCATTTTACTGAGATGACATTTCATTCTGCGCTGGGGCCCTATTTAGGTCAGTAACATGGATTAATATCACAATTATATTATCTGCCCTGAAGTAGAGAGGGTTATAATTGTCAGTAAATATAAGTCAAATTTTTGCTTTTAACTATATAGTATTATGTTATTCATATTATTTATGAACATAACATTTAGTCTTAACATATTCTGTTGTACTGTGAAAATGGAGAATATGCATGACATAAACAGCAATATTGCAATGTTCCATTGGGTAACACTGTTTTATATATATATATTTGTCTATGATGACTATATTTATGAGCAATTACTTTAAAATGTTCGGCAATTCTAGTTTTTTAACATTGTGTTCTGTATCTAAAAGCCTAGCTGTTAAACATACAAATCATCCATTTTATATGGAAGAGATTAAAGGCACATTTAAGTTTCCTGGGTTATGAATGCATCTGATAGAGGGGAATCAGTAATGTATGTAAATATGTTTTACATGAAAAAAAAACAAAAAAACAGATAAACATTACTAAACTTACCCTAAAGTTTGCTAAACCTCTTGAGTGTGTTAGCAGTTTATTTTCATATACACACAAAAAAATGTATATATATATATATATATATATATATATATACATACACACATAAACGTATTATTTGAGATATAGAAAAGGGAAAGGGGGAGCTGCAAGTGGGGCAAATCTGAATGGCCTATGGTATGCTCTTTTAAGAGCTAGAACATATATATATATTTTTTTACTTGCTTGTATAAAATGGTATATTTGGAAAATGGTAGACGTGTGGGGAGTCAATAGTTTGGACTATTTTTACAGTGAAGCTATGGAGCAAGTCTTTCTGTACTCCAGCAAATGACCTCTCAGTACCCTCTCATCACCCTCACATCTTGGAGGTGGATTTGCATTAAAAAAAAGTACCAGTAAACACTGTGTATTACCTAATAGCAGAATGCATAGTGTATTTCTATCAATGGTTTCTTCCAGGCTCTTAGAAACTATTTGTTCTACTAACTTGACCCTGCAAACGAACCCAGATGGTGGTTAATACAACACACTAAATATACTTTTGGTGGGTATATACCTATAAAGCATTTGAAGTTATTAGTTTAAAGAAGTATGGAACAATTGTTTAAGGTAATTAAAGATGAGAAATCTCTACATAAAATATGATATTAAAAGGACTGCTATGGTCAAAAAATGTCAATGACAATTTACTCCAGAGGAAAAAAAAATATGCATCCTTCAGCAATCTGCTCCACAGGCTCTGTAGTGCTTAGGAAATCAAATATTTTAGATTTTAAATACATTCTCTGAATTTACCAAAAAAAAAAAAACTTTTAAAGGCAACATTTTCCAAAAACCTTCAAATCAAATGTATTTATCTAATGACTTTTCTTTCTTTGTAATCTCCATTATTGCTTTTGGCAGTGAAGAAGGAGAATGGTATTCACAGTGGAGATATCTTCAGTGGAACTTATGACTCTTTATTTCCAGATGAGGAAAGAACCAAGGAACAATTCACCCTTGATGTGCAGAAATATCCCATTCTGTTTTATAATGCATCCGATTCCTATAAACAGCATACATCTGACAGAAAGAACAGCCTCAAATCATATTACTATAAGACTGGGGAAAGTAAGCTTATTTCTATTTTAGACTAAAGAACAGAATTCTATAACATCTTCATCGGTTTTAAATGAGCTGGGACAGAGGCTGACATGTTATGAATCATCCGGTTTGCACAAACTAGGGCTTAAACCATATGAGTGACATTGAAGATATGTCATTCTTCTAAAAGAACTATAATAATTGGAAATCTTTAAATGGAATAAAAATTACCTAATCCACCAGGATCACGATGGTATGAGATATATATATATATATAAGACTTTTCATACTAGGATTTAGTGCACTACTGAAGCACATATTTTGAACATTTTCATTCTACTGCTGTCTTTCATTATTTTTTCTGCCAATATATGCTACTTTCAGAAAAGCTATAAAGTTAGCAAATGAAGCTTCACTGCCTGCCTCATATAGTCTAAAATGCATTATCTATCCATCTCTCTCTATCTATCTATCTATCTATCTATCTATCTATCTATCTATCTATCTATCTATCTATCAATCAATCTATCTATCTATCTATCTATCTATCTATCTATATATATATATATATATATATATATATATATATATATATATATATATATATATATATATAAAATTATATTTCGGTCCACTTACAAGACTTTTCTCATGGTTAAAGTAGACAGAAATATACAGGCTATAACAGATTATTCACAAGAGAGTTTGTTCTCATCAAACCAAACCTGCTGTTCTTCTCTCCATTACTATTGCACCCCTACAGTTCTCCTGGTGAACTACACAAAATGTTAAAACAAGTTCTAAAATATCCATCTGAAAATGAATCATACATTAAATAAGCACAATACTGTACTTTCTTTAAATGCAAAAATGTTTAAGTCCTGCTATGGTAGGTTGAAATTCTTTAAAGACAAACAAACTCAATAATTCTCCAAATTTTCAAAAGCCTTCAACAATGTTTTTTACCCCTATTTGGGGTGGGGATGCGGCACATGGTCTATTTAATAAAATCTGAATGATGATAAGAAATATTTACATTCCATAAAATGTTCTGCCTGACTATCTCTAATGGCTGTTCTATTTTCTAATCTACATCCCACTTTCTTTCAGGGGACATTCTGTTATCACATATATATTTGTGAGCAGCAAAAATTGTTGCTAACGCTGACATCACCAAGGGGGCGTGGTTATGACGTAAGTGGGGGTGGGGCCTAACACCTGATCTTAACAGAAGCATGGCGGCCATTTGCATTTCAGAGAAAAACAGCAAAGTGAGAGAGAGAGGGAGGAAGAGAGGTCCAGAGTGAGACAGACAGGTACAGAGAGAGAGAGAGAGAGAGTTACAGAGAGAGAGACAGGTACAGAGAGGGAGGGGTACAGAGAGAGAATTACAGAGCAAGAGCACACACAGACAGTGAGGGAGCATAAAAACAGCGCAGAGAGAGTTTACAGAGCGCATAGAGAGAGAGTGCAGAGATAGAAAGCAGAGAGAGTGCACAGACAGAGAGCACACAGAGATTGACAAAGAAAGTGAGGGGTATAGAGACAGAGATTGCACACAGACAGAGAGCACACAGAGTGCAGACAGAGAAAGCGCACACGCAGAGAGCACACAGAGATCGACACAGAGAGGGAGGGGTACAGAGAGAGAGCACACAAAGAGCGAGAGAGGGAGCGCAGACAGAGAGTGCACAGAGAGAGAGAGTGCACAGACAGAGAGACAGAGCATGCAAAGAGAGAGAGACACAGAGAGAGAACACAGACCGGGAGGGGTACAGAGAGAGAGAGTTCACACAGAGAGATCACACACAGACAGTGCACATGGCGAGCGAGAGGGAGCGCACAGACAGAGAGAGTGCACAGAGAGAGAGAGCAGAGAAAGAAAGTGCACAGAGACAGAGAGAGAGCCACAGAGAGAGTGTACACAAAGAGAGCGCACAGAAATTGACACAGAGAGAGAGTACACACATACAGCACACACAAAGAGCGAGAGAGAGAGATCGCACAGAGAGAGAGAGTGCTAAAACAGAGAAAGAGTGACACAGAGAGCACAGAAATCAACACAGAGAGGGAGGGGTACAGCGAGAGAGCACACACAGAGAGTGAGAGAGAGCCCACAAACAGAGTGCACAGAAAGAGCGCAAAGAGATAGAGGGCACAGACAGCACACACAGAGAGCAAGATAGAGTGCACAGACAGAGCAAGCACAGAGAGCGAGTGCACAGACAGAGGGCAGAGAGTGCACAGAGAGAGGGAGCCACAAAGACAGTGCACAGAGAGAGAGAGAGTGCACACACAGACAGCATACAGAGATCAACACAGAGAGGGAGGAGTACAAAGAGAGAGAATGCACACAGACAGCAAGAGAGAGAGAGCACAGAGAGAGAGAGCGCACAGAAAGAGAACACACAGAGATTGAAAGAGAGAGAAAGGGGTACAGAGTGAGAGAGTGCACTCAGACAGTGCACAGAGAGAGAGAGAGAGTGCACACACAAAGAGAAAGAGTGCACAGACCGAAAGCACAGAGAGAATGCAGTGAGCACAGAGAGAGAGAGAGAGTGCACAGAGAGAGCTCACTGAGAAAGAGAGCACACAGAGAGAGAGAGCGCACCAGGAGCGAGAGGGACAGGTCAGATAGAAAGAAATTAGAGCGAGACACACAAGACAGAGAGAGAGGCAAGGCCCGTACGTGAGGGCCGTACGTGACTGGCTTGAGGGGGGGGGGGGTAGTCTCAAAATCGCTTACAAGTTACAGTCTTCAAAAAAATTATGAATTTAACAGCCGACATTTTTTTTCAAGCCCGTAATTTGGAATCCATTGGGAGACCGCTAAAAGATGCCAATTAATTAAAAAAAATACTTACAACCTCACACACAGCACAGGGGGAGAGGCTGGGAGCCTGTAAGTCAGGTTGCAAGCTAATTTGATATTTAACTGGTTTAATTTCCCAAGCCCACAAATGGTTTCAAACCCGTAAATGCAAACTGGAGCACAGAGGAGAGAGAGGGGGGAGAGGGTGGAAAGGGACACAGGGGAGAGAAAGAGACACAGGGGTGAGAGAGGGGGGACAGACACAGGAAGCGAGATAAGGGCGGGGGGAATCAGGGGAGGGAGAGAGGGCAAAGAGACAAGGGAGGGAGAGAGTGGGGAGAGGCTTGCAATGAGCACCAAAGGCACTCATCACGTGGCCCGGAAACTAGAGGGTGAGAGGCTTGCAATGAGCACCTTCAGCACTCATCGCGGGGCACGAAAGTTGTGGGTTGGCGAGGCCCACAAGTTAGAGGGGGGAGAGCCTTGCATTGTGTGACAAACAGCATTGCCAGGCTTCACATTTTATTGCCGTCATTTTTGACGGGCAAGTCGCTAGTTCCAAAATAACAGTGAGAAAAAGAGTAGGTAAAATATGACAAATTTGTTTTACATGTCAAATGATACTCGATGGTAAACTTTGCCTCACTATGCGGATAACATGAATAGTTTAAATACATCACTGATAAAAACTAAGAATCCTTTAATATGCTTAATGTAAATGTATTACCTACATATATACACCATTAATGCAACAGGTTTTGTCTACATTAAAAAATTGGGCTAGATAACCAGTTGTCTCTTTCCCTCACACTATTAGGCTTTTCCCTTCCAATTGTCCTTCTTTCTCCTCTTTTTTTGGGATCTAGTTATATATACAGTGCCCACTTGTGGTCACCAATACTCCTTAGCTATGTATTTCTCAATGGAAGTTTTAGTTGGATATAAACATATACACCTACAGAAATGTATTTGCTCATTATTTCAGAGTAAGTCTTTAATAGCATCAAAAATGTCACATGCTCAGTAGGGCCAACGTAGGGGAACGTATGCATGTTTGTAGGTGGTAACTTACCACTCCATCTCGCCATTTTGTGGGGCTCATTTTAATTTAAAATTTCAGTAAATGTGGTGATGTATTTCAGTGATGTTTTGTGTGTATATATATCACGGCCAATCACACTCAGTCTTGGTAAGTTCATCCAGAGACTGATATAAAGGTCCCATACAAGGCATAGGAAGTAGAGGTATTTTATGTTTTCACTCAGTTTAATTCTGCTTATCCACACTTTTAGCCCTGCTTTAAAATGTGTTTACATTTAGAAATGCATATACTTTTTTAGACATCATTAAATAATTAAATTTCTTCATCAACCAATTTTTTTCTGTAATAAAATGTTAGTTACTGGAGCCCGTAATGTAGCCCGTAAAGTTATTTGCTATTAGAGTCTTTTAGCTACTCGCAAACGATTTGCGGGTTATAGGCTGAAAATCCCTGCGGTTGCCAAAATTGTAACTCCTATTTAACCCTTTGATCTTTCAAGCCCGTAAATGTTACAATCGCAACTCACTATTCAATTGCTACAATTCCTCAAGCCCCCAATTGTTTTTAGACCCGTAAATGGCAAGTGTAGAAGAAAATCCTACGAGTACCAGATAGGACTCACAAGGGGGTTAAACATCTGATCGTAGCACTGTAAATGCAAATATAAAATCAATACTGGACTTTAAAAGACGAGAAAAGCAATGAAAGATATTAGAATTAATTGCATAACAGTCTCAAGCTCGCAAATCTGCAATAAAAAAAATGTTTTACATTTTTTTTTTATGCTATATTGATCACAGGAATCAAGGAGTAAATACATATCAGAGCACCCACATGAACTAGAACATTTACTTCATTTATTTTTATTATTTTGTCCATTGCCGGATTGCGAGTCTAATCGCATATCGAACTTCTAAATGCTAATTGATTGACATTTAACCTCCATGTTTTAATGATGACATGATGACCGGCTCATTTACTATTGGCTGTTAAGGACTTGCTTAATTGATCATGATCATGCTCAGAAATGTTACTTAAAATTACATGGTTTACAGTTTCGGCTTTCGTACCGTAAATTGCAGGTTTGTTCACTTGTATCGCTCTTTAAATGTAGCAAATTTCAAGCCCGCAGACTTACTGCCTGTCTAACGTAAACTGCTGGCTTTCAATTGAATAGGTGTCAAAGACTAGGAAACTGAGGGCAATTTTGAGTAATATCTTTGATTATATATTATTACAGTCCTGTATTCTAGGAATTGGGCTGACCCCAGAGAAAGAAACCTATAAATACATAATATAATAAGTACATATATTGGGTAGTTAAATTAATATGTATCTATATAAACTCGCACAGATGATATAGTTAATTATTAAAGGTAGATAAATAGATAGATATAGATAAATAGAAAGATAGATAGATAGATAGATATAGATAGATAGATAGAGAGATAGATAGATAGATAGATAGATATTGATAGATATAGATAGATATAGATAGATAGATAGATATAGATAGATATAGATAGATATAGATAGATAGAGAGATAGATAGATAGATAGATATAGATAGATATAGATAGATAGATAGATAGATAGATAGATAGAGAGACAGAGAGGTAGATAGATAGATAGATATAGATAGATATAGATAGATATAGATAGATAGATATAGATATATATAGATAGATAGAGAGATAGATAGGTAGATAGATATAGATAGATATAGATAGATAGATAGATAGAGAGATAGAGAGATAGATAGATAGCTAGATAGATAGAGATAGATAGATAGATATAGATAGACAGATAGATAGAAAATGTATTTTAGACTATCTGAGAAGAGTCAACGAAGCTTCATTTGCCAAATGTATAGCTATTCTGAAAGTAGCATAAAGTGAAAGAAAAATAATGAAAGACAGCTGCAGAATAAAATATGTATTATCTGTGTGAGTGTATATAGATACATATTAATTTAACTACACAGTATATATATTTATCATGCTATACTATGTCTTTCTCTGGAGTTATGTTTTTAAGATTAGTTGAAGTTCGTGAATTCTTTTAGCCCAGTCCTAGATTACAGGACTGTTATGAAAATGTGCACCTGTAGAAGAACAGTTTTTAAAGGAATAAACAGAGGTTGGACAAACGTCATATAGGGGATGGATGAGTCAGATGTACTGATGTTTACCAGAACATCTGGTACATATGGATGGCGTTAGTAAAATGTGTAATTTGTCTGTGATTTGTAATGATGATGTGCAGAGCAAATACATACTGTATAAGTAAAATATAGCAGTAAATTAAATTGTGAGGCAGATCCCAACTGAACACATTTGTAAGCTCCACAATAATTTTTTATGCTACTTATTCTATTAATTATTTTAAATATGGTAACCTTGTACAAAACGCTCATATTGTATATTAAATTAATATTGTATAATACATTATATTAAACTATAATAGCTGTGTATTTTGTTAGGGGCACATAAATATGACTGACAGTATTTTTCTCTGTATAAAAGATTCTGGCTTTCTTACTTGATGAAAAGAGGTGGGTGGGCAATACTTTTTTGGATTATTGAACAAAAACAAGCTTATAAAGTGACATAGAAATTGTTTAAATGTGAAATATTAAAATGTAGTTCAAAACTTCAAATGAGCAGCTCCATCACTTTCAAAAGTTTGCAAACTTTTCAGGCGGTTTGATAATTGATGGTAAATTGTAATAAATCTTTTTGCGTAGAGAAGCATAGAGGTGGTCAATCGACCTAGGGGTTGGAATTACTCAGTAGATGTGTTTGCATCGTTCAGTCGTGTTCGACTCTCTGTGACCTCATGGACTGGAACACACCATAACGATCCACTTGATATTCAAGGCAGAGATACTGGAGTGGGTTGCCAGTTCCTTCTCCAGTGGGCCACTGCCTACAGGTCCTGGTATTCCTAGGTGTTCTCCCATCCAAGTACTGACCAGGCCCCAGCCTGCATGGCTTCAGGGAGGTGTAACCTCTTAGTTCTCTGACTGAAATCGAACGCAGGTTGCAGCGGTGAGAGCACTGAATCCTCACTGGACCACCAAAGAACCCACTCAGTAGAAAATTAGTGCTAAAATGCCATTTTTATGGTAGTTCTTTTTAACTAATAAATTACACTATTAATAATTTAAATGTAAAAGTTACTTGTCTTGACATGTAATACTAAATGTATGATACTCTTTGCTGTTTAGTCATTCAGTAGTGTCCGACTCTCCGTGACCCTATGGACCACACCATGCCAGCCACATCTTGTTTCTGGTTGTGTTTATCCATAAAGTTTTCATGGCAAAATTATACTGTAGTGGATTACCAGTTCATTCTTCAGTGGACTGCAATTTATCTGACCTCTCTGCTTTGACCTGCCCATCATGGGTGACCCTACATGTTATAGCTCACAGCTTCATTGAAGTACACAAGCCCCTTCACCACGACAAGGTAGCAATCCAGAATGGGATGATACTCTTTAGAACTTACCAAAATTTGTACCACAAATTAGTACCCTGCAGACATCTAGTTCCACTACTCATATGTTACCAACAGACCAAGATTTCAGGCTTCCCTAACTAAGCATATGTGCTATTTAGTGACTCAGTCTATTTGATTGATTGACATTAGTCAGACATGGATGGCCTGTTGATTTGCCTTGAGGACTAGGGTTGGAAACCATTGCTTTACAATAGATGAAATACAATGACTACTCAAGTGTCACATTTATAATATGCTCTTAAGAAAAAACGGATAAATAAAAACAGACTTTCCTAACTACTATATTCACGTTGGCTGAAGATGTTTGCTCGTGTTACGGGATTAGACAACAACTGGGAATAATTGGAGAAACAATGGATCACTTACCAGTTCTATATAATCACTAACAATGGATCACTAACCAGTTTCCAATATGAATAGCCATTTGACAGTTGTATGGAAACTAAGGTCCCAGTAGGATAAGCCTGAAAGTAAAGAATTTATCCAATAAGGAAGCCCATAACAGAGTGTTCTCAGTGTAAGATTATCTCTAAAATGCATTTAAACTCATGGCTAAAACAGCCGATATTTTTAGTTTCACAAATGAAAAGATTTGCCCAACATACAGTGGTCCAAAATGGGTAAAGATTATGGAAGAGATACCAATATACCCTAAGATTCCTAGAACAGGAATAGTGAATTATTATTCACCAAGATCCGAGATCTCTGTAAAAATTATGTCAAGATCTGGAATCTATACATTTTAAGGCTAGGAGCACATATTTTAATGTAAATGTGTACAATATGTAAGATCCCATTTTGTATGAGATAAGTATGGAGACTTATCCCACTTCACCATTTTGTATATCAAACCCCGGGAGTTAAGTAATACAGTGAGTTCTTATTAAAACTGCAAGGATAAATGTGTGTTTGTATTTCATGCTGGGCACAACAGTGAAAAAAAGCATGAAATGAGTCTACATAGTAATTAAATAAGAAATAAGTGCATTTTTCAATTGGCAGTCTTTGCAAATGTAACCTAATAAATTGTTCTAAACTGTGTTGCTATTTCTATTCTTGTGAATTTTGTTAGGTTAGCTGTGTATATGACCTCATTAAAATCTCAAGAGCAAGTTGGCTCTATTTAAAATATAACTTTATTTCAATACCACTTGTCTTGCGTTTGTAGGAAAAGCACAAAAACATATTTGCTGTTTTTATACCATGAAAGAATAGTACTGTGTACATCAGGTGTATGTTTCTGCTTAGGCCCACAAGGCCTATGGCAGCACATTTTTAGTGGGCAGCAGGCTGCCTGAAGATGCCATACATTACATTGAAATATATTTGTATATGCACAGAAATCTCTATATGCAGTGATATTTCTGTCTGTAAGTATATTTGACACTTTCTGACAAACCATATATATACAAAGCAGGAGCTACAATTGGGGTGTATGGGGGACACACAACTGAATGGCCTAGGGCAGAATAAAACCTAAATACACCCATGGTGTACGTGTATGAATGGTATCAACATATATTGTGTTTAAGAAATACTGCCCTTACTCCATCAGACTCCACCCAGGCCCCAGATCCTCCCCACTCAGCCTCCACCGCCACCTCCTCATCAGGCCACGCCCCAGGGCCTCCAGCCCCAACATCAGTCAGGCTGCTCAAGCGGAGATGCTGGACCTCATGCGGCAGCAGTT
This sequence comes from Discoglossus pictus, assembly GCA_027410445.1. Lineage (NCBI taxonomy): Eukaryota > Metazoa > Chordata > Amphibia > Anura > Alytidae > Discoglossus > Discoglossus pictus. The sequence goes on along the minus strand of CM050165.1, from coordinate 102,436,345 downwards.
GGAGTGTCTTCGGGGGATCCAGGCGAGCATCTCCACTAATCATGCAGAGGTCATATGCAGCCTGGCAAGGCGCAATAGGGAGGAGAGGAGGCACCACCTGTTGACTGAATCCTACCTGGCCGAGCTGCTCAGGATTGGGGTGGACCAGAGCACATTCCAGGGGCACACCCCTGAGGCATACCCCGGCCGCCCACAGCCTTGCCCCTCCCATCATGCCTCCACCACTGCAATTGCCGCTGCCTCCTGGGGAGTTGCCTCCCCTTGATGGTCACTGAGGAATGTTGTTGAAAAGAGATGCTGCAGTACCTATCTTTTTAGACCTTATTTTGAAGGTGTTAATTAATTTTTATGTTTTATTTTAGGTACAACTCAAGTCCATGAAGGCATCTTCTGCATCTGCAAGCATTGTGAAGGAAATGTATGAGGTGTAAGGTTTTCCCAGTGCCTCTCAGGTAGACATTCCTTCAATGACAGCACCCCCTTAACATGTAGCTCCCACAATCTTAAAACTATCATATAGCCAGATATCTAAGACATGATTGTTGTTAGCTTAAATGTAGACTAATAATGCTATGGCAGAGGGCTTGCAAAGTCTCACAATGACATGTTAATGACAGCCAGCATTATTATATGCACTAGTGAAGCATGTGATCCTGACCTCAATATCAATCTGAAAACAGATCCTTGGGTCTGATGTAAGCAACAGTGAATCTGGCTGCTGACCCTTGTGTCCTCTCCATATTAATGGCTATTTTGAAGCTGTGAGCTATACCATACCACTGTAGGTGGGCAGGTCATAGCAGAGAGGTCAGATAAATTACAGTCCACTAGAGAAGGAACTGGCAACCCACTCCAATATATTTGGCATGCAAACCTTGTGGAACAGCACAGGTAGAGACCTAGCTACATGTGCTGCAGTCCATAGGGTCACAGAGAGTCGGACACGACTGAAGGACTGAACAACAAATGATAAAATGTTCCCCTGGTACTTGATATATGTGACGTGGCGGTGTACTTTGGCCACTATTTGTTCTCCCAATGTAGATGTGATGAGCGAGATGTATATGCAATTATATATATATTCCAGGGTACACATTAGAGCCTCTGTGAGTGAGGAAGGGTTAATATGGCATAAGTTTAATGTTTTTGTGTTGCAATTTAATCAGGTAGTATGTCTTTAATTGATTTATGCATGTTGCAGCATGACTTTTCATATTGTCATATGAATGACCATTTTAACATATGATGTAATAATAATTATTTTAAATGCCAATTTTTAATTTGGGGATTATTGTGCAAGTAATTGTAATGCCTTTTAATGCTTTTCTCATATTTTAAAGTCCACTAGTGTGTTTATATTGTCTTTTACAGTGTTGAGAACTTGTCTGTAAGCCCTTTCTGGGTCTTATTTGGAGGCTGTAATATTTTTGCCTCCATTTACGGGTTACTGGTTTGAACGCCATTGCGTCTTTGGGGATTTGTAGCAATTTAAAAACAGTTTTCCAACCCCTTCTTACCCCCCACTTGACATCTCTTTTTAATGCCATATTAAACGGAGAGCCTATGCCCCCGGAGCTGAACCGGGCTGATTTAGTGATTTTCCCAAAAGACGGCAGGGACCCTCTAGAGGTGAAAAATTACCGCCCTATATCCCTAATTAATGGGGATGTCAAAATCTTGGCGAAAATTATGGCCACCCGCATTTCTAAATTTTTACCAGATTTGATCCACAAGGACCAAACTGGGTTTGTTCCTTTTAGAGAGGCCGGGGACAATGTTAGGAGGGTCATGAACGCTCAGTTCATGGCTCAGAAGTCTAATATACCAGTCTGTCTCTTAGCTTTAGATATAGAGAAAGCTTTTGACACGGTAGAATGGCCATACTTATATAAGATTCTGGACAAATTTGGATTCAAGGGACGCTTTATTAATTTACTTAAGAGATATTATGACTCCCCAGTAGCCAACCTAAAACTCCCAGGGGATCACAAAGCCGACATTCACATTCAAAGAGGGACCAGGCAGGGGTGTCCGCTCTCCCCACTGTTATTTGCTCTTGCCATAGAACCCCTTGCGCAAGCGATTAGGGCCAACCCAGGCATCCAGGGGGTACAGGTAGGCCTCCAGCATTTTAAATGCTCTCTCTTTGCGGATGACATGCTTTGCACCCTGACCAATCCCCTTACATCCATACCTGCACTTATGTCCACTGTTCAGGACTTTGGCAGAATCTCGGGTCTCAAGCTGAATGTTGAGAAGACTGAAGCGATGGGGATAAGATTGCCGCAGGGGGAGACTGACATTCTCAAAGCTAATCACCAGTTTACTTGGCCCGCACAGTCTATAAAATACTTAGGTGTCAGACTTACCTCCAAGCTCGGGGATATGTACGGGGCAAATTTTCCCCCCTTGTATAGATCTCTGACATTGGATATGCAGAAATGGAGGAGCTTTAAGATCTCATGGACAGGCCGCATTGCGGCTGTGAAAATGAATATCTTACCTAAATTACTATACTTATTTAGATCCCTTCCTATCCCCCTCTCCCTTAAAGATCTAGACAAATTCCAGAATAGCATTTCCCGGTTCATATGGGACGATAAACGTCCTCGCATTCCCAGGCAGGTGATGTTTCGCTCCAAGAATAGAGGTGGCCTCGCGACGCCGAATTTAAGACTTTATCTTAAAGCCGCAATTCTGGCCCCTTTGCCTAGAACTCACTCTACGAAACACCATCCATCTTGGGTGTTTATGGAAAATTATCAAATGTCTCCACATAGTTGGGATAAGTTGGTTTGGATTCCTGAGGATTCTGCCCCTTTTATAACTCATCAAAACCCCATGATCTCCTTAACGCTTCAGGCCTGGAGATGGGCTAACTCTAGGCATCGACTTAGCACGGAATTATCACCTCTTCTATCAGTTATGTCCTTTCCACAAATTCTAGCAGACTCAAGCTCTATGTCTAAATTCTGGTGGACATCTCTGACATTGGATATGCAGAAATGGAGGAGCTTTAAGATCTCATGGACAGGCCGCATTGCGGCTGTGAAAATGAATATCTTACCTAAATTACTATACTTATTTAGATCCCTTCCTATCCCCCTCTCCCTTAAAGATCTAGACAAATTCCAGAATAGCATTTCCCGGTTCATATGGGACGATAAACGTCCTCGCATTCCCAGGCAGGTGATGTTTCGCTCCAAGAATAGAGGTGGCCTCGCGACGCCGAATTTAAGACTTTATCTTAAAGCCGCAATTCTGGCCCCTTTGCCTAGAACTCACTCTACGAAACACCATCCATCTTGGGTGTTTATGGAAAATTATCAAATGTCTCCACATAGTTGGGATAAGTTGGTTTGGATTCCTGAGGATTCTGCCCCTTTTATAACTCATCAAAACCCCATGATCTCCTTAACGCTTCAGGCCTGGAGATGGGCTAACTCTAGGCATCGACTTAGCACGGAATTATCACCTCTTCTATCAGTTATGTCCTTTCCACAAATTCTAGCAGACTCAAGCTCTATGTCTAAATTCTGGTGGACCTCCAGACGCTTGGATCGCATAGGGAACTGGTTCGCCAATGACAAACTACTGACCTATGACCAATTTCGCACGACTCACGACTTGCCAACTACGGAACTATATAATTACTTAAAAATTAGAAGCTGGGTTACCAAGATGGTTAAGGATTCCGGACCCCCCAGAGCCTCCTGGCTATCGGTTATCTGTAAGAATCTCCCACTTGCCAAGGGTAATCTGAGTTCTCTGTATAACACTTTTCTGGGCACTACGGGGGGCCAGAAACCCAAGTTTATGCTGCATTGGGAAAATGATCTGGAGGTAGAGTGGGACTGGGACAAATGGACTGAATCTTGCTCCAATCTTTCAAAAGGATCACTTAATTCGGCTTTATTAGAAACATCAATCAAAGTTTTACACAGGGCCTATTGTACTCCCGATAAAATGCAGAAGTTTAGGCCGCAGGAGAGTAACAAATGCTTTAGGGGATGCCAGGATGTGGGGGATCATATACATGTATGGTGGGCCTGTCCACGCGCCCAGAATCTCTGGGAACGATTGACCCGTTTAGCCTCCACACTTTTTGAAAAAGAAGTAGCTTCTTCAATTGAATCCTGTTTACTGGGGGTTCATATTAAAAACTTGTCGCAATCCCAGAACAAGTTGTTTCAAATAATGGCATTAGCTTCAAAGATTCACATAGCCAGTAGATGGAAGGACATGAATCTGAACTTTCAAGAGGTAATCAGGAAGATTAACTATTTACTCATTAATGAGAGGCTAACCCATATTGTTTTAGATAGGATGCCCCAATTCCAGATAGTTTGGGACCCTTGGATAACATCCTCCTTTAGCGTTCCCCTAGTATAATGTCTGTAATTGCTTGAAGCGATTCTGAGGAGTGGACTGGAGTGGGGGAGCTTTGGAGATCTCTCAGTGGTGCCAGATGGCAAGGAGGATTTGAGGTAAGAGGGAGAAACCAGTCGGGATTGCTTCATGGTCGACATGAGGGGCCAATGATTATTTTTTTTAATTTTTTTTTTTTTACTCCTTTTTTTTTATTTATTATTATTTTTTTCTTTCTCTTTTTATTCTTTTGGGGGGATATGGTTTATGATAGTTTAGTTAACATAGATAGGTAATACATTTTATATTGTATTCTCCTATCAACGGTGTACTTTAGAACTAAATTAGCTCATTTTGCCTTGTATTTTTTATATGGTTGAAAAAACCAGCTTAGATACTAGAAAATTTTCTCACTAAAAATTAAAAAAACAAGAAGGTTTAGTCAGTTACATGCTGCAAAATGATAATTTTATGACTTGATAAAACTGATATTTATGACTGTTAAGAATGTTTTATTTATGTTTGGATTTTGCATACCTTCTAATAAAAGAATATTTATTCAAAAACAGTTTTCCAATGTAACAAAAAAAATGCTTAAGATATGATTTTATTTTGGTTAGATTTAGCCAAATTAAACATGTCACCAATTGTGCAGTGACTCACCATGAAAGGTTTCTTTTGGCAGAGAGGTATGTTTTCTAAAGTGGCTGGAACTTCAGCCTTATCATTTTTCATCAGCAAATGCATATTTTCTAAAAAATCTCATGGTTTTAATTATTATAAAGGTTGCAAGGTATAAATATATTCATCTCTGCTTTTATAATACAAATCATGGGGTGAATGGCTAATATAACTCAAATGTTTGCTGATTATTTATATTCTAATAACTGGCAAATACAGAGGTATAATGTTATCTATGAAGTATTATTTTCTCCATCTGCACATTTGCAGTGTTTTTTTCTCATTATAATTCTGAAGGATGATAAAGAATTTACAATTAAGTTATCAATGATTTCTGAAAGGAGAGAACAATTTTGTAAGCAACTCAATTCTCTAAAGGTATGTGACAGACCACCTGATACCCATTTGGGGTGACAGCAAAAAACAGCATATTGTTTTGCTATTAATAGTGCCGGGTCTACCTTTTTGGATCCCCTAGGCAGTGAAGTGGAGGAGCCCCTGCGAGTGCGCAAGCAAAGACCCATTTTCTGTGCATGTATATGACTTTCTTGCTATGTCCCCATAACAGCCATTTTAACAACATAGCTACTCATACACACCCCAAGCTATTACTTGTTTGATGTTGGGTCATTTTATTTATATTTTTCTATGAGAGGGCAGCAAGCACATGTTACACAAACATGTATCACAAATAAAAACTGAGTAATATAGTATGAAAGTTAAAGGGCCACTACACAATTGTTTGAAAAAATTGAGTCTAAGAGCATAATTAATCAGTAAAAAAGTCATACAGCTATGTTTTAATTAGGTTCATCTATAATCATATGAATGTATACATATTCAGCCATGTTCACCTACAATTATAAACACATGCATATTTAATCAGGGTCATTTATAATCATAATTCCTCCAGGATCTCCTATTATTATTTTCTAAATACATATTCAACCTGGGCTCCCTATAATAATATACAGTACATTTACATATATTCACCCAGGGTCAACCATGATTACATATAAACACATATACAGTATATTTAACCAGCTTCACCTATAAGCATACAAATGTATGTATATTCAGCTAGTGTCACCAATAATTATACAAATATATAAATATTTAACCAGGATCAACTATAATTAACAAATGTACATATGTTTGAGCAAGGGTAACCTATAATTACCATAACAATATATAAATGTACAATCAGGGTCTCCTATTATTGTAATATAAATAAATATCTACCAAAATCATATAAATGTGCATATATTCAGCCGGGATCACTTAAGATTATATAAACATATTTTCAGCCACTGTTTCCTCTGTTCGTAAACGTAGCCAGGGTCCCCTGTAATTATTCAGATAAGTAAATATAGAGCATATACCTTATAATCATATACATTGATAAATAAATATTAAGCTAGGAATACCTATAATCATATAAATAGCCATTCAGACAGAATATCTATATTCAAGTAAATAACCTACCTGAAAGAATAAAACTTTTGAGGAGCCGCTTTCTACAAATATTATCTTACAAAAAAATATTTAGTGAAAAAAACATTATATAAACTTACTAATGCTGCCTCTGTTTAACTGATGCACCTCCTGCACACTCTCTACACTCAGCAGGATGATGCAAGAATCGCATGGGATGAAGGAGGGAGGGAACAGTGAGCACCTTATCCTCTAGTGGACAGTCGTTTTTAAGCCGTAAATATTTTTTTTAGGGTTTTTAAGCTAAACAAGGGATGCTCTTCACAGGGAAGAGCCCTTAGATGGCTGCCTTGTTGGCATAATGGCTAATCTGGCCCTGGTTTTTACCCCAAATGCTCCTGCATGTATTTAAACCAGTCACAGAATGAATTCAAAACTTTGTTAGCTATGAATTTAAAGTCGTGTCAGTTTGCTTCATTGATTAACAAAATGCTAACTTTCTAAAATTTGCAACTATACTTTTGTTACAGCCCTCTATATTAAAATGTATGTAAATTATATTATAAACCTGCCCTTCTTGTTCACCTACAATAATGTGTGACATGGTTTCCAATTTTAAAGGGCCACTGAATAGCCTCTTGATAATAGGAAGAAACAGAAAAGCATATCTAGTCAGATAATCCTCCACCTTAACCTGCAAGCCAACTAGCTATACATGACTGAAGCACCCATGACATTCTAAAATGTATTTCATTTTATTATATTGCAGGCCCCACACCTAATGTTTTCTAGGCCTAGATCACGGTATCCAAAATAAGTCAATCATTCAGATTTGCCTTAGTGTACGTACAATACATTTCTTCTTCCTAATCTAGACTTGATTAGCTGCCAAAAAGTTAAAATGACACTATTTTATGGAGATATTCCACTGATATACTGTATGTCATAGTGAAAGTATGCACGTGTACAAGTCCCAACTTCTCAATCCTTTAAAAGTCTTACATTTTCCTTTTCCTTGAACAGCATATTATCTAACATCAATAAATGGTATGCATGAATTATGCCTGTAAAGCATTTATTGTGTCTACTTAGAATGCTGTTGGTCGGTGTATTGTACTGGTAAAGAGGAAAGATCTCTCTCTATCATTCCCTGGTTCCTACTTTATTTACTAAAACATATGTAAAATTAAATTTATATTCTCTTTATGAAACCAGTTGTTATGTCGCTGCTCTGTAGCTGCTTAGATAAGTTCTCATAGAATTTTCACTCATTTTGGAAGCAAACTTGTTTGAAAGTGTTTTTCTCATCTTTGATTTATTTACCTCACTTGGTCAAGTGCTTTCTTCCTTTATGATAGCTGGGATGTTTATATGTAGATAAACCGTACAAGTTACCAAAATATAGCAGTAAATAACAACTACGCATTTTTACAGAGTAGGTTTTCTACTTTGTTACACTGGTATGTGGTCAAGTAAAATAATACAGTTTATTGTGTTTTGTAATATGCATTTCAAAGACACATATACAATTGTAGAAATATATTCAATTCACCTCTGTATCAGGCACTGATCTTATAGCTAATGTGAAGTGCATTCCTGCAATTACTATGCTCCATTTCCCATGGGGAAAAAATGCCTTTACAGCCCTTCGCACCTCATCACATCCCATGTAATAGCTTAGTTAATATACCCATATTTATCTTAAGTATCCAATATTCCTCAAGTATCCGGTGAGGTAGACCTACTACACGTGCCTTGCTTATGCTAAGTGTGGCCTACTGTGTATAGCAGGAGTGTCTATCTTGTATGGATTGGTTCACTTGTAGTAGTGAATCTAGTTATTAATAAAGAGAGATACAGAGATATGAAATCAGTGGGCACCTGTATTAGCTGCACTTACGTGGGGAATAAGGTAACAATCTTCTAACAGATAGCACCATTGCCAAATTGTTCCAGATGGACTACTGTAGTAGTTAATGGCGCTGGTATTTTTTGTTACTAGATAACTGTCTGTATTCTCAAACCACATCACTCACCCCAAAGTATTTCTGAAGTGTAACCATCATTATTGGTTATTTTTAAAGAACAACACAAACTAGTTATACATTATGCTATCCATTTTGTTCTAAAAATATTATACATTTTCTATGCATGGCATAGTAGGAACCAGCAAGCTAGCTAGTGGCACAGGTTGTTAATGGCCACAAATAAACTCCTGTGTTATCTTTCAATTCACTCAGTTAGTTCTCTTTGACCACACAGGTTGAGGTGGGGGGTTGAGGATGAGGAGGGGAGTTGAGAATGAGGAGGGGGGTTGAGGAGGGAGGATGAGGAGGATAATAAGGGAGGGGGAGGGAAAGAGACACGCGGGAGAGGGGGTGAAAAAGACACAGGGGTGGTAGAGGGTTGAAGAGACACAGGGATGGAGAGACACGGGGGGGGTCCAGGAGGGTTACTCGAGTATAAGCCGAGGGGGCCTTTTTCAGCCTTAAAAAAAGGGCTGAAAAACTCAGCTTATACTCAAGTATATACAGTGTCATGAACAGAAGGGCCCACTGGATTGTTTGGGGTTCATCACTTATTATATGTGTAGTTAGAAAGTACTAACAACTTGCTTAACAGTCATATCTGGGGTATACAAATGGTTAAAAAATTCTAAAGAATTTTTATGGCCCTGTGATCGGCAACGTGTGAAGGCTCTGGCTTTATTCATGAAGGGTAAAGCTAGTTTTATGGCTCTGTAAGAAGAGAGAAAATGTGTAATGAGAATAAAGCCATGTGGGTGAGGGGGTAGCAAGCTATTTGCCTAGGAGGATGGGCTAGAACTGTGGGAAGGTCTTTGTTGTTTTGTGTAATTTTTCTGTGTTTTTATATATCTCTGTAACAATAAAGAAGTGGCCAGTCTCATTTTGGACACACTAAAGAAAGGTTGTGTCAGAGTCTGCTTGTACTAATCAAAGGTACATGGTGTGTGTTCTTAGATCCTAAGAAAATGGATCTGATGGTGCCTGTCTCTGCAGTAATGATGCTGTCATCTGGAGTGTCTGCTGGTGTCGAGATCTGAACAAAAAGTTGCGACCAGTAGAGAGATTTGGGGTGAGCGTAGTCCCCCAAATTAGGCAGTCGTGACATACAGTAATTAATTTTGGCTCACTTTAGTGAAGTACCCTTGTTTGAAATTGGAGTCTTCCCTCTTTCAAACAAGTGTTCTTGGGGGTCTCTGCCTTTTCTGTGGGCTGAGACATATACCCCTAAGGCTACTCTTATATCCCGTCCATTTGTGTTTGAAGTGCCTACATGCACTTCATGGTTGGTGATGTCATCTCACAGCAAAGGGATGACATCATTAAGTACTGCCCCAGTCATCCTCCCCAATCAAGATGTTAAACTCAAATTTAGACTCAAATTGTTCAAACATATATATTTTATTTCATCAAACAGTGGTTCTTTGAGGTTAAGTGACTGTCGGTGGATGCATATCCTCTTTTTATATCCCCTTTATATTCCACGTTATTGAGCAGCCTTCTCTACTACATATATAAATTTGTCCTGTCACTAGTGTTGTTTGTTGCAATTATCTTTCTTGTGGTCAGCACATTAAGCAGCATCAATAAAGGGTGTACATTAATTATTTCTACAAATCATTAGTTGTGTTAAGCTCTATGGAATATGCTGACATTTTCAAATTAAGCGAAATAAATTAAAATGGTAATATTAATAATCACATTGGATTACCGTGACATATGATTATAATTCCTGACACCTTTTCTGAATACAGAACACAGAATATTGAATGAATATTCATAACAAGTTATTTCCAAGGTTATGAATTTGTTCTGATAATGCATGGAGAATATTGTAATCTTGTAACCACTATTTGATATTTTTCTCATGTATATAGCAGTCCTTTCCGTCCTTGCTCCTCTCAGTACACACATATAATGCACAACAGACACATGACTCACCTCCGACTCTAGACATAGTTAAAGGACCACTGTATGATGAAAAGATATGTATTAAGTCCTGTTGGCCTGCGTTAATTGGAGGGTCCAAGGCTACAAACCTCAACATGTTGACTGTCATTACAATTTCCCATATCAATACTTCTTATAGGTTAATTGTAGCTTGACCCGGATTAAAGTTTTAAGGACTTTTATTTGGGAGGGGCGTAGGTCCCTTAAAGCCCAACACCACCTGGCCTCAGCATGTGGTCTGTCTTCAAATTGACCTACCATTACCCTCTTTTTTTGCTTTTACATCATCTTATCATCATAGACAGGCTTGTCATCACTCACAGTTTTATGCCAAACTACATTGCTGCTAAATTAAGTTAGAATATTGTCATATTATCATAACATTGTATCAATTATATTTTAATTCCTCACAGTTTAATCAAAGTTATAATAAAGTATTTGATTTTAAAATATAAATATATCATATCAGTATACTATATCATACTGCACCTTGTTTTATCATAAAGTTACATTACAATGTCATAATGATAATCCATAGCCATGGCCGGATTACCCATTAGGCCAACTAGGCAGACGCCCAGGGGTGGGGTGCCACTTCATAAAAAGAATGGTTCCTGATTTAAAAAAAATGCAATGTTGCAGTTCATAGACTGGCTACTAGGCGGTAACCATCTAGAACAAGACAGTTACAACAGGAAAGGGAACTTACACGTACAGAAAAGGCAAAAATAGGTCCATGCATACCTTGCGTACTCACTTGCAGGGGCTCCAAAAAGGTAGATACAGCCCTGTCCAAAGCATAGCAATGTTCTACACGCAATAAATATACCATATCTTAATGTTAGCAGTCAATTTCTTATTGATAAACCTTAGTATACCAATAAATAATATTGGATAAACAATACCATAATGATAAACCATGTTATAATGACTGACCATATTATTATAAAAGCTATATCATATGGATATACCATATTGTATCCCTATATCATATAATAAGGTTGACAATATCCTGGTTTATCCAATCAGAAACTGCTGAGAGAGTAAAACCCTCATAGTCTAATATAGAAATTGTACCTTTATAATTTCAAACCAAAGAAATGGAATAAATATATACTAGAGCCTTTATTTAAAATAGTAGGTGGAAACTATGTGTGTGTATGTGGGGGGGGGGGGGAGTTAATTAAACAGAAATGTAATAAACATTTTTTTTAAGAAATCAAAATAATAGTTATAAACACTACATGCTTTTAGATTTAAAAGAACTTGCTCTGCCAGATACAGCAGGTTGACCTTTTAATTAAAAACAAAATTGGGAGGAATTAAAAGATAATATGATAAACTGGAAAGGAAAGGGGAACTGAGATTGCCAGCTTTATATATGGTAAATTACCAACAATATTCTAACCTAATTTTACAGCAATGCTCTACAGTACTATACCTGTGAAGGATTATCCAATTATGGATTATTTGTGGCTTTTATCATTTATATTTATACATCAATTGCAAATTCTCAAGGAATGCATACAAGTTTTACACTCCAGTCTAAGTAAACCCTAAACTTGTTACAAAGTCTTGACTGTTACATAGGTTCATATCTTAACAAATGGTCTCATACTCAAACTTCATGTTTTTACTCTCTCTTGTGTATGCTCTACTATAAATAGCCATTGTGGGATAGCTTTTTGACTGGGTCCCATGTAACCTGCCGTATCTAATATATATATGCTTCTAAAAGTTTTCTGCAAGTGAGTCTTGCATATAACAGTGTTCAAAGTCTGTGCTGCTGACGTCAGTCCCTCTCTCACCTGATGCAGGTTTCCTTCTACTATTATAAGGGAGAAGGCGCATAACGTATTATAATGCCTGGTACGGCATCACTTGTCATATTATCATATCAGTTTATCATTTAATTCATCATTGTTTCCTTTTTAAATAAAGTTATAATAAAGTATTTCATTATAATGTATAAATATACATCTTCTACTATATATTTATACAATTGCTAGTATATCGTTATACCATTTCTTTGGTTTGAATATATAAAGATACAATTTGATTATATCTGGCCCTGATTATATTATTAGAGCACAGCCATGCTCTTATAATTACGCTTCTCTCGAACATTCCATTATAAACTAATTTTTCACAAGCTGATAACCTTGTGTTGGTTTGATGAATCTGTTTGAAATTTTTAATTTTAGGAGGGAATGGAGCTATGATTTATTTTTATTTTTTGCCAATTTTCATTAAATTCTGTCCTGCCAAAAAAGTTGATTTATGTTGAATTTTGGGATGATAACAGTGTTTTTCCCATTGGGATTTTTGCTCACATTTATTTACTGTATTCTGTACAGTGAAGGACTGCTATCACTCTTTTGCTCAACATAAGCTAAATGCTATTAGATCTATAAAAAAAAGGGACAAAGGTTTTATTTATGAGAGGGGAATTTACAATTCTGCAGGATAGAGCTTGCAGTTGGTGTTACAAGCTGTCTGTTACAAGTTGCATGGGAAAATAGAGTACGTGTCAAATTAAGAAAATATCCAATTATATATTAAATACCTTTCTATCTTTCTCTTCCCTTCTGCCCTACCTCCTGCACTGACAGTTTACATAAGGACAAACCTTAAAGGTATATAGAAGTTTCCTGGGTTTTTAAATATTCCCTAACAAACAGCCACAGATTATCAGAAAAATATGTACCAGCAGTAGTGATAAGCACCCAATTATGCCCTGCTGCTGCCTAGTTAGCTCTGCCAAACAGAGACAGCAAAAAACAGCTGCAGCTACACAGAATGGACTACCAGCAGAAGTGGTAATCACCCTGAAAGAGAGAGAAAAAAAACTGCAATAGATACACAGAATGGACTACCAGATGAAGTGGCAAGGACCCAATTATGCTCAGCTGCTGGATAGTTAGCTCTGCCAAACAGAGAGAGGAAGAAAAAACAGTAGCAGTAATGCATACATAGAATGGACTACCAGCTGAAGTGGCAATCAAGTGTGCAATATGCTGCAGAGAGACTCCAATATGAAAATACATAGCACTTTCTAACATGGATATGTGTCAGACTACAAATCTCATGCTGCTTTGCAGCACAGACAGGATCACCATACTTTGATACAATTGTTGCAGCTGCCTTTGCCTGTGATTGGCCAAAACAAATTATGAATTTTATTCTACTTTAGCCAGAGTTTGAAGTGGGCGTTAACTCTAAAATTTAACTGGAATAAAATAGCATTTTCAAGGTAAGTATTTAACTGTTTATTTTGGTATCTTTTTCATGCAACATTTTTTTGAATTCACCACTGATTCTCTTCTATCAGATGCATTAATAATCCAGAAAATTTAGATATGTCTTTAAAAAGAAGGACATTTTTGCAGAGACAGAAGTATTTTAATTACATGAAGGAAATTTGAGGCACTTGCATTTATATCAATTACTACTGATTTGAAGACCATGTTAGAGATTATCCATTAAATGTATCTTTAAAGTGTACTCGCTGAAGTGAATATAATGCATGAAATATCAAGGAGAACACAGCAAGTTCACATCTCTTCAAGCTTGATATATACTGATGTAGGCATACACCATGCTAGCTACCCGGTACAGCTGGGCAAACACAAATAAATAAGCTGTATCACTCAACAGAGTTAAAGGGTTATTTGATCAATGTTGTTATGTACTACATGCCAAAAGGCACATTCACAATATTTGTCTGGTGCACCTGCGTTAGTTAAAGGGATATGTAAATGTCCTGGATTAGGAATGCATTTGATAGAGGATAATTAATATTATATGGGAAAAAAATGTTTGCATGAAAAAATACCAAAATAAAGATTTAAACACTTACTGTGAAGTTAGCAAAATATATTGTAATTTCTGACAGTTTAAAATGAAGGCTAACACCCCCTCTATAATTTGTTTTGGCCAATTCGGTTAGATGAAAGATTTGAGACATAGCGCTATGTTAGTTGCTATGGCAACACCACACAGCATATACAGGAAGCAGGGATAAGTCATATGTGACTGGGAGGCTGACAACACTGCTCTACTGTTGGCTGAGCAAGCAATAGCAGGTAAATAGTGGGTTAATATTGCTCCCCGGATGCTGCATGCTGATTGGGAGGGGATCAGGAAGTTGTGTTTACACCCCCTGGGGGTGTAAACACAATCATTAGATGGATTTTTAGATATTAATAAAAATAAAATGTTTTATGAGATGTGCTGTATACACATAGTCTGCTTTTTGCCTACAGAGTTCAGAAATGTATTAATCCAGCAAACTTATATAACCCTTTAATATACCGAGATGTATTTTTGATTTAGCTGCCCCAAACATATTGAGACACTAATTAATTTACTCTTAGCCACCATAATTTACTATCTGCCCTCCCACAATAGAGATATAAGAAAAAACAGCAATCCTGGTAAATATCTGGCATCAATGAAATGTATTACTTTCATAAATGTTTCCACATTTAGCTAACATTTTTGAGACATTGCTGTCCTCATAACGTATCTCCTAGGCCATGTTAGCCTACTTCTGAAATATGTCTCTGGACCAGATGTTCTAATGGTTGAAGTGTTGAGAACTTGGAGAACCTCATCATTCAGATGTCTTTAAGGCTTTGTCTAAACATCACCTTTTATTACATTTGGATATATATATGTGTGTTTATAGTTTACTTTGCAAAATGAGAGAAGATTTGTTTAAACCAACTAAAATATAGGCATCTTCTAAATATTGTAAAGTTACAAGAGTCATTTTAGAGAGATCACAATATTGGGAAATCATCCCTATGTCATATCACTAAATTATATTATATGTTATAAAATGACTGAACCACTCTTGTTGTATAATTAAATATGCTTATGAAGAATTACAGAAAAAATACAACCTCTAATTTATTAACTTTTATATGCATTGGCATTTACAGACAAGTACCCACTCTCTTTCGAGAATGTTGCAGAAATCACCAGTTCAGAAAAGAAAATGGATCACGGCTGTATATAATAATTATAAAAAAAAGCTAAAAATCGAAAACATATTTATGTATTAATTTTACAAAATATGCTGGCATTCTGAAAATAAATCTAATGATAATATAATAATAATATTTATATACATATGTATTGCTTTCTAAAAACATTTTGCTCATTATCAAATTTAAATGACCACTTTAGTCCTATAAATTATATTATCTAGTATGCTATACAACCACTATTTATGATATTTTTATTAATATTTTTACTTTGACTCTTGTAAAATCTCTATATAGCTTGCATTTTGTATATTGTGCATGATTACATAATAGGTCACACAGCCCTATACCCAATACTATCACAATTTCTAGAATCCTAATTGAAATGAATTCTGTTTAATCGGTACACTAAAGGGTGACGATATTTCCTTTATTTTTGAAGACATATATAGTGAAGAAATATTACACAATCCCACTAAATGATGCAGAAAAGACAGAAAAACATGTGCACAGATGGATACAGTCCCTGGTGTTATGCAGCTCCCTGACTCTTGCCATCAAAATTCCCAAATGCAACAGTGGCTAGAGAAATGCCTCTTAATACTGATGCTAGAACTCCAGGTTATTCAGAAGTGCTCTTCTTTACAGATTATCTTTTATCTTTAAGAGACTGGCCTGCATAATCTTCAATACTCCAAATAGCGAATGTTAGTAATTTAATTTACATTGTAACTGCAACACAGAATCAGCATTTTGCTATGTCTGACTTTCTGTATTGTAAAAAAAAAGAAAAAAAAGTAAATAATAAAAATAAATAAATATATATATATATATATATATATATATATATATATATATATATATATAGTACAATAGAGCAACAATATATAATATAAAACATATAATCTTTATGGATGATAGGTTTAAAATACTAAAATAAATTATAGGTGAAATAAAATATGTATGATCTAATCGCCAATAGGCTATGCGTAAACATAACGTCATAATCAGGAAGTAGCTGGACCAGTTAAAAAGCTTGCGAAAATAGATTTAACGATACATAGTGGAGCCTTGAAAAAACTAGCATATAGCTGGCGAAACCGGTCAGCAAATTTGTTGTTTTAATGGCATTGAGGACCACCAGACGATCTGGGTATGCCCACAGCCTTTGAGGTAAGGTAAATAACCTCCAGAGAAGGAGTTACTGTCTTGGGGTTGCTCCCTCTATGACTAAGCTATGAATATGTGGTATGGTCTTGTTCCTCCACTGTTCATCAGAGTCATTTATTTGGTTAGAGTACCAGAAGGAGTGGCTCATTGTACATATTTGTAATTTTTTTTCTGTCTCATATATATACTTTTACTCTTTATTTTTTTCATATTACCATATGTTCTTATGATTTCTATCTTAGACATATGAGGACCATCTAGAAATATCTGGAGAGTATGGTATCTTGTTTTGTATACTTCATATTTATAATGTGCTTGTGATATATTCATAGTCCTTGTATTCCCCACCTTTTTTCCTAGATAAGTTATTTAAGTTTTTTTTTTTTTTTTAAATAAAGTATTTAAACACACACACACTCGTCAGCATTAGTCATTTCAACCCCAGTTTGTTTTTTTTATGAATTGAGGTTGAAATGTAGAGCTATTAAAAATAAATATTATTTAGACCTGAGTTGGGCTGACCTTCAAGCTCA
The DNA here is from genome assembly GCA_027410445.1 of Discoglossus pictus. Classification (NCBI taxonomy): domain Eukaryota; kingdom Metazoa; phylum Chordata; class Amphibia; order Anura; family Alytidae; genus Discoglossus; species Discoglossus pictus. Next base: position 102,419,194 of record CM050165.1, on the reverse strand, counting down.
TGATGTCTGTATATGTTTTTGTTTTATCTTTTATCGGGAACACACACTTTACAAAATTGTTTTTTTTACATTATTTTCAAGGAATGTTCATACTTTTCCACAGTTAATTTATCATTTAGTCATTAAGTATTGTGTTGCTCAGTTGTGTCCGACTCTCTGTGACCTCATGGACCGCAACACACCATTCTGATCCACTTGGTATTCATGGCAGAAATACTGGAGTGGGTTGCCAGTTCCTTCTCCAGTGGGCCACAGCTCCTGGTATTCCTAGGTGGTCTCTCATCCAAGTACTGACCAGACCCAACCCTGCATGGCTTCAGGGTGGTGTGACCTCTTGGTTCCCTGAATGGAATTGAACCTAGGTTGGGGCAGTGAAAGCACAGAATCCTAACCACTGGACCACCAGGGAATTCTCATTATGTATAGGTTCATTTAAAAAAAGGCTGAAAATGACTTCCCTTTTCCTTGGTTCTAGGCATCCTATCTCTGCTTGTTACTATAAACCGATATGACTGACGATATCTGGTATTATACAAATACAGCTCTCAGTGTAACTGAGAGTGCATCTATACATTGCAGTCATTGAGTACAATATTTCTCTTTTATTTTGACAGTTACCAAACAGGGATGTACAAACCTAGTTGCAAGTTTAAGTTGTCACCATTCACTAGTCAACTCTATGGAGTCGAGATTTTACAGGAAAATGCTATAATCGTGTTTATAGAATTGATAACAACCTGGTAATAGGAGTTGCATTAATAATTTATATTATGATTTGTTTGATAAATGCTGGTGACAATCTCCGGCTATAGGGGCTTCCTATTATATCGGATGCAGTAGACTGAACACATATTGGAATCACTGACCCTAGAAAGATTACATATGTCATATTGTAGCTTTGAACACTTTAATCCATCTGAAGTTGAGGCTCAGTTCATACAGTATGTTTGTAAAGTATGTAACAGATAACAACATTAGCAGCTATATAAGCCGTTGACATACAATCATTTTAGATAAAATTACAATTTTAGCAGAACCAGCTAATCTTTTGATAGCACTGCTTGCTGGCATTGAGTTAGAGAGGTTGTGCTCTGCAGTGATGGGAGGGGGTGGGGACTTAGTTTCATTGTAGTGTGAGTTCAACCCTGAGAATTTGACACCTTTCACTGACACTACAGAAATAATCAATTATAAACATATATAAAAATATGTATATAAACGTATTTATAATTATATTATATGGTTTCATAATAATAATTTACAGAACATGCCCACAACTTTGAAGATGTTTTTTTTTTTTTTAATTGTGAAGCAAACAAATAGGACAAAATAACAGAAAAAGTCAATGTGCATAACTATTCACCCCCCTAAAGTCAATACTTTGTAGAGCCAACTTTTGTGGCAATCACAGCTCCAAGTCGCTTTGGATAAGTCTCTATGAGCTTGCCACATCTTACCACTGGGGTTTTTGCCCATTCCTCCTTGCAAAACTGCTCCAGCTCCTTCAAGTTGGATGGTTTGCTCTTGTGAACCGCAATCTTTAAGTCTGACCACAGATTTTCTATTGGATTGAGGTCTGGGCTTTGACTAGGCCATTCCAACACATTTACATGTTTCCCCTTAATCCACTCAAGTGTTGCTTTAGCAGTGTGTTTGGTGTCATTAAGCTTAAAGGAAGCCATGTTTGAAAATGGCTATGGATTGAAGATCGAGGCATTTGTGGGCACATTTGCATGTCCCAGCTCAGCTTCCCAGAATGCAGTGTAATAACTGTTTTTCTCGGAATTTTTAGCTGGACTCAGGTTTTTTTTAACTTGTTTTAGACATTCAAATGTGAACACAGATGTACTTTTTATTTACTGTACTACTGTACGGTGCAGGGCTTCTATCGATCTTTTGCCCACCATATATTAAATGATTTGATGCTGCAGAGCTGGGAATGCTGAATGATGTCATCAAAATGTACCAGCAGGGGATAAGCACATGAGGCACAGCAAACAAGTACAGTTGATCAGGGTCATGGGGGATCCAAGGGAAGCTGAGGGGGCATGACATGGGCTGGGGTGGAGAGGAGGTGGGAAGGTGAGGCATGGGCTGTGGTGGGGATGTGAGGGGGCATGTCATAGACATATATATATATATATATATATATATATATATATATATATATATATATATATATATATATATAATCTATTAATCTAAATCTAGCTATACTTTTAATAAATAAATATATATATATGTTATATAAGTATATATATATATATATATATATATATATGCATAAGTATAAAATATATGATCTAAATTATATATATACTTTAGATTGTTAATATATTTATATATATATATATATATTTACATATACAGTTATTTATATTTATATTTACACTTATATAACATTTATATACAATTAACAATTACAATTAACACACTTTTATACAATTAAATAAAAATAATTATAAAAAGCAATTGTGTTGTGTACCAAATTCAGTATTCTTAAGACAAGCAGCCTGATCCAATTTTTCAGATCCCTTTAAAATCTTATTCTATGTCTTTATATTGTGTCTTTAGATCCTTGGCGCTTATCTTCAGTTTCTTTTTCCTTAGTGCTGAAAAATAGACAAGGAGAAAAGAGGCTCCTCTAAGGTAGTAGGTTTTGCAAATGAGGAAAGTTCTTTAAAAAATAGGTAATATATATACTATCAACTTGCCCATCAAAAATTACGGCTAAAAGATTTGAAGCCTCGCAATGCTGTTTGCCACACAGTGAAAGGAACTCCCCCCTAACCGCGATGAGCGCCTTAGGCTCTTATTGCCAGCCTCTCCCCCCTCTATTTTACAGTCCCCGCAATGAGCGCCTTCTGCAAGGCTCTCACTCCCTTTGGGGCTCATCCCAGGCCTTGCAATGAGCGCCAATGAGCCTCTCCCCGCTCTACTTTACAGGTGTCGCAATAAGCGCCTTCGGCGCTCAGTGCAGGCCCCACAATGAGTGGCTTTGCCGTTTATTGCAAGCCTCGGCATGTGATGCGCATATGCGCAAGCCCGTAACTTTGCGAGCGTCTCTCCCTCCCCTGTGTCTCTTTGCCCTCCTCTCCCTCCCCTGTGTCTCTTTCTCCCCACTCCTTCCCCAGTGTCTCTTTTCCCCCTCTCCCTCCCGTGTCTCTTTGCCCTCCCTCTCCCTGCCCTCCATATTTGCAAGCTCTTAATTTTGCAAGCGTCTTTCCCTCTCTCTCCCTCCCCTGTGTCTCTTTGCCCTCCTCTCCCTCCCCTGTGTCTCTTTCCCCCCACTCCTTCCCCAGTGTCTCTTTTCCCCCTCTCCCTCCTGTGTCTCTTTGCCCTCCCTCCCCCCTCTCTCAATCCCCTGTGTCTAGATCACAATATGGTTTACAAAGCTAATTGGTTATGCAAAAATCTCTGCAGATGTTAACTGGCTTGAAATAAATAAAAAAAAACACCCAAATTAAGGGATAGTCAAACTGTGCTGTTTGTGTCATAACAGGTAACATTATAGGCTAGGACTTCATGAATTTGTTTTTCACTCAAGAAGATATTGTTAATGTTTTCAATAAGCTCCGTTAAATACCAAGGGCACGATTCGTCTCCAATTACGATGCTATTCAATTGCTCAAGCCCGCAAGTTACTGTCCCAAAGCCAAAACCGCAAACCATGCATTGGTTCGTAGCAATTTAGGGTGGGAACATGATCAATTAAGCAAGCCCGTAACCTCCCATTTCTAATCAGCCAATAGAAAATGAGACTGTCATTATTACAGCAGTATAACATGGAGGTTACATGCCAATCAATTAGGTTGGGGGTCCAATATGCGATCAGACTCGCAAACCCGCAAAATAAAGAATTATGAAAATGAATGCCAATACTGTTCTAGTCTATATGGGTGGCCTGATATGTATTAACTCATTGATACCTGAGATCGATTTAACCCTGAAATGAAACATAAAAATACATTTAATTTCCTGCTGATTTGCGTGCTTGGGACTGCTGTACAATTAATTATAATGTCTTTAATCGCTTTCCCCTTTATTTACAGTGCAGGATTGTTTTTTTATTTGGATTTACCATGCTACGAATAGGTGTTTAACCCCCTTGCGGGTTCTCTCTATCACTTATAGGATTTTCTCCTTTTTTTGCCATTTACGGGTGTGAAAACATTTGCAAGCTTGGGGAAACTGATCAATTGAATAGCGATTTGTGATTTTATTGATCGTAACTCTTGCGAAAGTGAAAGATCAAAGGCTTCGGGATGCTGTAAGTTACGGGTTTAGCCATCCCAATATTTTCGAGGCCGTAACTCTTAACTAGTTTGGAGCCCGCAAAAAGACGCCAATTGAATAGCAAATTAACTTGCAACCTCACTTAAGGGCTACCGTATCGAGCAAAAGCTCAACTGAATCGGGCTCCAAATAATTAATCGAAGAATTAACAGGAATAATGTTATAGGAATTCTTTTTTAAATACTATTACTACTAGTAATAATAAACTAGGCAACAAACCAAGCTTTTATTTCTCTCAAATCTTCAAGATACCTTCCCATCTCTACTCATTATTTACAACAAAATAAGACAGATAGTTTCCACTTGGCATAACATTAACTGTAAAGCAGCAGCTACTGCTATTTGTTCAGTGGTAATGGAAGATCAGAGGGAAGATCAACTGAAGCTGTCACTGCAGGGAAGGCTTAGCCTTATAAAGTACTTGGATTCCTAGTTATCTGGGCCAACCTCGCCAGCAGTCTACAGGGAATTCTCAAACAAAACATCCCATTTGTATAAATTGGCCTGTCACTTCTGGGGTGCCGGGATCTGTTTGTAGAGCGGTAAAACTGACTTTACATTGTACTAGCTATTTTATTATAAATTAAATAATTCTTAAAATGCCTACCATGTTCTAATTAATGACAAAATATGCATAATTAGTGGAACATTGAACTACAATTCAATTCATTCATATACGTCTCTTCCCTCACACAAATAAAAGAATCACTGAACTTTTTCCCTCACTACCATGCTTCCTTACACAGTACAGTATGTCAGGAGCTGTGATATGTTTCATTGTATTTTGATGTGCTCTATTTCCTATGGAACAAAAACTGCATTTTAGGACGTGACCATAGCCCCTGTGATAGCTTAATAAATATTCCTCACAAAATTTACATTTTTCTACATTTAAGACATTTCTCAAGCAGGTGCTACTAATGTACTGTGACAGAATCAAGCCATGTATTGTAAATGTGTCCATATTTGGGAGATATGTACATCAGAATTTATGAATATATAGTCAACCTGAACTGAGTGTATACATAACAATAATAGCATAGAAAGAATTATATAATATTTAATATAACCAATTTTTACCCAATTCACACAATTTTATTTTTCTAGATATTTTGTATAATTGTAATTTTTTTAGCTAATTAAAAATATATAGAAATAAAGTATTTTGGTTAAATGGAGAAATAAATTAACCATGGTACAAGAGTTCCTGGGCAGAAAGGAACTGAAAAATTTAACATGGAAAGGAAAAAAGACGGAAAATATATATTATATATTACAGAATAATAAATAATTGATATTTATGTATATATATATATATATATATATATATATATATATATATATATATATATATATATATATATCCCCTTCTGGATCGCTACCTAGTCTTGGTGAAGGGGCTTGAGTGCTTCACTGAGCTATACCATGTAGGGTCACCCAAGATGGGCAGGTCATAGCAGAAGTAGTACACATAACTGGTGTACTACTTCCATATGGTCACCCATAGTCAGATACAACAACAACAACAACTATATATATATATATATATATAAAAATGTTGGAAGGTATACCTTTTGCTAATACTAATAAATTGCAGACTTGCATATTTATATTTACAGTACAGCAACATCTGGAACCTTTTCTGTTTCCTTTTATAATTGCATTGCTCTCACTGTGAGAATGTATTTATTTTACTATCATTCAGCATCACAAACCCCCCAGGGTGACCAAACACTATGTACCAATACAATGGTTTATGTCTGTGTAAAGAACAGAAAGTACAAGTAATAGCTGATTTATAATTTCAATTAATTGGCAATGAGGTTAGCGTTCCATTAATATACATTCAGCTTGTTACCAGATCACAGAGAGCCAGAGGTAAAACCAGCTGTGATTTAGGCGGCTTAGCTCAGCCATGACTGTTTGGCTCACTGCTGACTTCAGGCACAGCTGATAACATCACAGTGTTAATATTTTACATTGTGACTTTCCACTTGGACAATTAACAGCGACGTCTATTGCTTGTTTTTTTCATTGGGAAATTAAAGTAGAAATTATGGGAGTATTTGGGTTTTATGCTGCCCTATGCCCATTCAAACATATGTGCCCCAACACCCCATTTACTTAATGCACCCACTCCCCACTCCTCGGTTATTACACCTCCTATCCCCTTCCAAATCATAGGTTTCCGAGTATTTATGTAAATCAGAAAGTCCTAGGTACACTCACATGCAGAATGCCACTACAAATAGGCATTTCTGTGTATATCCAAAAATTATTCTATGGTACTGCAACAGCACTTCAGGAAGATTGCTATCCCCTGACAATGTGTTGTCCTTGGCATAGGCTTAAACACATGACTAGTACAAATGATTAAAATACAAAGTAATAAGAAATCTTGATATAATACATGACAAGTAAAAATAATACAATGCACTTGGGAAGACCTTTTGATTCTTTTTTTTTTGCACATATATATATTGTTGTTGTTGTTTCCGACTCTCGGTGACCATATGGAGGTACCACACTAGGCACTTGTGTTTCTAGTGGTGCTTATCAATGTGGATTCTCGTCAAAGATACTTCTCCAGTGGACCGCAATCTGTCTCACCCTCTGCTATGACCTGCCTATCTTGGGTGACCCTACATGGTATAGCTCATTGAAGTACACAAGCCCCTTCACCATGACATGGAAGCAATCCAGAAGGGGATAGAAAAAAAAAAAAATATATATATATATATATATATATATATATATATATATATTTGTGACTAAAGAATGTAATGTCAATTTTGTTATCTTGCTGATTAATTAAAAAGACACAGCATGCTGATACAAGTCAATTATTAAAATTTGTTAAAAGCTTATTCCTGGTCGTTTTATTCTTTTTTATATCAAACCACCTGCTTTATAAAATCAGTTGGATATTTGGTAAACCACCTCACTGATAAAACTCCAGCACTGAATAACGTGTATTTCTAGTTGCTTAGCAAACAAGTAAATCATAAAAAAGAAAATCATCCAATCATGCAAAATATTATCACAAAGATGCAGTTGTTTTTTAGCTAGAAAAAAACAGACACATCTATGTTATTAAACCTTAAGGGTCTTACTTGTTATTATAAAGCTGCATGGCAGAGCTGTGTCGCTTGTTGCTATAGGAGCAACCTTAGAGGATTTTATACAAATAAATATATAAAACGGCCATGTGATTTAAAAAAATGGAGGAGCTCTAAGATTTGATTACATTTTTAGTTTAGATTATTATTTTTTTATGCAATAAAATGAGACACTTATTATAATGGCATGAAAAAATACATAATACTTAATGTTACATATCTGCCCTAATCCAGAAATTCCTATTATGCATTTAAAAAAATCATATTTTAAGCATTAAAAATAAGTGGTATAGAGCAAGAACAATTAATTACTCTATTAAAGTAAGATAAAATGGGAGAGTTTTCTGTGTCTTTGTCTACACATATAGGGGAAATAGTGGGGCAGGGAGCCTTACTGATATCTGAATGGCAACAAATTGTGCCTGTATTCCCATCCAATTAAATGTGGATCAGTTTAGAAAATACCATTATTATGACTCCCTATGAGTCCTTGTTCACTTACTCTCAATTCATTTGCAGTGTAAAGCCCCTTCCCCTGTGGGCATGGTTATAGGTCTATGCAAGATGGCAGCTAACATGAGGAAGAACAGGAAGAAAGCTGGAGGCTCCAGAATTTGTGAATCTTTTGGTCTGAGGGCTTCTTAGAAGAAGGAGTTAATAATTAGTAACTAGCCACTTGCCTGTCAAAAATGACAGCAAAAAAAATTGAAGCCTTCCAATGCTGTTGTTTGTCACACAATGCTCCCCTCCCTCTCTAACTTGCGGGCCTTGTGATGAGCGCCTTTGGCGTTCATTGCGAGCCTCTCCCCCCTCTACTTTACAGGCGTCGTGATAAGCACCTTCAGCGCTCATTGCAAGCCTCTCTCCCCCTCTACTTTATGGGCCTCGCGATGAGCCCCTTTAGCGCTCATTTTGAGCCTCTCCCCCCCTCTACTTTACGGGCCTTGTGATGAACGCCTTCAGCACTCATCTTGGGCCTCGCAATGTGCACCTTCCACGCTCATTGCGAGCCTCTCCCCCCCTTTACTTTGCGGGCCCCACAATGAGCAGCTTCCCCTTCCTCTCCCTCCCCTGTGTATCTTTCCCCCCTCTCCCTCCCCTGTGTCTCTTTCCACCCTCTCCCTTCCCTGTGCTCCTTTTGCCATTTACAGGTTTGAAAACATTTGTGGACTTGGGAAAATTGATCAATTTCCCCAAGCCTGCAAAGTGCTTCCTAGTCACGGCCTTAAAAAAAAGGTTTTGTTGTTTTTAACGGCTGCCATTTTTTTTCAAGACTGTAACTCGGAGTTCGTTGGGAAGCCACCAAAAGACGCCTATTGAATAGCAAATTACCTTTCAACCACAGGGGGAGGCAGGGAGCCCATAAGTGGGTTTGGTAGCTAATTTTCTATTCAATTGGTGTCTTTTGGAGGCCTCCCAACGGCTTCTGAGTTACGGGCTTGAAAAAAAAATGCCGGACATTTTTTTTTCAAGCCCTTAACTCAGAAGCGGTTTGGAGCCTCTCCCTCTCTATCTTGCGAGCCTTACAATGAGCGCCTTTGGCACTCATTGCAAGCCTCTCCCCCCTCTAACTTGCGGGTCTCGCAAAGAGAGCCTTCGGAGCTACACAGAGGAGCTACATATTGATTTTTACCTAACCATATATGGCTATAGAGGAATAGTATGAAACAATGTTGTGCTTATCCCTAGTCTTTTTCATTGTAAAATAATATCAGATAACATAGATAATGGCTTCATGTCCAGCATCTTTGCTTTTACAGATAAGGTGGGTCAAAACACTTGCTTATTAGCTCTTTAAGTGTGACTTTAGTGGTATTTTAATGGTATTAGTGGTGTTTAATCAAAACATTTATAAAAAACATTAAACGCATGATATAAACATGGTGACTTGATGTGTTTAGACTTCTGGGATCTATCATTTTATAGTGTCGAGACTGCTAGATGGCGCTGCCAATATTTTAGAGAAGCTGCCGATATGTGAGAGAAGTTCTAAGCTTAGCCTAACCTTTGAACTAACCCTCACCTCAAACCTCACCCTAACCCTAACAGTTTACCTAAGCCTTAAAACTATGATATGGCAACGGAATATCGGCAGCGCCATCTAGCAGATGCTCACCGCCACGGCTGCTGTCTTGTGCTGCGCTACCATAAAATTATAGGACCACCTTCTGTGCATGAAAAAATCTAGTCCCTATTTTTCAGAAATGCCTTTATTATTGGTTTTACTTAACAATATAGTTCATAGTGTTAAATAATAGCGCTGTCCAATTATATCCAACGATAACAACTATACCTAACCTAAATATGGACCACAGTAGACCACTGCTACTAAATATTAAAAACAATAGATAAATCTTGAAGTATGCAAGGACTAGGTCACATAGATCTGGATACATTTTTATCAGTAAACAATGCACATAGATGTCAATGAATATTCCTTATCAATAACTGTATCCTGTTTCATATGATCTGGCCCTTAATGAAATATATACTATTTATTATTCATATGCACTAATGAGTATAAAGTTCTATTTCAATGTATTTTGTGTTTCATTATATTTTCCTGTCCATAGCAATTTTTTGTTAATGCATAAAACTTGATATCAAATGTATCTCAGATTAATTATTAAAATGCTGACTACAGAAGCTGAATTGAGTGGTTATTTCGTATTGGCCACTAGGTGGCTCTAGATGATATACTGCAACTATCATGTGGTATGTTACAAAAATAAATAAATAAATAAAATAAGCAAAAGGTCCATATATTTTTGGGGTATTTACTAAGCATCCCAAGTGCATTGCACAACATGTCTTTATTTAATATGCAATATTTTCTATTGGGAAAACAGTCTTATCTCACCTCTTTTCAGATGAGAAAGTGCTTAGTAAATTTACCACTTAACTCAAAGTAAATTATTGGCTTAATGACATGAGGAAATTGTGTTGTGTGCACTAAGGATGATACACTCCACAGTGTGTGTGCCACTGATTATCTCATATACAAATGTCTATAAAGCCATAAATACTGGGTTAATACTCAATATCACTTTATAGCTCCATGTGTATGTTAAAAAAAATGTTTTATTTTAAAATGCATTAAATTAAGTTTTTACTTTGAGTAGTTATGATCATGTGACTTTATAGCAGGAGAGAGCAAACATGTAAAACATACCATTTTGCCTCTTTTATTTAGATATATAATGAATGTACAAATACACTTAATAACATTTCAAGTCATATGGAAAGATGTATTGCAGGAGATATGATTTTTTTAATGCTGTTGAGACAATGAATTTACAAATGCACAGATTGTAACACAACTTTTTTCTTTTGATAGTATAAGATATTTAGAACTTATAAAGCTATTAATAATATTAACTTATTTGTACAGTATATATTTTGTATTCTCCTTCCACATCTCTGATGATGTTAATATATTAATGAAAATGTATAAGCCATCTTTATACATCTGTAGAGCAAGTGCAAGTTATGCAAAAAAAGAATACTTTTAATGACCACTTTAATCCCATATTTATATTATGTTTTGATGAACACGTCTTGGTCATTTTGAAAATAAAAATGAATTGATTGTAGGGTGATGCTCTTATTTTTAATGTTATTATATGTTTCACAATGTAGTGTTAGCCTTTTTTATAACTGACCTAGGAAATTGCCCATCAAAAATGACTAGGAAAAAAATGGTAAGGCTGGCAATGCTGGCAATGCTGTTTGCCACACAATGTGAGGCTTTTGTGTTTGTTTTCAAGTTACGCGTTTGAACCAACTGCGTCCCTCAACTGCTCTCCTCACTGTGCAAGGCTTGCAGTGCAATGAGCCCCTTTGGCACTCATTGCAGCCTAAGTCCCATGTGTCTCAACTACACGCCTCGCTTTGTGAGGCTTGCAGTGCAATGAGAGTTTTGGCACTCATTGCAGCCTGTCATGCGTGCATCAACGGCTAGCCTCGCCTCGCAAGGGTCGCAGTCGACTGCTCACCTTGCTCTACAAGGCTCACAGTTGCGTCCGAAGCGTGACCAACATCGCAAATGTTACCCACACTGGCAACTATATATATGATAAAAATCTTATCTATGTACAGCGCCACTCCCAGCTGACTAAGCAAATAGATACATTTAACAGTTGTATGTCTTGCCTTCTTAGAATGAGTTTGCCCATCAACAAGTTGGTTTCTTCAAACGTACTTATTTAAAGAACCACTGAAGTATTATATTTATGATATGCTATATACTGATCTGTATTCACTTCTGTTGAAAACATCCTCTCTGAATAGCACACTTGAAGACAGAACTCAATGGCTGAGTATGCCCCTATAGGATAGCCCTCCCACTTAAGCTACAGACACTTAAGTTACAGCCCTCCCACTTAAGCTCTTAGTAGGAGTCTAAGATGGAATTCTCGTGACATAACCAGAATAATTTAAATATAATATTTTCTCTAAAGAGGTTCCTGTTTTGCATACCTGATAATGTTCTTATTTTGTAAAATATTTTGCAAGCATGGTAAGTTTTTACTAAACTACATTTATCTTTTAAAAATGAAACTTCAGGGGTCATTTAATTGTTTGTTACTGTTTGTTAGTAGCATCATCACTGTCTATAAGAGCATGTTTGAAGGTGCATGCTGGGAATGATCTCAGCCATCATGATGCTTGGTTAATCAGTTAGAGTAAACCAAACTTTTAAAGACTAATAAACACGTGAATAAGAGATAAACATATGCACTCTAATAGAATTACACAGCAATCCATTAAAAAGTAATTAATTAAAGCAGGGGTAGTCAATTATTGTTCTACAAAATACACCAAACTCCAAATGTAAAATAAGGGTCGGGATGGGGGGACAAATACTCCCCAGATTTTTCTATGGTTGCATGTATGTGTATATATAAGCTATTTTGTGGCCGATGTATACAATGAGCTGTATCCCCCCACAATTATTCTGGCTCCTACAACCCTGGTTACTGGTAAACACACAAATATTTTAATATAATGCTAATAAAAATGGCACAGGGATGAAGGTTACATAGTAAAGTACATGGTAAAGTAGACCCAGGAACATGACAACATTTAGTTCAGATTTATAGTAAATTTCATAACACAACAGAGGTCTGGGAGAAAGGGGCAGAATTTCCAGATCCAGAGGTCTACCTGTTAGCTACTCTTGACATAAAGTCTGAGTTAATTCATTTTTTGCACTGTTCTATTATCTATAAGTTTTCAGTATCAACAAAAAGGTTTTTAGTTTCCATCTAATTACTAAATCAAGTTAACTACAAAAATACCATAAGGCAAAGCTCTAAATATTTGAAAGTAACGCAAACTTCCTTAACCTTACCTCACCCCATTTGAACGTAGGTCACACCATGAATATATAAAGTGACATTTGCTAATCTACATGGATTTTAATCTCGTTGTTGATAAAAAAAAACTATATGCTAAAAGAATACAATTTACATATAATATATGACTTTCATGAAGCATATATCAGATGCACCTGAAAATAAGACACATCGTTCCTTAAGAATTAATGTATTCTTACAGTTTTTGGATGTCTTTAGACACGTATACAGGAAGCACAATGGGTGTTTTGGCAAAGAGTTATTTTTCATTGACCTGGAAGAATTGAGGACAGAGCGTTACATATGTTTAATATGGGTCTATTCAATCACTGCCCAGTAGGTATTTAAAAATAACCTACTTATTTAAATAATATAAAGTAAAAATAGGACATAATGCAAATACCAATATGGACTGATGGTATGATTTGTCTTTTAAGAGACAGATCCCAGAGCAACATCTCTATAGCTAAAGATATATAGCTATATATATATATATAAACAAATATTTCCACTTTGAATATCATTTTGGATTGTATGCATAAGTGGGTTCTCCATTAGGTCTTCCTGCACCCGACCCACTTCTATATGTGTGTGCTCAGAGTGAGTGGATCAGGTACCAAGCCTTGCTGCTTGTGTTTACATCTTTAGATACACTGCAGTTGAATAACTTAATAATTACTTAAAGCACCATGTGAGTGGTGTATATGGTTTTCATTTTAGAAGACCTTGACTTGATAATAATCAATATGTTTAAAAAAAATTAAAATAAAAAAACAGTTTATAATTTTTAACTATTTCAAATAGCCCTTAATAGTTGAACTCTTGGAAGATTAAGCCCCCATATTATTATTATGATAACTATTATGATAACTTCAAGTCCCGAATAGATGAGCAATGTAAAATGAAATCCTCCCTGACACAATCAATCATCTGAATATTTGTTGTTTAGTTGTTCAGTTGTTTCCAACTCTTTGTGATCCGATGGACCTCATCACAACATGCACATTGTTATGTTTCTAGTTGTGCTTATCCATAAGGTTTTCTTACCAAAGATACTGGAGAGGGCTGCCAGTTTCTTCTCCAGTGAATCGTGATTTGTCTGATCTCTCTGCTATGACCTGCCCATCTTGCATTACCCTACATGGTATAGCTCACAGCGTCATTGAGGTATACAATCCCCTTCACCTCGCCAAGGTAGTGATCCCAAATGGGCATCTGAGCATTAGGTTTTCTCTAAAACTGATTTTATGTTCCTAGCCGATGACATACGTGTCATCCTTCCTGTTCAGTGCACGAGTACAGGAAAAGCAGCAAGTTCACTTTTGGGATTGGCTGCTTCTGAGCATGTGCCAGTGAAGAGAGAAGGTGTCAAATGTTTAAAGCTAAACTCTCTCTCCAAGGATACTACCAATGTCTCTCCCCCTTCATCCACAAGTGAATCGTAAAACATGGTGGATCACACATTATCAGATTTCAGGCTATCAAATAGTCCAATATGGAAGTCCCTAGACCAAAGCAAAGTTTGCTAAAAGTAATATTTTCATAATATGTTCATGGCGGACTCAGCTGGTAATGAGAATTATTCAAAAATGTCTGTCCATTAAATAGGTCAACATATAAAATAGTATTCATTAGAGAAATAGTATCATATAAAGCTACATTATTCCCTGAACAAAAGCCGGAATATATATTTTTCAATGTACTGGTGCAATGCACCTGTTTGAATTCATTTCTACAATTAAATGATATCCTAAATGCATGGAAGGCATCAGATGTTCCATATTTGATACGCACATATTGCACACCTTATGTCTTCTGTTATGCTGCTGCATTTAGGAAAGTTGGCTGCTGCTTGGTGTTTAATTATTTTACAAGCCATCATATTATCTGCCTGTGCTTCTTTAGCTAAAGTTGTGACAGGTTGTCAAAAGCCTGTTTAAAGAAAATCCGCTTGGGTTACTCTCCTGTTTTGTAGGCTTTAATGATTAATCTTTTAAAAATTGGAAAGTTATTTCATGTGCAGTGTGCTATTAATATAAAAATTGCTTTTGGACATATAAAGGATACAGGAAGAAATATAATTTGGATGCCTTTGCTGATTACTGGCTCTGCTGCCAAAAACTACATTTGCAAAATTTTGAAAGGTAATTTATTCATTATAAAATTAAGCAGATTTTAATAAATAAGGGACCTCTAATAATTTGTATTTCAAGGTCACTAAAAGTGGAGCCTGTGACAGAATTTTTTATGAAATCCCTGGAAACCAAACTGCTGCATAGATAAATTCTATTCAAGCTATGCCATATACCCACAAACATGGTGTGTCCTTCTGCTTCATTATTTTTTAGATGCCATAATTCTTGAGATATACAAGGTCAAAATAATGCATGGTGGCACAGTGTCCTCAGTCCTAGCAAAATCTTATCATTATGTTATTATTTATTTAGGTGCTACTTACTACCCTAGTTGAGCAAACTATGATATTTACTAGAACATTTAGACACAATAGTATATATCTTAAAAAGTATTAAGTCAAACATAGTTCATATTCATTATATTTATGTTATTTAGATATTTAAAAAGAAGCAAACTGTTTTATATATATATATATATATATATATATATATATATATATACATACATACATATATATATATATATATATATATATATATATATATATATATATATATATATATAGTAGTATATATAGTAACTATAGAGTACATATGTGTCCACATTCGAACAACTAAAATAATTTAAGATACTTTCCTGCTCAGAATGCCAAGAAATACAGTTATTTCAGTGCATCTGGGAACATAGGCATGGACATGCAAATATGCCCACAAAGGCTTTGTTCTTAGATCCAATACCATTTCAATGATGGCTCCATTTAGGTATATGCCTGCTGTATTACACAGTACATTTGTGTTCATAGTAAAGACATTAGACATATATATATATATATATATATATACACACACACAGTGGTATCTTGGTACTCGTCTGCCTCACAACTCATTGAATTTGTATTCAACGCGTTTTGATGAGCAGAAATTGCTTTGACACTCAATGCTTTTACCCTGCATGAGTCAATTTACTTTACTCCTTATGGGAACTTGGTCCTCGTCATGTTTGGCACTCATCGTGAAACCAATTAACAACGAGTACCAAGTTACCACTGTGTGTGTATATATATATATATATATATATATATATATATATATATATATATATATATATAGACATATATTTGTATTTTTGGTTGCTCTACCAGGAAAAAAATAATGCCCAGGATGGGTGGATTGTGAGGGTGTAAAACCGAAAATAAAGTTTTTATGTCTTGCCCAAATGAAAATAATGAAAATATATATTTTTTTTTTTTTTTTTTTTTTTTTTTTTTTTTTTTTTATTTTGCATAAAGTAGAAAATTTACAGCAATTTTTTACAACATAAAAAATACATTTACATCGTCATTCTCACCCTTTCATTCCACTTTCAACCTTTCTAAAAAAATGTTAGTATTTACTTTGTACCTTGTTTTTGGTCCCATACTTTCCATTTTAATGGATCAGCTTTAATACAGCCTTTTTGTTCATAATTTTTCTCCAGTTCTCGGATGTATTTAATTTTCCGAACGACATCTGAAAAGTCTGGCGCGATATCTGCCTTCCAGTTTGTGATTATAGTATTTTTGGACACTGAGAAAGTCAGAATCGCGAAAGACTTTTTCTCTATATCGATGTCACTAGGAAAAATGTGTAGCAGGCTACATTCTCCCCTAAAGGGGAATTGGTCTCCCACAATTTCGGACAAGAAAATAAAACACTTTTTCCAAAATAACCTTATTTTGGGACATTCCCATAGA
The DNA here is from genome assembly GCA_027410445.1 of Discoglossus pictus. Lineage (NCBI taxonomy): Eukaryota > Metazoa > Chordata > Amphibia > Anura > Alytidae > Discoglossus > Discoglossus pictus. The sequence continues at coordinate 102,402,554 of CM050165.1, read as the reverse complement.
ATGTGCAGTAAATGAGCAACTTTACCACAATTTCTCCAACACATTTTTTCTATCGGAATATGAGAAATTTGTGCAATTTTAACCGGTGTAAAATACCAGTTATTAATTATTTTAAAAAAAGTTTCTCTATAAGTTATTTGCTTAATGAATCTGTTTGTTAATTTTAGGGATGTTTCCCAATCTTTAACCTCCAGAGTTAAGTTTAAATTCGACTCCCATTGACACATTCCCTTAGTTTTAGGTTGCTCTTCACAGGATCTGATAATATTAAAGCAGTTGGATATTAAGTGTTTTTTTTCCGATCTAAGAAGAATTTTTTCCATAGAATTTAACACTTTACCAATTTGTGACATTACTTTAGAATGGTGGCAACTGGTTCTATATGCTTCATATGTTAGCCATCCTTCTTTTGCAATATTAAATTTATTTTTTATCTGATCAAAAGAGCCAACTGCTCCTTCAATTAGGGTGTCGCTAATTCGTACCATCCCCTTTTTATTCCAATCGTTTAAAACTTCTTTCATGTTTATCTGTACCAGAGCTTTAAGTGGGGTTATTAGACTACCTTCTGGAATTAATTTCTTTTTCTTATTAATTTGTTTCCAATTTTTTGAGATTTCTTTTACCACCGTTGATCCTATCACCATCTCCTTATAAGAGCATTTTTCTCTAAAAACTAAAGCTGATAAATTCCATTCTGGAATTAATGTTTGTTCTATGTACATCCATGGGAGGTTATCTGCTGTTTCTAGCCACTTTAACGCCTGTACTACGCTATTGGCTTCTTGATAAGTTTGGAGTAAGGGGTATGATATACCTCCCTTTAAAAAAGTTCTACCCATGGTTGTCTTTTTCATCCTTATGAATTTAGATTGATGTATATAAAAATCGATAATTCCTTGAAGTTTCTTTAACCAGCTTTTAGGAATCTTAAATGGGATACATCTCAAAAGATAATTAACTCTTGGGAGGATCAACATTTTTACAACTGCAATTCTACCTGAAAAGGAAAATCTGTCTTTTCTCCAGTTTTCTATAATTTTTTGACATTTTGCATATAAATCTTTATAATTCCTTTCTACTGTTTCCTGTGATTTATTCAGAATTATAATTCCAAGATGTTTAAATGATTCCGAGTTCCAGTCATATGGATATATAATCTTTAGTTGGGACAACAGATTTTCTGAAAAATTAAAGTACAGTGTTTCTGATTTTTTATAATTCAGTTTATAATGGGATACTTTACTATATCTTTGTATTATTTTTGATAAATGATAAAGTGATTCTTCTGGATGAGTAAGTGACAAAATAACATCATCTGCGTAAAGACTAGTTTTGTACTCCCTCTCTCCCACCCTAATTCCGCGAACCTGTGAACAAGATCTAATAGCTTCCACTAATGGTTCTATCATCAGCGCAAACAAAGTGGGAGAGAGGGGACAGCCCTGTCTGGTACCATTTGATATTCTGAATGAATTTGCCCCTCCCCCCAAACCTGTTATTTGTGCCGACGGAGAACTGTATAAAGCCCCAATCGCTTTGGCACCAAATTCCCCAAACCCAAATTTAGATAATGTTAAACGCATGTACTCCCATCCTACTCTGTCAAACGCTTTTTCTGCGTCTAATGACAAGAATAGGGTGGGAGTACTTTTGTTTCTCGTAATTTCACTTAAATTCATAATTTTCCTAATGTTCTCTGTACCTTGTCTGCCTGATATAAATCCCATTTGGTCTGTTGTTACTAATTTACCTATAAGTTCCTGAATTCTAAGGGCCAAAATTTTCGCATACAATTTAATGTCTGCGTTTAATAGGGAAATAGGTCTATAATTGGCGCAATATTGTGGATCCAAGTTGGGCTTTGGGATCATTATGAGTGCTACTTTTATCATTTCTTTTGGTATAACTCCTGTACTTTTTATTTCATTAAAAGTGTCTGTTAGGTGAGGGCTTAATAATTGACCAAAGGTTTTATAAAAGCAGTTTGTATAGCCATCTAATCCTGGAGTAGTGTAGGGTTTAAGTTGATTGATTGCTTTAAGTACTTCTTGGATAGTAATAGGGTCATTTAGTTTTTCTCGGTCGCCTTCTGATAATTTGGGTAATTGAATATCATCCAGAAAAGCTTGAATTTCTTCTGTTAGTGGTTTGCATATCTTGGGATCTTTTTCTAAATTATACAAATCTTGATAGTAATTAAAGAAGGCTTGACCAATTTCTTTAGGTGAGGAGATATACCTACCTTTATCTTTTAAAATTGTTATTCTTTTCTTTTCCCTTTTTTTCCTAACTTGGGTAGCCAATAGTTTGCTGTTTCTATTATTTTGATGATAATATGTCTGTTGAAAGCGCCACAGTGCCCTATCTGATATTTGCTGATTAATTTTATTTATTTTATTTCTTATTATTTTGATATCTTCTATTATGTGTACTTGTGCGTCCAAAAAAAATTTTGATTCTAACTTATTTAATTCTATATATAGTTTTTTTAGTGGGGTGCCTCTCCGTTTTATTGACTGTGATTTAAGTTTAATCATTAAACCTCTTGTGAATGCTTTTTGGGTATTCCATAGCGTGCAATACGATGAGACCGTGTGACTGTTAGTGTTAAAAAATTGTGTTATTTCTTTATTTAAAAATTCTTTATTCTCTTCTGTTTTTAGTAAAAAGTCATCCATTTTCCATTGTGCTCTATCTAATTTAACTTTATCAATTTCAATTGTTGCTGTAGTAAAGGCATGGTCTGATATGACTATCTTGCCTATTTCTGTGTGAGATAATTTATCTATTATTCGGGAATTTACTAATATTAAATCTATCCGTGAATATGTATTGTGTGGTGTTGAGTAGAAGGAAAATTCTTTTTGGTTAGGATGTTGAACTCGCCATGAGTCAAATAAATTGTTTTTAATAGTCCATTCAGCAAATGATTGCGTTACCTTGCTAACTCTTTTAAGATTTTTATCCTCTGGTTTTTTAGATCTATCCAGATTTGTATTAAGTACCATATTAAAGTCTCCTGCAATAATCAGAGGACCTTGTGCAAATTTCTTAATTAACTTAGTTATTATTTTTAAAAATTTACCTTGCTTTTCATTCGGTGCATATATGTTAATTAATGTAATTTTTTGTTTGTTAATTTGTCCATTCCATATAATGTAGCGCCCTTCACAATCTATAATAGAAGCAGCTTCGACTATTTCCAGATCATTGGAAAAGAAAATTGATACCCCTCTTTTTTTTTTTCCACATCCTGAGTGGAGTCTATACTCATAACTCCCAACTGCAAAACCCGAAGATTTACCTTTCTCCCAATGAGTCTCCTGGAGAAATATTAGGTCAGCCTTCTCTTTATGACAATGTCTAAATATTGTTTTCCTTTTACCTGGGGAATTTAACCCTCTAACGTTCCAACTTAAAACCTTTATCCCCATATTCCTCTGAAGCTTAACGCTAGGCTAATATTATTTCCTTTGTTTTTCCTTTTTTTAATTTTGGGACCAAAAACTATTTTCCTAACATTCATACTAGCATTCATCCATACATTCTGATTGTTAGAACAGTTGGGGCTGTAAAACAGCCTTCCGCCATTACTGTTCTGCAGGGATTCAGCCATTGTTTAGAAATGGTTAGCGGTCTAATGAGAAGATGGCTATAATTTTAACCTTACTTAATCTTCTTTCTTCTAGCTAATAAAAATGCATCTTTGTTATTTGGATTATCCTAATACTAACTCTTAGAGATGCTAGAAGATGCCAGGAGATGCCCGGAGAGAGGAAAGGGTTGGAAGAAAGGAGTGTGTCATGTTAATATCTTTTATATATATTTTTGTACTATTTTTTTTTTTTTTTTTTTTTTAAATTTATTTCCTTAAATTTTAGATTAATTTACCCTTTTACCTTTGTGTCATACTTTATGACTTAGAATTTTGAATCTTCCCCTATCCTTCTATCCTCCCATCCTACTTCTTTTACTTCTCTTTCTCCTTTCCTCTCTCCTGACCTTAAGCAAAGTGAAATCAAACTTAGTTAATTTATCTTGATGTTAACAGTTCTAAGTTCTACCCTAAAGAAACAATTATTTTCTATTTTTTCTAAATAAGTACTACTTCGATCCGTGTCCATAAAGTCATAACTTAATGTCTATTGCTGTCTTTTTTTTTTACAGAGCTTATTTCTTCGTTTGCCAATCAGGCGTTGCTATTTGCAATTTCATCACTGGCTCCTTTGGTTCGTGTGTTTTCAGGTTTAAGTTATTCAAAAAAGTTTCTCCTTCTTCCGTAGAGTTGATTTTATGCCACACGGATCCCTGTAGCACCAATAATCCTGTTGGGAAAGTCCATTTGTAGATCAAGTTTAGTTTTCTTAGTGCTTGAGTTATAGATAAGAATTCCTTTCTTTTATTCATAGTTCCTTTTGAAAAATCTGAAAAGATTTGTATTTTTTCATATGGTGCTTCAAATTTCTTCTTTATATAGCTAGCTTTGGAGATTGCTTCCTTTGTAGGAAGGTGATGAATTTTTACGATCACATCTCTAGGACTTTTATTTTGTAGATAAGTAGGTAAAGGTATTCTGTGAACTGTATCCAATTTCTGATCCAGTTTTGCGTATATGGGGGAAATATTAGAGAATAATTCTCCTAAGTATATTGGAAGATCCTCTTTCTTTATAGATTCAGATATACCTCTTATGCGGAGGTTATTTTTTCGTGAATTATCTTCCAATTTGTTTATTTGCTCATTCAGCTTTTTCATTTGTGTGGACATTTTAACTGTCTGATCCAGTAACATATTATGGTCCAGAATTAGATTATCAAATTTAATTTCTAGTTCTGCAGATCTTTTGTTCACTTCTGTTATTAATTTAGCGTTTTCCATGATTTGGGCCTTTATTTCTGCAAAGAATTCTGTTTGAAAGTTCTTTAGAATTTCTTTCATTTTTCCACTAGTGAGAAGATTCTCCTCTTGATTCTCAGCATCTCTGTTTATTAAATTAACAGAAGGGAGATCTGTACTGTGATCCAGCCCTTCTTTTAACGTTTGTTTTTGCGATGATTTTGTAAGATTTTTAGGGGAAAAAAAAGTGGATGGTTCTAAGGTAGGGCTTTTCCGCCCTTTCGTTTTATTTTTCGTCGCCATTTTGTGCTGATGGTGGAAAAGGTGAGTTTATTTCCTCTTATAACACTTCCTTCTTTCCTTTATCTCCTTCCTCTATATTATTTGAGGATTTAAACTTCTTGAGTGTTTGCATCCACTTCTAGGAATGTCTTATCTCTGTTACTCTCAGAGATTTTTTTTTTTTTTTTTTTTTTTTTATTGAGTAGTTATCTCGCCTTTAATAGTTCGTAAGCGATTACCTTATTAATTTAGAAGGACCCTTAGCATCCATTCCAGTCTTTCTCCCTTATAATTATTTAAACAATACGTTTCCTGTTTCATAAATTTTACTGATTAGATCTCCTCTTGTAATTTTTTGAGAATATTGGAAAATTTATGCCCATTACCTCTCAGTTTGTTTCTTTAGAAAAACCAGTTATTTTTCCAAATAGTATATACAATCTCATTAAATCAGTTCGTTTTTTCGTGGTCTTTAGAGGAGATTTTTTATCTCATAGTTTTCTATATTTCCCTGTTAGTTTTCTGTCCACTTTCATATTATCATATATAGTCTTTATGACAGTTTTTATAAGTTTTTATAAATGTGCGCTTATAGCTCACTTTGCAATTTATTTATTATCTTAAAGACCATTTCTTTACGCAAAAGAGGAGAAAAAATGTTTTACTTATCTTTAGTCCACTTATGTCCTGGATAAGGTTGTCCTTTGAGCTGACTTGGAGTGTACTGCAGCCTCTATGTCCCCATTCTCATGGGCTTGTGCTGTTTGGAGCTTATAAGATTCTTTGCAGCGCTTGGCAGTTCCCGTTCTGTGCCAGATCCTACTTCCTGGTGCCTTCCTGCACCTCTATCGTAGGGGTTATAGCACATCCATTGCTATCCCAGCACTTTACACTCCCAGAGTCACCAGGGCACTCGGCCGTCGGGGACACACCACACGCCGCCCGCACTGGACTGGACTGTCGCTCCCCCCTTCTCCAGGTGATGCTAACGTGGATGTGCTTGCTTAATCGGCACACCCGCCCTCTGCAAGCTTGCTCACTCTCTTTGGCGCCATCTCCTCCCGCAAACCGCCGTGCTGTACGGCTAGATTACCATTTCCGGTCACTCCCCCGAGACAGAGGTGTGTCGAAAATATATATATTTTAATGTTATTTAAATAGGCATAATGGCCTTGTCTTAAAAACAATACCATAAGATGTTGCATGACTTTGTTACTGTAATCCTGTAGAAGACCTTTGAAGGATAAGTAACTTATCTAAAACAGCTCAGTGCCCTCTTGTGCTGGAAGACCATATAGCAGCTTATGTAATGTTAAAACTCTACTGTTGGCCATGGACATATTCAAATTAACATTGAAATAATATAGAAAATAGCTCAAGCAGAACTAAAACAAAGAAAAAATGATAGTCATCTTGCTTCCACTTTTTAAAATATGATTCTGAAATGTTATTGTTATGGTTTAATATTACAACATCAATCACTGGATTCCATTATTGGGGTTAGTATGTCAATTGATATATGGAACAATAATTTGTTTATAAATTTTATTATTTTTTACATTAAATATTCATGAAAAATACTTCTATTTTTGTCTAAGATGACTTGGATCACTCTCTAACTTTCTAATAGTTTATGTACTGGAAAATGCTAATAAGATATTCCAAAACATTTACGTTTATTACCTTTATAATCAGCTAAACATCTACTTAATTGAAGATTATATTATGACAGTGACACCAGAAGCAGGCATCTTGCATCAGGAAATGCAATAATTGCTCTCCAGAAATACCTCTCTCACCATATACAACTTCTGTCATTGTATCAGGGTCCAGCAAAGGGAACAAACTTTTTTTTATTTCCACTTAAAACCTAGCGTAATGTTTTTTTCCTGCTTAATTATGCTCTTTGTCAGACTCAATTTTTTGAAACATATATATTTATTTTCATTGTATAGTGAAAGATCTCCTGTGGCTGAGATGACCGTTTTCTATGACGTTTTTGTGTATTCAGGTTTCCTAAAAAAAACAATTTGGGGCAATTTGATAACGTTTGTGATTCTGGTCATATGACTTCATATCCAACACTCTGATATATGGAGCATGTTGCATTAGCTATTTTGTCTATTTTATACCCATTGCCAGAAAGTGAGGTGCAGTTAATTGGTTTAAGTTAATATTTGACTAGTATCTTAAATGTGCATGTTTAAAATTCTTATTGTATTTCAGATATTTTCCTTTAATGCTTTTTTAATTAAATACTGTTTGACCTAAAAAAAATCAACAAAATATATGTGATAACAAATCTGTGATGTTGGATCAAGGAAAATGACAATGGTCAACCCTGGTTGGGAGAAATTGAATTTGTAAAATTAAAATCTGGACCTTGCGGTTACCAAATACTTCACAGCCACTTACTGCTAAAGGCTGGGTTGCATAAAAGTAGTGCCAACTGACAAAGGGATCTGACATATTCCCGGTCACTGTTGCTGAAATGCTTATCAGGGATATACCTTGGGAGATTTCACAACTTGAAATATTGTAGTCCCAAATAATGATGAGAAATACATACATGTGACACATGGGGTCAAATTTATTTAAGGTCAGGTGGCCGCCGGATAGCAATGGCAGTTTTTCTCCATGAACCTGTAGCGATGTCTGTCTTGCAGTATGTATTAAGATATGATTCACTGGCCCAACTCAACATTCACACGTTTCCATGAGTTACAGGATGTGTTAGTATTTACTTTATGTAATAAACATTGAGGAGAAAGTGAGCATAGAGCAGTCCCTATACCCACACCCATGATACATAATAATGCTGATATTTTTTTACATGATGTATAATGTAAATTATAAATAGAAATTATAAGCTCTGCCTATATTCTCCATATGCCGTGAGAATCTTAAATAGAGGATTATATTAACATAATGGTGGATTGATAGATTTTAGAATGCTTACTCTATGTTATCAATGATGGTATAGATTTAATTATAGTATCTCCCCAACCATCTGCTTGCAAGGTTACTGGACTTTCAATGGCCTAATTACAATAAGAAATCTTAGTATATGTGCTAAAGCTCAAGGACATGTAGATAAGTGAACCTTGCAATCATGCCTCTCATCTCCAATTAAAGGCATTATTAAGACATGTTCTAATGTTTTAACTAAGTACAATGTAAAAGATTAAGTTTATCCTCCTCAATGTAATTGTGATATAAAATGTACACGTTCCTTACTTCAAAAAAGCCCCCAGATTACATTATTCTCACTTCTGGAACCTCCAACTTTCGTCTGGTTCAGGCTTAGCTGTGACCTAAAGCCACCCCACGGGGGTGGGAGGTTTTACACTACTATTGCAGTGCAATTGCAAGCAGACATATGTGAAATATGTGTCTACTTACTGAGCTGCAATGGTAGTAATTTCTTCACTGGATCTTCCTTAGTATAGATCCACTCTGAGCCATTTGCAGTATGAACTTTCTCTCTCCATAGTGTCATGTTAATATGAAAGGGAAGTTGCTAAACTTGTTATTAATATTGATAGAATACAAACAAGAAGAGTTATGCAGGGTTCCCATAATGTTTCCTGTCACTTTCTCACTGCAGTACAAACTCTAATCTTATCTATTGTACAGCACATTCGGACAAGATAGCACATAATGGCAATAAATGGAACAGGTCTGTGACCTTGTGCAGAGTCCCTGTGCAGTGGATACAAAACTACCAGCAGGAAGCAAACTGGGTAAAACCCCAAATTTATTATAGGACAAAACCTTCCATGTAATAAAACAGAAGATTTCAACTTAAAATAGAGCGTACTTGATGACACCCTTACAGTAATGTAAACAAAAAAGTGAAGAGTTTTCTTTATCACAGGTTAGTTAGTCCCATAATTGATAGTCTACATTAAAGTATATGATCTTACTATATTAGTTTGTGACTGCTAAAAAAATGAAAGGCTTACACTATAAGCCATTATCAGTCGGGGTGTTTTAGGCAGATGCTCCATGTGCAATGCATCTAACCCTGCACTTTTGACCAGTAACGCACAAGTTTTGGCAGGGCTATCCTCAAAATGTTTTAAAAACTTACAGTAGGGATTTCTGATAAAGTCTTGCATTAACATGTAATGCAAATGTATGTTTTGGATTCTCATGCAATCAAAGGATACATCTTATGATGTTGTAAAATCATTGAAATTTAATAAATGCCCCATTAGCGGATCATAAGATGAACTTTACCCAGGGGTATTAACACGTGTAACAACTCATGAGCAGCAGTTACATCATCAGGGACAGCATTATCACATTGGTCTGCTTGCGTTATACCTGTTCTGACATCCTTAGTTGTCCGCAATATATTTTACATGCTCTGCATAACAGCATACTACATTTGTTGTGTACCATTAAAACCTAAAACCTACATTTTTATAAGTAAATAATGATTGAGAAAAAAGTAAAGGTAAGCTCTGAAATACTTGCAGAGATTAAAGTGAGAGTGCACAATTTCTCTGATTAAATAACTTTACACAGTAAATGTCAAACGCCATTAACAACAAGTACCAAGGTACCACTGTATATATATATATATATATATATATATATATATATATATATATATATATATATATATATATATATATATATATATATATATATATATATATATATATATATATATGTGCAGTTTTGGTTGCTCTACCAGGAAAAAAAATGCCCAGGAGGGATGGATTGTGAGGGTGTAAAACCGAAAATGAACAGTTTTTATGTCTTGCCCAAATGAAAATAATTTAAATATATATTTTTTTATGTTATTTAAATAGGCATAATGGCCTTGTCTTAAAAAACAATACCATATGATGTTACATGACTTTTCCCGGTAGAGCAACCAAAAATGCACATTTATGATTAGGATACACTGGATCAAGGGTATGTATTTTTTTTACATGGTATACTTATTGACAATATTTTCAAATGAAAATGTAGTTGATTACCGAAATTACCTAATACTTCAAAATAGTCATTCATGTTTTACATCATTAATGGACAATGACATCACATCAGATTTAGAAAGATCCACTGTGACTGTCTTGAAAAGGAAAAAGTCTAAGTTCTAATTCATGACACGAGTTATCTCATAGGTGCACATATTTAGTACTGAAACAATCCATAGCAGAGTGTGGAATTATGGGCAATAACAATGTGACTTGTAGGACAAAACTTACACCATGTACCATTTACAGACAACAATAAATTACATAACAATACCCACTCAGATCCACAAATAATACTGGCACATGGAAACACTTTAAGAGTCTGTTGAGGAATTAAAATGTGGACTACGGTACTGCCAACTGCATATGATGCTGGTTTTATTCATACAGACGTATTATGAAGCCAGTACTGAAGAGTCTATATTTGTCTTTGTATTGAAGTTGACCATTCATAAGAGTTGAATCTGTATCCTACTCACTCCATTGGAGCTTCTTGTTGGACAGAATTTAATCTAAACTGGTAGATTGCGAAATGTCATGAAGATTGGTCCATGGTGATTTTTTTGCCCTGTTTTTAACAAATCTCAAGCTCTTTTTCAGTGGGTACATGAGTAAACTAAGTCACTGATGTAAATGAAATAAGGTCTTGCTTATATAATAAAGTCTCTTGAAATCAAGCACTGTATGCTTGCTGAACTAGATAAATAAGCCAAGACCATCCATTTTTATTTACAGATGAATTCATCCATCAAGTTGATGAAAGCTGTGGTGTAGTGGCTGCTATCCATTGACACAAGAAACAAATCTCCCACCTCCTCAGTGACACAAAGTCGTACTTGAGCGCAGTTTCCCAAATAGCATAGCAAATTCCTTGCAAGCCATGTATGCCCATTTGTCCAGGCTGTAGATAAAAAGTCCAGGCTCAATGTTCTTTCCAAAATAGAAATGAGTATCAACACACTACGCACTTCCATATTCATATGCTTCATATTAGATATCCTTCAGATGTCCCCCATCCACCAATGAATGTTAAAATGTAGCAGTCACCATTTTGAATCAACTTTCCAGTGACCAGAGCAAATTATACTACTAATATTTCTTATTCAGAAAATACAAACCAATTCAGCAGAATTTTACAGTAATACAAACTAGGAAAAAAGGTATGCACATGTCTATGATTGGCCAATTTAGGATAAGAGCCAAAGGTGAGACCTTTCAATAAAATAAATGTATACTATAATTCAGTGATATGCAATGGCAGTCTTAAAGGACGATCTAGCGTGCCCAATCTCTTAAATTCTATGTCTTAATAAAATATTAGGGGTCTTATACATACTGCAAACATGCCTGAATTACTTTACTGCCCTTTTCATAAAATGTATTTTTATAGATTTTTTATATTTTTCCAGTTATGCTGGATGGCTCTTCCACATATCTACAACCCTTAAAGAAGATCTGTAATCACCCTCTGAGTCAGTGATAAAGTAGCCTGTGTTCAAGCAAAATATGTCCTTAACAGCCCATCATATTAACAGCCCCCTTAGGATTCTAATTATATTCCACCTCTACATTTTTCTTACCTTCATAATACTCAAAAAAAAATAATCTATAAAATAATATAAAATAAAAAATAATAATAGTATACAAATATTTTTTATAATCTACTATTAAAAATGAACAAAACAGATTTCTACATTTTGAATTAGAGCAATGTTTCCATAAGAATCTGCAGACTCCTTTTATAAAAATATTCTCTATGAAGTAATAAATGAATACTCTAAAGACAGTGCTACAGAATAAAACATACAGGATGTGGCTAGTTTCATATGGGCCATATATATACAGAGCTGCAAGGAACATTGTTTTGGTAATCTAAACAAACACAGAACAAGCGCAAACTTTGAGCGCGTTCCACTGCAAAGAAGAGTTTCCAACAGTAAGCTTTTGGGAACACACTGGCAGCACATTCAGCCTCTTTTGCATGAGCTGATATTGCATCATGTCTGTTTTACTAAAAGATGTAACAACTTGTAGTCCTACAGGGAAAGATCTACAGAATTATGACTGGACTGCCAATGAAAAAAAAATAAAAACATGTTTACGACTCTGTCAAAGGTTCATGCAGTTTAGAGACACAATTTACATTTCTCAAATGCATAAAATGAAACAAATACAACTACAAAGTGCCAGATTAGAATATCCAGTCACAATACAAAATCTCAGTGGACGTCTTTACAGAAAGATAAAGACGAATATGATATTCTGGAAACAAATATAATATATACCCAGGTGTACATCATTTGGAAACTTGAATTGTCTCATGAATTTTGAGAGCACAGATAGTATTGAAAGCAGTGAAGATTCTCCCATGTCATGTGCAGAAGTGGCATCCTGTAGTGACATAGTGAAAACTAAAATGCAGCCAGATTTCAGGTATATCATTCATATACCTTCTCTTACAGAACATGGTAAGGTTTAGAACCCAACATATGAGCTATTTACTATATTCATATCATAGAAATCAAGCCTTCTCTCTATAACCAAAAGCATGCAATTTGTCAGTTTTTAGCAATTGCTTTTTTCTTACCTCCTGTTAATGTCCCAGCAGCTCTGCCTAAGGCTGTACGAAGAAAGGAACTCATTCAATAGTCTCCTAAATTTACCAGAAAGACAGGACTTCTGATTCTTGTCCTTTAAGTGTCTCTAAACATGGTTTGCATAGCTGGATATCAGCTTATCTGTTCTTTTGTGCATTTGCTTCCATACATGGATCTGTTCCCAACAGTAACTCCAAGCTGTCGAAATGCAGTTATCTGGAAGCTTTCAGCTTCATCCAACACATGAGAGACAGAAAGGAAAGCCTTCCTTTTTGTTTGGCACCTATGCAGCTTGCGCAATACCTACTTCCCTGGTACTGCGATGAATATGATGAATCATAAATCACTGACTGTGAAAGTGGGACTTAAAGACATCAAATCCTTATTGCCTGCTTAAGCCTTTATATTATAAAAGTAATGTATTCGTTTATATGTAGGCTGTGCTTGTATGATCACTGCTGTTTCAAGCACTTAGGAGGAAATATAAGAGCATGTATTTTATTTTAATGACAGCTCAGACTAATTAAATATAAAGGAATCCTATATCTAAATGCCATTGGTTTAAATACTCTGCATTACTGGTGCACAGAATTGTCACAATTCTGTAATTTGTGGTGAATCTGCTTAACACAGATGACTGAAACTCATCAAACTCAATTTTGCATAAGTGAAGCCATCTTAAATGTAATAGTTATGATCAAATTACTTACTTATACTGTGCATAGTTCATCGCCCCTTCATGCTCATTTGCTTTCATTTCTTAACTGTAAAACACAGATAAATCAGCCTATATAAAAAAGAGTAAGTTTAACTGAACTGGGGACTTGCCTCTGTCAACTAGTGAGTGGTAATATAGATGTATGAGTTATAATTGTCTGACAATAATATCTACAGATATCCGTATTCTCTGTGCATTTCCTGTTAGTTTCGATGAAGGTTAAAACAGATTTTACTTTATATTGTTTTCATGCAAAACACAACTTTGATAATGTATAAAACATGCTCTTTTAAATTAATGAAAAACAGAATTGTGTTCCATGTTCCCTTAAATTCCTTTATTGGCTTTAAGGGTATTGGTTGGGGCACATGCCAGCAAACACCTCTAAGCATGACTTGCCTTCTTCCTATAATCCCCAGGACCACACATCTTTTCCCAGACATGTAATGCCTCAATATACCCTAATGGGAAATCCCTTACCATAAACTCTTTGCATTAAACTTTTACATTACTCAGCATCTTTTTCGGGGCAACAGCCGTCCTCAAATTGCTGATACAGTGTATTGAAATAAGATCATATGCACAGAAACGTCTATATACAGTGATATTTTTGTATATAAGTGTAGATGACATTTTCTGACATATTGTATATATACATAAACACACATTGCACTTGTGTGTGTTTGTATATATATATATATATATATATATATATATATATATATATATATATATATATATATTAGGATAAGGACATAGCAAGGTGAAAGGAGGAGTTGTAAATTAAGTGTAATACCTGAATTGGACTAGGGCAGAATAAAATAAATAAAAAAATAATCTCATGTCATAGGTTTTCTTATGCACGTATTGTGAGAGATGTAAAAACACCTTATTAGGGTCCTATGAAATATTCATAACTGAACACAATGAATATTATTATCAAATGACATACATACTGACTGTTTTCAATAAGAGATGTGTAGTATAAAAGCAAGGAATGGAATAGGTGTATAATATCTACAAATTAACATACAATTTAAATTTCAAACATCAGTGGGTTTTTTATTAGACAGAAACAATTAATAAACATAATTACTGAGTTATACATATGTTACAGCTTTATTGTTATATTTTTGAGTATGAATTTCTGTTTAACACAGAATAATCAATCTAATTAAATCCCCTTTAAGTTACTGGAATCTGTATACAATGTCACAAGGCATGACAATGAGTAAAGTACCTGCTTCATAAAGAAATATATAATGAGATAAAAGGGCATTTTATTTGAATGCATAAACACTCCTCTTAGATCCAACAGTTTGGGAAATGCCTTTATAAATTATTCAAGGATCATTTGTTAAAAATAAATTTAGCACAGTGGTAAAGGATCTCTGTAGTTCAAGAAAAACTGTGCTTGGTTGTAATACACTTACATCAGTAGGAGCTGCGTAAAACAGAAAGACATTTTAGAATTTATGAAGAATCGCTTTATGTGTGTAAGAATTAATCTTTATTTTATTTAATCACTTCCTGAAAGCTGGAGCATGATGAGTGGGTTTTTCCTTTCTATCATTGGACGAAGGAGTCAAGAGCATAGGAAGCGCGGGGGATATATCCCCCCACATGTTATTCAACCTCTCACTCCCCAGTAGAGCCCCCCTCACTTCTTGTCCCTTTAGCTGCTGAATTCCCCTGAGAAACAGGTCTCACGAGATCTTGTGTCAATAAGATGAATCCAGCAGCTAAAGGAACAAGAGGTAAGGGGGAGACTATTGAGGAGTGAGAGGACCACCAAGGATAAGCTTCATATGACTCTATAACATATATAGTTCTCAGCAGCCGGGCTTTCCAAAATCCGTTGGTAACGCAACAGGGAAACTGCAGGCTCGCTAAGCGTGGCGTAGGCGCTCATCCCTGCGACCGTGCTGGTGGAGATGAGCGCTGTAGGCGCTCATCCCTACGACCGCATACAACTTAGCCGGGACGCTGTAGGCGCTCATCCCTACAAACCCGTACGACTTCGTCAGGGATCGACGAAGCCCGGAGGCGATCATCACTATGACCTGCAAGACTAAACATTAACACAAACCTCAATTACACACTTTGCAATGCCAGCCCCATAGGACTTACAAAAAATCGCATTGAAACATTCATCCCTACGAACCCGCACCACTACACATGAACACGAAGCTCAATTTTACAATTTACACTATGAGACCCGTAGCTGTTTGAAAAAAATTGCATTAAAAAAATACGACCCGTAACAATTTCCCAAAATATGGACACCACACAAAGTACGGACTTCGCTACAAATACGGAACACGCAACCAACCGCCACACGACAAAAACACTAAAAAATACACCAATATCACACAAATTCACTTACAAACTCACACACACCACAGAGGTACATTCAGGATGTCTATGACTGAGGTTGCAACTTAATTAGACACATATTTAGCATTTTTCAAAGAACGAAAATCGCCTTAGCGACAAAAAAATGGAGGAACACCGAACTCGCAACACTTACACCCATATGCACTTAATTAACCCCCTCACTGATGGGGGTCAATACAGACCCACATAAACCCTTAATTAACCCATTCACACATGGGGGTCAATATAGACCCCCATAAGCCCTTAATTAACCCTGTCACTCATGGGGGTCAATACAGACCCCCATAAGCCCTTCATTAACCCTGTCACTCATGGGGGTCAATATAGACCCCCATAATCACTTAATTAACACCCTCACTCATGGGGGTCAATAAAGACCCCCATAAATCCTAATTAACCCTGTCACTCATGGGGGTTAATACAGACCCCCATCAGCACTTAATTAACCCCCTCACTGATGGGGGTCAATAGAGACCCTAATAAGCCTCCATTTAACCCCATCAGTCCCATAAGGGTAAATTATGAACATTATGGGCCTGTTACAACCCAACATTAACCACATAAGTGCCATGACGGTCCTCAAGGACCATCATGACACTAAGTATAAACACTACACTGCACTATACCCCCCCATAAAACATTAAATATCAACTAAACACCCTCTACACTAACCTATTAACACCTACACTACCTACCAACACTACCTACCCCCTAATAACCCCCCACCACTCTAATTACAGAAAACAAAAAAAAAATAAAGCCACCAAAAATAAAAAATCTACATTACATGAAATAAAAAAACCTAAATCACAAAAAATAAAAAATGTACATTACAGAATATAAAAAACCTAAGTCACAAAAAAAGGAAAATTACAGAAAAAAAAAGAAAACATTACAACCCCCCCCCACTACAGAAAAAAAAATTACACACCGGAAAAGGAAATACATATAATACATACAATACAATACAATATATACAATACAAATTAAATGAAATACAATACAATACCACCCTATGTAATATACAATACATCCTATCTATCTAATATACATCCCCCAATCTATCTTATATACAATAAATCCTATCTATCTATCTAATATACATCCTATCTATCTAATATACATCCCCCAATCTATCTAATATACAATAAATACTATCTATCTAATATACATCCCATCTATCTAATATACATCCCCAATCTATCTAAATAAATGCCACAATCTAATATAGAATACATTCTATCTATATAAAATACATACCCCTAGCTAACATACAATAAATGCTATGTATATATAAAATAATCTAATTCTAAGCTAAAATAAAATAATTAAGACCACCTACCTTTGCAGATGTCCCTTTAGATCAGCAACCTAGGGTAAACAAATTAATAAAATTAGTGCAACACATTTACATAAAATAAATAAACATTATAAACATTCTAAATATTCTACTCACCTTTCCAGCATGTCCCCGTCCTTCTTTTTTTCTTCTTCTCCGGTGTGGCCCCTGTTAAAAAAAAACATAACATTAGTACACATACATAAACATAAAACAAAATAAAATAAACATAATCTACATTGTACTTACCTCCCCGTGATGTCTCCGGCCTCCTCCTCTTCTGCCCCACCCTGGAACCGCGTTCTAAAAAGAAAAAAAAAATATATAATGGAGATCCGCACTCGCGGACATCCCCAACGCAAATGAGCCTCCCGGAGCCTTTTCCAGAAGAAAATAGCCAATAACGCCTTCTGATTGGTTGAAAACGCTGTCTATCAAATTCACCCAATCAGGAGGCGCCAATGTGTGAACCAATCAGAAAGGGATACACCCAAAAATCCCACTCTGATTGGATAATGTACCTGTCAATCTTTATTTAAACCAATCACAAGGTGCAGATGCCTTCAGCCAATTACAATTGAATACACCCCCACAGGGTGATTGGCTGGAGGCATCTGCGCATTCTGATTGGTTGCACTGACAATAGCAATCACAATGGGATACACCCCCACGTACTGATTAGCTGAAGGCATTTGTGGCTTCTCACTGTCTTTATAGAGCTTGATAAAATGATGGCCCAAAACCCATACTCAAGCTTATAACAAATTGTCAGAAGTAGAAAAGGAACAACAAATTAATGCACAAATTCATCAATTACCAATCCCAAAAGTCAATATGGTTCTTAAAACAGATTGCCATACTGACAAACGCCGTTATAACTTGACAACATCAAATGAGGTTGCAATGGACTTTTAAAATGACAAGGGTGAACCACCATTTCAGAGGGATATTAGAATATATCCCAGAAATGATGAGCAACCTTTTATTAATATAAGTATCTTAAGTACTAATTTGGATCCAATGACATATCCCATAGTTTTTCCACATGGGGAAGCAGGTTGGCAACCCAAATTAGCCCTTGAGAGTTACCCAAATTCAAAAGTGCGTGTGAGAAATAATACCGTATTGGTCCGAATATAAGCCGCACCTTTTTTTCTGATTTTGGGGCTTCTGAGTTATAGGTGCGGCTTATATTCGCAACCGTAACAAAAATTACCGATTTGTGGGCTTGAGAGGCTTGTTTTGTAGCCATGGTGTTGTACGGAGGAAGTGTTTGTGGGTGTCGCCATCTTGCCGTACTGCAAGGGAAGTAGTACGCTGTGATCTGTGCAGGGAGTGGCTGCCTGTCACACACCATGATCCTGCTTAATCGGAAGAAGGTGGCGACTGGGTAAGGTAAGGAGGGAGAGGTCGGGAGGGAGATAGGAGAGGTCGGGGGAAGAGGAGTAGGGAGTGAAGGCTGGGAGTAAGATAGAGGCAGTGAGGCATTGGTTAGAAAGAGGCCAGGGTGGATGGTGAAAGGGGAGTAAGATAGAGGCAGAGAGGCATTGGTTAGAAAGAGGCCAGGGTGGATGGTGAAACGGAGAAACCTGGAAATGGCAGAAAGGTCTGGGCCAAGAAGGAGCACAGAGAGAGAGGCCAAGGAAAGAGTTGCCAGGGGAGATAGTCCAAGAGAGGGAGAGGCCAGGGGAGATATTCCAAGGGGGAGGAAGGAGAAGTGGACATCTGTAAAGCAGTGAATGACATTAGAATTGTGCAACAGTCTCTTTTCTTTTACATTGGCCGTTTTATGGGTGTAAGTGTACTATAGGTAAGTTGCGGCTTATATTGGGGTATTATCTTTTTTTTTTTTTACATCTTGAATTTCATAGGTGCAAACTTCATCAAATATCATCAAGATAAACTACGTGTAGAACAGTATTGTGGATTGATGGATTATGTCTCTGAAGTGGCTACAACCAGAGAGCTGCCAGCTGTCAAAGCCATCATTTTACCTTCTTCTTTCCAAGGATCTCCTCGCAATATGCGAGAAAGATACAATGATGCTATTGCTATTGTAACTAAATATGGCAAACCAGATTTATTTATTACATTTACATGTAATCCTCAATGGCCAGAGATTGTATAGAATCTGCTATTTGGACAAACTGCTTCCGATAGACCAGTTTTAGTGGGAAGAGTCTTTAAAATCAAATTAAATTAATTAATGTGTGACATAACCATAACTCAGTTATTTGGAAAATGTCTGGCTTATGTTTATACCATAGAATTTCAAACAAGAGGCCTTCCATATGCACATATTCTTATAATCCTTCAAGAGAAAGATAAATTGGATACTGATGACAAAGTGGATTCAGTGATTATTGCTGAACTACCAGATCCAGAAATACATGGTAGACTATATGTGGTACCATACAATCCACATTTACTTATGAAGTAATGTGGAAGCTTGCACTTCTATAAAATCCATTAAATATGTCTACAAATATATTTACAAAGGCTATGATGCAGCTACTGTAGTGGTCAAAAGTGCAGAAAATCACGAACAAAGTGAGTTAGTACATGATGAACTTGCATCTCATGTAGATGCTCGCTATGTAAGTGCGCCAGAAGCAATATACTGTAGCGTCTTCTCAAATTTGAAATGCATGATCGCTCACATGCAGTATATCGATTAGCTATACATTTTCCACAAAGACATTTAGTATATTTCCATGTTGGAAATTAAACAAATGCTTTGGCACAAAGTGAGCATCGCCAAACTTCACTAACTGCATGGTTTCAATTAAATTCTTCTGACTTTGAGGCAAGGGAATTGTTATATATTGACATTCCATACCATTATGTTTTCGTTAATGGATTATGGCGAAAACGAAAACGTCATGGAAACAAAAAAATCACAAGAATTTACACTGTAAGTCCAAGAGACCTTGAATATTTCTGCTTACGATTACTACTTCTCAATGTTCCTGGTGTTAAGAACTGTTAATTACATAGTTTATGAATCATTTCATTTAGCTGCGCGACACAGAAACTCCCTAGCTGATGACACAGAATGGGAAAGATGTCCAGAAGAAGCAGCACTATGTCAAATGCCACGGCAGATGAGGGAACCATTTGCATTCATTTGTATCTTCTCAAATGCTCCAAATCCATTAGCTTTGTGGGACAAATTTAAACCAAATATGTTTGAAGACTTTTTGCAACGATACAATGAGCCTATTGCACAATTAAAAGCATTAATTGAAATTCAAGAGGTCTTTTTATCTCATGGATTAAGTTGTGCAAGTTTTAATCTGCCAGATCCAGGTCTCATAGATGACATAAACTTTGAAGACTATGACACTCAGCTTCAAAGAGAAAGAACAGAAGAAAGACTTGCAACTTTAAATACATTACAATTGCAAGCATTTAATGCAATCAAAAATGCCCTAGATGATGACATGCTCAAAGAGCCTTATTTCTATCTAGATGGACCTGGCAGATCAGGAAAAACTTATCTCTATAATTTATTGATGAGTTTTGTTCGAACACAAGGTCAATTAGCACTGGCATTTGCAACCACTCGAATTGCCGCACTTTTGTTAGAAGGTGGAAGAACTGTGCATAGTGTATTTAAACTGCCAGTTCCCATTCTAGAAACATCAGTATCGGATATTCGAATGACATCATTGCAAGCCAAAACAGTAAAAAAAGTAAATTAATTATAATAGATGAGGCTACAATGATGTCATGCCCTACAATGTATTGACCGTTTGCTACGTGAAGTCATGGATAATGATTTGTCTTTTGGTGAAAAGGTAATGTTGTTAGGTTGAGATTTTAGACAAACATTACCTGTCGTTGTACATGGAAATCGAACCAACATTGTAGAAACATGTATAAAGTCAAGTACACTATGAAAACTATTTACTCATCTTCAATTACAACAAAATATGAGATCAGAAGGAGAAAATGACTTCAATGATTGGCTCATTAACATTGGAGAATGAAAAACAGAGCAAATACAACATTTACCCGATGATACTGTGCACATTCCAGCTCATATGATTTGCAAACAGGATCTCATATCAGCTATATTCCAAAATACATTAAATAACGAGGACTATGCAGAGTTTGCCAACAAAGTAATACTAACATGCAAAAATATATTGATTACTCCTCAATAATGAAATATTAAAAAAAAAAATTCACCACAAAAAAATTATCACAGTGCTGATTCTGTACTTGATAATGACAAAGAAAGTCAGACAAACTTTTCAACTGAATTCCTTAACTCATTAACTCCCTCTGGAATGCCACCACATATTTTGCAGCAATTGTCATGTTACTGCAAAATATGAACCCAAAAATAGTCCTATGTAATGGGACCAGATTAATTGTTCAAGAATTAAAGTACCATTTCATACATGCTGAAATTCTTCTACACATAAAGGAGAGAGAGTTTTCATACCAAGAATAGATTTGGCACCAAGTGAAAGTAGCCTCCCTTTTGTACTTCAAAGGAGACAATTTCCCATCATCATGGCATTTGCCATAACCATTAATAAATCACAAGGACAAACTTTCAAATCTGTGGGTATCTTTTTAGAAGAACCAGTATTTGCACATGTCCAGCTGTATGTTGCATTCTCAAGATGCAAGAATCCAGAGGCTTTTAAAGTTTACAATGAAAACAACCAAAGTCAAGGTGATTTATTACATGATGGCTGCATTTTTACAAAAAACATTGTCTACTGTGAGGTACTATAACTTCAATTAAAAAAAATATAACAATACAAAACATGACAAATAATAAAACAAGAAAATTTCAACCTCAACGACAATTTTACAGCAAAATAAAAAATACAATAGAGCACATTGGTTTGATTTCGAGGACGAATGTCACACAAGCTCTTTTTAGAGTACCACTATTTTAATAAGAAACTCTATAAAATGGCAAAAAACATAGATAACAGTGGTTTTACTTCCAGGAAAAAAAATAGATATCTCAGGGACTCTTTTACGAGGACCACTATTTCACATAGGAAACTCTATGTGCCATTTTCAATTATTACAACAGTAACAACAAAATGTCAACCATCAAAAATCAACAACGACAAAATAAGATATTATAATTTTAGGGAAGTAACCTTTTAGCATGATTAGCCCAACAAAACCCTTTGCTTGCATTTTATAACAATGACAGTTTAAATGTTACTTCATTAAGTTGCTGTTTATAATGTTACTATTTTTGGAAAAAAGTGTGCAAAGATGTTTCATGGCATATATTTGAAAGTTCATGTTAAGAGGAGGAGGAGCTTTTGTTGTACAATTTAAATGTATAATTCAATGGAGAATATTAATCCAGGGAGTAATCTGATCGCCAGTTAATGGGGTCAGGAAGGAATTATTTTTTTTCCCCTTTGACACAATTGGCTAAGTTTCAATGGGGTTTTTTACTGTTTGCCTTCCTCTGGAATCAATTCCAATTTAGTTGTTAATCTACAAGTTGCATGCTACAAAACATTATCTCATGTTTAAAATACTCATTTATACAATGTTGACCTGTTCTTAAATTAAAATTTTACTACTCTTAAAAAAAGATGATTTACCAGTTGGTCACCTACAAGTTGCATGTTAAAAACATAAACATGTTTCATATAATAGGTAAAAGGTTAAAAGTTTCAAACACTCATATTAGGTACAAAACAGAATTCAAAACATACAAATTTAATTGCCGTCATTTTTTGACAGGCAAGTCGCTACTCACATATAATAGTTGTCAAATTCTGAATCGTTGTCATGCTTGCAAGCCTTGCGTAGCGAGGCAAGCTGGTGAAGCACAGAAGTCTTCCAGGTTCGGAGCACTTAGCCGATGCGAGACGAAGGCGCTCATTGGGTGTGAGCCTTGTGCAGCGAGGCGAACAGTTAAGGCATTGAAACACACGGGACTTAGGCAGAAATGAGCGCCGAAGGCGCTCCTGCAAGACGTTGAGGCA
This sequence comes from Discoglossus pictus, assembly GCA_027410445.1. Lineage (NCBI taxonomy): Eukaryota > Metazoa > Chordata > Amphibia > Anura > Alytidae > Discoglossus > Discoglossus pictus. The sequence continues at coordinate 102,379,407 of CM050165.1, read as the reverse complement.
CTGAAAAGCAGTTAGGAAACGCGGGATCACCTTAGACTGCAAGCAATTAAGAAAACAAAAATTGCGAGACGTGGGACTTAGGGAAAAAACATTACGAGGTTGGAAAAATACAAAATTAATGGCTGAACCTCGCAAATCGAAAAACAAGAAAAACACAAAAAAAAATACAAGCCTGGGGGGACAGCCAGGACGTCTGGGAGTAAAGTTGCACGCAAATTTAAGCCGAGTTTGCAGAGGTACAGAATACATTATTACAAAGGACTGAAAATCCTTGCGAGCCACGTAACACATAAACAATCAACTCCATTTTATAACACTAACTTACAACTAATAACATTACGAACATAAAATGGAGCTTTACCCGACTACATCAACGGTTTGCCCTCGCGCACGCAGCCTATTTACACTGCACAATTGGCACATTGATGACACTTTCTCCTCAGGGCAGCAACAGTCCAACTGTACATTGTATGCTGCAGGAAGTTAACAACAGATTGTTAGCTCTTCAGGGTATTGATTTCTGGATATATTAATTAGAAATAGGTAAAGTATATTAATTTATTAAGTAACTAAGGGAGAGGCTCGCAATAAGCGCCGAAGGTGCTCAGAGGAGCAAAAGTACACAAGAGGAGAGGCTCGCAATGAGCGTCGAAGGTGCTCAGAGGATCAAAAGAACACAAGGAGAGACACTCACAATGAGCGCCGAAGGTGTTCAGAGGAGCAAAAGTGCACGACAGGAGAGGCTCGCAATGAGCGCTGAAGGTGCACAGAGTAGAAAAAGCTTTACATTGTGTGGCAAACAGCATTGCCATGGCTTCAAATTTTATCACCCCGTCATTTTTGACGGGCAAGTCGCTAATAATGTATTATATTAAATGAATATATATGTAACAAACAAACAAACTCTTCCAACACACACACACATATATATTTGTGGTTGGATCCCTCTCCCTGAGTAGCTGGTCGTGTGGCCAAAGCTATACTTTCTCAAACCAATAGGCTGTCTGGAAATGCTTAAAATAGAGGTGCAAAATAAGTTTAAAAGTAGAGTGTTATAGAGAGTGAGAAGAGTGAATACGAGACACTGACGTTGTGAGTGGAATAGTAGGTAATGACAGCGTTAGTGCGACCAGTCAGTGAAGATAGAATTGTAAGAGTCCAATGATTATCAACAAAAGTGAGGTCTTGTCTAGTGAGATATCTGGTTTGTGAGTGTATGATTGGGAATAGTTTGGACTCAGGAACCTGTGGAAGGTCAGTTTGGTGGCGGCAGTGATGGGCGGTGAGGTGCTAAGCCTGAAAGGATCATGCCAAAGGGTTGTGAAGATTTTGGAATGAGTAACCTGGAAGGAAGTGAAGTGCCAGTCATGAGTGAAAGACTTAATATTTTAACAGGTGGAGAGGAGGGAAGACATTCATGAAGATACTGGTCATGGAGTCATAAATGATTCTTATTTTGAATAAACTTTAAAGAAATTATCGATCTATGTCCCAATATTTTCTCTGTAACTGAGTGAACTGGTCATCTGGCGTAGTAGGAGTGGCAGGTTGAGCTGGTCTGGCTGCTGGGAAGGATCCTATGCATCTCTGACTTTCTGGCAGGAGCTGGATATTGAATACCATGTGTCTGCATTAAACACGGGACTGTCGAAGTTGCGTTTGATTGCCTACCGCTGATGGTGATTTTCCAGGAGATGAAGAAACTTGGGAAGGAAGGCTATCCTGGGCCGGAAAGATTGAAATCGACTTGACAAGGTCTTTTGAGTACGCTATCAAGGAGACATTTCTTGGGAAATGATTTTGCTATCCCCACGTCATAATAGGAGATGAGTAAGGGCCATGATTAATGGCTAGAATAGTCTGAGGTAAAATAATGGGTTAGTGATTGCTGTGAGGAAGTGATGATCGGAACCCAATGATGGCTTAGCTACTTGGGGCTATGTGCTCTGGGATCTGCGACTTGATTTGAGATTGAATAGGTATGACCATAGAAACCACTTCTTGAGGTAAGCAATTTGAAAGAGGGTCTCAAAATGTCATCTGAATGGGCATAAAGCTTGAATAATGAGCTTAAAATACGTTTTAGTTAACAGTGCCATGATGGAGTGTCTAGGTCCATGTAGAACGTGTGACTAGAATAGTAATAGTGAATGGGATAGTGAAGTCCTTGCGGTAAATAAGAAAATGAGGGAGATAATATAGAAGTGAGGGGACACCAACGGAATAATGATAGTGAATATAGGCCAAGGAAGACAAGCGTGAAGATAATCTGGTTTGAGGACAGTGACGAAAAGGCACAGATCCCTCGAATGAGTGATACAAGGAGATTCATGATTGAGGAACTATTCATTTACATCTATGGAGTAAGAATTTACTAGAGTCAAGAATAATGGTTAATACTGAATTAATAACAGTGAAATGAGTAATGTGGTGAGAAGGAGGTAGATGATAATAGTGGACTGTTTCTCTTTAACAAGTGAGTTGGGTAGGAGTATATTTTGTTAGCTTCAACTGAATTCCTTATAAACATCACTTACTTTTTATTTTTTTAATAATTTGCAATTGAATTAATTATTATCTAATGAATTCATAAATCTGTACTAATAGTTCAAGAAATGTATGTACATTGTTATTATAATTTAAAAAAAAAAAAAACTATTTTCTGCCTTACTAATATTGGTATATATGAATGATGTTATTAATACAATTATTTTGTAAAGTTTTAAATAAATAATTTCCATAGCTTAATATTTGTTTTCTAAATTAATAAATAAATTAATTCTAAAGTAATTATATTTGACCTATTATGTGTAATTTGCAGAATTCAAAATCCTACAGAGCTAACAATCTCTCTTCAGAAAATACCACAGCAGATAAATTTACAGTGATACTGTTCATCAACTGTGTAGAAAGTGAGAAAGATGTGAATTATGTTTATTATATATAAAATCTATCTCACACGTGCTCAGTACCGCACGAAAATTGGTAAAAGGGCACGAAACGCAATGCGCATGCACTATTTGCGACTAAGCCGCACTTTGTGAGTCTCAGGATGGAGAGGCTCTTAATCTTGGGCTCAGCACTTTGCCAAGCAGCAGTTGGCGACCCTCGCTATGCCCTGTAAAGACTCTCCTTGTGCAAGCCTTGCAATGAACGCCTTTGGCGCTCATTGCTAGCCTCGCCATGCCCTGCAAAGCATCTCCTCTCTGCAAGTCTCGCAATGAGTGCCTTTGGCACGCGACTCACATGTTACACTCTCCACTTGCGGCGCACTTTGCAGGCCTTGCAATGAGCGACTTCGGTCGAGCCTCACAATGATCGCTTGGAAGAGACATTGATAAAGAATACCCTTTCATGTACACTAACAGTAAGCCTACTATGCCAAACTGGTACTGTGCCATGAAACCTGTACTTGATAGTAATACTTTTATTTTATTTTTTATTTAGTCGTGTCAGACTCTCTGTGACCCTATGGACTGCAGCACACTAGGTTCATCTGTGAGCCACTGCTCCTCTGAGCTCCATCAACTATATGTTCTTCAAGATTTTTAGTAAACGCTGCCAAACAGGACATAAGAAATGCACATAAGTAATTAGTACTATGCTTTATAGGTTATAATTATTTTAATAAGTGAATATTATTATTACAATGCATTTTCCCATTTTGAGTTTCACCGCAGCCTTTCTGATCTACTCACAGAGATTCTAATATTTTTTTAATAAGACATCATAGCCATCAATTCCTGATTCATTGTCCATTGTCTTGAGTGCAGTTATCTGTACAAAGAAGACTAGACATGCTCAAATCCAGGTGATTGCACTCTAAAGGATGAACCCAAGTCTTTAGGAATTAATCAAGTAATTAAGATAACAGTCTGTCAATCAAAGTTTATTATCTTGCAGCCTTATTAAATTGCAATTTGGCCAATTGAATAGGGCTCTATATAAGCACATAGCATATTTTTTTTACAGAAGTTTTTAGTTAGTGAACGTCTATCCAAAAGCAAACTCTTTATTAACTAAAAACTTCTGAAAAAAGATATGCTCTGTGCTTATATAGATCCCTTTTCAATTGACCAAATCACAATTTAATAAGGCTGTTGATCTGTGGGTGGATCTGAAAGGCTGACTAACAGCTAATTATTTAGGGGGAATGCCCCCATACTTGGAAACACTTGGGGTAAATGACACCCTACTTAGATGCAATTCAAGGAGAAGAACACATAGAGGGAAGGAAAATTATTATTAGATTAAGATTTCCAACACAAAGGATTTATACTATAAGAAGAAATCCAAGAAAATAAATACATTGAGTATTGTCAATTTATCTAATAAAAACCACTGCTCAGGAATCAGTGTTAACAAGAACTCTTGTGCAATCTTTTGCTAAGTTTGACAGTGCAAAGGATATTCATTTGTTGGTGAAGATAATATTATTATTACATATATTTTTTCCTTTCAATTTTTTGTCAGCAAGGTCATACAAATACATTATGTAACCTTACTTGGGAAAAGCTTGATATATAGGTCAATAGAATACAATACAGTATATTTCTTCTAACATTTTCTTTTTTGTTTCTTTTTCCAAATTTATTCTACCCCCTTCACCTTGTTCTGAGACCTATTTTTTCAGCCATGCGAAGTTAAGTTGGAGGAGTTTTATCTCGGGGGATATATGGTCAATTTCAATGCTTCCGTTGTGTCTATGTCTACTTTTAAGCCCAAGAATCTCTGACATATATGTAGTGTGCAATGGCGTAGCTTGAGCTTTTGCTGCCCGGGGCTACCCTGGAGTTTGACACCCCCCTCCCCCTGTCAAACTCAGGGGCAGCCCCGGGCGGCAAAAGCACACACACAATAACACACACACAGACACTCACCGACACACACTCACAGACACAGATTAACAAACACACACTCACTCACACACTCACAGACACACACAGAGGCACACACTAACACAGACACACGCTCTCACAGACTTGAACACACAGTCACAGACATAGACTCACAGACACACTCACACACACAGACACATGCTCTCACAGACTTAAACACACAGACGCATACACACTCACACAGACACACACACACTCACACAGACACACGTGAGCGGGAGCGCACGGGGGTGGCATCAGTCAACTTCTGACTGGCGTTCTTGCTGCAGCTGGTGCCACCCCCAAGAAGGTTATGCACAATCACACACACTCACAGCCACACACACTCACAGATAGATACTCACAGACACAGACTCACAGACACACCCTCACACACACAGACACACACAGAGGCATACACTGACACAGACACACACTCTCACAGACTTAAACACACACTCACACACAGAGACACACACTCACACAGACACACACACACACTCACACAGACTCACATACACACACACAGACACACACTCTCACAGACTTAAACACACACTCACACATAGAGACACACACTCACACCTACACACACTCACACCGACACACGCACTCACACAGACACATGCACGTGGGAGCGCACAGGGGTTGCATCAGCATCAACTGACTGGCGTTCTATGCCCGGTCAGTCCTCCTAGCCCTAAGTGCTAGTGTGTGTAATAAGATAGGGATTGAGGCAAAGGGTCTTGTGAGGGAGCAGAGGAGGATGTCTTCCAAAGAGACAGCATTTGAACTAGGTGGAGGCCTACCTTAATCCCATGAATGTTAGAGTCTGCCCTGATGGCCAATGGAAGCGGCTCAATGACAAGAGCAAATAAGGGGATAGTTGGCCTCCCTGTTTGGTTCCTGTCTGTATAAGGATATGCTTGTTTAATTGTCCTGGGAGTTTTAAAGTAGCTTTGTTGTATATTTTTTATTACATTTATTAATTGATCTGTAAATCCAAATTTGGTTACAACTGCATGAAAATAAGGTCATTTAATGGAGTCAAAGGCCATTTTGATATCTAATGCTAGGGGACAGGATGGGTTTTGGGATTTTTTAAACATATGTGAGATATTAAGGATTCGCATGAAGTTGTCATCCACTTGTCTGTGAGGAATGAATCCCACTTAACCTTTTTAATGAGATTGGGTAAGAATTTATTCACTCTGGCTGCCATTAGTTTAACTAGGATTTCCATCTAGGATTGAGTTAATAATGTTATTAAATAGGGGGAAAGTAAATTTACAAATGTTTTATAATACAGATTTTTCAAGCCACCTGGGCCTGGTGATTTGCACATGTTTTAATTGGAATATCTTAGACTGGATTTCAGGCTTATTGGCTTTGGTAACAAATTTGTGTTGGGTACAACTCATGGCTCTCTCTGTGCGGTTGGAAAGAATGAAATACATTTCTGATCTGGTTTTGAATATTTTGCAGCATAAGGTATGGGAACGAGCGTTCTGATTTTTTTTTTCTAGCACTATCAGTTCCAACTGTGGGGTTCTCTCTCTGTGTATTTGTTTTTTTTTATGTTCAGAGTCTATCTTGATACAGGACCCACTAATGAGGTGAAGGTTTTGTGGGCTACACAAATGCAACCAATCTCTGGTGTCTGGTGTAAGGTTAGTATCGAAAAAAGAGGTTTATCTCTTGTGTTATCTGGTCACAAAGATTAGAGTCAGTGAGAAGAAGTTAATTAATTCTTCATGAGTTGGGTAGTTTTTTCTGTATGGTCAGGGTGTATTTTGACCATGAAGTGGTTGGTCCAAGAGCATGGGTGAATGGTGTAGTCTATTATGGAAAAGTCAAAAAGAAACGTGTCTATTCTGGAATCTTATTCTGGATTATATCCTCTATTTAGGAGTTAAGGGTGGCTGAATAAAAAGTGTATTCGCTTTCTGAGGAGTGAGGTGTTCTTCAGTGTGTAGTTTAATTAGGAGGGTATTTATGATGACCTACTGCTTCTGTTGGGCTTGAGAATAACCTAGTTCAAACCGATCCAGTGGGACTGTCTGGTTTGTTGTATATCTCTGATAGCAGGAACAGAACCAAAACTAGCTTACATCCATCAAAGCGCCCAGTAGACCACAGGAACCAGTAGAGTCACCCAGTTAATGTTACTGATTGTAACAAAGCCCATGTTCAGCAGTTACAATCCCAATGGTAAGGATTATTATTCCCTCTGAAAGAAACATATAAATTATCTTGGTTAATCTGACAACTACTTTATTGATGAACACACAACATATTTATAGGTATATCATAGAAATTTGGGGAGTTGGTGCTTAACACCTAATGAGTATAATAATATCATTATTAAATAAAAACGTTCATGTGATATTTTTTAATGTGAGCTGCCTACCCGGCTTGCTCTAGAGTGATTTAAAAAGAAGTTAAAAATAAAAGTTTATGAACCATAAACCCTAATAGTTGAAAATATATATAAGGTTGCTGCCAACTGACTGGACTATCTCTGGTAATGTGATATGTGCTTTGAGTGAGCGTGAATCTGGAGGTCTATTGACCAAGTGTATGGGATGTAATAATGTAAGGTATATGGATCTAAATTTGTTAATAGATATGTTGGTGAAAAATAGCCACTATGCGTGTCTAGGGAATACTAGTGGTGCAAAATGTCTAGCTGTAGCTGTGCATTTGTGTGTTGGTGACATATACCAGTGTCTAATGGTAGCTAAATTGGAGAAGAAGTGCTAATTAGGGTTGTGATATATAGCGTATATGGTATCAGAGATATGGTCCATATGCACTATTGGTGACCCATTGTAATTGGCAGTCTAAATTATTGGGAATAGCCAGAAAAAATTAAATGATTGGAAGTTATCCTCATATAAACAAAAAAATTTTGTAAATCATTGGATAAACAAAAAGTAAAAAATAATAACTATTGGGTAAGTTAAAAAACTTTTATGTTAAAAAAGCGTCAACCAGTGCCATAAGGGCTATTCAGTATGTGGACAAAGCCAATAAGCTGAGGACTTATAGTTGCAAATGTGTCAGTATATAAATGTAATCCTTAGTATATAGGCCACTTGGTCACTGCAGGGCTCTGATTTGCCCCTTGATTTACACCAAAAAATTGTGCAAACAAAATTGTGTCATGGGGGTATTGCCCTGGTGGAGTTACCAAGTTTGAGGGACTTACAATAGAGGAGACTAAGGGAGAATAAATATATGTCTGCAAAATAATTTGATCAACTTAATATACAAAAAAGGGAGAGCCATAAAGGCTCTTACTTACTGTTCTACAGATGCAAAAACGCCTCTAAGTCCACAAACTTGTAATCTGGTTGTTCGCTGGAGTGATATGGCTCTTGCCGACCGGTTTCGTTACCAATATGGTAACTTCTTCAAAGGCTGCCCTTCGCGGGCTTTTTATTGAACGAAGGCCACGCCCCCCGAGAACGTCATTGGATGCGGCCGCTATGAGCGCCGCGTCATATGACGTCATGACGTGTGTAGAATAGAAACAAAGCAGACGTAAGTCTGCGTTTGTCTTGATTGGCCTATACTTGTTTTGAAATAGTGAGCGTGTCATAGGACGCTCTAATGCTGGAACTCAATGTCACTACTCGACCTCCCTGCATCCGCCTAGGTGCGGCCAACAGACTTACATTGTCACTATCTGCGCTACTGTCCTATCAAGCTTAAATGTAAGCTTGTGTCTAACTTGTCTTACTATACTATATAATCGTTCCATGAATAACCGAACAACCAGATTACAAGTTTGTGGACTTAGAGGCGTTTTTGCATCTGTAGAACAGTAAGTAAGAGCCTTTATGGCTCTCCCTTTTTTGTATATTAAGTTGATCAAATTATTTTGGAGACATATATTTATTCTCCCTTAGTCTCCTCTATTGTAAGGCCCTCAAACTTGGTAACTCCACCAGGGCAATACCCCCATGACACAATTTTGTTTGCACAATTTTTTGGTGTAAATCAAGGGGCAAATCAGAGCCCTGCAGTGACCAAGTGGCCTATATACTAAGGATTACATTTATATACTGACACATTTGCAACTATAAGTCCTCAGCTTATTGGCTTTGTCCACATACTGAATAGCCCTTATGGCACTGGTTGACGCTTTTTTAACATAAAAGTTTTTTAACTTACCCAATAGTTATTATTTTTTACTTTTTGTTTATCCAATGATTTACAAAATTTTTTTGTTTATATGAGGATAACTTCCAATCATTAAATTTTTTCTGGCTATTCCCAATAATTTAGATTGCCAATTACAATGGGTCACCAATAGTGCATATGGACCATATCTCTGATACCATATACGCTATATATCACAACCCTAATTAGCACTTCTTCTCCAATTTAGCTACCATTAGACACTGGTATATGTCACCAACACACAAATGCACAGCTACAGCTAGACATTTTGCACCACTAGTATTCCCTAGACACGCATAGTGGCTATTTTTCACCAACATATCTATTAACAAATTTAGATCCATATACCTTACATTATTACATCCCATACACTTGGTCAATAGACCTCCAGATTCACGCTCACTCAAAGCACATATCACATTACCAGAGATAGTCCAGTCAGTTGGCAGCACCCTTTTATATATTTTCAACTATTAGGGTTTATGGTTCATAAACTTTTATTTTTAACTTCTTTTTAAATCACTCTAGAGCAAGCCGGGTAGGCAGCTCACATTAACAAATATCACATGAACGTTTTTATTTAATAATTATATTATTATTTATAGGTATAGTAACATTAACACAACTTGGGGAGGGGGTCATTCCCATGAATTTCCTTTCTGCTGTTTGTTCTGTGTAGGGGGTACTCACTATTAATTTCTGCAGAGACCTTAGCTCTGATGGGGGCCAGACTTTCTTTCCCCATCTTGTTGAACCCCATACTTGAGACCACCTTAGCTGGGAGTCCCAAACAACACATTTTATTAGAACCCCCAGGTGAAATCCTGCATTTCTAGACTAATGATCATGATGATGACCATATCATGTCCCAGGGACATATTGCTCAGCAGTATGAGCGCATTAAACTACATTTACTCCTAGGGAATTATTATTTAGCAAATAATAGCATTAACCTTCTCTTCGTCATGGCTGCAACAGTCCTGATATCCAGGTGGACAAAAACAAGATATTAAAGGATACATATACAAACAAACCTTTTTCAGCATCTATCTAGTTATATAGATTAGGCAATCCCTAGTTACTATTTAATAAAAGGTTCTCCTAGTGGATAGTTTCCATGCTCCATGCTTGTCCTGGCACAGAGACCAAAGAGGGGTTATACACAACACCACAATTCCAGTTCCACTAAAGCATGATTAAAAAGATTGAACTAGCACATCCCCCCATCACTTTGTGACTGTCTCTTAATTGATAGGTCTTTTGATCCCTGCCCTTACTTGAGCAGAGGGGAATTCACATATAAGTGTCAAGAGTTAGTTTTCCTGTGTCAGGATGCCAAATGTCATGGGGGGTTGATATTGCAAACCTCCCCGGCATACACAGTCCCCCTTGTACTGGGATAGCCCCTTGTCACTTTTCAGAAATCACTCTAACCCCACAAACAGGTAACCATGTAACTGGAGCCTCTCTTCCCCAGGGATCCTGGCAATACACTCCATAAAACTCCCTGGGAAAAATCCAGTACCCCAACACCAAACCATGACTGGTTACCACCGTTACATCAAAAAAGTCACACAACAATACAACAATTCTACTTAACCCCATTTTGTATCCCCCTTCATGAATGACATGGCTTACCCACACAATATGGCACACAATAATAATTTAGCTGTTAACTTTCAAGTGTCCAGGGTCAGGGGAGAGAAGGAAGCAAGAATATCAATAGTCCACATTAATCCATGGTTCCCAGTAGTCCAACAGTCCCACAAAGTCTTGCCCCCCCCCCTCCCACCACATTGAATGTCATAGTATTAATCTGCTTTAATTTGCCTGGGGCTCTGGTATCTTGGTGGAGGACAGAATGGTCTAATTTTGGATTAAAGGTCAAGTTGAGATCTACTGCTAGAATCAGTTTGTCTAGATCATGTATTTCCAGATATGTTAGAAGGTTGATAAGGATGGTGTGGGGAAAAAACTGTAGGTTAATATACGAGAAGTACTTGTGTAAGAGAATAACCGTCCCTGCTCTCTCAGAAATTGGGTTGGCTGTATAAGTATGTGGGGTACAAATTATTCACACATTTGGGTACTTTATTCCTGGCAAAGTGTGTTTCTTGCAGAAGGGGTGAGGGGTGATACACCTTGTATGAGATAAAAGCCTTTCATCTTTTAAATGGGGATATAAAGCCTTTAACGTTTTGGGTACTAAAAAAGTAATGTAAAAGTGACATGTTAAGTGTATGGGGGGTGGCTGTATCAATATGCATACCTTGTATTGGAGAGAAGTTGTCCTGGGTGTAGTCAAGATCTTGGGGCCTACATCCTAAATAGGTAGAAGGCCATGCGATTAGATGATGTGGTTAACAGTATTGTGTAACTGATTGAGGGTATGAATAGAAAGTGAACATCTACTGTATTGAAGAATGGCCTGCTTTTTTCTTCTGGAGGCTAAGACTAGATTCTGCCAGGCGAAGGTGTTTTCTTTGCAAATAATGGGCCACAGCCACATTCCTCTGAGCCAGCACACAGATCTCCTCCTCTGCTTCGATGTACTGCTTTGTTCTCGCATGCCATGGTGTGCTTTACACAGTCAGCGCAGAGGTTCGATCTGTTGAGGGTTAGATCCACAATCTGCTGGATAGTTTGGAAGCGCCACGATCAGGAAGCACATAGTTGTTTATCTACCATTTCGGCTGTGCACAGAGCAGGTCGGCCAGCTGGAGAAGCTGGGTCTGGCAGAAAAACACAAGCAGCTCCCTTGTCTATTTTGCAATGAAGATAAGGTTGAAAAGTGGCCACTGTATACTTTTTTAATTCTGATTCAGGTGCATCTACCTTCTCAGAGGAAGAGCAAAAGATTCTTGAGATTTTGAAATCCTTAATGCAAGGAAGTGTGAGTAACACTTTGAAAGACTGGCAAGCAATGTTAAAAGCTAAAGCTACATTTACGCCTTAGAGTTCTATATCACCATCTGTACAGATTTTCTTGAATTTAGTTTGTCACGATATTATGAAAATATCCAGTAAAAATTAAAGGGATAACTTAACTAAAGATAAAGTAAAGCTAATCAAGAAATTAGAAGTTATAGGGAAGATATAGTTGCTGATATGGGAGATAAAGGAGGAAATGTGGGGATTTGGTTGACAGAAAGTTACAAACAAAAAGCACTTAGGCAATTGCATGATTAGACAACTATAGGGAAATATTTGCCAACCCTACTGAAGGATTGTTGAAAGCTTATAACAACATAATCGACAATGCATTCAATTTACATTTAATGTAAAAAAGGAAAAAGACTATAAAATATGAAATTCCCCAAAGCAGCCACAATTTACTTTTTACCCAAAATGCATAAAAATAAAAAATATTCCCCTAGGGAGACTCATTATCGCTGGGAATGGATCACTGTGTGAAAAGGCTAGAAAATATATAGATGTTTGTCTTAGCAAAATAGTTTATGGTTTACCATCATACACACAAAAGAAGAATTGCCTGGTATTTTGGGACTGGATCACTCTTTAGAGTGAAACCAGACTTTAGAGTGAAACCAGACCGATATACTACAAGATATTTCTCCCTGTGAAGGGCACAATTGAGCTAAAAGAGGCTACTCTCTGAGTAGGTAACCAAACTTATAGAATAAACATACTTAGGTGTTGTTCGTTCTGAGATGAGATGTTAAGTATTAAAACAGGTTTTATCAAATAAGCCTACTTTTGCATTCAGAAAGGGCAAGAATATTAAGGATTTATTGACTACAAGTCATTTTGTACAAAGTAGTAAAAGGAATACAATTTATAAAGGCTGTGTCCCATGTGGAGGATGCACAATTTGTCCACATATACAAAAAATCAAGCTATTTGAGGATAGATTTGGGATGAAACACTGCGTAAATGACTATACCAGTTGTAAAATGAACAGCATTGTATGTTGTTTCTACTGCCCCTGTGATTTTATCTGTGTGGGTAAGACTACATGAAGCTTTAGAAGTAGTGTACAGGAACATAAAATCAATGTACACTGAGCTTTTTTTGTGGCATTTTACTTTCTAAAATATCATAATTGTAACCCCAAACATCTGACATGTTATAAGAGGAAACATATGTGGTGAAGACATGGAAAATACTTTCTCAAAGGTAAACAAGATATATTTTCCTTTTGGACACTATCTTTCCTAATGGTATCAACTTCCTAAGAACTGAGCACTGTTTACATATTAAAACTTAAGGGTGAGCTGTAAAGCAAATTCCTTCTCCGAAAAACAATAACATTGATTCACCTTTCCACACTTACAAGTAAGGTGAATGTTCTCTGTTCAAATAAGTTGTACCATAAGAACATTAACAGATAGATAAAGTAAATATTTCCAATGGTGACGTCCTAGAATGAATAACATATATGACTAGTCATTATTTATAGGTTAATTTACCTATGGAATATTTTATTACCCAATTTAAAAATGATAACTTTGCTATTGACACGTCTTAAAGGTCACATATTTCAATTATAATAATAATTGTTTCCGTAGTTGGAGCAATGGGCATAATTTGCTATTCTATTTACGTTATACTTTGCATCTTCATTTATCAACTCTGGTTTTGTCATTGATGAGTTTTCAAAATTTACACATTTAAATTAATATTATGGTTTTTTTTTATACATAGAAAAATGTGATATCTAAAACAGTTTTGGTCAAACGTCGTATTATTTAAACACAAGCTTTTAAGATCTTTAAATAAACCTTATCTGCTTCTATTAAAAGCTCATGGCAGTAACTACGGTGATAGAGATGTAAATCAGACTCAAGGACTTTAAGCCATTTAATGACACTAAGGGTTAAGTGGAACATTCTAAATTACTTGGAGTTGGATAACTGATAATATAAACAACAAAAATCATCCTTATAAATTCCTGTGATTAAACTTTACCCCATGTTCGTGAGTTATTCATCAATATGTCAGATCTGTATATTCTCCTTTTTGAAGTTAGTATCTTAATAAAAATCAAAAAACATTTGTGCGTTTTATAGCAATATTGTTTTTTAACTCATAATGATCCAACATAACTTGTCACACTAGGAAAATGTATCCGCTGTATATTAGGATACACACTATACTTGTGTATTAATTACTATACTATTCACCGAAGAAACAGGATTGTTACAAAGATTTCATGAATGAATGAAACAAGAAGTCGCTACAGCGTTAACCACAGAACAAAGTTGAGATGAATCCTATTGGTTATCTGCTCTGTATCAATCGGGGCAATATTTGATGTGTACTGATTGGTTGTGACCATTTTAAAAAGAGGTCCAGTATTTGGCTGTATTTTTTTCACTTTGACAAAGGCAATCAGCCGAAGCATATCAGAAAAAGGAGAGGAGGCTTGAATGCTTAAAGTCTCCACTTAATTGATTATTTTAGATTTCATAACCAGCAATATCTTGCCCCAAATAAATATTGCTTTTTGAGAAATATGGAAGATTTACCTAAGCTGCAGACTAGGGATTTCAAAATAAATAATGAATTACTTGAGGTAGCAATTCAATGACATTGAAGTAGAGGCTGGGAAGGATAGTTTCAACAGAAATATACAGTAGATGCTTCTTGTTACACGTCTTTTTCACTTTTCAGAATCCAACAAGACTGTAGTAAAATTGTGGTCTTGGTTAAATATTGCAAGCTCATATAATCACGCTCCCCTGAAACTTTACTTACAAAGGTATGGTTTACATTTGGAGGCTGAAAGACTAAAGTTGCAGGTTAGAGATGATAGAATATGTCTAAAAGTTTAGAAAAAAAAACACCCACAGCCAAATTTATGATTTGAAGTAATTTACAGGCTTCTAATAGAATAGGGCTCCATGTTCGTGTACCATATATATGAACAACCATGTTTTAATAAGATTTAAATTGATAAAGTAATTATCACCTATAGTTTTAAATTATACCAAATCTGGAACCTCCACTTTGTTTATTTAACTTTATCATGAACATCTCTTATCAAAGGTAAGATTTAATTCCATAGACTTTTGATTTTTCAGCTATATGGATTAAAGACTGAGTGAGATATTAAAACTTTGCAAGTAGCAGTATTGATTATACCATGATATATTTTAAATCTACAGTAAACCAGGAAAGTCACACTCAGTATAAGAAAAAATGGATCATCCTTTAAGTGTAGTATATTGAGAGGTATTATATACTGTCTATTATATGGCTATAGTATATCTACCTTCCCATTATTATGATCACAAGGGCTTTATTTGTCTGCATTTCCCAAGGGGTAATAGTGGAGTAACACACTTTGTCATTCCATGAATGCCCTTTAGGAAATGTACTCTATGCTATTGGAAAGATTTGGCTATTGTTTGCCTTGGGGTCTTGCATTCTAATACTAAGTCACATAGTGGATTCAAACAAGTTTTATTCTACAATTTCCTATACAATGGAAGTTTTTGTTCTGTGTGTTATAGCTACACACTTGAGCCTTTTAAACCTGAGAATACAACTTTTAATTGTTTAAACCTTTTACTAAATGGTTCTTTTATCCAGTAAATAATTTTGCTCTGTGGATTATGGCCATATATTTGTACTTTACATATGTGGGAACATATCTGGATTTGTCTACATATTTATTCAATGACTTTTTATCCAGTGGATGTTCTTGTTCTGTGGATTACGGCTATATATCCAAACTCACTGGGCCTCATTCTATTATCGTCCGCAGCCGTTGCGGGGCCGCAAGGACCGTCCCGCAAGCTATTCGGCTATTCTATTCCCCTCCGGCCTGGGATTCCGGCAGGCTTGCGGCCGGTGCCTTGCTATCTCTTGCGGCCGCTCGCGCCGGAGGAAATCCTTTGATCTAAAACGTCCGCAAGGAAATCGGCCGTAAGAAAATCCTATTTGCAATTCAATTGCTCCGGGAACCCTCTCTGCAAGGCTAAAACCGAGCCGCAGCTTACTTGCAGGAAAGAGGTCCCGCTAGCACCAATTAAGCACGAAATACAGCCCAAATAAAGCCATCGTGCACTTTGAGAAGACTATAAAGTGATTTTCGGTGTTAGCCAAAATAGCACAAAATTCCCCTATACTCAAATCCGTAAAATATATATATTTTTTAATATACTTTAAATATCCATGTAAAAAGTCCATAGGGCTTGGAGCACCTCAGACCCGCCCACGCCGCAGCCGGAAAATTAACAGTTAATTTAAACTCGGGTTTGGGCTGATGTGCAAGCTTGAGAGTGGGTTACTTTTAATCCTCATGTCCCCCAATATGATCCCTAGCATTTACAGAGCTTTACAGAGCTGTCTTGAATTTATTTTTGACTTTTTAGATTTCAGAGCTTTACGGCCGGTTGCAAGATTTACGGCCGGCCGTAAGAGGAGATCCTTGCGGGGCCGTTTAATTGAATTGCAAGGTAACGGGACCCCCGCAAGGAATCGCAGCCTTACGGCCGGTTTACGGCCAATAATAGAATGAGGCCCTATATATGTAGGAATATATGCAATTATTGGAGTACATTTCCGTATATTTTACCACTTAATATATTATACTAGCGACTTGCCCGTAAAAAAATTACGGTCAATAAAAGAAAGTTTTGAAATGCTGTTTGTCACACAATGTGAGTGTACTGTGTGCCTCAAGTAACTAAATTCCTCAAAAAGCAGAAATCTACATTACATAAAATAAGAAAAACTAAAATCACCAAAAATAAAAAATGTACATTACAGAACAAACAAAAAAAAACCTAAGTCACAAAAAATAAAAAAAGGAACAGTACAGAAAATAACAAAATACATTACAACCCCCCCCTCACTACAAGATTTTTTTTTTAATTACACACCTGAAAATTAAATACATATAATACATACATATAATACAATACAACACAATTAAATAAAATACAATACAACACAATTAAATAAAATACAATACAATTCAATTAAATACAATACACCCCTATCTAATATACATGCCACTATCTAATATACATGCCACTATCTAATATACATGCCACTATATAATGTAATATACATCCCACTATCTAATATACAATACTATCTAATAATACATCCCCCTATATATCTATCTAATATACAATACATGCTATCTATATATATATATATAGCTACCCTAATTGTAAGCTACAATAAAATAATTAAGACCACTTACCTTTGAGATGTTTCTTCAGATCAGCAACCTACGGTAAAAAAGATTAAAAAAATTAATACAACACGTTTACATGAAATAACTAAACATTCTAAACATTCTAAATATTCTAAATATTATACTCACCTTTCCAGCATGTCCCGTTCCAGCATGTCACGTCCTCCATGTTCCGTCGTCCATCTTTGCGTCTTGTCCGGCGCTACTCCTGTAAAAAAAACCTTTACATTAGTAAACATAAACCAATGTTAAATAAACACAATCTACATTATACTTACCTTTCCGCGATGTCTCCGGCCTGCTCGTCTTCTCCGGAAGCATCCGTGCATGAAAAAAAAAAAAAAAAAGCAACACACATCCGCCCGGGCGGATGTCTCCGACGCTAATGACCTTCCTATGGAGTGTTCCAGAATAAAATTGGCAATGGCAGCTTCTGATTGGCTGAAAAGGCTGTCTATCAAATTCAGCCAATGAGAAGACCCCATTTGTGAACCAATGAAAAAAGTATATACCCCAAAATACAACGCTGATTGGATAACAGACCTGTCAATCTTTATTTGAACCAATCCTAAGGCTTTATTGCCATCAGCCAATCACAATGGAATATACCCCCACGTACTGATAGGTGAAGACATCTGCGCCTTCCCATTGGCTGTAATATTGATTATATTAACAGTAGCCAATGAGAATGCGCAAATCCTTCACCAATCAGTACCTGAGGGTTTATTCCATTGTGATTGGCTATTGTCAGTGCAACCAATCAGAATGCGCAGAGGCTCCAACCAATCACCCTGTGGGGGTGTATTCCATTGTGATTGGCTGAAGGCATCTGCGCCTTGTGATTAGTTTAAATCAAGATTGACAGGTGCATTATCCAATCAGAGTGGGATTTTAGGTGTATCCCTTTGTGATTGGTTCACACATTGGCGCCTCCTGATTGGGTGAATTTGATAGACAGCCTTGTCAACCAATCAGAAGGCGCCATTGCTTATTTTCTTCCGGAAAAGTCTCCTAGAGCATCATTAGAGTCGGGGATGTCCGGGAGTGCGGATGTAAGTATATGTATATATATTTTTTTTTATACAGGGCGTGGCAGAAGAGGATCCGGAGGAGGCCAGAGACATCGCGGGGAGGTAAGTAGAATGTAGATTATGTTTATTTTATTTTGATGTATGTGTATTAATGTTGTGTTTTTTTTAACAGGTGCCGCACCGCAGGAAAGATGAAAAGAATAAGGACGGGACATGCCGGAAAGGTGAGTAGAATATTTAGAATGTATAGAATGTATAGAATGTTTATTTTAGAACTGTAAAGGTGTTGCACTAATTATTATTTTTTTTTCCGTAGGTGGCTGATCCCAATGGACATCTGCAAAGGTAAGTGGTCTTAATTTATTGTATGTTAGCTAGGGGTATGCATTTTATATAGATTGCATAGGATGTATTGTAGATAGATTGTGGTATTTATTTAGATAGATTGTGGATGTATTATTATATAGATAGCATGTATATTAGATTATGCTATTTAGATAGATTGTGTGATGTATATTAGATAGGGGTGTATTGTATTGTAATTGTATGTATCTGTATTATATGTATTTCCTTTTCAGGTGTGTATTTTTTTTTCTGTAGTGAGGGGGGGTTGTAATGTTTTTATTTTATTTTCTGTAATGTTCCTTTTTTTATTTTTGTGATCTAGTTTTTTTTTTCTGTAATGTAGTTTATTTTTTTTGTGAGTTAGGTTTTTTATTTCATGTAATGTAGATTTTTTTGTGTGACTTTAGGCTTTTTTATTTTCTGTAATTAGAGTGGTGGGGGTTAATAGGGGGTACCTAGTGTAGATGTTAATAGGTTAGTGTAGAGGGTGTTTAGTTGATATCTAATGTTTTATTGGGGTGGTATAGTGCAGTATAGTGTTTATACTTAGTGTCATGATGGTCCTTGAAGACCACATCATGGCACTTATGTGGTTAATGTAGTGTTGTAACAGGCCCATAATGGTGTTAATATACCCTTATGGGACTGATGGGGTTAAATAGAGGCTTATGGGGGTCTGTATTGACCCCCATGAGTGACAGGGTTAATGAAGGGCTTATGGGGGTCTGTATTGACCCCCATGAGTGACAGGCTTAATAAAGGGCTTATGGGGGTCTCTATTGACCCCCATGAGTGACAGGGTTAATAAGGGTTTTATGGGGGTCTGTATTGACCCCCATGATTGACAGGGTGACAGTGTATATATATATATATATTTTAAGGACCTTTATGGTCCTTTAAGGACCTGTAAAGCGGGAATTTTGATTGCAGCGGGGGTCCCTGATCGCGTGCAATCGGGACCCCCACTGCGATGGTTAATGCAGGGCTCCAAGCTTATCTCGGATCCCCTGGGGTTAATGCGGGTTTCCCAGCTTATCTCGGATCCCTTCTTGGGTAAGTTGTAGGTGGTTGGGCGGTCCTGTGTCTTTGAGCCTCGTTTTCATTTTTTTTGGCGGCCATTTTTTCTCTCGCTTAGGGGATTTTCGTGTGTCTGAACTCGGGAATTTGGACTTAAATGGAGGTGTAACTTCCCTTTTAGAGGTCCTGGGTGCCCCCCCCTTGCTATGGGTAAGCTTTTTATGTAGTTTGTGTGAGTATTTGGTGTGTTTTCACTGTTTTCAGTTGCGCGCGGGTCGGCCGTTATAGTCGGATTATTAGTGCGTGTGGGTGTTACGTTAAGGTTGGTTCCGAGGTGGGTTTAACGGCTCGCCTCACTATGCAAGGTTTACCAGCAATGAGCGCCTGCGGCGCTCATTCCCTCATTCCCTAAGTGCTTTGCGAGGACCCGCATTTGCGGAGACGTTGGGATGCTCCACCACCGCAAAGGATCGCGAGGACCCGCATTTGTGGAAGCGAGGGCCTCAGTTGCTGGCATGGAGCGCCTTCGGCGCTCCATGACAGCAACTGAGGCCCTTGCCTGCGGCCCTCGCTACGCAAGGGCCGCGGGCTCGCTATGCGAGCCGGCAAGCATGAGCAACACCTCTGGCTGTCTCGCATGCTCACAACTATATATGTGACTAGCAACTTGCCCGTCAAAAAATGACGTCAATGTTATTGTAAGTGAGCTAATGTTGTTTTGTGTGTAATAGTAAACATGTAATCAATTAATAAAGGAATATACTTTACCTATTTTGAAGCATTGTGTTGAAGAGCTGTGAACCTTGTTTGAATTTGGTGCAGCATTAGTGTTGTGGAGCTGCTCTATAAGCGTGGTGAATGTGTGCAGTGTAATAGTGTGCGTGCGCGAGGCTAAACCGTTAGCGTAGTGGTGTACTTCCGCATTTGCGTAAAATGGCGGTTTCTATATGTTGTCCGTCTTAGCGGATTTTCCGTTGGTGCCTCGTAGTGGTTTTCGATTTCCGTGTGGTGTTTTGCGAGTGTGTTGTGGTGTTTTACGTGTGGAGAGTGCTGTAGCCTCGTTTTCGTTTTGTCCGTCGGCCATTTTTTTTCTCGCTTACCGATTTTCTTTGTGTGTAAAGTTTTTTTTTTTGTATTTAAATGAAGGTGTAACTTGTTTTTTGGAGGTGCTGGATGGTTCCTCTTGCTGTAGGTAAGCTTTTTATGTGTGTGTTGAGTGTATTTATTGTGTTGTAAATGTTTGTATGTCGGCGTGTTGCGTCCGATGTTTGCGAGGTCATAATGTGTCGTAACGTGTCTTGTATGGTGTTTGCGTGTGTAGCCTCGTTTTCGTTTTGTTCGGCGGCCATTGTTTCTCTCGCTTAGCAAATATTTTTGTGTGTAAACTCTTTTATTTTGAGTGAAATGAAGGTGTAAGTTGCATTTTTGAGGTCCTGGATGCTACCTCTTGCTGTAGGTAAGTTTTGTATGTATGTGGTGTGTGTATGTATTGTGTTTTTAATTTTGTAATGTTCGCGAGTAGCGTCCGAGTGTTGCGAGGCCGTAATGTGTGTGAACGTGTGTCGTATGTTGTTTGCGAGTGTCGTAATGTGTGTGTCGTGCTCTTTGGGTTGCGACTTGAACTTTGCGAGGGTCGCAGTTGCTGGCATGGAGCTCCTTCGGCGCTCCATGCCAGCAACTGAGACCCTCGCCCAGTGCTCTCGCTTCACGAGGGCCTTGGCTCGCTGCGCCTAGGTATTGGTGAGCTCTCTCCCCCGTCCTTCTTTTCTGGAAATAACTGAGAATAACTTTTAGAAAACTATGCAACGCTGATATAGTTTTCTTTTTTTTTTTTTGTAGGGTAAAATAGGAGTACCTGGGGGAGGTGTAGAGATGTCTCTTTTAAAAGTATGGCAAAAATGATTTTTAGATATAAAATAACATTTAACCAAAATATATTTTCATACATTATGCTGACTCTCCTAAATTCTTAAAACAACATGTAATGTACTAAAGGATAAGTTTTAATTAAACAATATGTTAGTCAGTAATTAAAGTGTGCTAACTACAAAACGTATTTTGCAGTTACACTGAATCATTTCCTGCTCAACACCTATTAGGAACTGTTTACAAAACAAAAGCATTAACCTTATTACCTTACATTTGCTAAGCGTTATTGACTACTGTGCTCTGCAGCACACAAGTTGGATGTTACTTCGCCTCACTGATCCCCAGTGGGATTTACACATGAAATATGAAAATGATCTATTCAATAATAACAGTGTCAAAGTTGTTTATTAAAGACTAGCGACTTGCCCGCCAAAATATGACGGTGCAATAAAATTGTAAGGCAGGTAATGCTGTTTGCCACAGTAAGTGTTTTGGTGGTCTGAGATCCTTTGGCACTCATTGCGAGCCTCGCGCTGAAAGCCTTTGGCGCTCATCGCGTGGCTCGCAATGAGAGCCTTCGGCGCTCATTGAGAGCCTCTTGGTTGGTGTATTTTTTGTTATCAGAGCCGCTTTTGCTGTCATTGTATGTTCCGCGCTGATCTCCTTTTTGCGCTTATTGCAAGGCTGCCACCTGGTGTAGTTTGTCTGCTATGAGCACCCTTGGCGCTCCTTGTGAGGTGCGCGGTGAAGGGCTTTGGCGTTTATTGCGATAGTGTATTTTTTATGTGTATATGTAGATCTTTATGATAATTAATTAATAAATTAATAAATGAATATACTTTACCTATTTGTAATTAATATACGCAGCAAGCATTGTGCTGAAGAGCTAAAAATCTATTTTGATGTTGCTGCAGCATACAATGTAGATTTGCACTGTTGTTGAGCTGAGGTGTGTCAGCAATGTGTGCAGTGTGTGGTGCAAATAGGCTGCATGCGCAAGGGGAAAACGTTAGGGTAGCTGTGTACTTAGCGTCCTTAGCGTCCTTGCTAATAGTGTATCTTGTACCTCGTATGGGTTTTTGTAAAAGTCGTATGTGCTTGGTGGTGTTTTGCGTCTTTAGGGGTCGTGTAGCCTTGTTTTTGTTTTTTTCAGCTGCCATTTTTTCTCTCGCTTAGGGTATTTTCGAGTGTCCAAACTCGTTAAATTTGACTTAAATTGAGGTGTAACCTCACTTCCAGATGTGTGCCCCCTTGCTGTGGTAAGCTTTTGATTTTATTTTTGTGTGTATTTAGTGTATTTTTACCGTTTTGCACGGTGCGCGGTTCGGCCGTTAAGGTCGGATTTTTGTGCGTTCGTAATGTTTTTTTTCTAAGTCCCGCAGCTCGTATTTTTTTAGTGTAAGTCCGTGATTTTCTTTTTCGAAGTCCTGTGGCTCGGATTTTTTTGTGTATGTCCGTATTTAGTCATTGCGTGTTAGAGTTTTTTTTTCAAAGTCCCGCTTCTGTGGCTGTTTGTAACCGCTTGTGAGGTGCCATAGAGCCTTCGCTGGCCTGCCGTGGCTCCTTCTCACCCCAGGAAGTGAAGTGCAGTATTGAGCAGGTCAGAAAGTATTTATATAGGTGTATATAAATAAATATATATATATATATATATATATGTATATATATATATAGTAATTTAGTAATTATTAATCTATATATATATATATATATATATATTAATAATTAGTATTGCAATATAATTTGATACCTTTTGTATTGGACAAACGTCTTATTTATAATGACGAGCTTTTGAGAGGCTCAACCTCTCTTTATCAAGTCTCAAGGAATACTAACATGATGGAACCCTCAGTTTGAAAAAAAACAGCAGATGCAGAGAGAGTGGAGACAGCATCTGACATCATTAGGTAAATACATATATGAAGAATAAACAGAACATAGCAAAGGAAACATATATACACATATTATATACACATAAACATCAATATACACATGAAAAAGGAGAGCACTGTAATCCACAGTAATATCTTTCCTGTTAGACAAACACCACACTAAGAGTGGTAAGTCTGTTATGGTATAAGAGGAGAAAATTACATGAAATTCTGATAATGTGTTAGAAAACCCAAATCCATATTAAGTCCTGTGTTTTTAGTGTTGAGGAATGTGTTCATCTTTATTTCAAATGCTTTTCTGTCTTGGATGTTTTTAAATTTTCCTCTGAGTTTGGATAGAGTGATCATTCTGGCTAAAATGGTGTCCCACTGGGCTACAATAACTGTCTTCATTATGCTTTCTTATTGAATGCCTGGATAAAATCATCCTTAAATGCATGTTTGGCCTGTTTCTCCAATGTAACAGCCTGTGTCACTTAAAGTACATTGTATTATATAAACCACATTGGACGATGTACATAAATATGATCCTTTGATGTTATAGGTTTTGTTGTTATGTGTGGCTGTATCATCATTACAAATGTGTTGGCATAATTTCCAGGCACGTTTGTTACAAGGTTTAGTTCCATTTTTTGTATTCAGCTGTTCATTGGCCAATTTTCTGATGACAAGTTTTTGTTTCAGGTTTGGTGGTTGTTTTAATGCAAGGATGGGAGGTTTTGGAAATATATATTTTAATTCAGTATCTTCAATTAGTAATGGTTGTAAATCTTTTCTCTAAAATTGGATGGTATGTGGTCACTAGAGGTATACGGGAGGTAGTTTATCTTGTTTTGTACTCTAACAGGTGTTCACATGGTATTTTGGTGGCAGTTGTTATTCTCTGGGTAATAATACAAAGTTTGTAACCCTTTTGTTCGAAAGATTCAGACTGTTTTAAATTTTTTATCCTGGTCTCCAGTGTTTGAGGAAATCCAAGGGTATCTAATAGCTTGACTATGGATGATGGCTTGTTTGGTGTGGGAGGGATGGAAACTGGAGCTGTGTAGGTAAATACATCTCTCTGTGGGTTTCCTATGTACAGATGAGTGGAGCGTGCCATTGGTGATGGATATAGCAGAGTCTAGAAAGTTTACCTGTTCTGTAGAGAAATCCATTTTAAGTTTTATAGATGAATGGAAGGTGTTGAATGAACTATGAAAGTCTCTGAGTTTGCTTTCTCCTTCTGTCCATATGATGAACAGATCATCTATGCAACGGTATTTGTATGGTTTGTAAATGGATACAGATACAAATGTTTCTTCTAGATTGGCCATAAATAGATTTGCGTATTGCAAAGCCATTTTGGTACCCATGGCAGTCCCCATCATCTGTAGGTAGGTATCTTGGTTAAAAGTACAATAGTTGTGGGTAAGGGTATATTCTATTAGTTTACCAATCACATCAGGGCCATATTTATTGTGTTGCTTGTTTGTTGAAAGAAACTTAAAGCATGCCTCAGTGCCATCTTTGTGTGGGATATTACTGTAAAGAGACTCTACATCCATGGCAACATCCATATATATGTGTGTGTGTATATATATATATATATATATATATATATATATATATGTAGATGTATATGTAAATGTGTACGTTTATATATATATATATATATATATAGAAAACAACAAAGTCTGAGGTGCTCATCAGAGAACGAACCAACCTTAATAGGTTAGTTCTATAGCCATGATAAGCTACTCTGAGAGCAACCTCTTTTAGTTCACTTGTGCCCTTCACAGGGAGAAATCTCCTGTAGTATATCAGTCTGGTCCCACTCAAAAGAGTGACCCAGCCCCGAAATACCAGGCAATTCTACCCTGAACAGGAGAAACAGCAAACCCCAGACGCGTTTCGGCCTTTATGGGCCTCGTCAGTGAGGTGCAGCCGAACTCCCTAAGGCACAGTGAGCAAGGGGTCCACGTCTGGAGTCCCCTATTACCCTTAGGGAGACTAAACCCTAAAGGTAATTTGCATATAGAAAACAACAAAGTCAGAGGTGCTCATCAGAGAACGAACCAACCTTAATAGGTTAGTTCTATAGCCATGATAAGCTACTCTGAGAGCAACCTCTTTTAGTTCACTTGTGCCCTTCACAGGGAGAAATCTCCTGTAGTATATCAGTCTGGTCCCACTCAAAAGAGTGACCCAGCCCCGAAATACCAGGCAATTCTACCCTGAACAGGAGAAACAGCAAACCCCAGACGCATTTCGGCCTTTATGGGCCTCGTCAGTGAGGTGCAGCCGAACTCCCTAAGGCACAGTGAGCAAGGGGTCCACGTCTGGAGTCCCCTATTACCCTTAGGGAGACTAAACCCTAAAGGTAATTTGCATATAGAAAACAACAAAGTCAGAGGTGCTCATCAGAGAACGAACCAACCTTAATAGGTTAGTTCTATAGCCATGATAAGCTACTCTGAGAGCAACCTCTTTTAGTTCACTTGTGCCCTTCACAGGGAGAAATCTCCTGTAGTATATCAGTCTGGTCCCACTCAAAAGAGTGACCCAGCCCCGAAATACCAGGCAGAACGGAAAACATCAAGGTTGTCAATAATTTAATTGTAAAGATATTTACTTTTTCTACTAAATAAGACCAAAATAGAATATATTTTATTTTTGCTCAACCATCCAGAAAGAAGTTTATGCCCAAACAAAAGTACATATGTCAGTATTGAACACCTTATAGGCTTTGGATATATTCACTAAAGTGAGAGGTTTCTCACTAGTGCAGTGAGACCTCTATGGTTTCTATGTTATTATGTGCAGCCTATTCACTCAAGTAAGAAATAATTCTGGCAGTGATATTCAAAAGCTTGTTTTTGTGACACTCCTTTTGGGGCAAATGTTAAATGTTTTCACTGATCTAATAAGAAATATTACAAGTGTTTACTTTTTTTAACTAAATAAGAGCATATATATGTAACAAATAATTTGAAAAGACAGGAGTTTTATCAAACAGACATAAATACCACCCACTTTACTGAATATAGCCATATCAATGCTGCACCTCACTCAGACATCAGCCACTTACAGATAATCACATCTCTCACACTTCAGGGTGGGGCTCTTTCTAATCCCACTATATATATATTTACAGTGGATATAAAAAGTCTACACACCCCTGTTAAAATGTCAGGTTTCTGTGCTGTAAAAAAATTAGACAAAGATAAATAATTTCAGAACTTTTTCCACCTTTAATGTGACCTATAAACTGTACAACTCAAATGAAAACCAAACTGAAATATTTTAGATGGAGGGAAGAAAAATACAAAATAAAAAAAATGTGGTTGCATAAGTCTGCACACCCTCTTATAACTGGGGATGTAGCTGTGTTCAGAATTAAGCAATCACATTCAAAATCATGTTAAATAGGAGTCGGCATACACCTACCATCTTTTAAAGTGCCTCTGATTAACCCAAAATAAAGTTCATCTGCTCTAGTTGGTCTTTCCTGAAATTTTCTTAGTCGCATTCCACAGCAAAAGCCATTCTCTGCAAAGAGCTTCCAAAGCATCAGAGAGATCTCATTGTTAAAAGGTATCAGTCAGGAGAAGGGTACAAAAGAATTTCCAAGGCATTAGATATACCATGGAACACAGTGAAGACAGTCATCATCAAGTGGAGAAAATATGGCACAACAGTGACATTACCAAGAACTGGAGCTC
The DNA here is from genome assembly GCA_027410445.1 of Discoglossus pictus. NCBI lineage: Eukaryota > Metazoa > Chordata > Amphibia > Anura > Alytidae > Discoglossus > Discoglossus pictus. The sequence continues at coordinate 102,352,311 of CM050165.1, read as the reverse complement.
CCTCCAAAATTGATGAAAAAACAAGAAGAAAACTGGTCTGGGAGGCTACCAAGAGGCCTACAGCAACATTAAAGGAGCTGCAGGAATATCTGGCAAGTACTGGCTATGTGGTACATGTGACAACTATCTCCCATATTCTTCATATGTCTGAAGTATGGGGTAGAGTGGCACGACAAAAGCATTTTCTTACGAAGAAAAACATCCAAGCCAGGCTACATTTTGCCCAAAACACATCTGAAGTCTCCCGAAAGCATGTGGGAAAAGGTGTTATGGTCTGATGAAATCAAGGTTGAACTTTTGGCCATAATTCCAAAAGATATGTTTGGCGCAAAAACAACACTGCACATTACCAAAAGAACACCATACTCACAGTGAAGCATGGTGGTGGCAGCATCATGCTTTGGGGCTGTTTTTCTTCAGCTGGAACTGGGGCCTTAGTTAAGATAGAGGGAATTATGAACAGTTCCAAATACCAGGCATTATTGGCACAAACCCTTCAGGCTTCTGCTAGAAAGCTGAACATGAAGAAGAACTTCATCTTTCAGCGTGACAACGACTCAAAGCATACATCTAAATCAACAAAGGAATGGCTTCATAAGAAGAAGATTAAAGTTTTGGAATGGCCCAGCCAGGGCCCAGATCTGAATCCAATTGAAAATCTGCGGGGTGATCTGAAGAGGCTGTGCACAGGCGATGCCCTCGCAATCTGACAGATTTGGAGTGTTTTTGCAAAGAAGAGTGGGCAAATCTTGCCAAGTCAAAATGTGCCATGCTGATAGACTCATACCCAAAAAGACTGAGTGCTTTAATAAAATCAAAAGGTGCTTCAACAAAGTATTAGTTTAAGGGTGTGCATACTTATGCAACCATATTATTTTATTTTTATATTTTTTCTTCCCTCTACCTAAAAGATTTCAGTTTGTTTTTCAATTGAGTTGTACAGTTTATAGGTCACATTAAAGGTGGAAAAAGTTCTGAAATTATTTATCTTTGTCTCATTTTTTTATAGCACAGAAACCTGACATTTTAACAGGGGTGTGTAGACTTTTTATATCCACTGTATATAGGGCAAGGGATTGCCTTACACATTGTAACAACCACACTTTTATTTAGAAGAAGCAGCAGGCCAAAGGATGATATATATATATGCTGCTCCTTCTAAATGTTTCTTTACTCTTTTCCAATAACATATTTGTGCTGTTGAGTGTGCTGTTTGATTCTACTACATTCTATACATTTGTAACATGCTTCGGATAATATCCCTATTTAATAATTTAACTAAAGAAATAAAAAACACGCTGACACGCACACACAATGTAATTTGTCAAAATACTTTTTGTTATTGTTCATTTGCATCCTACAGAATGCTGTTTATTTCTTCTTATCTAAAGGACAACTGTAAATAAAAGTTCATAAATGTGTTTGCTGGGCATATGCTATTAAAAAAAGTATTCAGTTTAAAATAAAACTGTCTGTTTCTTCTCAAGTAGAGCTGTATATCTCCTCCTACCTGTTTCTACCTGGGCTTGGCCAGCTCTTCCTGTGTGCTGGGCAAAAAAAAAATTCTGCTTCAGTAAAGGGGAGGGAACTATGATGGTTCATACAATGTCACTGGGGTGCAAGCATGTTACAATAGAGCTGTGACCTCTGTATACACAGAGGATGAAGAGCTAATTATATTATGTGGCAGGGTCAGTGACATCAGCCCAGCCTGCTTCCAATCTCAATGATATTCCAGCCCCCAGACAGAGTTGACCACTCAGCTAGACACAGGGAAGAGGAGGTACGCAGCTCTGCTTGAAGAAAAAAAATACAGTTGAAAAGCAAAGAAATGTTTTAACTTGTATTTATTTTAAACTTCATACTGTTTTTAATGGCCTATGCCCAGCAAACAAAACACAAGCTTTATTTAAAATTACTCTACAGTGGTCCTTTAACAATATATAAGCTTTACATTATTTAGCTGTTGTTTAATTATACAAAAATATTTATATAGTACTATGAAAATAATTTCTACAGTGCCTACATGTAATATGACAACAGCCTTGATGGCAAAGAAGCCTGTAATAAAGTACTGTGGTACCTGCTTCTCCTTCTTCCCCAAAGGAGCCTAGTCTAGTCTTCAATAAGGGAATCCCTTTCCCGGGCCAGCACAAAATGGACAAAATGGCTACACCTGTGATAACCATAATTTATTTGTTTGGACTGTGTAGGATCTGGAGACCCTCCTCCACAGTGAATATCCTTTGTGTCTGTTGTGTTTTGAACATTGCAATATACTAATTATATACATGTCAAACATGCCTGATATACGTGTATTTCTTTATATGTAGTTTTGTAATTCATTTAATATGATCCAATTATTGTTTGCAAAGCACAGGTCTAAGAGGCCCATTGTGAACCTGATACAATGGGGCATTCAGCATTTACAACTTCCTGCTGAGTGATTCAGTTAGTTGATCTTCCTATCTTACAGCCTTATTAAATTGCAATTCGGCCAATTGAATAGGGCTCTATTTAAGCACATAGGGCCTCATTCTATTATCGTCCGTAGTAGATGCGGGGCCGCAAGGACCGGCCGCAAGCTATTCGGCTATTCTATTCCCCTCCGGCCGGGGATTCCGACAGGCTTGCGGCCGGCGCCTTGCTATCCCTTGCGGCCGCTCGCGCCGGAGGAAAGCCTTTGATCTAAAATGGCCGCAAGAGTTTTGGCCGCAAGAAAATCCAGTTTGCTATTCAATTGCTCCGGGAACCCTCTCTGCAAGGCTAAAACCGAGCCGCAGCTTACTTGCAGGAAAAAGGTCCCGCTAGCACCAATTAAGCACATTATAAAGCCGAAATAAAGCCATCCTGCACTCTGGGGAGACTATAAAGTGATTGTAGGTGTTAGCAAAAATAGCACAACATTCCCCTACACTCAAATTTGTAAATAAATTATTTTTTAATTTATGTCAAAAATCCATGTAAAAAGTCCCGAGGGCTTGGAGCACCCCAGACCCACGCTGCGGCCGGAAAATAAACAGTTGATGTAAACTCGGATTTGGGCTGATGTGCAAGCTTGAGAGGGGGTTGCTATTAATCCTCATGTCCCCCAATATGATCCCTAGCATTTACAGAGCTGTACAGTGCCGTCTTGAATTTATTTTTGCGTTTAAAGTTTTCTGAGCTTACGGCCGGTTGCAAGATATGCGGCCGGCCGTAAGGGGAGTTTTACGGCCGATAATAGAATGAGGCCCATAGTATTTTTTATTACAGATGTTTTTAGTTAGTGAAGATCTTGCTTTTGGATAGAAATTCACTAACTAAATACTTCTGTAAAAAAATATGCTATGTGCTTAAATAGAGCCCTATTCAATTGGCCAAATTGCAAATTAATAAGGCTGTTAATTATGTTACATTTTGTTACTCTTCACCCAGACTAATTGAATTACCAGGATCTCTCTATTCACCCATGTATATAAGTCCCTGTGATTTTTTTAAGCATACAAAAATGTCAACTGAAGCCAGTTGGATTAACTTTTTTTTTACTGGTCCAACTGGCCCCTCCTCATAAGACTCCACAGATCCTGATCCAGGGGGATCACTAGCAACTATAAGCAGCAACCTGCAGAGAAGAGGACCTAACCAATGGGATCCATTCATTGGCAGGCTCAACAGGTCCCTCCTTGTGACAAACAATTATCTTACTTAATTTGCAGGGAACATCATTTATGGTCCTAAAATCAAATGTGGGTTAGGGAAGATAAAACATATAGGATGTAACATTTAAACTTGTTTTTTTTGTTTTTTTGATCTTGTTCCTGGACCCTTTAAAATATAAAATCAGTCCAGGGTTACTTAAGACACAATATGCAAGTTCCATAAGTTGTACGTCTCTCAGTGTGCTAGTGCTTATAAATTCTACTTTTGTTTAACTGGTACTACCCTTTAAAAAAAAGTCTTATGAGCAAAGTATGTTGTGGAATTAAATAACATATTGTTTTTAACAACTAGGAAATTGCCGCCAGAAATGACGGGAATAAACTTGTAAACCTGGCAATGCTTTTTGCCACACAATGTGATGATTTTGGCCCTCTGAGCACCTTCCGGCGCTCATTGCGTGGCTAGCAAGGAGTGTCTTTGGCACTCATTGCGAGTCTCTCCTCTGTGTACTTCAACTTTCCTGCTTTGCAATGATCACCTTTGGCGCTCATCGCGAGGCTCATCACGATGTCTAACAATCAAGCCTCTCCCCCTGTGTACTTTATAGGCCTCGCGCTTCAGCACCTTTGGGGCTCATCGCGTGGCACTCCCCCTCGTGTACTTTAGGGGCCTCGCATTTAGTGTTACTGCCTTGGTGTAAGTGTTACTGCCTTGGTGCCTTGGTGTGTTACTGCCTAGGTGTATGTGTTCGAATAACACATACATGAGGTTTTGGCTCTAGAGAAATCTAAATAGTTAAAGGATTCCTGTAGATCAACAAAAGCTTCTTGTTTGTGAATTAAGCAGCAGACTAACAATATTAGCAGCTATTTATGACCTGAGAATAAGAGCATTTTCAGTGCAAGTCTTCATTATAGTGACTGTGCTAGTACATAGAAGCTGCAACGACATTAATACTTATGGACAAGGGCTGTAACAGAAAAGGGCAAGAAAGGTTTACAAGTAAGGGATGGAAGAGGGAGGGTGGAGGCGACCTGTGCTGAAATCTTACCTGAATCTATAAGCCAATAAATCCCCTGCATTCCTCCAGGTCCCTCCTTCCACTCTAGAATAGATGATAAAGATTAGCAGAAATGAACCCACTTAGTCTTCAAGTCAGCAGAAAGTGTGGAAGTTATAAACATGACATCCTTCAAGCACTATCGGTGTCTAATAAAATAAATTTTACCTAAAATGACTTATGCCCATCGGTTAAACATCTGCTAATGCTAATTTGTTACAAACATCACAAACACCTGACATTTTTCAACAGCTATAGTGGTAGAAAAGTAACTAATACAGGCCACTGAGTAGCCACTGAGTCTTCACATTTCTGACCAAATTTTAACATAAATAGTACCAAAGCAATTCATAGGAAGCATACCTGGAAATTCCAACCTTATGTACTGATAGCAGGACTTGCTGCAAATTATGTACTTAAATAAAAATTCAAACTCAAGCCAATAATTCAAACAACCTCTGCAATAAAGTGACAGTAATTCTTGCCACCCAATTCCTTCCGATTTATATCATCACCTTTTCTTTTTTTTCTTTGCTTGTATAAAAGGTCAGTGCAATTAATGTCCTAAATGCAGACTGTCACAGTCATTTTATTCAGTGTTGACCCTGTTTAGCTGAATAAGGGCCATTGTCATTGTCATGATGGAGTCTACCAATTTGTAATTCTTATGGCCTTTATTTCCTGGTCTTAAGGAACTTTCACAAATAGAATGGGAAGGACAGAAGGTCAAACGAACAATAACCTTTTTTAAACACTGAAATGAATCCTTCTTAAGAAATCAGGCTTTTTGTGATCAAGGCAATATATATACATGTTAAGATAACACATAATTTCTTATTTAGCTCTCTCAAGGTGATGCCTTAATATAATCTATTTGCCTATTGTATTATGGTCATTCAGAAAATGAGGGTAAATACAGAACATTATATTTTTTTAAGGAATGTTTAAAAGTTTAAATAGAATTATGTGATGTTTTGATGGCCATTTAGAATAATCTACCATATGCAAATTTTAGGATGTGGATAACAATACCAGGCCAATATGTTATCAGAGCAGTTGCGTGTCATTTACATTAGACACGTATCAGTGATAACTTCCTACCTAAATATATCATCCCTATTATTATTATTTTTTTGTTTATTCAGGAATATACATCTTTATAGGCAGCAGATATGTAAAAACGTTACCATAAATATATTAGCAGCAACATCATTAGAAAACCTGGGGTCTAGTACACATACAAAAGCCAGAGCCTCCCAAATAAACATGTACTTTTGTCTCTTCCCCAGCATCCAGGTACAGGATATATACATATAATATAATATATTATTAGATTTACTTACAAGACCTTCAATGAGATAAAGATTATTTTCCAGCTTTTTACATGTATCTGTTATAACCCTGATCGTCTGTCCTGTGCAGACAGTGCATGTTACCTAAAACAGGTTCATAAGGGAATGGAGAAGTGTCAGCTAGAGCATGTTACCAAATTTTAATGTATCTCAATTAGCTCTTGTAATCTTAACATGAGCCTGTTATGGTTGGGCATGTATACTGAGATTAGTTACATTTGCATGAAACATATTTTGACTGGCCTCCTGGGGTCGGTAGGAGGGCAACGTGACACGTGCAGGACCGGGAGTAGGGTAAAGTAGGAGTGGCTAGCTGGGGGGCAGGGCCACCTAGAGGATTGGCGCCAGTTTGGCCAGTATGCCCCCAGCTAGCCAAGAATGCAGATCCCACCCACCCATCCCTTATATATATTTGGAACATAGGTGTTAAGTTATTGAAAATTGTAAATATGTGTTCAAAAAATAAAAATAAAATATATATATATATATATATATATATATATATATATATATATATTTATGTATGGAAAATTGGAAAATATGTGTTCAAAAAAAAAAATTGGAAAAGAATCAATACAATAAGTCAAGTATATTACTTTAATCTGTCTACGTTGTTAGCAGTTGTATATGCCTTCATTTTAGGCTGAGTTATGATGTGCCTGTATTTTGTTGTTGTCACAGCGAGGCGGTGGTGAGGGGAGTCGCCGGGACACTGGTAAAGTTAGGGTGATCCTACCCTACGGGGGTACGGATGCTCCATCACGGTAGGCCCTGGACGAGGGTCAGGGCGCAGAGTGTACTGTCTCGGTTCCCAGGCTCCTCCCCTCTCTTGTTTACGTATATTTAATTAATGGGATTGTTATTATTACGTGAACTTGGGTTTACCAATAAACGCTATGGCCAGTATTTCCCCAAACAAGTTGTTGTGTCTAATTATTTATTTATTAAGGGTTTAGGGAGTGTTTTGCCTAACAAAATTATTCAGGGAGCAAGTTATGCCCAAAAATGTCATGCGGACTGTGGCAGAGCGCCCCCTTCTGGCGGGATCAACGCTCTGTTTATCCAACTTTTTATGCTCTTTATGGAGGACTCTGGAGCCTTTGTATGCTTTCACAGGCTTTAATAAGTGGTTGGCATAATATAAATAAACATAGCTTATGGTCAGCATGAAATAAACATCTACTCAAACAGGCTTACTTACTTGCAGGAACACCACTGACTAGCCCTGGGACCGCTAATCGGCCTGCAGGTAAAAACAGTACCTTTTGTATCACAGAGGGGTGGTACCTTTAAGTCCAGTCACTTAGCTGCAATGGATCCTCTTCTGCTTGCAGCGAATGTTCTCCTTTAAATCAGGTGTAGTCACACAGCCTGATCCCACAATGGCAGCTTCACTTGCTGCTCTGGCACACTTGCTTCTCAGTCTCTGGTGCTCTCTTTCTCTCTGGAGCTCACTGGTGCTCGCTCGCTCGCTCTCTGGAGCTCTCTGGTGCTCGCTCGCTCTCTGGAGCTCTCTGGGTCCACACCCAGCCTGAAACCCCCTTGCTGGTTGCTTCAGGAGGCCTTTTAAAGAAACTTCCAGCTGGGCCTGATTACACCTCCAGCTTAACTCCGTAGCTCCTGGTGTAAATAATAATGTCTCAGGGATTAGTCCTCTTCCTAGCGCTGCGTCCACACTGCCCTCTGGGGGCAAACCATCACATCTCCTCCCCCTCAGCTCGACACCATAGGGTTGAGCGACAACGCCGAGAGGCCGTGTATGCCACCATCCTACTGTCCGGCCATTCTTGCGCCAGTAAGACCTTCCCAATAGTGCTGAAGCGTCTGCTTTATCAGCTTTCTCATCTTGAAGCGCTCTCTTCTTCGCACCGCCCGGGACATTGCCCACACATCGTGGGTAGGACACCGGCGCGCCCGTCACTCCGAGTGCCCTCCTCCAGGGACCCTTGAAAAGTACTTGTCGTACTACTGTATGAGAACGCACTTCTCCATACCGTCTCTTCCCTGGGGGTAAATCACAGATATTATGGGTTTCAGTGACCTTATCTTCCACCCGATATATCTTTTCTTCTAGATCCATCATCTCACTCTCGCGGCTCTGACTTATCCTCTTTGAATCATTAATGCGAGGCCTACAGTTTGCCAGTTCACCCTCCATCTTGGCTTCTACTTTCTCTTTTAATTCGTCTGCTAAATGTTCTCTCTTTGCTCTCAACTCTGCAGTCTCTTTAATAGATTTGTGCAGAATTTTATTTTCTTTTTCAATATCTTTCATCCTTGCTTCAGCATCAATTTGAGATCTTTGTCTCACGGAGTTCTCACAAAGCGTCTCTATGATCTTTTCCAGCTGGGATTTCTCCTTCATTAGGTCATCACTCAGATGTTGGCTGCTCTGAATGCTCTGTCTTTGGTTTTCTGTCTCCATTTGCAGGGCCTTTGTGGCGATGTCCTCAGTAGATCCCAGGGCATTTCTTAGCTCCTCTATAGTGCTTAGCAGGGTCTGGTCCTCCTTCTCCAGTTTCAGAAGCCGACTGAATGCCAGCTTATTCACTTCATGTCCAAGCGACTTCTGTGGGGTACCAAGCAGATCACTTAGTCGCTCCCTCCTTACAACCTGATGGGGTTTAGTGTAGGGCTCAAATATCAGAGAGTCAGCTGCCCTCGCCGAGTACAACTCTTGGCCAAATTTTGTGACCTCTTGAGATTGTCGTGCTTTTTTTCTCAGTTCATTCTGTAGGGTCTCCAATTCTCCCCCTGTAGGCTCATCAGTAGCATCCCTTTCAACTTCATTATACAACAGCAACTTCCTGGGCTGTCTTTCTTCCCTCTGTTCCTGGCTCCCTTTATTCCAGGTGCTCCTATTGTCTGGCTGACAATTCTCACCAGAACGTATGAACTTCATACAAGCACCTTGCTTCTGTTCTGGTCCAGGATCCGCTATAGACTCCAAAGCTAGGCCCCCTCTCACGGCTGCGTCTTGCTCTTGGGTCTGTACTTTATCTTTCTCTCTGTGCAGAGTAGGTATATTCTCTGTCTTTGCTAGAAAGAAGCTCTCAGACTCTTGTTTTTCCTGGAATATCTCCAGCTGTTTAGCAACGTCCAGCTGACGACCAACAGATAGGCTAGTATACTTCTTAGTAGCCTCTTGTATCCTGAATTCCTGTACAACATTTTTATTTTCTGTATCCTCGGCCTTCACCCATTTTATTTCTTCTTTTAGTGACTTCTCTAATAGCTTTGCCTCCAAGGCGTTCAGCTTTTCATGAACATTTTCTAAATTTTCTTCTTTAATAGAGTGGTCATTATGGATTACTTGTTGGTCATTGGTTTGTGGCTCAGAGGACTCATTTTCTAATTCTTCAGCTGCGGTTTCATGGTTTGGCACTTGTTCTTCAGAAATGCTTTGGGCAGATGGGTCATGCACTTCTTTTGTTGCCGAGTCACTATTCACAACCTCAGGGTTAGAAGAAGATTCATTTTCTTTCTGGTATGTCTCTACCCCCTGACCATCTTGTCCTGATTCATGTTTATCTCTTTGTTTACCTAAATCTATATCTGGTGTCTTCTGCTCTGTTAATTGCACCTTTGCCAATTTTTCTTCATGAGACTCTTTCTCTCCTGTGCATACAGTCTCAGATAACTGTTCTGATGATACAGTTTCAGCTGATATGGTCTGTGAATCATGAGTGTCCATAACCTGTTCCCCACTATCAGAAGACTCTTTATTTATGGGATGCTCATTAACATGAACAGACATCTCAGGCACTTGGGTTGATTTGGGTGGTTCTGCGATTGACTCATGCATTGCGGACTCTTCTGGCTCGGAAGCCGGTATAGATTCTCCTACCGGTTCATGAGCTTCCTGCGAACATCGTTCTGCATTTAATGTAGCGTCTTGAGTACACAGGTTCTGGAGGTCAGTGTTAGTCTCTTCTGGAGATGCATCACACTGAACCAACTGTCTCTTCATATCAGATGAATTGGCCATTCTCTGTATTTGTGGAGCATGAAATAGCAGCTCCCTCTGTATTACAGTTGCTTTCCTCTGTTTACGGGATTCCTCCATCTCTTGTGGCTGAGAGCTGGAAATGGTGATTTCTCCTTCTCTCTGAGATGCATAATTAGGGAGGAGATCTGGCCTCTCCTGTTTATCCTTGTGCTGCAGCTCCCACACAACGGATTCTTTCAGCTTATACCTGGGAGGACTCCTCCTCTGGTTCCATCTAGGCATCTGTAACTTACTCCTGTAGGAAACTCTGTAGTCTTCCAATGAAGTCTTCCTTCTCCATTCAGGAATATCATTAGGCATCTTCCGGATACCCTTCCTTTTAGTAGTAACTTGCCCATCTGTCTTCTCTTTAGAAAGGCTTCCAGTTACTTCTTTTGTAAAAACACTGGCTTTATTCATTTGTTTGATCTCTTCTTTCTCTGAATCAGAGATCTTTATCAGACACTTTCTTTGTCTAGACACCTCAGGAGTATTCACCCCGGGCAGGTGACTGTGTCTGTCCCTTTTTCCTTGTTCTTGGCTCACAACTTTAGTTGCTTTTAAATCATCATTAGCTTGCTTCAGGGACAAAAGGTCTTTTCCAGACTCCTCTGTCTCTTTTGCCATCTCTTTTTCAGCGGTTTCTGTTATTTTCCCAGCAATCGTGTATGCCGTTTCATCGGTCTCTTTCACCGTGTCAGCTGTTCCTGCAGTCTTTTCCACTTTCTCTGCAGTCTCTGCGCCGGCTCCTGCCGCCTCTGCGCCGGCTCCTGCCGCCTCTGCGCCGGCTCCTGCCGTTTCTGCGCCGGCTCCTGCCGCCTCTGCGCCGGCTCCTGCCGTTTCTGCGCCGGCTCCTGCCGCCTCTGCGCCGGCTCCTGCCGCCTCTGCGCCGGCTCCTGCCGCCTCTGCGCCGGCTCCTCTGTCAGCCCGCCAGTTCCTTGCTTGTCTATCCTTGACAATATCATAAAATGACTTCTCAACGCCAAGCTCCAATGGGGTGTCCATAATATTTGGATGGAAATCTCTCCTTGTCATGCCAGTCACACCTTTCTCGTGTGCTTGAAGTATAGGAGCACTTCTCCGGCTAGCTTGTTGCACCCCCAGCGCCTTTATGCTGGCTGTAAAGTACGCCTTCTGTTCATTCTGGGAGTCGTTCCTCATCCTCTCATCAGGGAACCCGTTCCCTGGCCTGTGGTAGAGATGGGCATGCTCTTCTTCGGTATTCCATCTTCTATTATCAGATTTTTCCCACAGACAGGTAGGGGCCTGTCCAAATTGTGAGACTTCCCCTCTGTACTGTAACTTCTCCTTATTACAACTCAGGTTCTCTTTGTTCTTATATTTCTGGGTTCCCGATTCTCTGTGCTCTGACATCCCGGGTAACTCCAACTCTGGCAAGGATCTCAGCTTTGAGGTCATCATAATTTTCTATCTTTTCTTCATTCAAGCTCAGATAAGCTTTCTGAGCTTCGCCTGTCAAATACGGGGCAATGAGGCTGACCCAGTACCGTTTGTGCCATGCCTCCCTAATGGCTGTTCTCTCAAAAATGGTGAGGTATATGATCACATCATCATCCTCTGTCAGCTCCAAAAGAAGTTCATCGGCTCTAACTCTGGCCGCATCTTTTCTATATTTTTCCAGTATAGCTTCATTCTGGGCTAACTGGATGGCCCACTTTCTATTGTACTCTTGCTGAGCAGCTGTGGCCTCTCTCATGCCGATTATTCTCTCCTCTGCTTGTCGTTGCCACTTCTCTGTGGCCTCTCTCAGGCAGATTATTTCCTCCTCTGCTTGTCGCCGCCACTTCTCTGTGACCTCTCCAAAACATGCAGCAGCACCTCTTAGTTTACCCTCTTTTGCAGCATGGGCTCCGTCCGCTGCAATTACTTTTTGCCATTCCTGCTGACAAGCTCCGCCCACTTTCTGGCGTGTAGTGGCATCTACCAGGGCTTTCACTAGTTCCTCCATGGACATCTTGTAAGGTGGGCTGTCTTCTTAATACAGACAATTTAGCATCCCACTTCTGACACCAACTGTGGCAGAGCGCCCCCTTCTGGTCGGATCAACGCTCTGTTTATCCAACTTTTTATGTTCTTTATGGAGGACTCTGGAGCCTTTGCATGCTTTCACAGGCTTTAATAAGTGGTTGGCATAATATAAATAAACATAGCTTATGGTCAGCATGAAATAAACATCTACTCAAACAGGCTTACTTACTTGCAGGAACGCCACTGACTAGCCCTGGGACCGCTAATCGGCCTGCAGGTAAAAACAGTACCTTTTGTATCACAGAGGGGTGGTACCTTTAAGTCCAGTCACTTAGCTGCAATGGATCCTCTTCTGCTTGCAGCGAATGTTCTCCTTTAAATCAGGTGTAGTCACACAGCCTGATCCCACAATGGCAGCTTCACTTGCTGCTCTGGCACACTTGCTTCTCAGTCTCTGGTGCTCTCTTTCTCTCTGGAGCTCACTGGTGCTCGCTCGCTCTCTGGAGCTCGCTCGCTCTCTGGAGCTCTCTGGGTCCACACCCAGCCTGAAACCCCCTTGCTGGTTGCTTCAGGAGGCCTTTTAAAGAAACTTCCAGCTGGGCCTGATTACACCTCCAGCTTAACTCCGTAGCTCCTGGTGTAAATAATAATGTCTCAGGGATTAGTCCTCTTCCTAGCGCTGCGTCCACACTGGCCTCTGGGGGCAAACTATCACAGGACATACTCGCTGGGCCTTTCACGGGTCAAGAGCCTCATGACCCTCTTTTTATGGGTCCCTTGATGATGGCCATATCACACAGTAAATAAACCCTTGTTCTCTTATATTATAGTTTAGAAAAGAAGTGGAGAAAGTATAAAGTGAGCAAAGAGAGTGAAAGTAAAAATGAATCATAATTTATTAGCCAGAACCATTACATAAAGATATGTGCATATATGCCTAAAGTTGAGACAACATAAAATCCCTCAAGAGAAATGTATATCTTGATATTTATTTATTTTACCAGTAAATGGTGAATATGTAGAAAAAAGGTGGAGAAAAAAGGTGGAATATTTGATGTAATTATAAACAAAGATATATTTAATATCTGAAAACAAAATAGTTTCTAGGACAAAATTTGGTTACTTTTGCACTGGTGCTGTGATCCAAAATGTAGCCCGAGGTAACCTGTTCCCTGGACCATGAATCTTCAAGTATAATGTGTCTAATTTCTGGTCCTTCTCAAAAAGCAGTGTTATGTTCAAGTTATAGAAGAAAGAAAAACACAATGTTGTGATTTTAGTGATCCTATACATTGACAATTGTTTTAATAGATTGTGTATCATTAATATGTATATATTCCTTTGTTTTGTTTTTTGTTTGTTATTCTGTCTCTTACTGTTAAAATTCACCTACCATTAAAATTATAGACTGATCATTTCTTTGTCAGTGGACAAACTTTCAAAATCAGCAGATGATCAAATATGTTTTTTACCTCACTGTATATATATATATATATATATATATATATATATATATATATATATATATATATATTTGTGTGTGTGTTTGTCTTCCCCTTTTTCTCTCTCACTTCCTCCTTCTCTCTCCCCCTCCCTGACTTTCTCTGTCTCTCTCCCTCCCTGTCTCCTGCCTCTCTCCCTGTCTCTCTCTCTCTCTATCCTTCCCTCCTTCTCTGTCTCTTCCTCCCTCTCTCTCCCTTCCATTCTCTCTCTATGTCCCAGTCTCTCTCCCTTGATAATCAATCTAATATGACTCACTGTACAGCTGCATCAGAGGTGTAGCAATGGTAGGGTGCAAGGGGCGCAGCGCCCAGGACGGTACCTCTTTGAGGGCTGCAAAATTGCCCCCATCCGCCACCCGGGGCGATTCGCCCCTCTCGCCCCTCGCAGCCCACCCTTGCTACGTCTCTGATGCAGCTGTGCAAAGAGTCATATTAGATTGATTATCAATTAGCAGCATGTGTCAGCTATAAAAGAGGTCTGACAACTTTGATATGGGGCTTTTCAAACCAACCTGAGGCAGCTACGGTAACAAAGTTTCAAAGAAGCCAGATAGTTGGTGACTACAATTTGAACATGGATAGACGGACACTTCACGGCATAGTAAATGGCACAGCTTCAGAAATTACCCCAAAATTGATTTGGCACCTCTGTGATCCAGTCTCAATAAAAACTGTACATCTTGAGCTTCACAAAGCTGCCATTTATCACGGGTGGACATTCAAAAACCTCTTGTATCCAAGATCAGGGCATAACCTGGTGAAAAGAACAGAAAATCCTAGGAATGGAAAAATATAATCTGGTCTGATGAGTAATTTTGTATTCTATTTCCACATCCAAAAGGAAGTACTTTTGTAGAAAGCCGACAGATGCTTTCAACCCACAATATGTGTTGCTAACTGGTTAACACTGTGGGCGATCCGTAATGGTATGGATGGTATGGCCCGTTTACTGGACCAAGTAACATTACAGTGAAAAACAAAATTCATGTGTGGTTTCATGGACATTCTTCACTCTACAAGCCCCCCCTCATAAAAGCAGCTGCTTTCTTTCTTTGATCTTTCTGAAAGTGGGATATTTCATGTCACAGTGTGTCCTATTTTTCTAAATGATGCAGAAAAAAACTGACTCAAATATTTAACTGATCTAGGGTGTCTTGTTCTTGTCATTCAATAAACAGTAATATAGATGTGTGAGTTGTGCATGTCTGCCAATGAGACCACATTCTACAGTATGCCCTGTGCATTTCCTGTTAGTTTACAAGTGAATTTAAATGACCACTACAGTCCAAGAAAAAGTCATCTGGTTACCAAGGGCCTCATTCAATTGCAATTTGGACAATTGAATAGGGCTCTATATAAGCACACAGCATATTTTTTTTACAGAAGTTTTTAGTTAGTGAAGACCTTGCTTTTGGATAGAAGATAACTAACTAAAAACCTCTGTAAAAAAAATATGCTATGTGCTTATATAGAGCCCTATTCAATTGGCCAAATTGCAATTGAATGAGGCCCCAAGTATGTACCAAACTAACAACATTGGCAGCTATGAACATACATTTTTTTTGATAAAATCTGAATTTTTAAAAATGTTATTTAGGAATAATGTTTTTGTTACTTAACATCCTAAGTGCCTCATTTAAATGTGATTTGACCAACTGAATAAGGCTTGCATTTGAATGAGGCCCTTAAAGTTTACATACATATTGTGCAGTGCTCCTTTAAACAGTTTTTACTTAATATATTTTCATGCCACAAAAAATAAAGAACTTTTGCAATGTCTAAAACATGCTCATTTAAATGCAGTAAAACTAATATTCTTCAACATCTCTGAAAAATGTAATATGTGTTTTAACTTTCTAAAATAGTTTGTCCATTATCCACCTCTTTAAAGGAACATACTTTAAGAATAAGACACTGAAACCCATTTTTCAAAAAGGTTGTTGAATAACTACACAAAAAGAAAAAGGAACACAGAAACAACTTTTACATGCTTAACCTTTATATGCAATGTGTATATTACTTTTTTTATTGTGTGGTTCCTTTTTGTTTTCTGAGTTGATAGATGATTCCTCTGCATTCATATAGCCCTATTAAATTCCCCTAACATGTAAAACAGTAGCCCGTAACGTAGCTCGCAAGACTTGCGGTTATTAAATTGACCCCGTAAATCAAACCGCTTACGATCTGTGGGTTATGAGCAAAAAAAGACTACGGGCGTGGAACTTTGCACCCGTAAATCGTTTGTTCTATCAAACCGGTAACTGCTACGTTACAATTTCGCTATTAAAGTGCAACGAATTTCCAAAGACGCCATAGCAATCAAGCCCCTAAGCCGCAAATGGAGACCAAAACTTCTGTAAAAAAATATGCTATGTGCTTATATAAAACCCTATTCAATTGGCCGAATTGCAATTATAAGGCTGAAACACTGAAAAGGACAATATAAACACACCAGTGCACCTTAAAATATAGGGAAAGCACGGAAAGGCATTACAATTACTTGCACAATAATTCCCAAATAAATAAAAAGCATTTAAAACATTTTTTTTTATCATATGTTGGAATGGTCATGCATATGTCAATATGAAAAGCCATGCTGCAACATGCATAAAGCAATTAAAGACACACTACCTACGGGAGTCAGTGGCACCACAGTTGGTGGTGGCGGAGGCATTGTGGGAGGAGAGGAGGGGCCGGGCTGCTGGTGTCCCAGGGATGCCTTAGCAGTAGAGGAGGCGGGCTGAAGACATATGCTATCCTTAGCAGCCCGGCCAGATAGGATTCTGTCATAAGATGGTGCCTCCTCTCCTCCCTATTGTGCCTTGCCAGGCTGCACATGAGCTCGGCATGATTGGCGGAGATGCTAGTCTGGATCCCCTGTAGACAGTCCAGTTGCTGTCTCATAAGGGCCAGCCTCTCCGCCTGTGCAGCCTGGCTTGGTGGTGGCAGTGGTAGTGGGGATATAGGTCTGTGGGGCATTGCTGGGTGAGGAGGTGACAGTGATGGAGTGGGGAGGGTCTGGGGCCTGTCTGGAGTCTGGGTTCAAGCTGGTGGGGGTGTGCTTGGTGATGGTGGTGGCCGGGCCAGCGCACTGCTTTGTGGGGAAGGAGGTGGTGGGTGGCTGGCTGTGTAGGTCCAGTTGGGGGGCCCTGGCGAAATCTTTAGTCTTTGGATCAAATCCAAAGCCGGTGACCCCACCACCCAAATGACCTCCTCCTCTGATCCAGGGCCCTCTGATCCTCTTCTTTCCTCCTCCTGGGCGGGGACTTGCTCTTCCCCATCCTGCTGTCTTGGAGCCGATGCCTCCGCCTCTGGCTCACCACTGGACCCAGACCTCCTCGTGGATGCTGATAGATAGAAACTAAAGGTATATGTCATTCACTCAGATTAGCTATCATATTGATTTGATCTATTCTTTGGTTTATGGTCTTGATCGTTCTTGGCTTCTAACGTTATCTTGATTCCGGCTGTGTTTTGTAACTGCATAGGCTGCAATAGGCACACCAATAAATGGACTCTCTGTTGCTTGAATACTATTGTTGTGCCCAGGAGTGATTTGTCAGCTTCATGGATTTACTGACGCATCCATCAATCCCTTGTTAATTGCATGGAGCTGACATGTCAGTGTCCTTGTTGGACATCATGTACATGTGTAGTGTGTGTTATGCACATGTGGTGGCATGTTGGTGTATGTGATATTCACCTGATATGGAGGCTGGGTCTTGCTGGGCCACCGGGCCTGAAGCTCCAGCAGTGGGCAACGGTCTCAGAAGGTGCCTGGTGACCCTCTCCCACCATTATAGGTCACTCTGCGGTCCTGGTCCTTCCTCCTCCTCACTGTGGCTTGGCCCTGATGGCATCAAATTGGTGCTTTACAGACCTCACATCCCTTGGCGCTGTGCCTGTCGCAGTAACCTCTGCCGCTACCTTCTTCCAAGCCTGAGCCCTGGCTTAACTTAACTTAAGAATAATGGGGCTGCCACAGATAGCACCAAAGAGGACCACATTCTCCCAGTGCATATAATTGTGGGCCTGTGCTTGCCCTTAGCCTCTTGCCCTCTCGATTGTGGACAGGGACCCTTGCCCCCTGACCTGTTCCTGGGGCCTGTCCCTTCCCCAAACTACTACCCCTCTGTTTCTCTCCTAAGAGTGCCTGACGCTTGGGCTCCCCTTCAGCCACTCACCTCTGTACTCTCCTCCTCTCCCTCCTCCTCCTCCTCTACCTTCTCCTCTCCCTCCACTCCTCCCTCCTCCTCTTACACCTCACTCCTCACCTCTACTCCCCATGGCCACCTCTCCCTCCTCTCTCTCCTTCTCCACTCTGCTCCTCCCCAACTGTCTCCTCCCTCCATTATATCCCAAAATTAACTATGTTATACCGCAATTGGATAGTTACGGCTGATCGTGGCACGTCTGTCCCCTTAACAGTTTGCGTGCAAGGAAACGATTTACAGGCTTATGTCTTAAGCCCGTAACTCGCACCCTGCTCGATATTTAATAGCTCTGTAACTCTGCCAAATTTCAAGCCCACAGCCGTTGCGGGTCTCACATTGCACTTACGGCTTGGAATTTAATGGGGCTGATAGTCTCATTCAACCCCAGCAACATGATCAACAGAACCCAAAATGGTGGATTCACCTGCAACATACTTAATATGTATATAAAGGGTAATAAATGATGGGCTATATTATTTACATTCCATATGCCTATTTTCAATTTGCCTCTTTTCAAGAGTAATTATTCACAAGAATATATTTGAATGATCACTATTTTTAAAATCTACTGTTTTTATGAACTGCACTCAAAAATATGCATGTTTTTAGAATGTAAAAAAATAATACTGCATCTAATATATTACCTTTTATATGAAAATATGCTACCGTTTTGGCTTTAGTAAATCAATTGAGTAGGGAGGAGCCTTTGAATATACATGAAGTGTCTGCACAACTGGAATATGGCAGCTACCAGTGTTCTCTGCAGAACTAAATGGATGTTTATAAGTTTACAAGGACACACCCACTGATAAAGTAACAGACAGCAAGGAAACAAGGAAAAAGCTAAATGGAACCATGTAGTAGAGAATAATTGCATATAAAAGTTGCAACATATTGTGCTTATTTATATTACTTTCTAAAAAAATCCTCATTATCATGTTTGCTTATTCAAAAACAATCTATTAACACTTTATCATATAGGGCTATAGTGGTGTTTAAATATAACAATATTTCTCCATAGATATTTCTATATAATAAAAATGTGCTAACTGATTGTTAATCAGTGGTTATCTGTGGGCATTAAACCTAATAATAGTTGAAGGAAACAAACTATATAATCGGTTATCCATCCTTCTAACATGACCTCTGACACTATTTTGCATTTGCCCACTCTGCTGTCTATTACACCCTGCCCTTCCAGTTTTACTCTCCTGTCTGTTTTATGTCGCCTCCTGTACTGCTAGGTGGTAAATAAGCAAAAACATTCTAGGAAAGGTCTTCAAGGTCAAAACAGGTCATCAACAATACGTTGTGTACAATGTGTTACAAATGAGGGATTTCATTGCTGTAAGTCTCCTGAGGATTCATGCAATTTGTTCCCTGCCAGTTGAGTAATCCTGATTTACATATATGCCTGGCACTCTGAAAGCTTGGCTACAACTGCAAGAGACTGAATCAGACCACGCTTCCCATTTCACCATTGATTTTGTATTCATTTAATATCCTTTGACGATCAATAAAAACAATTTTAAGTTAAAACCCTGTTTAAGTCATTTTTTTTGTTCTCTTTCCTGTAGGAATTATTTGTCTAGGAGTGGTTGGAATCTATATTTATTGGCATCTTGGTTTAAAAAGGGTTTCTACTTCCCAGGGGAAATGCACAAACAGGCTTATTTTAGATTTTATTGTGTGCTTTATCAATGTACTCTAGAACAGAAGCCAGACAATCAGCCAGCTCTGCAGCCACTGAAAAGGAGTGTTTGATAGCATCTGTGTTTGAAAGCTATAGTCAATTTTGTTGTGCAACCAATTTAAAGCATGAAGCACTACCCAATGATTACTCTCTATACCTAATATCCATATTCAGTATACTATGAATGGACTTCCTACCTCTAGATAGTTTTTATCCTATTTGTTTTGATGGACTTAATTCTCCATCATGACCTGGGAATATTGAATTAGGACTTGGCACCATCAGAAATGGTGTGCTTTGGGAGCATCCTTCTACACCTTGGAGTTGACTTATGAAAGTTCAAATTTACATGCAAACATTTTAGCACTTGCCTTTATTGCTAGAAGATCTTTCTATCATGTGATGAGCTTCTGGGAAACATAGAACATGACTTTAACTGTGACAGTCCAGGACTCAACTGTTGTCTAATTGGCTCTAATTGAGCAGGATCTTGAACTTTTGATCCAATTATCTCACAGAACACTGACAAAAATGTGTTGTCAAAGGCAGCTTCCAACTCCACGAACATGGAGGAGTAAGTGACAAACAATCACAAACATAGCCAGCAATGAGTTTGAAGCATACAATCTAGAATATACAGATAGCAGGTATGATGGGTCTAGTTAGAATGGGAGGTCTTCTGTCTTAATTGCACATAACCGAGTGTTCAAATGTTATAACTTGCAGATAATGTGAATTATACTTGCTAATACTCATGAAGTAGATTGATACAATACATACATATCATCTTGTGTAAACTCAGGGTTATGCAATGAGTGAGTTAACATTTTCCAACTACATACAAAGTTATATATGTTCAAATATATTTCTTCAAAGTAATCAATGTGTATCATATTATATCTGTGGATCTTGTGATGTTGGTGACGTTTGCAATGTTGGTCACACTTTTGTGTCCTTCGCAAAGCAAGGGACGCAACTGCGAACTTTGCAAAGCGAGGCGAGCAGTTGTGCCAAGCAACTGCGCTCATTTCAGGGCTCGCGATGAGAGCCGGATATGCTCATCGCGAGGCCCAAAGGGGTTGCATCACCTCCAGCTGCAATGAGCGCCATAGGAGCTCATTGCCATGCCCGCAGGGCTTGCATCACCCCCAGTACCTGGTTCCTGCCAGAAGCTGAAGGATGTACATGGATGCAACCCTGACGGCAGAGCCGCACTCACCGTCTCCTCCTCTGCGACTCCTGTCCTCCGGACGGAATAATTTTCTGGATTAAGCCGCGCATCACGCAGGCGCGATACACATGCACAATACATGGCTTGATGCAGAAAGTTGTTCCGGACGGAGTATGGGAGCGTCAGAGGAGGTGAGTGCGGCGCTGCTGGCAGGGTTGCATCCAGGTATGAGACACAGGGGAGTGACAGAAGGGGGAAAGGAGTCAAGCGATAGAGAGGAGGAGGAATGGAGAGACAAGGGAGGGAGGAGGGGAAGGAGACACAGGGGAGGTAGAGGGGGAAAGGAGACACAAGGGGAAAAAGGGAGAGGGGGAAAGGAGGAACAGGAGAGAGAGAGGGGGGAAGGAGACACAAAGGAGGGAGATGGGAGAAAGGCGACACAGTGGAGGGAGATTGGGGGAAATGAGACACAGCGGAGGGAGAGGGGGTAGGTAGAGGGGGGAAGGAGGAACAGGAGAGGGAGAGGGGGAAAGGAGACACAGGGAAGGGAGAGGGGGGAAGGGAGAGGGGGAAAGGAGACATGAGGGGGAAAAAGGCGAGGGGGAATGGGGACACAGGGGGAAAGGGAGAGAGGGAGAGGGGGAACAGGAGAGGAAGTGATGGGGGAAAGAAGACACAGGGGAGGGAGATGAAGGGGGAAAAGAGACACGGGAGGGAAAGGGGGAAGAAGACACAGAGGAGGGAGAGGGTGGAAAGGAGACACAGGTGAGGGAGAGGGGGAAATGAGACACAGGGGAGGGGAAAGGTGACACAGGGGAGGGAGAGGTGGGGAAAAGACACAGGGCGGGTTGGCCAAGACAAGTGACAAGTGGCGGGTTGGCTAAGGCTCAGAGGAGCAAAAGCCTCACATTGTGTGGTAAACAGCATTGCCAGCCTTACATTTAATTCCCGTCATTTTTGACAGGCAATTTTCTAGTTTGTAATAGAAACGGTGTGCGTTATAATGTTTTATAGCTCATACTTTAGCGGCCAGAAGTTCAAAATTCAATCATCACAACTTCGCCAAATATAAACATGACAAATGCTAAATTGCTACATTATAGTATAACTGGTGCATCACTGGATTGGCTAATACTAACATAAACATTAGGTGGAATCATGCACATGGGTTGTGAGTGATGTTTTAGTTTCTGAAACATTAGCTATACATTTTTAATTTTCAAACATATTTTTTTTAGAGATATATATTTTTAATTATTTTTAATTGAACACAAATGTCAAATAATTGTAAATATGTTTCCACATTGATTTTTATAGTAGGTTTAACAACCTGTGCTAATGTTTATGCTTGGGAAAGAAAATGGACATGGTTCTCCTTAAATAAATGTATTTTTATTAGATGTATACATAAAGTATTTGTGTGGTGTGAAAAAGGTCACATTCCACAGCACTTACTACCATAAAACTTTGACATCTTTATGTATAGTGTAGGAATAACAGCATAACACAAAGAAAATCATATACAAAAGACAAGTGATTTTTTTTTGTTGAGTGCTTTTTATATGAGAGTCATCTACATAACAATCTAGGATTCTGTATACAACTGTGTGGACTGAGAAAGTCGTGCAGCCTTTTAATCTGCCACTTTACATAAATGCCAAGCTTTAAGCTGCTCAAGTTCACACTTTAGTACCTAGGAAACTATTTTGTATTTAATAGCTTAATGTCTGAAGATCCTAGGGTTTTTGAAGTGCATCTTTCTTTCTTTTTTTTCATACATGTGTTGTCAAAGCAACCCATCTCAATTGTAATTGTCAGTCACTGTAACTCCTGGAGTAATGTCTGTGTGCTGTTTGTATAATACACAACCAGATTAAAAGAATAGTCACTTTGAAGGTGATACAACACATATGCAGCACCTTAATTAAGTGTCTCTTTTGAACTGTAGATGCGGAAAATGATCTGCAATGACACAGCTACATTACAATAGCATTGTGGTGATATAATTATGTGTCTGTATTGATGACGCGGAGGCTGCACAGGCTTCCTGGGTCAGCCCGCAGCGTCGCGTGACTCAGCGGAGCATGTAAGGCTGCATCAGCCAATCAGAAGCTTCTGGTGCGGGACTTCCGCCGCATTCACGCCGGGAGTCAGTTCGGTGCGGTCTCCATGGAAAATCCCTCCCCCACCCTAATTTAATTGTATGTAAAAAGTTGTTATGGTATTGTTATGCAAAAAGAAAGAGGAAGAGTGTTATTGGAGAAGTGGCAATTTTTCTTATGATGTATGGTTGTATTGTTGGCTAGGCAGGAGGTGAGTTGCACGGCCCATTGGCCTAAGTGGGCGTGGCCCTACCTCACAGGGCGTGCTTAATATAAGCATTGGGGCTTTGGGCAGGGCCCAAGGCGTGAGGTCACTGTCTGTGGCCGGGCTCCTCCCCCTTTATGTTAATATGTTAATATGTATAATATATACAGGTTTTTAAGTTATGTTAAAATAGTTAATTTATAATAAAGCTGTGGCCCGTGTTTTCTCCCAAAAAATCGATGTGGTGTCAATCATTTTATATAAGCCTAAATGGATCATGCTTTGGTCATGCTATGTTATACTGTGTGCACATGCACAGAAATTAAATATTTTCTGAACTGACCAATGAATTAACAAGTCTCCTACCTACCCCCTAGTTACACTCTTCAGTAGATAATACAATTATTAGAAGACTCCCACGCAGTCCCTAAGCCAACAGGAAGTGTGGTAGAAGCAAACACGGCATCTTTCAGGCACATGTGGTATCTACCAAAACAAAGATTTTACTTAAAAATGCTTTTATGCCCATGGTCTACACAGCAGCTTATTATGAATTTGTTCACAAAATTCAAAAAGGTTAGATGTCTTTTCCTAATCTATAGAGGTTTTTTTTATTAGCCTAGAGCAGCAAATTTTTAGGGGGTAGTAATCTGCTTAAAATTGCCAACACATTGTTATGGAGAAGCGTGTTCATATGCACAGAAATTTCTTTATACAGTGACATTTCTATCCATGAGTGCATCTGATATTTTCAAGTATATACTGTACATATGGCCACTTGTATTTATAACTATATATTTAAACAAATCCTGAAATAAGGGCATAGCAAGGAAAAATGAGGAGGACACAACATTTGAATGGACCTAGGGCAGCATAAAGCCAAAATACACCCATGATTAGAGGTAATCATGAATTCACATGGATTATGGGTATTATGGGAAGTCCATTCTTCAAACCAAAACCAATACTACCAAAGTTGTTAATTGTCAATGATTCTTGATGCAAAAATAATATTATTTGTATTATTCATATGCTAAATGCTGATGGATTTATAAATACTAAGTAAATTCTAGGCTAAGCAGAACATTATTTTTAAAATTGCTATTAATGTTTGGTGCAACGTTCAAAAAGTGTGATTCATTTAAATATTTATGTTTTAAAACTTTTTTTTCACCACTCGCCTCTGCCATCCCCTCATGGGTAACGTTCTTCCCCAATAAATTGGGAAAATTTTACTGTGTAAAAAAGCTACAAAGCTGGTGGCAGACGTATTTCTGTCCTGCTGTGAGCTTTCTCAGACTATAGATAAGATAATCAGAAACAGCGAGAGGTATTTTAGAGTGTGATACTCTTTTAAAAACATCAATATCATTGATTAGGTTGTCTTGGTAAGGCTTTAATAATTATATATAAGTTGAAATCTTTCAGTAGCACTAAGATAATTAGATAGGTGGAGAGGGGTACAGCAGTGACTATTAATAAGGTAAACTGTGTTTTTAAATTATATTTTCTGACTAAAGCTTTACTGCTGTTTGCACATGTATTTGTGTAAGTTAATTAATGGTGAACTCAAAAATAAATTTCACATGACAAGTGCTTCAACTGGCCATTTAATGGAGAAATAGAGGTGAACGACCTATGAACAGAATTACCTCACATTCTAAATTCAGTTTTGTCAGTATTTTTTTTTAAAACAAGCAATTGCAGAAATACAAATGTTGTGTCCCTTAAGTAATCACATATTATAGAATTCACTGTGTTTTTTAAATGATTTATTACATTTTATTTCTAGCTAATAGCGATTGGTCTCCACGTACTAGTGTTTGTGTTAAACTAGCCCATATATCCAATTTTATTATACTAGACATTGTTTACTAACATGGCATTTATGAACCTCTTTTTTTGTGTAATAAAATAGGTAGGAATATCTGGCAAAAAAAACACTAATAGAGGAAACTTCAGAATCAATTGCTGTTGGTATTGTAGGGTTCCTTGGTGGCCCAGTGGTTGGGATGCAGGTGCTTTCACCACAGCATCATGGGTTTGAATGCAGCCAGGGAACCAAGAGGTCACACTGCCACGTACTTGGATGGGAGACCACTCACTTTCCTCTCTCTCTTCCTCCCTTCTCTTTCTCTCACTCTCTCTCCTTTACCTCTCTCTGTCTCCCTCTCTCTCTTTCTTTTTTCCTCCCTCTTTCTCCCTATTTCTCTCTCCCTCTTTCCTTCTCTTTCTCTCCCTCTCTCCCCCTCTTTCTATCTCTCTCTGTCTTTCTCTACCTCTCTATCTCCCCTATCTTCCTCTCCACCCTCTGTCTCTCTCTTTCCTTCCCTCTCCCCTCACTCTCTCTCCCTCTTCCCCTCTTTTTCTCTTCCTCTCTCTCCCTATTTTTCTCTATCCCTCTTCCCCTTTCTCTCTTCCTCACTCTCTCCCTATTTCTCTCTATCCCTCTTCTCCCTCCCCACACTTTCTCTGTCTCTCACCCCCTCTCACTGTCCCCACTCTCTAACCCTCCCTCTCTTTCTCTTCCTCTCTCTCACCCTCTCTGTTTCACCCCCTTCTCTCTCCCCTCTCTCTTCCCCTTTCTCTCTCTTCTACTCTCCCTCCCTCTCTATGCCACTCCCTCTTCCTCACTCTCCCCCTTTCTCTCCCTATCGTCCCTCCCTCTTTCTATGTTTCTCTCTCCCTCTCTCTCTATCTCTCCCCCCACTCCCTCACCATATTTCTCTCCCTCCCTCTTTCCCTTTCTTTCTCTCCCTATTTCTATCTCTCCCTCTCTCCCTCTCCCACCCTCTCTTTCACTCCCCTCTCTTCCTCTTTCTCTGTCTGTCCCCCTCTCTCTATCTCTCTCTCGCCCTCTCGCTTTCTCTCCGCCTCTCTCCCTCTTTCTTCTCCCCTGTCTCCCCCATTCCTCCCTTACCCCTCTCTCTCCCACTCTCTCTCCTTCCACCCTTTCCCTCTTCTCCCTCTCTCTCCCTTCCCTCTCTCTCCCTCTTCTCTCTCCATCTCTAATTCTCTCTCTTTCACCCTCTCTTTCACTCTCTCTCCTACTCTCCACCCACTCCCTCACTATATTTCTCTTCCTCCCTCTTTCCCCCTTTTTCTCTCCCTCTCTTTTCCTATTTCTATCTCTCCCTCTTTACCTCTCACTCTCTTTCCCTCTCTCCCCACCCTCTTTCTCTTGATCTCTCTCTCCTATTCTCCCTCCCTCACTCTCTCTCTCCCTCTTCCCCTCCCTTTCTCTTTCTCTGACTGTCATCCTCTCTATCTCTCTCCTTCTCTCTGCTTTTCTCTTCCTGTCTCTCATCTTCTCTTTCTCCCCTCTCTCCTTTCTTCCTCTTTCTCCCCCTCTCTCTTCATTTCCCCTCTCTCTCCCTCTCTCTTCTTCCCCCCTCCTCTATCCCCCTTCCTCTTCCTCTCTATCCCCCTCTCTCTTCTTCCCTCCTCTCTCCCTCTTTCTCTCTCTTCTTTCCCCCCTTCCTTCTCTGTTCTCCTCCCTCTTCCTCTCTCTCCTCCTTCTCTCTCCTTCCCCCTGTATCCTCCACTCTCTTCCTCTCTTTCACTCTCTCTCCCCACTCTCTCTCTATCCCTCTTCTCCCTCTCTCTTCCCTTATTTCTCTCTCTTCCCTTCCTTTTCCCTCCATCTCTCTCTCCCTCTTTCTCTCCCCCTCTGTCTCTCAACCTCACCCTCTCTCCCTATTCTCTCTTTCTCACCCTCTCTCCCTCTCACACACAAGTACACTGCCTTGCAAAATTATTCTAGTATAAAGTCTAAGTTGGTGAAGTGAAATGAGAAAAACATATACATAAAACTATTTTTTAGAAATAGAAAACAGAAAATTGGCATGTGCGTATGTATTCACCCCCTTTGTTATGAAGTCCATAAAAAGCTCTGGTGCCACCAATAACCTTCAGAAGTCACATAATTAGTGAAACGGTGTCCACCTGTGTGCAATCTAAGTGTCACATGATCTGTCATTACATATACAAACCTTTTTTGAAAGGCCCCAGAGGATGCAACACCTAAACAAGAGGCACCACTAACCAAACACTGCCATTAAGACCAAGGAACTCTCCAAACAAGTAAGGGGCAATGTTGTTGAGAAGTACAAGTCAGGGTTAGGTTATATAAAAATTATCCAAATATTTGATGATGTCCAGGAGCACCATCAAATCTATCATAAACAAATGGAAAGAGTATGGCACAACAGCAAACCTGCCAAGAGACGGCCGTCCACCAAAACTCATGGACCGGGCAAGGAGGGCCTTAATTAGAGAGGCAGCACAGAGACTCACGGTAACCCTGGAGGAGCTGCATTTTTCCCCAGCAGAGACTGGAGTATCTGTATATAGGACGACAATAAGCCGTGCGCTCCAGTGACCAGAAGAAAGCCATTACTTTCAGCAAAAAAACAAAATGGCATGTTTTGAGATTGCGAAAAGGCATGTGGGAGACTCCCAAAATGTATGGAGGAGAGTGCTCTGGTCTGATGAGACTAAAATTGTACTTTTCATCCATCAAAGAAAACGCTATGTCTGGCGCAAACCCAACACATCACATCACCCAAAGAACACCATCCCCACAGTGAAACATGGTGGCGGCAGCATCAAGCTGTGGGGATGTTTTTCAGCAGCTGGGACTGGGAAACTGATCAGAGTTGAGGGAAAGATGGATGGTGCTTAATACAGGGATATTCTTGAGCAAAACCTGTACCACTCTGTGCGTGCTAATGACCTTTTTCTTTCTACAACTCTTGTCACCTCCTCTCATGCTTGCCTTCAGGACTTTTCTCATGCTGCCCCTATTATCTGGAACTCCTTGCCTTGCTCCCCCAGATTGTCCTCCTGTCTCAAAACATTCAAAAACTCACTAAAAACGCATCTCTTTAAAGAAGCGTATCACCTTCCACCCTAACACACTCTCACCTCTCTCTCCCTCCTTTACCACACACAATACCTTTAGGTTATAAGTCTGCGAGTTTCAATCCTGCAGGGTGCTTTGGGGAAAGCACCATGGACACTGGACTCGAGGCTCAAAGACAGGACCCTCCATGCTTTGTTATGTTTGATTTGTATTTACCTTTGCCTGGAACTTATCTTGTGTACGGAATATGTCGGCGCGTTATAAATAAACAATAATATATATATATATATATATATATATATATGTGTGTATAATTTTTTAATGGTTTCATTATATGGTTAACAGACATTATAAAAAAAGCTATTAACATGTGGTACTGATGGCAATGCATAGGCATGTTACAATTTGGCTGGGTTTGTTGTTATTATACATCAAATGAGCAGAATCTTAATACATCCAAATTTAGTATCTTGTTTTTTACATGCAATTGTGCATGTACCAATGGAAACAGCTAGACTGCCCATGCTTGACCGCTAGAACATGCATGCCGTACTCTGTGATGTGTAAAGGTTTGGATACATAAGGAGTTGGATACATAATGCTACATCGGGCACTATTGAAAAGATTTAGTCCATTGCATGCATGTACATTGTAGCACGGATGCATGATGTGCTGCAATAGGTCACAGATGAATTCCTCCCATGGTGTTTGCTGATTCTTCAATGCATAGATGTTTACTAAATAAACATTCATTTCAATTTCAGGTTGAAGGTGAAATTGATTTGGGTGAATATGGATTCTTTTTTGGTTGGAGTATGGCACCTTATCCTCACGTATAGAAACTGTGCAGTTCCAAACCACTTGCAGTTTTAAAATTAATTAGCATTTTCAATGTTCTAATTGTTTTAATTAACACCAACTCAATTTTGCAAAATAATTGATTCTAAGACCTTTGAGAGAGCACTTGCCATGCACCTAATTTTCCTCCAGCTGACTTGG
This sequence comes from Discoglossus pictus, assembly GCA_027410445.1. Taxonomy (NCBI): domain Eukaryota; kingdom Metazoa; phylum Chordata; class Amphibia; order Anura; family Alytidae; genus Discoglossus; species Discoglossus pictus. The sequence goes on along the minus strand of CM050165.1, from coordinate 102,323,530 downwards.
AATCACTTTCTTTACAGTACACAGTGAGTTATGAGCCATTCAGAGCAGGTATTATTACTTCCATCCACTTTATCTATTATACCTTCCTGCACTGGTTCTGGATAATTTCCCAACAAAAAGAGCACATCTAACTCTATATAAAAATGTGCTAAAATTTGATTGCTCTCTTAAATCAAGAACAAAGCCCATGTTGTAAATGAGCATAGGTTTACAGTTTCACCATTGTATAGTCAAGAGTATGTCTTGAAGTGCCTTTACAACTATGTGAAGACGTATGTTCTCATTTCTATTTATAAAGGGATGTGCCTGTATGTGTTTGTAATAAAACCAAATGCTAGCTTTCGTATGTGTGTCTTGTCTTTGGGATTAAATTGTTCTGCATTCTTTTTTATGTCTTTCATAACTGTTACAATCATTTTTACATGAATACTTTGGAAAAAATGTATGTGAAATATTTTGCTTTATTTTCCCACAAATACTGCTCAGTACAACTTGCAATAGAATATGCCAAGGCGATGTCAATGTTGGGTTTGGAGCCATCCACAAAGCTGTATAACTTGTCATGGTGAAGGGACATGTGTACCTCAATTAAGCGGTGAGCTATAGCATGTAGGGTTACCCATGATTAGCAGATCATAGCAGAGAGGTCAGACAAATTGGAGTCCACTGGACAAGAAACTGGCAACCCACTCCAGTATCTTTGCCAATAAACTTTTCAGTGTTAAGGAGAGTCAGACATGATTTAACAACAACAAAGATATGAAATTGTCGTAATTACGAGATTGTTGGTAACGCTCAGGAATGTTAAGGGTGTTTTGCATGACTTAGCGCTAAGGACCCTCATTGCAGGGCTCGCGATGAGAACCACAGGACATTGGCTCGCACAACTCTCACCCCGTGCTCGCGATCAGCGCAGCAAGACTTTGGCCTGCAGAACTCTAACCCCCAGCTGCAATGAGCGCCGTTGGCGCTCAGCGCGAGGCCCGCACACAGCTGTCCCCCCTTTGGGGTCCTGGAGGCTGGCACCCACAGTGACATCCAGCACCACCAGCACACAATGACTAACGTGTCTCCACCTCCTCCCTATAACACAGAGGAAGGCTGTCCGGAGGGGAGAGCGGCGCTATGGCTCTATCTACAGCCGGGCTCAGGTCCGTACTGCTGGTGCTCCTGTCCCTGGGACTCACCCTGGCAGGCATGACTCTAACCCCCGGTTGCAATCTCTCCCCCCTTTGCTCTGTCACCCCAAGGCTGCAATGTGCCCCCCTTTGCTCTCTAAGGGTTTATCGCGAGGCCTTCACAAATCTCACCCGCTGACCCCCGGCTGTGCGAGGCCCTCAAGACTCAGAGGGCCACATCTGTCCCCCCTTTGCTCTCTACCTGCTCATTCATTGGTGGTTCAGCAAACAATGAAGGAGCAGGTACAGGGAAAAGGAGGGACAGAGGGAGCATCTGTGGGGCAGGGTGGAAGTAAGGAGAACACAGAAGGAGGTAGAGGGGGGAAGAGAGACATGGGAGGGAGAGAGGGGGGAAAAGAGACAGGGGAGGTACAGATGGGAGGGAGAGAGGGAGAAAAGAGAGATGGGGAGGGAAAGAGGGGTGAAAGAGAGATAAGGGAGGGAGAGAGGGGGGAAAGAGAGACAAGGGAGGGAGAGAGGGGGGAAAGAGAGACAGGGGAGGGAGAGATGGATGAGACACAGGGGAGGGGGCGGGGACTATTTATAAAACTCCATCATGCCTTCATTTTTGACGGGCAAGTCACTAGTTTATATACACATATATTTGTTATGTAAGTATAATTAGTTGCATTAATGTAAAAGTTTTGTGTGCTGTATAATGATATTCATTGCACCTTATGGCCCTTATTTAATTCCAAGGCCGTAATTAAATGGAGTTACACATTTTTTACATATATAGATGTCTTTAATTGACTCAAGCATAAATAGCATTTTAGGGCATGATCAATAAAGCAAGCCTGTAAGTTACATTTTCAACACAGCCAATAGTAAATGAGACGTCATCATGACGCCAGTAAAACATGGAATTTAAACTACAATTAGTGTTTAGAAATACAATTTGCAATCGGACTGGTAATCCAGAAATGTAGAAATCAATAAAAATCAATAAATTAACTGTTCTAGTCCATGCGGGTTCCATGATATGTTTTAACTTCTTGATTCCTGGGATTGATATAACATGGAAATAAAACATAAAAAATAATACTTTTTTATTGCAGAAATGCACGCTTAAGACTGCTGTGCAATTAATTCTAATGCCTTTCATTGCTTTCCATTATGTTTTAGTACAGCAGTGTGTGTTTATTTGCTTTTGCAGTGCTATGAACAGGTGTTTAACCCACTTGCGAGTCCTATCTAGTACTCGTAGAATTTTTGGATAAATTTGTCATTTACGGGTTTGAAGGCAATTTCAGGCTTGTTGAATTGTTGTAATTGAATATGGATTTTGTGTCTTTAACACTGGTAACATTTACGGGCATGAAACATCAAAGGAGGATATAGGACAGAGTTACGTTTTTGACAACTGCATGATGTCAAGATCCCCCTGACCACCCTTTCTGTATTTTATAGTATGGTTTATAGTTATTGAATATGTTATTTTATGCTATGCTATGTTATGTTCTGTTGATTGCTGTATGTTTAATTGTGTCCAGTTGATAAGGAGTTAACTGGCAGCTAGAATGTTATGAGGTAGCCAGTAACTGACAGTTGAGATGGTTATGTAATGTATGTTTCTGAATGCAGTCTGTGATGCTCCTAAATAAGGGGTGGTAACTGCGAAGAGAATGGCTGCCCTGGTCCTATACAAGTAATGAAGTGTGTGTATGCTCCTAAATCAAGGTTGGTAACTGAGAAGAGAATGGCTGACCTGTCTTGTACAAGTAATGAAGTGTGTGTGTATGCTCATAAATAAAGGGAGGTAACTGAGATATCTAGAAAATATATGTATGTGACAGCATTCCTAGAGAAGATACTGCTGGGGTGGATGTTAAGATGTGATCACGCCTTGCAATAGAAAATCCAGAAGACACACAAATTGTTACATTGTGTTAGCAGTTCAAGTTTAAATATTCACCCATTGAACTTGAAGTTTCCACAACAATAAAAGCAGTTCCTGATTTATAAGGCTGAGCCTGCGTTTATATTTTTAAATGCTGCATCTGATTAAGGGCATTTCAGAGACATCAGCTGTCTTGGTGAAGGGGAATAAAAGAACCTGAAACATCTGCTGGGTAGGTTTGGCCATAACAGCCTTATCAAGCTTGACAAGAAGAAAGCAGATCGTAACAACAGTGCTTTTGAGCCTGTAACTCGCAATTGGAATGCGAGTAGCTAAATGTAGCCAATTGAATATCAGTAACACTTACAGGTTCCCTTTCAGGCTCAAGTAATTGCGATTTGGACAATTGAATAGGGGCCTCTTTGTTAAATAAAGTGCTCCTTTGCTGCTTGGGAGATGAACCACCAGCTATACAGCCTTTTTAAATTGCTATTTGGCCAATTGAATAGGGCTCTATATAAGCACATAGCATTTTTTTTTTTACAGAAGTTTATAGTTAGTGAACTTCTATGCAAAAGCAAGGTCTTCACCAACTATAAACTTATGTAAAAAAGATATGCTGTGTGCTTATATAGAGCCCTATTCAATTGGCTGAATCACAATTTAATAAGGCTGATAGTAGCTTTACCACTACCGAAATGTAACAACAGAGTGGATGGTTTCACACGCTACAGTGACATTGTAGCTTAAAAAAGTGGAGGAAGATATCAGTGAGGGAGAAGGTGAGAGGCAAAATGTCTGCTCCTTTACTGAACAATATAAATGGCAAATTAAGGCAAGTAAACACAAGATATCTTATATAATTCACTTAAATGGGTATGGAAAGTATAGAAGAGATTAATTTTAATTCAATGTAAAAAATTTACAGAGCATATGAAATGTCTGCCGTGTGCATTTTTGTATGCATTATTATATGGGGAAAAACTGAAATTGCCTTAACTCAGCCTCTTCAGATGCTTAGTAAAGTCACCCAAAAACTCTGCTACAATTCCGGTGCTATTCAGTTGAACAAGCCTGCAAGTTACGGGCCGAACACAGAAACTGTAAACCATGTACTTGTACATAGCAGTTCAGGGCAGGAACATGATCAATTAAGCAAGGCCGTAACTACCCATTAAGAAACAGCCAATAGTAAATGAGATCACCTTCATTATGGCAGTAAAACATGGAGGTTACATGTCAATCATTAAGCGTTTGGGGGTCTGATTTGCGACTAGATTTGCAAAACTCCAAAATACTAAATAATATAAATGAATGCCAATACTGTTCTAGTCCATGTGGGTGGCTTGATGTGTATTAAGTAATTGATTCCCGAGATCGATATAGCCCAGAAATTACACATACATTTTTTTATATTTTATTGTCGATTTGCGTGCTTGAGACTGTTGTGCAATTAATTCTAATGTCTTTTATCACTTTTCCCGTCATTTACAGGCAGTATTGATTTTTTATTTGCATTTACAGTAATACGGACAGGGGTTAAAACCCCTTGCAGGTCCTCTCTAGTACTAGTAGGATTTTCTCCTATATTTGCCGTTTATGGGTATGAAAACATTTGCGGTCTTGGGGAACTGTAGCAATTGAATAGCGATTTGCGATTTTAGCGATTGAAGTCTTTAGCGGACGGGAAATATCAAAGGCTTTGGGAGGCTGTAAGTTCTGGGTTTAACAGCCGCAGAGTTTTCAAAGCCGTAACACGTAAACCGTTTGGAGCCTGCAAAAAGACACCAATTAAATAGCAAATTAACTTATGGCCTCACTTACGGGCTCCAGTAACGTACAATTGCTCAGCTGAATCGGGCTCATGGAATGGAGATGTATGTGACCCCATTGGCAATTTCAAATGTTGGGAGGTGTGAACTCGCTGTCTGCATTTTGTGCCGTTTCTTGCAGTATAGTATCACATTATGACAGGCAATCCCATTGACTTACATGGAAAGGAGACACAGCAGAGGTTCCAACAATGGTATGTTTTAAAATTATAGATAATAACAGGTTCTTTCTCAGCTGCCTGTTATTTAAAAAAAAAAAACTCTTTCCTTAAAGACACATTCAAGTGATCTGGGTTATTAATGCATCTGATAGAGGAGTATTAGTAGTTTATAAAAAAAAATGTTTGCATGATAAATACCAAAATAAACATTTAAACAGTTACCCTAAAGTTTGCTGAATTTCTTGCATTTGCAAACTGTTTTCTATCAATGTTGACACTTCCTGAAAATCCCAGCTGAAATTAGCATACATAATACATTGTATCTTTTTGGCCTGGGGATTGTGCAGGCAGCTTTCCTTTAGATTTCTTTTTTTTTTTTTTTTAATTCTTTTTTTTATTTTTCAAAGAATATCAGAAATGTACAGCATGTGTCAAGAATATAACATATGAAAACATGTCAATATAGTAATAAATAACTTTTCCTTTTTTTATCACAAAACAATTCAATTAAGCATCCCATAAGAAGTGGGAATAACAATTGGATCTCTCCTAGGGTTTGGGTATGGGGGGTGGTATAGGAATTATAACCGCTATTTTAATTGAGTTAAAATCTTTTCCGTTACCTCTATAAAGTTTATCAGTGTAGTCTCAGAGTCAATCCCCGGAGAGATAATTTTTTTTTATAAACACAAATATAAACAGATACTATCTCCAATTAACTGGTTTTGAACTAAAAGAGTGTGATGAGTTCTCCACCCTTCCTATACTTCAGCAAAGAACTTACACATACCTCCTGTCTCCATTAGACTCACCTCACCTTGGGCCTCTAATTGTCCAGATGTCCCAACAGGAGGCCCACCGTTTGTATCTCGCGTCAAATTCCGCTGAGAAGCGACTCATGGATTGGATATGGTCAATTTTTTGTAATACTTCTCTAAATGTAGGGGTAGTGTGTTTCCAGTGTTTCGCTATAATGCATCTGGCTGCCAGGAATATTTGGTTGGTTAGGAATTGCTCGCTTTTCGTTAGTTCCTTGTTCGGGAGGCCTAATAGAGCTTCTTCTGGTTTTTGTTGTATAGTTTTCCCCCATAACTTCTCTAGCGTGCTGTATGTTGCCTGCCATATGTGCCTAATTTTGGGACAATCCCAGAGCATGTGTACTAATGAACCAGTGTGTCCACATCCACGAAAGCACTTGTCGGGAAGAATTTTATTTGAGTTGTGTAGTCTAATTGGTGTGAGGTACCATCTCATGACTGTTTTTAATGCGTTCTCTTTCAATGTGATGTTCAAAGAAGACATGTTGGCCTGTTTGATAACCTGATTCCATTGTTTGTCATCTAATGTAATGTGTAACTCTGATTCCCAAGACTCCTGATAGTGTGGCTTATCTACACTGGACTGTTCAGCTAGGTTTTTATATATCACTGAAATGTTGCCTTTGCCACCCGGGTTGTTAATGCAACAGTGTTCATATGTTTCTGTTCTGGCTATTTGATTTTGTGGTCTGAAATAGCGTCTGTTTAATTATCATGAGATTAATCCATTCGTTGTTGGGGATCTGATTTAGTGTGTCCCCTTGAGCCCCAGTCCATGTGTCTGCGACAATAGTCAGTTTTTGTTGTATCCACCATTTCATTTGGGAGCTTTTGTTTGTGTGGTCCACCTTATGTGATTGCCACAAAGGGGTTAGGCCCGAGCCAATGTGTAGCATGGGGTATTTTTTATTTATTTCCTTCCAAATTTTTAGTGAGTTACGGATGCAACTTGTAAGATTGTGAATTTTTAAATCTGAGTGCAGGCTCAGCCACAAAGCGTGTGATAATGTTATATTATTATTTTCTAAGGTTTGTTTTTCTATTTCGACCCATGTAGGGATGGCTTCTTTTTTGTACCAGCTGGTCAATTGTGCCAGTCTTGTAGCTTTGTAATAATTAACCAGGTTTGGAAAGGCTAAACCTCCTTTTTGTGTGGGTGCATGCATCGTATTTCTGTTAATTCTTGGTTTCTTGTGGTTCCAGGTGAATTTGAGGATAGTTTTTTGTAGTGATTTTATGGCTGATAGGTTAATTGGCGTAGGAATCGCCCTAAATAAGTATAAGATTTTCGGGATAATATTCATTCTGATCGCGTTTATTTTACCAGTCCACGATATATTGAAAGAGGACCATTTCTCTAAGTCTTGTTTGATTTTACTGATAATTTGGGGAAAATTAGCCTCATATATTTGCTCCGTCGAGCCTGGGATGTTGATACCCAGGTAAGTTAGATATTTTTGGGCCCATTTCATGGAAAAGTTTTTGTCTAGATTTTCTACTACCTTCCTGGGGAGAGAGATGTTGAGTGCCTGACTTTTAGCTGTATTGATTTTGAAGCCTGAGATGGTGCCGAATTTTGTGAGTAAATGGAGTAGGTTGGGCAAGCTAGTTATTGGTTCGGTTAGTGATAACAGAATATCATCTGCGAAGAGGTTGATTTTGTACTCTTTAGGTCCAACTTTTATACCTTTTATGTCTGGGCAGGTTCTGATTGCGGTCGCCAGGGGTTCCAGGCATAGAGCAAACAACAGAGGGGAGAGCGGGCAGCCCTGTCTAGTTCCTCTGGTGATTTTGAATTTTTTAGATCTAAAACCCTGATATGTTATAAAAGCCTCTGGGTTCGCGTAAAGGGCCTGTATACTTCTTATAAAGGTTTCTCCTAGACCCATTCTGGTCAACACCTCCCACATAAAGGTCCAATCTATTCTGTCGAATGCTTTTTCTGCATCTAGTGAGAGAAGCATTGAATGTATGTCGTCTTTTTTAGCTATTTCTATGAGATTCAGCACTCTCCTGGTGTTATCTGGGGCTTCTCTGCCTGCAATGAATCCCACTTGATCTGGGTGGACAATCTTTGGTAGTAACGGGGCTAGTCTGTTCGCCAAAATCTTTGTGTATAATTTCATGTCTGTATTAATCAGTGAGATTGGCCTGTAGCTTCCACATTGGGCCGGGTCTTTACCTTCCTTGGGGATTACAATGATTTTTGCCTCCAAAAATTCCGGTTTTATAGGAGGACCTTTTAAGAATTCATTAAATAGTTCGTGTAAATATGGGAGTAGGTGTTGTGAGCATTGTTTGTAGTAAAAGTTTGTAAACCCGTCTGGGCCGGGTGCCCCATGTGATTTAGTAGTCTTAATCGCCTCCTTAATTTCCTCTAGCGATATGGGTCTAGCCAATTCGTCAGCTTGGGTGTTCTTAATTTGCGGGAGTTCTGTTGTGTTAAGGAAGCTATCTATTTGTGAGATGTGGAATTTGGACCCTGAGTGAAGCGGGGCTGAGTAAAGCTCCCCGTAGAAATGTCGGAATGTTTCCGCTATCTCGTTTGGTTTAAAGACAAGATTATTATTTTTGTTACTTATCTTAGGGATGAAGGAATTAGCCCTTTGTGTTTTTAGTTTGTTAGCCAACATAGTGTCAGGCTTGTTGGCGCTTCTGAACATTGTTGCTTGCGAACGTTGGAGAATGGTCACCATTTTTTTCCTAAGAATTGAGTTTAGTTGTTGTTTTTGGGACAAAATTTCGTTAAAGACTTTTGGGTCGTGTTTCCTCGTGAATTGTGTCTGTAGGTCTGCTATTCTAGATTTAATAGTGTTCATTTGTGCTTGATCTAGTTTTTTCGTTGTTGCTCCTATTTGAATGCAGACTCCTCTAATGACTGCTTTATGGGCTGCCCACACTCCTCCCCCGTTTACCTCGCCCCCACTATTGACCGCAAAGTAGTCATCTATCGCTTTGGTAATTTTATCTTTAGATCTGATGTCATTGAGTAGGTGTGGGTTTAATGTCCACGACGGGGACTGCCCCGATGGGATGATGCCGTTTAATGAGATCTGGACCAAGTCATGGTCTGACCACGCAATGGGGTGTATATTTGCGTCAATTAGGTTGTGGGCTAGTCGCTGTTGAATTAGCACGTGGTCGATTCGCGAGTGGGATTGGTGTCTAGAGGAGAAGAAGGTGTACGACCTATCTGATGGATATATTGCTCTCCATGTGTCTATCAGCCCGTGGGATTTTAGCATGTGTTTGAGTGTTTTGGTAGCTACTGGTGTGGCGTGGGTAGAGGACTTGGTTGATCGGTCTCTATCTGGATCTAGAACGGTGTTCATGTCCCCCCCTATTATGAGAGTGACTGGACCCCATCCTGTCATCATTTGTGATATTTTATTGAAGAATTGTGATTGGTCCGTATTTGGAGCGTAAAGGTTAAGGAAGGTTATCTTTTGTTCTTGGATGGTCCCGTGAACTGCCAGAAATCTCCCTTCTGAGTCTGATTGAGTTCTGGAGTGGCAAAAATTTAATCTATTGTGAACTAAGATTGTCACTCCTTTTTTTTTCTCTTTAGCCGTCGCATGGTATGCTTGTCTGTAGTTTTTCCCCCAGTATCTGGGGACAGCTAATTTTTTAAAGTGTGTTTCTTGGATCATGACTATGTCTCCCCTAAGTTTTTGATATTCTTTTATTGCTATCCCTCTTTTAACAGGTTCATTAAGGCCTTGTGTATTGTGTGAGATTATGTTAAGGGTCATGGTGTGTCCTACCTTTAGGCTCTTTGTACCTTCTGGGGGGTGAGTCGTTGCGTGACGATGTTTTGAATTTTTGCTGAGACTGTCCGGTAGACCTCCCGCTGGGACCCCGTGGAGTACACCTGGAAGTTAGTTCTATTAGGGAAACAAGAAGGTAGAAGTCGATGTTAATACACGTACGTAGATGCTAAAGAGCCAAAGGAGACTCTATGTCTATTCTTTCCTCAGATTTGTTGATAAGGGTTTTGGAATGATTAAGATTATGGTTTAACAATGTCACTGAGAACTAGATAGTTACGCTGGTAAGTAAAAGTTCAGTTATTTTAAGTATTTATGGAGATAGTAGTATTGAAACTTACTAGAGGGTAGCCTTCGCTATCCTCCTTAACTTGGATGGTGAGTCCACCCGTGTCTTTATCTGACACTGCGTGGAATCGCCTGTTTTGTTCTTTTTTATTAAACTAAAACAGATCGCCCTTAGGGGGCTTTTTAAGAAGGCTATAGTTTTTTAAAGTGAAAAGTGGTCTTACAAATATCTCTGATATTTACTTGTTTCGAGCGTTTACTGGGAATAAATTGCTAAGAGGCCTGAGGGGACAGTATCAACCAGGGAGTTGACTCAGTAGTGTAGTAGTTAACTTAACCCTTTTTTTTTTTTTTTTTTTTTTTAAGTTAGAGTGGGCTATTCTGTATATAGTAAGATGGTAGGATGCCCATTCTTGACTCACGTCAGGGCGACTATGAATTGAGTAAATCTCTTGTTTGTTATAGGAAGAACAATTTCTGGGCCGTTGTAAGGCTGTGGGTATATTGTACTGAAGCTAGTGTCTCTTAATGGGTTCTTTCCTTTAGATTTCTGTAATACCCAGAACAAGGTCTGTGTCCCTTCATTCACTGATTGTTTTACCTACATCCCAGGTGAAACTTCCCCCAGCCCCAGTAATTTTTCCGTGCAACTCCCCCAGCCCCGGTGATTTACCCCATCACCTCCCTCACCCCCAGTGAATTGCCCCAGTGATCTCTCCCAGCCCCAGTGAATTGCCCCATTACCTCCCCCAGCCCCAGTAAATTGCATGCGCTCACTCACTCACAAAGAGACACATGCACAGAGACCATGGCTGGCTCTTGCAGGTCATTGCAAAACCATAAGTCTAGAATAAAAGCTAATTTGCCTAAAAGATAAATTAGAATAGGAAGAAGAAGCTGAAATGTTTGGTTTCAGTACAATTATAATTTGTCAGAATTTATCAAGGAGAGGGTGTATGTCTAAAGAGCAACAGTGTAACCGCTCAAGCATGAATATCGATTTATGGTCCTTTGTGTAATAGTTATCTGTGTTGGCTCCATTCAGCATGGCTGCATATCTGAGCATGCTCACATGGACTGGGTACACTTTTACCAGATCATACCCTGAGAAGCCTCACTCAATCCTGCAACATTTTTTTAAAATGTAAAAATGGTTTGCCTTTTTTCAAGCAAACATTTTTGTTAGGTGGGTTATGATGCTCCTCTACAGGATGCATTCATAGCCGCCATCACTTTAATATGCCTTTAACACAACATATATAATCTCGGCTTGTGGATGGACCAGAAAAGCTGCCCGAGAGCTCAAAATGTCTAATTTCAATATTAGTTTAACGCAGTGAAATGCTTTTATTTTTCAATCTGTTTTTTGGACACAGTATCATAACCAAACAAAATATTTTGCAAACAATTCGAGCAGGTCTTAGGTATAATACAATGTGTTAATATTTTACAAATACATTTAACAAAATGATAATTGTTCTAATGACTTATTCTTAGCAAAATTGCCAAGTAACCATAGATAACTAGTACCCTAGTCAATCTTAGCATGTTGTCTAAGCAATTTTGTCCATGTCTTTTATGGGGATTGCCTAGTAGTTTTATGTTTCACATTCTTTGAGGGGAAGGAGGAGTAAGAATTAGACAAAACACTGAACAAAAAATTAAATAAATAACAAAGAGTAAAGAATAAAGAATGGGGTGGGGGGAGAAAGTATGAATGCAACCTTACCAATCTAGTCCCCGACTACGAGGGCCTGTTAACCTTGAGCAACTTTGATCCTACCTCCCCACCAAGTCCAGCCTTCAAGGTCCTTTGTATGTCATGCCTTTTAAACTAAGGGGTGAAAGCAGCCAAAGGCTCCAGATGTCCATGAACTTGGACATACAGTCAGTCAGGATATCTGTAAGTCTTTTGCTGATTGCAATATAGTTAATCTTGTTAACCACTGCCGGGAAGCTGAGCTCCTTGGTTTTCCACTGTCTAGCTATATGACTTTTTATCGCTAGCATGAGGAATTATAATAATTGATTCTGAGGGGAAGAGAGAGAGTCCGCAGGAGCGGCCAAAATTGCTACTTCCACATCAGGTTGAATTTGGGAGCGAACCAGCGAGGAAGCTAGCAAAAAGACTTTGCCCCAAAGTTTCTGTACTAGGGGGCATGTCCACCAGATGGGGTAGAATGTACTCACCTCCCGACAACCCAGTAAACACGCCGGGTCAGCTCTATTGTTCCATCTATGGATTCATTCAGGTGTTATGTATGCACTGTGCAAGACCTTTGTCTCAAGGATACTGTAATTGTACAAAACTTTAAATAAGAGTCTCCATGTAGAGTCCTTCTCTGTAGTCTTTCCTAGATCCTTCTCCCATGAAATCCTATATTTCGGCTTTCTATCTTGGGTGTCCATGTTAAACATATTGTATAGCAGACTAACCATATTTTTTGACAGAGGGAACAACTCACACATTTTGACAAGCCAATTTGCCCTTGGAGCTCCATACTTTCTCCCCAGAGAACTCACATGATGATATAGTTTGAAGAAGTTAAAGTATTCTCCGGGAGGGAGCAGGAGTCAGTCCGTTAATTCAATAGTACTCAATAGTTTACCGTTATTGTACTAAGACCACAATTTCATGAAGCCCAGTGACTTCCACCAGAACATGGAGGTTAAAGATAAGGTTGAGGGTAACTCTGGGTGGGGAGTCACAGCCATCAATTCAGGCGGAACTACCAATAAATCATGCTTAGAAGCTGCCCAGTTCAAATGTTTAGTGTTAATTTAATACAAGGATGATCACACTTTCTCAAAAGCAGATGTGGTTTTGGTAACCACACCACACTATCCCATGTTAGTGTAGGGTACATCTCACTATTTTCTAGGAACACCCACAGTGGCTCGTGTTGGGTTGAGTGTGCCATAGGGATCCAAGCTAGTTGAGCCGCCTTAAAATACAGCTTCAAATTTGGGCAGGAGAAAACCCCACTAAGTCTATCTTTACATACCTCGCGCCTAGCAATTCTGGGGCGTTTATGAGTCCAAATAAACGTAAGAATCTGTTTCTGGCAAGATTCCAGTTGCTGAGGCTGCACTGATATGGGGAGCGTTCAAAATAGATAGAGTAAGCAGGGCAAGATACTAATTTTAACCGCATTTATGCGGCCTAGCCATGAAATCTTACCTTTAGCCCATGACTGCATATCTTTGTAAATATTTTGGAATAGAGGGGGATAGTTAACTTTATTAATGCTCGGTATTGAATTTGCGATATTCACTCCTAGATATCTAATGTGTGATTCCTGCCACATAAATTTGTAATTTTGTCAGAGATGCTCCAAATTTTGATCCACTAATGCAACTCCCAGAGCCCCTAACTTATTCAGATTCAGCCTTAGCTCTGCAACTGAACTAAAGCTTTCCAGTGCACGGAATAGGACTGGGACCAACACCATCAGGCCTGTCAGTGTACACGACAGGTCATCTGCATAAAAGTAGCATTTCAACTGGTGGTGCCTCACCACCACACCCTTTATGTCACTATCGGCCATGAAAGTCTGCTCCAACGGATTAATTGCGGACGCGAACAACACGGAGGAGAGGGGACAACCCTGTCTTATACCATTTTTGATGCTGATGGATGGTAGCATCTCTCCTGGAAGCTTTATCCATGCTTTGTGGCCTTATAATATGAATGTAAAAGATTTAGAAACTGTTCTGGAAAGACACATTTTCTAAGCACCGCCCAAAGATATGTCCAGTTCACTGAGTCCAAAGCTTTTTCAATATTAAGAGATAGGAGGCATAAGGGGGTACTGTTCTGCTTGACTAAATGTAATACATTTAGGACCCTCTTCACATTGTCACCAGCCTGCCTATTTGGGATGAACCCCACCTGGTCCTTATAAATTTGTCTTGTGAGGAATGTATTGACTCTGACATAATTTTCCCTAGGATTTTAACGTCTCCGTTAAGGAGCGAGACTGGCCTGTAAATCTGCACATTCAAACAATCTTTCCAGGGGAAAATGCATTTTTAATTAAAAATGTAATTGATAAAGTATATGTTATTACCTATAATTTTAAATGATATCATGTTTGCAACCCTCTCCATGACACATTAACCATTCAATGAAAGTATAAAACACACTGTAATTCTTAACTCATCTGTACAGGCACCTGCAAACTATCATATTTATATCTCAATATAAGTATTTTATAAAATAATACATAAAATACATCATAATAAGTCTCAGAAGCTTTAGATATTTTTGTAAAGTTGGGTGTACATTATTTATAACAGCACGAAAATGATGTCAGGAAGTTTAACTTGTTAAAAAGAGAGACATTAAATATATATTTTTTCTTTGTTGAAAATTAAAATCGTATTTGATCATTTATGACTTTGTGTTTTTCTTTTTTTCAAATGATGATGTCAAAGAAATAAAAACAACAGCTTACAATGTTTAACTGATCTGGGGGGTGTTGTGTATGTCAGCCAGTAAGCAGTGATATAGATGTATGCAGAGGCGGAGCTACCACTGGTACAAACTGTGCAAGGTACCGAGGCCCTTGGCCTCTGAGGGGCCTCTGCAGACCTCCAGTGGGTCCCCTGTGGCCCTTGTGGGCCCTCCGTGGCACCCACAGCCCTCCTATGGCTCCCACATTTTGCAGATCCCATTTTGCCCAGCAGTTCCCTGTGGTCTTCATGGAATCTCCGTGGTCCCTCACGGGTCCCCTGTGGCCTCCCGCAGCTCCGCTCGTCCCCTTACAACCCTTTTTAGCCCCTGCAGACCTCCCATGGGACTCCTGTGGCTCCTTATAGCCCACTGAGGACCCCCCTGTGCCCACTGCAGACCCTGTGGCCCTGCGGCCCCCTGTGTTCCCCCTCAGCCTCCTGTGGCCCCTTGTGGACCTCGGCAGCTTCCCTCAGCCCCCTGTGTTTCCCCTCAGCCTCATGTGGCCCCTTGTGGACCTCCGCAGCCTCCCTCAGCCCCCTTTGGTCCCGCGCTGCCCCCTGTTCCCTCCTTCAGCCCCTTGTGGCCCCCTCATGGCCTCCCTCTGTTCTTGTGGCCCCTTCGGTCTTTGCAGGTCCCTTTGGCCCCCGCAGACTTCTACAGCCGCCCTCAGACATCTGTGTGCCCCCTTGGCTCTCTTGCCTACCATTTCTGAGAAATACTGTCATTACACTGCATTCTGGGAAGCTGAACAGGGACATGCAAATGTGCCCACAAATGCCTTGCTCTTCAATCCATAAACCATTTTAAACATGGCCTCCTTTAAGCTTATGCCCGCTACATTAGGTAGTTCACCACAAAAATCTTTTAATATATGGTGGGCAAAAGAGCGATAGACGCCCTCCACCATACAGTATATAAATATATATATATTTATTGTTTATATTTTTTATATATATTTGATATATATACTGTGTGAGTTGAAGTTGGTGGGGGTTTGGGAAGTGTAAAAAAATGTGTGCCTGCACCCTCTTCGGGGGTGGGGTGGGCAAATTTTATTTTGCACCGGGGCCCCCCATACTCTAGCTCCGCTATTGGATGTATGAGTCATACTTGTCTGCCAACAAGATCTACAGAAGTACATATGCTCTGGTAATGTTTAAAGCATGCTCTTGTATATGCATGAAAAAATAATTGTGTTCTGTGTCCCTTTAATGACAGGCAGCTTCGGGACGGATAAATAGCATATTTAATAAGACTCTATTCAACTGGCTGGGCGCTCAAGTAAGTCCCCCTTCCCGCTAATTGCAAACCATGCTATCAGCAGTAAGCATCAGTGGGCTTGAACATGATCGCGGCCGCATCTTGTGTTTCAAGCCTGCAAATATAAATTCAAGACAGCACTGTAAAGCACTTTAAATGATGGGGAACACAATGGGTGACACAAGGATTAAAAACACAACATTGTCAAGCTTGCACATCGCCAAAATCAAATACTTTATTTCACGTTTAATTTACGTCCAAAGTCCTACCCGTTATTCAAGCCGTAGGAATGAAATATGGAGGTTGTATTCCAAAGTCCTATGGATTTGGAGGTTGAAGCCCGTAGGACTTCTGACAGAAAATAAACATGAAATATAGTATTATATTTTGGCGATGTGCCAGCTTGTTAATATTGTGCTTTTAATTCTAATGCCAACCATTGTGTTCCCCATCATTTACAGTGCTGTATTTAATTTATATTTGCATTTCAAGTGCTACGATTAGTAAGTAAGCCCTTTGCGACACCTCCTTGGTACAAGTAACCTGTGGTTCGAGTTTAGCCATTTACGAGCTTGATTGAAGGCTAATCGGAGCAATTGAATAGTAATTAGAGATTTTTTTGGGCCGCAACTCTTGAAAGATCAAAGGCTTTGAGGGAAGTAAGCTGCGATTGACGAAATCGCAAGGAATTATAGCACGCAGAACGTAACTCGATCGGAGCACGCAAATGAAGGCAATTGAATAGCAACGTAGCTTGCGATCAGCATTTGCGAGCCCGGTTCTCAAAAACGTAGCAATTGAATGAGGCCCATAATGTTTCTATTTAATTTGTTCCCAGCTACCTCTATTTTTCTATTATCCCTTTTTTTTTTTATTTAACTTAGTATATTTCTTTCCTGAGCAGCTTTGGTTATTTTTTCTCCTACAATAAAAGACATGACATGCTTTAAAAAAAAATTAAACTCAAAGACATGAAGACAGTGGGTGGAAACTCATCTAATGTTATGAAGCAGCTTTCCAAAAATATGCCGGTCTAGGATTTAAAGATTCAGTAAAATATATAAATATTTTCTTTTTAAAGAATGAGACATAATAATTGCCTATTGCAGAAATTAAATACATTTTAAAACAAAAAAACAAACACTTTATGAATGTAATTACCGTATATACTCGAGTATAAGCAGACCCGAGTATAAGCCAAGGCACCTATTTTACCACAAAATACTGGGAAAAATGAGTGACTCGAGTATAAGCCGAGGGTGGGAAATGTGCTGCCCCCTGTGTCCCCCTTGTGCCCTCTGTGTCCCCCTCTTGTGTGCCCTCTGCGCCCCTTTCTTGTGTCCCCCTTCTCTCTCCCCTGTGTCTCTTCCCCCCTTTCCCTCCCATGTCTCTCCACCCTCTCCCTCCTCTGTGTCTCTTGCCCTCCTATACCTCTTCTGTGTCTCTTTCCCTCCTCCTACCTTCCATGTGTGTTTTTCCCTCCCCCTCCCTTATCATCCTCCTCAACCCCCCTCCTCATCCTCCCTCCTTATCCCCCCTCCTCAACCCCCCTCCTAAACCTCCCTCCTCAACCTCCCTCCTCAACCCCACTTCTCAACCCTCCTCCTCAACCCCCTTCCTCATCCTCAACCTCCCTCCTCAACCTCCTCCCTCCTCAAACCCCCTCCTCAACCTCCCTCCCCAACCTCCTTCCTCAACCCCCTCCTCAACCCCCCTCCTCAACCTCAACCTCCCTCTTCAACCTCAACCTCCCCATCCTCATCCTCAACCACCCCATCCTGAGCCCCTCTCTCATCCTTAACCCCCATCCTCATCCACAATCCCCCATCCTCAACTCCCCTCCTCAACCACCCTCCTCAACCCTCCTCCTCCCTCCTCATCTCCCCTCCTCAACCCCCTCCTCAACCTCCCTCCTCAACCCCCCTCCTCAACCTCAACACCCCATCCTCAACCCCCATCCTCATTTTCAACCCTCCTCCTTATCCTAAACCCCCTCCTCACTTTACCCCTCTAATTACCTTCCCCTCACCTTCCATCTGCAGCTGCTCCTCCGCTCCTTTGCGCTCTTTCTGGCTGTGTCGGAACCCGGCCAATGCTAATGATGTGACGCACATGTGACGTCACGTCATTAGCATATTTCGGGTCCCGACGCAGCCGGAAGGAGCGCAGAGGAGTGGAGGAGCAGCTGCAGATGGAAGGTAAGTGAGGGGAAAGGAAGAGGGCGGTGTAATTAGAGGGGTAAAGTGAGGAGGGGGGTTTAGGATGAGGAGGGGGTTTTAGGATGAGGAGGGAGATTTAGGATGAGGAGGGGGGTTAGGATGAGGGTTGGGGATGGGGGATTGAGGATGGGGGGTTGAGGATGGGGGGGTTGAGAATGGGGGGGTTGAGGATGTGGGTGGGAGGGAAAGAGCCACGTGGGGTTAAAGAGAGCCACGGGTGTTAAAGAGAGACATGGGGGGTTAAAGAGAGACACAGGGGTTAAAGAGAGACACGGGGGGTTAAAGAGAGACGCGGGTGGAAAGAGATGCACGGGGGGAAAGAGAGACAAGGGGTAGTGACTCGAGTATAAGCCAAGGGGGCCATTTTCAGCCTTAAAAGAATGGCTGTAGTTTATATTGCAGCAGCAAGTTCTTGTGTGAATTTTCCATCCCTCACTTGAATCTGTGTTGAAGTAGTTAGTTATCTAAATTAACTACACAGGGCCTTGCTAGATGTCCACTGAAGTATGGTGTGATAAAACTGGATAAACAATTTCAACTTAAGGGAACAACAAAGCCACAGTACATGCTGAAAAATTCACACAATCTGATTAAATTCTTTTTTTTTGTTTAAAAAGCAGTTTATTACATGCTGAACTTTTAGCAAAGCAGAAGCAGTTTTAGTTGAACTTATTTGTGACTTAACTATTTCCAAAATAAAAAAACAAAACAAAATGTCTGACCAAGGTTATGGAGCTAATACATGATGGGCCCAGTGCATAATAATCAAAATGGTTTGTTTCTCCCCCTTGCAACTTAAAGGTCAGTTGTTGTTGTTTAGTTGTTTAGTCATGCCTGACTTTCCATGACCCTATGGCTGCAGCACACCAGGCACATCTGCCAGCCACTGCCCCAACATCTGCCATCTCCACATCTGCCGCCCCATTCTTTGCGTGCCTTCAATATTTCCCAGCATCATAGTCTTCTCTAGGGAATTCTGTCTTCTCATGATATAGCCAAAATATTTGAGCTTTAGCCTCATGATCAAACCTTCCAGTGAACAGTTTGGCTTGCTTTCCAGTAGTATTGATTGACACAATTCAAATCCATAATTTCTATGGCATTCATCCTTCTTTATGGTCCATCTCTCACATCCGTATGTTACTATTGGGAGTATCATAGTTCTAACTATGCAGACCTTTGTTGATAGTCTAATATCTTTACTTTTAATATCTTGTCCAGACTTGTCATATCTTTCCGCCCCAGTAGCAAACATCTTTTAATTTCATGGCAGCAGTCACCATCTGTGGAGATCTTAGAGCCCAGGAAAATAAAATCTGTCACTTCGTCCACTTCTTCCCAATCTATTTGCCATGATCTTTATCTTTTTAACATTGCGCAGCAGGACAGTTTTGCACTCTCTTCTTTCGCCCTCAACAGTAGATCATTTAGTTCCTTCTCACTTTCATCCATCAGAGTAGTATTTTCCGTGTATCTGAGGTCGTTGATATTTCTCCCAGCAATATTGATTCCGGCTTTGGATTCATCCAGTCTGGCCTTACACACGATGTACTCTGCGTACAAGTTGAATAAACAAGGTGACAATATTGAACTCCTTTTAGTTGTTGTATTTGGTTCTGACCTTGGCTTTCTGGACCGCATACAGATTCCTCTTCAAGAACTTGCCACATTTTTTGTGATCCACACAGTGGAAGGCTTAATCTATGAAGTAACGGTAAATGCTTTCCGTGAACTCACTTGCTTTCTCTATTATCCAGGGAACACTGATATTTTTTATCTTGTTTCCTCTGCCTCTGTGAAACCCTTGCACATCTGGTAGGTTTTGGTCCATATACTATTGGAGCTGAGCTTGCTTAAGCATTACCTTACTGGCATGTGAAATGACAGCAGTTGTTCGATAATTGGAACACTCTTTAGCACTGCCTTATTTTGGGATTGGGATGTATACTGACTTTTCCAGTTCACGTGTCACTGTTGTCACAGTATCTTCTTGTAGGATTTTGAACAGGTCAGCTGCAGCCTTGTTATCAGCAAGACTTACCAGGACCTATATCACTTCACTTTTGAAGATATCTGGGTCCTGCTCATTGGACAAACTATTGAGGCTATCAATGCTGTTAATATCCTTCCTGTACAGATCTTCAATAGCGGCTACCCTAGCTTACCTGCTTCTGTTAAACCCCTACCATTTTTGTCTTTTAGAATGCCCACTTTTCCATGAAAGGTTCCCTTGAGATCCCACATTTTCTTAAAGAAACTTCTTGACTTTCCCATTTTATTATCTTAAATCACTCATTATAGAATGTATGTTCTGTTTGATATCCTTTTGTTTTTCTATCTCCACTTCCTTTCACTTCATATTTACATATTTAAAGAGGATATTATGTATTTTAATTCTGAACTTTGCAATATGAAGTTCAAGATGGTAGTCGCATGCAGCTCCAGGTCTTTTTTTTGCTGACCACTGGCTAGGCTGTTGAAAGAAAGTGTTTATTATGATTGGAGAATTATCTTGACAAAATTCTACTAATCTCTGACCTTCTTCATTTTGTACTCTAAGTCCAAACTTCCAGGTATCTTTTGGTTTCCTACTTTAGCATTCCATTCCTTGATGAGATTAACATCATTTTTGGGGATTAAATCTAGGAAGTTGTTGAATATCATAGTAGTGGACAAATTCAAACTCTTCAGCATCCATGGCTTGCCCTAAATTCAAATTTAAATAATTCTGCCATTTATTGGTTGTAAAGAGCACTGCTTTACCACCTTCTGATTGATGATGAGGGCTACTCCATTTCTTCTGCAGGATTCTTGACTACAGTAGAAGATCTGGAGGTTGTCACAAGGCGTTTCACCAAGACAATGTAGCATTCCAGAAAGGGGGGGGGGGGGGGGGATACCAGTATGGGTCAATAAATGAGCAAAATATATGAACATAATCAAATAACCTTAAAGTGATTCGATCACCTTTGTATAAAAATAATTATCTGCCACCCTTCCCTAAAAAATAATAATAACCCCCAGGTCACTGCCAATAGCTTAGGTCCCCAATCTGTTATGAGCCATTGTGCTTTGCAGATGCTGCATCTTTTGTAACTCCAGTAGTGATAACCCACTCTCTGTGAGTCTTTGTTTACATTTCATCTTAAGTGTTTTCCATTTCATTGATAACTCATTGTGTATTATGCCTATCATTGTGTTTTGTGGATTAATTTTCTTAAACTAATATTATTTATTTGTCATGCAAAATCCATCCATTTGTGCCTTGTAGAAGATTTGGGAGTTTAGTAGCCCTTTTATTTAGATATATTAACAGAGATCTTAAACAATATCGCAACTCCCATATGTTTTGAACAACATACAATTTTATCAAGTTAACTTTTTGTGATTATTTTGCCAGTCAATTTAATAATTGTGTCTGGGCAACCATCACTGATTCCCTATATTAATCATGTCCTACATTATAATGTTCCACCCTCACCACATGCAATCCAACATTGAAATATAGCAGACAGAAAAGCATTAAAGCATGAAGCTGTCATAAAGAAACAGGTTGAGAATTATATTGCCTCCTACACATTCAAAAAAATCATTAAATATAATTACACAGTAGCAATAAGACACGTAACTGTGTATCTTGCTTTTTTTTTCTGAAAGCATCAGTTTTCTTTACTTATTTATTAACAGAAGGCACTGATGTAGGGGACAAGCATATTCATGGAGATATTTTATTTATCTTACAGGAGAAAAGTGGCATGATTAATTACTTTTTGGACAATTTGAAGTTAAATTGTATATTTATAAATATATATTTATATATTTACTATGATTTCTATGGTATCATACATACCCTGAGCTAGTTGGTGTAATAAGCATTTACAATGAATACAGTTTGCTCAGTTATTTAGAAATAAATATTCAGTATTAAGCTTACTTTCAACCATTAGATTTCCAGGCTCCTTTTACGATGAATGTCGCCATCCCTTATAAAGTCACCAAAGGCTACTGGACTGGTTAAATAGTTAGACACAAGCTTTTATCTAGACTTCGCTAGCTGGAGGCTTACTGTTTGAAAGTGATTTCTTTTGATAAAGAAATGATCAATGACTAATTATAACACCCAACTACTGTGTTTATGACATTGCAATGGACTATTATCTACCTTTATATGATCCCTTTTCCATTTTTACAGTGCTTGATAAAAATACCCCAGTATTTTTTAATGTTCCATAAAGCCTCTTTATCAAAATGTAAAGTGTCACATATTTCACTATGTAAACAACAAAAAAAAAACTTTTGAGAATCAAAAAAGACATGTTTCCTGCTCAGAATTCAGAAAAATACAGTTATTACACTACATTCTACCATTTCAAACATGGCTTCTTTTAAGCATATACCTGATGTATTACAAAGCTTTAAGCAAAGCCCTAGATGGATTATACACAAGCCAGGAAACCTATCCATAGACAGCACTGTTTTGAGGTTACTGCCTGTGTAGTAGATTTTGTGGGAAGTTGGTTTACCACAACAATTATTTAATTTATGGTGGACAAAAGAGCGATAGAAGCCCTCCACCGTACAGTAAATATACAAATATATACAGTGGAATGTTACATTAACATTAATAGAAGCTTTTTAATTCATTCTGTTCATTATTTTTTAGATTACTCAGAATATATAAGAGAGTATTTATTGTGTACTTTTCGATTAAGACAGCTTTGGCACAGATAAATTACATAGCAATATGGAGTGTGAGACTGAGTTGTTATTGCTGCAGATAACTTCATTGCATGTTCATGTATTATAATGAGACAAGTATTGTGAGCTTTGCTGTCACTTAACTATAGATCTGCCCTGTAGAATCGAAACAACAAAATAGTAGTATTTTATAATATTTGCTATCTATCTATCTATCTATCTATCTATCTATCTATCTATCTATCTATCTATCTATCTATCTATCTATCTATCCATCTCTCCAGTTATTTATATTATAAATTGATTGGGTTTAATATGTATATACTTAAACTCTGATATCACCATTGTTGATCTGTCAGGCTGTCTATTTATCTTTACATACTTATAAAAAGTATGTATTGAGACTACAGAGGAGAACTGGCCAGGACATCATACTAAGTCATACTAAGTCATATTAAGTTGGAGAGAAAGAGGGGCAACAAAATGCCTTATTGCAGTGCTAATAATACTTGACCGGTGCATAGTGAATATGGATTCCCAAAATAATGGGCACAACAAAAAAACAAAACTCACTCTTATTTTGGGGTTAAACAGCCACAGTTTCTTTATTGCCCCCAGACAACTTTAACTTATTAACAAACAACGAAGAGGTACTTGCCCCACCCACCACTTTTATACAAGAAGGGAACTCTGTGCCCCCTGATTGCTCCCACTGCAGTGCCTTATACTGCTGCTGTTGCCCACTTTATGCAAGCACCCTTGACCCTCACCAATAAGCTGTAACAAACTACTACCTGTCTGGCAAAAGTAAACCATACTACTTACTGACCAAGACCTTCAGGCGGGTGGAAGGGAGGGTGTTAAAACTTATAGTCCACTGACCTAAGATGGCTAACCCTATCACATATATAGTTGTGAGCAGGCGAGCCAGCTAGAGCCGTTGCTCACGCTTGCGGGCTCGCTTCACGAAGGCGCTCCTTGCCAGCAACTGCGACACTCGCAAACTTCACGTCGTAACGCAAAAAACATATGAGACACGTTACAACACATTACAACCTCGCAAAAATCGTCCGCAACCCGCAAACATGAAAAAATTTAAAACACAATAAATACACACAACACATACATAAAAAGCTTACCTACAGCAAGAGGGAGCATCCAGGACCTCAAAAAAGCAAGTTACACCTTCATTTAACTAAAAATAAAAGAGTTTAGACACTAAAAAATTCTCTAAGCGAGAGAAAAAATGTCCGCCGAACAAAACAAAAACGAGGCTACAGCACTCTAAACACGTAAAACACCACAAGAAACTCGCAAAACACCACAAGAAACATGCAAAACACCACAAAAGACCTACGTATATTCCGCTAAGACGCATACCACACATTACCCGCCATTTTAGAACAATGCGGAAGTACACAACTACGCTAACGGTTTGGTCTCGCGTACACACGCTATTACACTGCACACATTCATCACGCTTACACAGCAGCTCCACACCTCTAATGCTGAAGCAACATCAAAACAGATTGCCAGCTCTTCAACACAATGATTCAAAATAGGTAAAGTATATTCATTTATTAATGTATTACATATTTGATTATTATACAAAAAACAGCTACCGTACTATTTCATTGCAGTCATTTTTTGACGGGCAATTCTCTAGTCATATATAATAGTTGTTGTAATTGTGAGTTTGTCATTAATGCTATGTTAAAAGTTATGGGCTTGCGCATACACAATGAACACCAAAGGTGCTCATCGCGAGGCACGCATGACTTAGAAAAAGGTTCACAATGAGTGCTCATACGCGCACAACTTAGAAAAAGGCAAGACTTTGAAAAAATTATGGATTCAACGCCTGCCTTTGTTTTCAAACCCATAAGTCGGAAGCCGATCAGAGGCCCCCAAAAGACGCCAATTTATTACAAAATTAACTGACAACCTCACACACACCACAAGGGGAGAGGCAGGGAGGCTGAAAGTAAGGTTGAAAGCTAATTTGTTCTTCAATTGACGTTTCTTTAAAAGGTCTGAAAACGGCTAAGCAAAAAAAAAAAAGATGGCGGCAGTAAAGACGTAACTTTTTTTAAGCCTGCAAATGGTTTCATACTTGTACAGCACAGAGCAGAGAGATGGAGGAGAAAGACACAGGGGAGGGAGAGGGGGGGGGGGGAGGGTGGAAAGAGACACAGGGGATTGAGTGGGGTGGAAAGAGACACAGGGATGAGAGAGTGGGGAGAGGCTCGCAATGAATGGCAAAGGCGCTCATTGCGAGGCCCGAAAGTTGCGGGTTGGACGACGCACTTAATGAGAGGCGAAGCCGCTCATTGCGAGGCCCGTAAAGCAGATGGGGGGGGGGGGGGGGGGGGAGGGGAGAGGCTTGCAATGAGCCCCAAAGGCTCTCATTGCGAGGCACACAAGTTAGAAGGGGGAGAGCCTCGCAGTGTGTGGCAAACAGCATTGCCAGGCTTAACATTTTATTGCCATCATTTTTGCCCGGCAATTTCCTAGTGTTTATATAGTCCCCTTCTGATGTCTTAACCCCTCCTACCCTACAAACTCCCACATTAACACCTTAATTTTATTTTTTCCATCCTATTCATAGCCAGGTCAAAGACCCACTAACCTTAACTATGGTTGGCCGTGGGTTACTAATTGTGAGAATCAATTAGATGACTGTATCTCACACAGGAACATGAAACGACCTTATCTCCTACCTATTACGATCCTGTAGAAATAGAGCATTTATATAGAATGTTTTAATGAAATCAGAAAGAAACCTTGAATTAAGTCTGCGAGTGACAAAGTGAAATATTACTTTGTTGAAATTGAAATCCATAATTCATTCCTCCTCTGTTTCATCAGTAAATCATACATTATATTATCAATTCTGAGGTCATGATAAAGATTTGAATATGGGATTTAGAACTTGGAATATAATAAAATGAAATAGACTGAAGCATGACAGTATCAAATCAAAACTGTCCATTTGCACTTTTAGATACAATTCTAACTTTATCATTCAAGGCTGCATTTCTTTTACTTAGCATAATAGTAACTTTTTAACAAAATTGTTAGAGGGGAAATTGTCATTTTTAATGTTATTTGTGTACCAGAGAAAGCAATACATTGCAAAATGTATATGAACAGATGGCACACCTTGCTTTGCTATATGTTAATTTGTATTTATCTTTGTCTGAACATAATTTATGTACAGCGCTACGAAATATGTTGGCGGGCTATAAATTAACTATAATAATAATAATAATGGTACAAGAACATAGACATTTTTTACTATATAAATAATTGGTAATGCATAAAATAAGTTCAGAAAATAAAAGGGATCTAAAACAGTGACTCCCAGCACCAGGGTCTGCAAGCTATAGCTCCTAAGCCAAATGGGATTCAGTAAATATTAATCTCTTTTACATCTCTAATAG
Organism: Discoglossus pictus; assembly: GCA_027410445.1. Taxonomy (NCBI): domain Eukaryota; kingdom Metazoa; phylum Chordata; class Amphibia; order Anura; family Alytidae; genus Discoglossus; species Discoglossus pictus. Next base: position 102,297,570 of record CM050165.1, on the reverse strand, counting down.
AGCAGGAAGCATGGATCCATAAAAAGTAGCTTTTCCTGGGAAAAGCAATGGTAAACAGCAAGGACATTTATTAACTTTTTTCAGCTGATTACAGCTTTAAATGCTTTAAAAGTCAGTGTGTATTTGCATCCACTTTTCTGTGAACTCTTTAAATGGACGTGGAGGACAATTCTGCAACATACATGAGCAACAAGGGACAAGCCTTTCCAGGGACGGTTTGGAAGGTTTCAGTGGCAAAAACAGAGCTTTTATACACTTGTCAATACAATTATGTTTAAATATGCAAATTAACACTTAGATAGTTTAGTTTAATATTAAAAACATGAGGGTGTCCATGTCCATTTAATTCACAACTCCTGCAACTGGCTGAAAACAGACATTGTGAAGAAATAAGTGTGAAAGTACACCAATGGCTCTTTCATGTAAGTTGAAATTGTATTAAATATTATTACCTGTATAAAAATGTTGAGAGTACAACTTGTAAAATAATTCACTGCTGAACAAACATATCTATTATCAGTAATATTTCCTTGTATATTTCCAGATATAAAAATAATCTTTCTTATACACACTATCTCTTGGTCTGAAATTTGACTTATGTTGGTTCTTTACTTATAAATGTTTGCAGACTGTGCTGTTAAAATGGAAACAAGGGCACAGAAAACATTTTAATAATTATCCAAAAATATGTAGTAGAGTTCAAATTGAGTAAATACTTGTTTAGACTAACTTAAAACAAAATAATAGATTCTTATTTAAAAAAATAAAAGCATGTGAATTCTTATGATAGCCAATGAGATAACCATGCAAGCTGTTACTGAAGAGTGGGTGCTTCTAGGTACAGGTATTAATAATTAATAAACATAATAATAAAGGGAAAGAAAGATATGTGTGAGTAAAAAACTAAATGTAATTAAACAAAATGTAAGCAATATTTACTTGTACCTGTTTAGTCCTAAAATTATTTAATTTGCCCTTCTATGCTAACTTCAAAAAACAAAAAAAATCCAAAGACAACTTTAAAGGACCAGTTGCCTATCATATAGTGCTCTTTTGCATGTGACATTCTGTTTAAAATCTAAAAACTTAGTTTTTTTTCTTTCAGCTTTATTTATCAACATAAAAGTGTTTTTTTTTGTTGCCTTTGTTTATTTACATGTGTAAACCTCCTCCCTTGTCACACCTACCATCTAAATTAAAGGTGTGTCATGCAGGCTATCAGTGCACTGCACAGCTCAGTGCTGCTTTATGGCAGGTCTATGGAGGGAGTCTGTTACTCACAGAACTTCCCCCAGCACAATCTGCTCTCAGCGTTCTGTCAATCATCCCCTGTGACCAATAAACAGTGCAGCCTCTGTCCCTCCCACAAGCAGAGCACAGACATATGGGAAATGTGTGAGAGAGAAAACAACCCAGCAAGAGAGCCTGTGCTGTGTGTGCGTATGTGTGCATGTGCTCTGTGTGAGAAAACAACACAGCAAGTGACCCTGTGCCCCATGCTCTACATCATACCCCTGGAGTAATGAGCAGAAAGGTAAGAAATGCACAAATCTATACTTATTAATAAAGAATGAAAACACCAGTAAAACAGAAATATCCCACATCTTGCATTGTCAGTACACACACTGGCAAAAGTGGAAAACAAAACCATAAATAAAGGAGCAGGGAGGCTTATCTTAAGTGTTTCATAAAGTAGGCTGCTGGTTGGTGACATACAGGTCAGGTCACGAGGTCCAACCTCTATCCATGATGTCACTTTTGTGCTGGGCACATGCTCCCTGTCAGTCAATGGCTTTCCTATAGAGTTTGATGGGAACACAACCCTGCAACCTGATTGGTTGAAGTCACTTAGGAGGAGGAACAAGTCTTTGTCTCAGCTGTGAGGCCAAGATGGGACTGGGAATTAAACATCAACAAACAATCAGATAAAATAAAACGTGTGTTTGACCATCTCTGGGAAAAATGCACGTATTTAAAAAATTAAAAAAGTTTTTCACATGTTTTTAGGAGATCTTTACTGGGGTGTGGTCCAAATTGTGCTGCTTTAACTGGCACTTTAATCTATATTTTATTGCCTAAACTTGACAAAAAACTGTCTGCCCTTTTAGTCTAAATGTTCAAAACGTATTGACCCTTCTTTAGCTCATCTTACATGTCCTTTATCCTAGTAAATTGCAAAAATATTTGGGCTTCCAATTTTCTTTCCTTTCGTTTGCCCATCATAAATAACAGTATAATATTTCATGTCTCTCCCCCCTTCCTCCCTTGTGTCTCTTCCCCGCTCTCTTTCCCCTGTCTCTCTTCCCCTCCCTCTTCTGTGTCTCCCCCTCTCCCTTCCCTGTGTCTCTTTCCCCCTCTCCCCTGTGCCTCTTTCTCCCTACCCTGTGTCTCTTTCCCCCCTCCTCTGTGTCTCTTTCTCCCCTCCTCCATCCCCTTTGTCTCTCCCACCCGTTTCTCTTTCCCACTCCCTCCACTGTGTTTCTTTCCCCCTCCTCCCTCCCTCCCTCCCCCTGTGTCTCTTTCCCCCTCCTCCCTCCCTCCCCCCTGTGTCTCTTTCCCCTCCTCCCTCCCCTGTGTCTCTTTCTCCTTCTCCCTCCCTCCCCTTTGACTCTTTCCCCCTCCCCTCCCTCCTCTGTGCCTTTTCCCTGTGTCTCTTTCTCCTCCTCCCTCCACCATGCCTTTTTCCCCTCCTCCCTCCACTGTGTCTCTTTCTCCTCCTCCATCCCTCTACTGTGACTCTTTCCCTCCTTTCCCCCATCCCCCAGCTCACAATGCGCCACTAGTGCAGTGTATATAGGTTCCGTAGTGCACATGCACTAGTCAGAGTTACACACTACGGAAACTATATTAGTGAAACCAAATTAATATGTCTGACAACATCTTCTTACAATATCTCACCCAACTGAGGGCTAAATAACATCCCTACTGGTCTGGTTAGTTTTCAGCAGTTTTCTATTAGCCCCTTTAAACCCTTATAAGTAAAAACGAGTAATCACTACATGTTACATGTTTGATGTTCTACATGTGCTTTTACCTAAAGTGTGATAACATGGCTCCCATGAGAAATCTACCCTAATCCTATGTGTTCCAATATAGCCATGTGGGCACTCACATGAGTCTAAGCCCTATATTAAACCTCCCATAGCACTATCTAAATTTTTATTGTTTGCTTGTTACATTCTAAAGCCCTCCCGAGAGCTGTTACTGTACTAGCAACAGCTTTTACTACTTTTAAAGTTATATCCTTCCTTGCCGCATTTGTTGCACGGAAGGGGAAACAAATATACAAAGAGCAATACATAGGGTCCCAGTTGACCCCCATAGTGTCTGTAATAATCTCTATCTCCTATGGGGTAATCTACCAAGGTATTCACTAAAATCATATACATCCAGCACACAATCTACCCCATGGGGGGCCCTTTATTTTGGGGTGCCCTATGGGTCATCATGGTAATCTAACCTCTACCATAGGGGTCCTTATGGACACTATCCAACCCATGGTGTTCCTAAAGGACCCCATAACACTACCAAACTAAGCTACCAACACTAAAATAAATACATAAAATAAAAAACAATACAGAAAAGGAATGGGTAGCCAGATGAATATCTGGAATACACAAACCCTGTACAAAACAGCAAAATAAGCATATTCAAAAGTTTAAAAAGCCTTTTCACTTATTTTTCAGCACTGGTTAAGGATGTAGACTAGCATTTATGAGTTCCATTCCTGGATCAATATCCAATCTGTTTTTGCAACACCACATTATCAAAATTTAGAAATTAGATGAATGACAGTGTTTTGAACTGCAAATCATTTAGAGGAATTCTTTACCAGCATAGTTAAAATGAATATCTTTTTTGGCTTTAGTTAATGTTATCCTGCCAGCACCTTTGGCACTTAGAAAATGCGGAGCCTGAAGTGTCTACGAGAACATGTTGTGCATAATGATGCAAATTGCTTTCTCGCACATAATGCAAAGAACTAGATTACTAAATTGAAATACATTTTTAATGCTGCATCATTATGCTTCAATAGAAATAAAAGAACAGACGTATCCACTTTTGTGGTGAGGCTATGGTGTGGTGCAAATATACAAGCTTTTTTACTGCAAACTTAAAATGTTTTTTCTGAAATAACAATCTATAGTAATCATTTTGTTATATACTTTAATATGGAAGTATGGATTTTTGGGCTATTCAAAGAATTTGATTACGGTAAATGCACAAAAACAGCATAAGGACAAAAGAATCTAGAGAAATTATAGCACGTCAATATGTAAAAAAAATATGCCTGCTTTGTATTAATTATGTAATGTATTATTTCATTTTTAAGACATGATATGAGTAATAATGAAATTGGTATCAAATGAGTCTATTGTAATTTAATTGTTTTGCTGCATGTGATGTTCTTTCATGCTTGGGTGATCTGTTCTTAATGTATTCAGATAACTAATTAGCTGATTTCTATTGAGTTTTTCCAGTATGCATTACTGATGATGGGATAATAGATCTAGATGTGTATGTTGTTGTTTCACAAAACCTATTTAGTGTCAGAACAAATAAGTACAGAAACAAAAAGTGGAATGGTATTGTACTATACTGTACCTCTCATAAGGGCAGCTTCTTACAGCTGTCCTTATACCAATAGGCAAAGCCAGTTTGGAATAATATAAAAAGGAATAGGAAATAAAATATAACTAACTGATAATGCTTAAAAGTGTCAGAATAAAATGGAAATTGAGGCAAGAGCTATCTATGGCTAACAACAAAATGGATAACAAATGGAACCCACAACAAATACATTTATTTTAGAGTTACATTTATTTCATGTCTTATATCTAAACTGGCTTCAGCAGTATGGAGTAAAATGATAGCTTGTTTATCTGTCTTTAAAGTCTAATAATATTTCCCACCATAATCTTATTATGAGCATTTTATACATTTTTTGACCACAAGAATTCAAAGAAGTGCTCCTGTTTTATGTATTATGTGTATTTTATTTGAAGGGATCATATGGACACATTTCCTATTCTGGTGACATTACTGGAATATCATATTTTGCTTCTATGCTACAATATTTCACTGGGGAATTCGAACACAGGAAAAAATGTAAAATCTGTGTTTACATTTGCTTCTGTCTTTTAAACAAGGTATTTAATCCTGACACTTTATCAGTATATATTCATGACAAGTACTGCTGTTGTTGTACTAGTCAATGTCACTTGTCACCATTTATGTACTGTATAATTGTGCTTTTCCTGTGTATATAGGTATTAAAAAAAATGAAAACTACAATCTGAGGAGCTACAATCTGAGGAGCTTATATTTTAAAAGGTTTTTTTTCCCAGTGATTTGCTAGTCAGAAGTGGGTGTAAACATAAACTAATTGTATAAAAGCAAAAATCTAATCTGTGTTAAATATAAAACTTTTCATTTGTTTAATGGACGGCTCACTGTTTCTGAAATTAAAAATATGTACTAGTGTACTAGTAAAACATACTAATATTTACTAGTGACATTGCATAGTATAAAATAGGGATACAGAAATGAACTGGCGGGCCATGTATGGTCTGTGGGAAGCTAGTTGGACAGTGCCCGTATAGTATAAAGGGCCACAGGTATTACATTGTCTATGTGTAATTTACTGCATAGGCTGAATGTAAAATATCATATTAATATTATAACTTTTTTGTAGTCTGTAAAGTGATATAGGCTGAGGCTATTTACTCATCCTCTTCCCTGACCACTCTAACATAATAGATATTGTCAAGGAACATTGTAATTAGGTTTTACAGCCACAAGATTTCATGACCTAGGCAAGGCCCAGCTGGTATGTGCACATAAAAATGTATACCCAATCACCCATTACATTAAAGATTAGAAACAGACCATTTCTTGGGAGATAACTGGCCACAGCGTTTATTGGTAAAAACAACATGACGTAATAACCATAACAATAAATAAATTAACATACCCCCGAGGGGAGGAGCCTGGCCAGAGACAGTAGACCCTACACCCTGAAGCCTCATCCAGGGCCTACCGTGTTGGAACATCCGTACCACCGTAGGGTAGGATCTCACCCATTTTACCACTGTCCCAGCGATTCCCCTCACCACCCTCCACGGAGAAGACCGCAGAATACATTTTCTCTTTCCAGCACCACAGTAACCAGCTACATTGTCATATGATCACCCTTTGGATCCCCAGACCAGGCACCTGAGGTCGCCCCACCTTGCCTGTATACCAACCAACCTCTCGCTACCAGCCAACCAGCAGGAAGGAGAGATCCCGCAAGGCTTCGCACTTATCACAGACCTCCTTCCAGAACAGTGGTATCTCCGGCCCTTGGGAAAAGGCTACCAGTCGCCTGCTGTCCCTTTGCCATATCTCCTGTTCACCTTTTTTACTTGCTCTTTCCATTCATCCCCTCCTCAGGACTTATTAACCGAGCCTGTTTCCGAAAAGCCACCCTGCAACCTGACGCCCCCAACTTTGGGGGACCCTCCTCCGAGCCTTGGGTTACCAAAACCCCCCAACCTTGCCAATGCACCCCTCGCATACCTGCACGCGTACCCAAAGCACAAACTGCCCATCCTCACACACCGGCCAGCCATCTGAGGCGCTCACTAAAGAAGCACCAATCATCCATCCTGTCTTGAAACCTGTCACATTTACACTATATGCTCCCTTGCCAGTACTGAGCACAGGGTTTCTGACAACTTAGCCCCAAACAAGCTACTCCATCCTGCAGTTAAATACACTGCACCACCGCCTTATTCTCCACGATTTACCGCCCCCTATATCCACTGCCAACGAGCCATGCCTAACTCTAGAAGGCTCTATGAAGCCAAGTACCTTACAGCACTAGACACCATCATAGCTTATGATATCCCCTTGACTGATCAAATAGTGATAGAAATGCAGGGGATGAAAGGAGTGATACCACTTCCTACCTCACAAAGCCGCCCTTCCGATTCCTCCATTATCTCAGATGCACCTACTAGGGTGAAGAAAAGAAGCCCATTAACCACCACTAATGAATACCCGTAGATACCCAAACATCTGAGGATTATACGCCATACCCAGTCGACAACAAAGAACACTAGATAGGATACCACCAATCCTGACCCTCCGCAGCAGGGCAAAAGTGGACCCCAACCGAGCCAAACCACGACTGTATTTGCCAGTCTGCCAAAAGTGGTACAACGCCAGCCAATATAAAAGCCCCCAATCCTAATACCATAACTAAGGTAGAACCTGTCTGTACAGAGAACCCGGGAAACAAACTACATAAACATACAAAACACTCCTCCCCAGAACACATTGGTAGCCTCTAGCACCTATGTAATTCTACCGGACATGACACCTCTACATCCCTTGGTATTGGCACACCTCTACCCTAGACCCACCTTCAGGAGTTCAATTGTAAACAGCCTCAAGACCATACTGTAGAAGGTGGTAGAAGTCTAATCAGAAAGCGATATCATCCTAAACACCAGACTGGTGTATGGCCCAACAGAGCCCTTTAGGGAGGAATTGACCTAATAACTCCCAACCGGCATATATGGGCTTATGGCCCCAAAGGCCAAGCAGCTCCACACAAAAGGTAACTCACCAAGGAGGGCCCTATAGGGAGGACTGGTCCCCAACCCTTATGGCCTCCCCAGGTACTCCACCAAGGTGGTAATGTTGAAAATCTGTAATGCCAGCTCTTAACAAGCGCTGTACATGTCGCCGTTGTATGAAGGTACACCAATTAAACTTTAATAATAACCCATATGTACTCCCCCAGTCCGCAAGTTGCACCCTGGTGCGGTGTTACGGCAAGGTACTACGAAACCCGATCCAAGTTGCGGTGACCAAGAAAAAACATACCCGAAACGAGACATACAGTTATAAGTCTGCCGACCCTACTGCATAAAACCTGAAAGGTGAGAGGTGATCTGACTTAGCATCAATATCCCAACGCCTTCAGGCATGCCGACCACCATACAAAACGGCTACACTTCCGAAATTCAGTGATATACCGATACCAGCACTACACAAGTTAATACATCTCATGTAATTCACACGGACAATAATATAATATACCCTATAACATAGTACAGAATACGACACAGAAAGCACCCCACCATTAAAGACTCTTAAGACTTTGACATACACAGAGAGGAAACCTCACAATGTCAAAGGAAAACAACCTTCCTGAACTAAGAAGTAGACCCAATGAACCAGCGCACGGCACAAACATGGTCTACAGGCATGCGTCACGGACCCGAACTCAAGGCCAAAACAATCTCCAGCTCTGAGCCCAGCACAGTTCACACGATGCCAGTACAAGCAAATTGAATAAGGCTAGGGCATAACACCAACCTGGGCACTCCCCTTTTTAACCGCTGCCAGCCCATTCCAAAAGGCTGTATAATACCTGCCCATGTCAGTTTGAGCGTCATACCATTGTGCCTAACCCCACGTAACCCACAGACCTGATGCACTGGGAATTCATGGCAGATATACAAACATGGCTTGCCTTTTCATTCTACCGTGTGCCCACAGCATACCGCTCCTAGTGTTCCTAGGTGGACTCCCCACCAAGTACTAACTGGACCCACTATTATACAAGCCGTAGGAACTTGGACAAATCAGCAACTTAGCTCAACCCCTAGAACTGAACCCTTTGCTCTACCCACCCCCTCTTCCCATACAGGTACTATAGCCTTTGGGATTGCCCAAGAAATCCCTACCAACTAGCACGTATATTCCAATCAGAGGAGATCTAAAACAATTAAACCTGCAGACGAGAGACTCAATTCCATGACACGCAAAACAAAGCTATAAGCCATGACAATCCTTTAATTTCCACAAATCAGTCAAATACTGCCCTGATGGCCGCGGCTAAGTATGGCTGTGACGGGCGCTTACAGCGTATTACCACATGATTCTGATCAGTGCATGTGCCATAGCTACCCTACTGCCAGGACATTGACTTGGCTCCTGCAGTAATGTACCTTACCAGATCCCCCCAGCACCTATAAACGAATTGCTCACCAAGGGGCAAGAACCCTCAAACTAACACACTACCAGAAGTTGCCTGTACTTGTGGCATCAATCACTGCCACTATAAGCTCCCTCCCACAGCACTATTGACAACTCGCGGCCAAGGACCTGCAGCTTGAAGCATGCCATGAGAGTGCCTGCTCCTCTGCTGCAGACCCCCCCAACCACTAACCCTACAACTTGAAAGAGGGTCCACAACTATATATGTGATATATATATATATATATATATATATAATTTCAATGTATAATCTTTATTAACATTGAATTTCCATAAAACTGGACTAATTTTGACTACTGTGAGCATAAGTGTTGAATTAATCTTCCTGCTATGTTTAACCACATATGTTGTATGTTAATGGCTGTTTATTGCTAAGATAATTTTATTGAAATATAAAATATAGTGCTATTGTACTGTTAAAGCATGAGATGCTTTATATCAAAATCTTGGGTAGTGAAAAGATCTGAGTAAGATCAGAGTACCTGGATTTCACTGTATGCTAACACACCCATAATGTGCCTTAACATGCCCACAAAACACTCCATTTGGCTTGCTCTTAATACAGAACAAGTCTAGTAAATCTCCCAATGAGATGCAGGAATGCAGCCTTATGCTTTTGTGAATTCCCCCAAGGAATGTGTGATTTATAAGGCAAGAACATAGATAATCTTCTGAGAATACAATCAAGCATTGTATTACTTACAACTCCTGACAACTTTAAAGTCGATGTGGCAGCCCACGTTCAGATTTGAGATCTATATAGCACTGTAAGAATGACATCAATGTAGTCACATAAAATATGAAAAATACATTACTTCACCATAAACTAATCCAAAACTAACAATTAAATATATTTTAGCAAGTAGTAATGCGTTAATAAAACCTTTCATTAGAATATATAATCAAATACAGGTGCAAACACATAATTGTGGATGATGCACAATCAATTACCAAACATTATGAACCACTGCAAAACAAAGCAGTCATAGCAGCCTTTTCACAACCTTCATGGTATTATTATTATCTTTATTTGTAACGTGCCAACATATGCCGTAACGCTGAACAAGGGTTAAGTACAAGGTAAAACTAAATTGAAACATTGCAAGAGAGCCCTGTCTTTGAGATTAGAATCTAGTGTGCGCTAAAGTACCTAACAATGTAAAAAACTTGCAAACTTAAGATCTAATGAGTTAGGGTGGGAGGGTGATAGATGTGTCGTGCAAGCTAAGGCTGTGTTTAGTGAGGTTTTGAAGGTTTTGAAGCATGAAGATACTCTGGTGGAGCAAGAGGGACTGGGTGATGGGGGGGGGGAGGAGATAGAGATGGGGTGGGCCCTACACTACAGAAATGTTTAAAAAGAAACGTAATATATTAAAATAAAATGGCCGCACTGGGGCCGCCAGGAGGAGGAAGGCCCTGGTTCACTGCTCCACCTGCACCGGCGGTAGCTCCACCAGTGCACCTTGATCACTCTCTATATCCATGCATATCTTGTATTAAAAATATATAACTGTATGCATGGGTGTAGGAGCCCAAGAAAATCGGGGGGGGGGACAAAGATTAAATAGGCAAAAAACTTTGGCCCTGAGTGGTGCAATTCATCTCTACTCCCAGGGCATGCAGACTGCAAGGGAAGCGAGTGTACGCCAATGAACAAGTATAAATAAAATATGCAATTGTGGCGCCCTACAAATTATAAAAACATTGTGTTAGAATATAAAAGGAGTGGTATTTATCGACTGGTATCAGTCCAAGTATGAATGACAGATTACAATGTTGTGTGTATCGATGTGCAAATATTTTCTCCTTGCTTCTTGAGTGCCCATTGCATTCTCCAGGGTTGTTAAAAAGGGTGGGGGAGTCAAAAGCCTTCCTGGGTCAAAGCTCTCCTGGGAGAGAAATATTCCTGGTAATAATGCATGATTACATTGGGATTTATCCTGCCCAGTTCCATACACATATATATTTATATATTGCACATAGCCTTTATGTCTGTTCTTCATTTTAACTGTACTTCCCCTGAACATAGCTATAACTGTGCTAAATAATATGGTAAACTTCACCCAAATTCAGGAGGTAAACAGTTTGCATTCACACAAGTAATCAATTTGGAAGCTTGAAATACTTCTATCTCCAAAAAAATGTTTAATAGTATTTCAGTACACAAATCTTTCTTGAAACATGATTATAACTTTAGTTATGCAAGTATTATTTTTATTAACTTAGATTCCGATTCAATTGAGCAATCGTAAGTTACTGAAGCCTGTAAGTGAGGCCATAAATTAATTTGCTATTCAACTGGCGTTTTTTTGTGGGCTCTCAATGGGTTACGGGCTATGGGCTTGAGATCCTTGCGGTTGTTAAACCTTGAACTTACAGCCTACCGAAGCCTTTGATCTTTCACGTCCGCAAGTTACGATCGCTAAAATTGCAAATTGATATTCAATTGCTACAATTCCTGAAGCCCGCAAATGTTTTCACATTTATAAATGGCAAATATAGGAGAAAATCTTGTAAATGATGGGGAAAGTGATGAAAAACATTATAATTAATTGCACAACAGTCTCAAGCTTGCAAATCGACAATACATAATCATATTTTTGTATGTGTCGTTTCGGGGTTGGGAGTCAGTTAGTTAGTACATATCAGGCTACACATATGGACTAGTATAGTATTGGCATTCATTTTTTTTATTTTGTATTTTGAGGGTTTGCGAGTCCCATTGCATATTGGACCCCCAAACCTAATTTAAAGACATGTTACCTCCTTTTCATAATTTCAATATTTTAAGCTTTGAAATAAATACTGTAGCTGGGAATTGCTTATGAACTTTTTCAGCAAAAACATGGCAGGAACATAAAATAAATGGTAAGAGAGAGGAAAAAGCAAAAGACCATGTTTTATTCAAATCAGAAAACTTAGTAGATAAATGAGATTTAGTTAAATGGGCATACACACATTGTTAATCTTATTAATTTGAAATGTTTTTGTTAGAAGAGGATAAAAATAAATATTGAATTATTTTACACACAGTAATTATGGGAAATCCTAAACAAGCTTCCCTTTTAGTTCAGTAAACCATTTGAACAATAATCTCTGTTTTTATATTTGCTAATTTAATTTGATGTAGTCATACCCATTTTATTTGTTGCTGTACATGTTGTTCATCTTTCAAAATAAATTATATTTTTTATACTTGAAATGTAATGATTCTTTTCCGTGACTTGGGACAAATGAATATTAACATATAGTTTCTGCATTTGATATGCTTTGTTACTTTTCTACAGTAAAAAAATATTTAACACTTACCATAACTTGACATATTTTGTGTATCCTACACAGAATGACACCGTTGATCTCTATTTAACTATTTTTATTACTATGAGTTAAACAGCAATCATTTTACATAGAAGATGTTACGTTTGATGAAACTAAACATCTGTATAAATAAAAAGTAAAATAAACGTAGATGAGCAAGGTCAGATTTACATTTGAGGGGTCCCTATGCATAGATTCCTCCAGTGCCCCTCAAATACACAGATATTTTTATATTACAGTTGCTATAATTTAGTAAAAGAAACACAAAATATTTCTCTATCTATATGTCATACCATATATGCTCTGCTATACTTTACGAAGACTGGAAAACCGTATACAAATTAAATAAATTCCCTATCACTTCAGCTCATTAGAAAACTAAAGTATTATACACCAAACATTTAACATTTCTTAAGAGGGACACTTATGAAGAGCATAGAAAGTTTGGGGGTTTAGCGCAGTGGCAGTATGAAATGTATTTCAACAGTCTTTCTGTCAATCCATCCATGACATGAAAAGAATATAGATGTATGCTCGTGCAAAGTGGCTGCTGTTAATGCCTAAAACACCAGTGCGTCTGGACAGGCATCTTCCATGGCTAAGGCAGTACAGAGAAGTTGAAAGCTGGGGCCACAAGTTATTTCAGTTGGGTTTTGGGGAAGCTTTTCTTATTCCTACGGTAAGGGATAAGTTATCAAAAGAGTTGACTTAGTCCAATACTTGCCTCTTATATTCATAATTTTGTTCTGTTCCCTCTTGACTTAGTTCCCAAAAAGCCAAAGAGCCTGGTTAGTTTAGGATAAACCGAGAGCTGGATATTGTTCCTTTTATATCATTATATATCACTTGAAATTATAAAATTGGCTGGGAACTGTGATGTGCTGGCCAAAGCTGATATTAAAGCAGCATTCAGGTTGCTACTGGCTCATCGATCCAGCCAAAGGTTTCTGGGATGTTAGCTCTTTTTTGGAATGGTGCGTTAAAGAGGCTTATGGTTATCAGTCAGTTACCCACTATTTGGATATATTCTTGTTCATTAGCCCAGTTGCCTCTCTTTATGCTTGAGGCTTCTGAAGACCTTTGAAGAATTGGCAAGGCATTTTGGGGTTTTATCTCCAATATCTCGGCATTACAATCAATATCAGTTATAGGGAGCCTGAGGATAAGATTGCAAAACTTCGGATGGAGAAGCAAGGGTTGCTCAAATCCAGAAAGGTTACACTGATTGTCTTACAGAGTGTTTCTCATGGGGCACTTGTGGTCCACTGTTTGTCTCTGGATGACCCACACTTGACCTGCTTGCACTGGCTGAGAAACACCCTCTGAAACTATATTAGGGGGGCATATTAGAGGATGGTAATTCCAGCATGGCCATATTTTCTGTGACATCACTGGAAGACTAGCTTTATGAACAGCAATTGTTCTTCAACCTTTTCATAGGATTCAACTGTGAAATTTTTGCGTAAGGATGTGGTGGAATCATTCAATGGTAATGCCTTCTTCAAGAAGGAATAATTGTCCAATAGCCAACTGGATTTGTTCACCAATGCAGCGGGAGTAGTAGGACTGCGAATTTACTTTAATGGTAAATGGAGTGCTTCTGCAAACATGTGGCTGCTTTGTTTTTTTTATTCAAGGTGCAAGAGTTAGAAGATGTCACCAAAGCCTTTATAGATAAGTGTCTCAATGTTTATGTTTATGGATGCCCTGTTTGTGCGATATTTTGACCAGTTTCAATTGTTTGTTTAGAATGGCCTCCAATTAGAGAATTAATCAGCCCTAGAAAGTCTGAACCTGCTGGTTTACTCCGGGGTGATGTGGTGAATGAGACTGACAGATTTTTTTTATACTATATACAGCTTAGAGTGAAGAAAATGGTGAAGAAAAGATGGTGAAGAAAAGGTTTCTATGATTCCCACAAACATGTAATTATTCAGGAAAAAGGTTAATAGGGCCATTGCCACTTTTGTAAAAAGCCAGCTAGAAGAGAAAGCTTTTCTACTCACGACACCAAAACACTCATTAGATTTTAATACATCTTCAGTGGAAAAACATTGTACCCCTGCAGACAGACACCTCCTAGCCAGCTGTCTACACTGCCTAATGGTAAATCCAGGTAATTATAAAGGTTAGTCTAACAAGAAAGCCTTGTCTTCATATTTTACTTCTCTGTCATTTATTGCAAAAAAATCTCAACTCACTCTTTCTTTCTGTCTTAATCACTTTATATGTATGTTTACATTTTTTGGTTTTGTGTGTGTGTGTAAAATTAGAGGCTCCGTTTAAGCAAAAGGTTAAAATCTGTGAATATCTAGTTTACCGATTGTTACTACAATCAAGTTTCTAAAGTCAACAATAAAGCCATCTGTAATTAAAAGGGTTCTAAAATGAATGTTACCTGCTGGACCTGTCTCCACCCCCCCTACCCCACACAACTCACATCGTTTGGGTGGGAGTCATATAAGTTATCTGGCAGGTGGTTTATTATTCACGTGTTCCTTTCATCTTGTACGATTGTGAATTAACCAATTTTTAGAAAATTATACAACATCAAAACACAATAAAAACATTGGCATTACTAGTGACATCAAGTCTGGGATAGGGAGATATGTCACAACTTCTGAATAATTAAACAGCTGGATCATTGGGTTCCACTCCAACAATCAGAGTCATGTGATGAGAGAGCTGGCGACAGCAAGTAACATTCATTTTAAAACCACTGCAATTACAGATAGCTTTATTGTTGAGTTTATAAATATATATTTCTTGAAATAACAAGTGGGAACTAGATGTTCACTGTAATTTAATTGGGGCTTGCTCTGACCTTTTAATTGTCTATAGACAGTGGAGGTATTAGGGAGAAAGTAGTAGGGAGCCTTGGAAATCTATACAATATACACAAGCTTCTTCTTAATTACTATTCTTTTGAACCTAAAACTAACTGAACAACCATTAATAAAAGACTCTGAAAGCAGACGATAACACTGCCTCATAATCTATCTATCTATCTATCTATCTATCTATCTATCTTTATCCAATGATGTACTCTGGTCTGAGCATAAACTATGCTAAGCAATCTAAAGGGAACAAAACAGACAGGCAGAAAAAGGGATGTCCATTCCGATTGGCTCACAAGCTGCACCCACATAAATAGCAGAAAGGGAGCAAGAGGGAGTACTGGAATCAATGTAAAAATTAAGAATTCAAAATAAGATAACTCAAAAACTATTTCCACATATTTAATGATGTCTAATGACACCAAAGCCTATTTTCCAACAAATGTGGTGCATGTACTTCTAGCGTGTAGGTACAGTTAATTAGAGCTTAGTTAAGGAATGTACATATATTTTTGATGATTAGATCTTAATTAGCATTGTGTCATTGTTGATAGCATTAGCCTTTCTGGATTAGAGTTTTTCAACTAGGTCGCTAGAACCTCTTAAATTCTTATGTTCTGTTAGTAAGCCTAGTACATAAAATATAAAGAACATTAGAAACCTCACTAGAAAGAAATTAGTCACCTTGTTGAATACAATCCTATATAGCCACAATAATCATGTAGTGAGTCTTTAAATATAGTGTGACAGGATTAAGTATATATGCTCCTAAAAGGCACGGTGCATCAATCCTGGGTATGTAAATATCAGTGGTAATAAATCCTTCCATTTCATTCCCACTGTGAACTTGACCTTGAATATATCATATTTGAAAGTAGAATGTAAGACATACAAATTCCTCCCTGGAGTCTTTAAAAGCTTTTCCTTTAATATGGGAATCTATAATGTTGGTCTATAAAATGGCTTTACCAGTTACAACAAATATATATTTTATAATTTTCTCACAAATGCATTATTAGAATGGAAAAAATGCAGTTATTTCCTCCATTAAATACATAAACCTTGATAGCAAAGGAGAATTACTCAGTACATTTCTTTTATCATTTTATAACTCTGACCTCTGTTCTTATTTGATTTGTGGGTGTATGTTATGTCAATTCAAAGTATATTTGGATACGTAGGGCCTTATTAAATTACAATTACAAATTTGCTACAATTACAGAGTGATTTAATTGAACAAATCCGTAATTTACGGGCCGAAAGTCGAAACCGTAAACAATGCAATCATAAGTAACATTTCAGAGCGTCATCATGATCAATTAAGCAAGGCCTTACCGATTTAGAAACAGTCAATGGTAAATGAGACTGTCATCATGACGTCAGTAAAACATGGAGGTTACACATCAATCAATTTGTGTTTAGAGGTCCGATATGTGATCAGACTTGTAATTCGGCAATGTACAAAATATTAGAAATGAATGGCAATACTGTTCTAGTCCATGTGGGAGGGCTGATATTTATTAACTCATTGATTCCCTAAATTGATATGACACCCAAATGAAATTTATAAATAAAAAAATGTTATTGCATATTTGCAAGCTTGAGACTTTTGTGCAATTAATTCTAATGTCTGTATTGATTTTTTATTTGCAATTACAGCGCTACAAACAGGTGTTTAACCCCCTTGCATGTCCTGGTTGTGCAACAAAAAGGCATGTTCATTAGTTGGAATGTGCTGTCAGTGTACCAATGCAAAACTTATAACCAAGTACATGGTTTGTAAAGATGCTATATTTATATGTTGGTATCCTTGTATTATTCTTTCCTGCTATGCCTCAACCTAATAATAAAACTTATTGAAACAAAAAGAATATCTGTAGACAGAAATTAAAGGAACTCTGTAATGGTCAGGCATATATAACATTTAGAACAACTTATTACTGATTAAAAAGATTGATATATTTTTAAGAAAATGTACAGTTAACGTACACTGAACATCTGACCTATGCTAGAGCTTTAATCTTTTTCTAGTGTTTGCACATTTTCCTAGCCTTTGACAGTAAACTGGTCAAATAAATAGGCAGATATAGGCAATGCCAGCTTCAAAGACAATTTAGGATTTTCAGCTTCAAAATGGTGGAGAACGGTATTTCTGCTGAAGCCTAAACTGCTAAACTTCAAATGCATTTTAAGAAAAAACTAATTTGAATTAATTGTCTTCAGCGGCTGATTTTTATGCTAATCAGTAACTAAACAAATGGAATCATATTGTATGAGTACTACAGTTACTACAGTGGTCGTTTAAGGAAAGGGCTATTCTTGAAACTAAATTCACAACAAACATCTTATATATACCATGAGTAAAAATGCATGTATGGAATATATGGAGATAACTTAAGCATAACAGAAATATGCTGTGTTTATCATTCAGACCTCTTGAAAATTTAGTGTAGTTTACAGTTTTATCTGTCCACTTCAGTTCACATTATTGCAAATAAACATGCTTATAAATAGATGGGAAGAAACAATACTGACATAATTATTTTGCAAAAACAAGAATAAATCATTAACATCTAACATTGACTTGGGAAATCACTCATTAAAATGTCATCACCATCTCCTTTGGGGAAGCTATGTTATTCATCCTTGGTGTAGTTCACTGATTTAAAATTCTAAACAAAATACTCCTCTCACCCATTATCATCTGTCCATTCATGGGAGTAATGTTGGTGATTTGATCTGGTCCCTTTCTGTTTCTTACTGTGATTACAAATCATACCAATTCAACTTCCCATTGCAGACATTGCATGTTAGATGTGTTCATGGCAAGATAAACCTCAGTCAAACTCGTTAACAACCTTTAACACAGGGGAATACAAAGCCAATCCTTCTGACCTAAAAATGTCAGTCCTACTTCTACCTGGTACAAATTGCCTCTCTTGTTATGGCTTTACAATGCCACAGATATCAATATATATATGTCATAAAGTGAGAAGAAAGGTGATGAAGTAACATAATTGACATTTTACCTGTGAAAGTAGCCCCATCCCTCCCTCCATTAAGAGATAAGCATAAAACCTCAGGTACTAATCTAACAGGAGGTACTAAAGACAGACAAGATGAGGCATTGTGTACACAGAGGCTGCAAAAATAAGAGTTTCTTTAAAAATATTTTATTTCATAGTTTATCCAACTGTTCATGCTGTGAATTTGTTATGTACTTATATACACAAACATATACAATTTTCCGTAAACTCTAGTGACTCTTTAAGCTAATGAGGTTTGTAGTTTGTGGGATTCAGAAAGGGCTGTTTTCTTTCAGCAAATCTTTATTTTATGAAAAATAGCCAAAAACGACAATATTACATTTACGTATGGAGCTGGAAATCTATATAATTATTTTACATTTATCAAGCAAGAATCATAAAGTACTTATCTACCAGTGAGGGATAACAAGGGAATGTTATTATATTGTTGCCTAGCAACTGGCTGACTTGAGTTGCATGAAAAAACAATACTGTCAATTTTTATTTTAGCTTGGTTGAATCTGGCACTATATGATCCATACCTTATATATATCACTAATATAATGAGTGTAAGTGTGTAACGCTCCATAAGAAGCGTACACACTTACGTTGCTGTATGCACAGTGAGCGGCTTTAGCCAAAGCTTTGGGAGGAGGGGGGAGGAGAAAGGACACAGGGGACAGGGAAAGACACAGGGGAAGGGGAAAGACACAGGGGAGGAGGGGGAAAGACACAGGGGAGGGGGTAAGACACAGGGGAGGGAGGGCAAAGAGACACAGAGGACGGGGGCAAAGAGACACAGGGGAGGAGGGCAAAGAGACACAGAGGAGGGGGGCAGAGATTCAGGGGGGAGACACATGGGACAGGGGGGGAGATATGGGGAAAGAGACAGAGGGGAGGGTGGAAGAGATACAGGGGATGGAGGAGGGGGGCAGAGACACAGGTGGGGAGACACACGGGAGAAGGGGGGAGAGACATGGGGAAAGAGATACAGGAGAGGGGGGGAGTCACAGGAGAGGGGGGAGAGACACAGGGGAGGGAAAGGGGGAGGAAAGAGACAGAGGGGGAAAATGGAGAGGGAAGAGACACAGGGAAGGGAGAGGGGAAAGAGATACAGGGGAAGGGGGTGGGGGAAAAATATGCTGTCATTTATGAAGGGCAAACGACTAGTATATATATAAAATGAAACAACAAAAGCACACTTTCCCAAACAAACTGAGGTGCCTTGGCTTCAGTGATGTATTTCTGTCTAGGTCAGTAGTGGCTACCACAGCTAGTAACAGTTATAACTGTATTGTGTAGCACACTTAAGGAGGAGCTAGGTTTGATATGTTAATTTTTTATAGCTCACCAAATTTCTTTTTTGTACTGAACTATTTAAATTTCTGAAGTGCATCAATTGACATTAAATAATTTTCTCACAAAAGGTTTTTTATTTTTTGAAGTTATGGCCACCAGCCTTAAAACTGTTTGTAAGGCAGGTATGAAGGCTTAGGGAGACATTGCTCCATTTGTTGATTTTCAGCATCACCGCATAGGCTAGAGATGGGTCTAAGGCAGTTGGACCCTACTCCCCCCACTTGGGCTAGAAGAATCTACAAGAAAATATAATATATCCTCTAATTTTACCCGAGATTGTTATCATTATTATTATTATTATTATTATTATTATTATCATAATTTATTTGTAACTCGCCAACATATTCCATAGGGCTGTAAATGGGTTAAGTTCAGGCCAAAAACAATATTAACATGTTGCATTGTTATTTCAGTGCTAAGCTTTTTATGTGGGCATTTACTACTATACAATTAGGAAATTCAGCAAAGGTTATATTTGGCCTTGGATTGGGATAAAGAAGCCAACAGCCCTACATTGATCTAAGCTCAAAATCATTTAACTTTCTAGTGTTTCATATGGTGAGGTATATTCTTTTTTATAAGCTGAACAGTGATACATGGAAAGAGAGCATGTATTGCAGGAAATAGGGGAGTTGGACTATAACTTTCCAAAATACATCATGGATAAGCCTACATTTAACACAACGGGAATAAATCCAAACAAATATAACTTTGTATGTATTTAAAGTTTGACACATTCCCTTAGTAACAGATTATATGTGTGGTAATTTTAGAGGCCTTTTAAGACCATCGTTAAACCATGAAAAGAGTATCTGTATAGTATCTGCGTTTTCAAAAGATTGTTACATATTCAGGTTCTTTATTGGACTGCATAGCTTTGTGAGTACAAAATTTCAATGCATGAAGTACAACCCATAACCTAGTTTTATTGATACTTTATTGATTAATTACTTACAAGGCCAGTTAATTCAGCTCAACTTGGAGCACACCTCTGTAAAGTTTTGCTAAAAACATGTTGAAAAACTTTTTGAATTTTTGAACTAGGTGCCTTTTTCACAGAAACAAAATCATAAATGAAGTGACGTTTTTTTAACAGGTGTATATTCACTGCTCTTATTATTAGTATACAACTCAAACTTTTGCTAGTTTATTAAAGAACCACTGTAGTAATGTTTTATATAGGATGTTTTAAATAATCAAGTTTGATAATTGGCATAAACATAATAAATAAGTAAAAATAATACATTAAATGCAGTGTACAAATTTTACAAGCAGTTATTGTTACTTTCTCAGAAGAGTGTGTCTCTACTCCTATTGAAAGAACTGATAGCTGTTGCTGCCACATTCTCACTGTGCAGATAGAAATGTCCTCTCTATTCAAAGTCTCCTACCACACCCTACAGTTATTAGCAAAAACCAAATGGTAGATTCCTCAGCAGTATGATTGCACATTAAAGGTAAAACAATAGAGACACTATTTTTATCACATTCTTAAAACATTTAGATTATTTTTAGGTGTAGTTGTAAATAGAATGTGTTTTAAATATAGGACTACAGACCTTACTTACTGGTTAAATACAATAGTGTAGAGAACTTTGGTTACCTACTTGTTGTTATTCTAGAGATGAGAAAAACGGGCTGCTTTTTCTTGTCATTGGGAAATGCATTGTCTTTACCAGTTACCACTGATGAATTCATTTTGTAATGGTGATATTTAATTCCCATTAATGGATATCTTCGGCAACAATGCCTGGACTTTACACTCATTTCTTTAAAAAGCTGGACATCAAACTCCTGATCCGGAACATAATATATATTGGGCTTGGGCAACCTTTTTAGTTATTTAGGGGAAAACGTATGTCTGGTCTATTGGTTATCTGAAACAAACCCCCCACTTCTTTCTGAAAGTGCTATATAAATTTGAATTGCTCAAAACACCTTACAATTTGACATTTGCAGAAAGTGTCTAGATGTTTCAATATGTAATTTGTTTTTTGATTATTATTATTAATGTCAGAATGACTTCCTGAGTTAAGGAAAGTACACTTTACCTCCCACCTTTTCAGACGTACCTGCAAATACATATTTTTAAAGGTTACAATTTATCTGTTTTATTTTATTTTCATGTTCGATTACTACTTGATTATGTCACATATTTTAAAAACATTTAAAATAAGTATTAAATGTATCATTTATATATCATATTTTTCACTGGATAAAGAGCTGTACTTTTCCATTTAAAAGGGTAGTCTAAATCAAGATTAAAACTGCATATATTACTTCTGAAGTCACTGTAACTATCTGTGCAGAAATACCCAGTTTACCACTGTAAGTAGGATCAAGGCAATAGACGTGTTTAGCGAAAAATCGCTAAACTGGGTAATTTTTTAATTGGGAAGATAGGGGAACTCATAGATATTTTTTTTTAAACAGCTTCACATGAACTGCAAACATAAAAACAAGAGGAAGAAAAGCTTTTAAAAAAAATTGACAGTACAAACATAAAAAAAGTCTACTGATTGGCAAAAATTGACCATCAACTGAGTGATTGTATATTGCTGAGCATGGTTAAATATACAATTGTTGCTAAATAGATTTTACACAAAATTTCTGTAACCTAGATAGTATAATGGCAGAGCATAGACAGCAATGTTTTAGTGCCATTTCTTTTTTTTAAATAATGTTTATTGATTTCACGGGAAAGATTATAAAGGAATATATAAGAAGGCTATGAGTTCTGCATCACATTGTCAATATAAATAACAACAGAAATAACAACAATTCCTATAAATATAGATATCTTACATCTCCTTCTCCAGCTGTTTTTAATAAGTTCCATGAGTCTTTAATAGTTTTTTTAATAGGTTGTAGGTAAACATCATGATAAAAAAGTAAATCTATTTATTAACAATGCTCTTTAAAGATTGTCTAAATAACAATATCAGGCTAATATAAAGCATTATCAGGTTAACTTTTTGTGTTTTCAGTTGACAAGAGGACATCTCTTGAGGTTAGAAGGAAAAAGATTCCACTGTAAAGAAAGAAAAAGCTTGATCACAGTAAGGGTGGTTAAACTGTGGAATTATCTACCAAAGGAGGTGGATTCAGTAGATAACTTAAAAAAGGGTTTGAATATATTTTTGAATAAAAATGGCATTTAGGGTTATCCTGGATAACTAGAGACTGAGTATTGATCCATATAGGAATCTAATTGCCAGTATCTGGGGTCAGGAAGATGTTTCCCCCCTTTGAGACAATTGGCAATGTTTGAATAATTTTTTTGGTTTGCAAATTATCAATTAACAATTATTCTGCATATTACAAAGATCAGAGGAGATCTTAAATGGTTGAACTTGATGGACTAAAATGCTTTTTTTTAACCTCAATTACTATGTAACTATGTAACATGGAATAGCAGAGGCTCACTCTTCTCATGAAAAAAACATTGCAACAACTCATGGTGTACAGCAGTTATTGTCTCTATGCTTGGTTAAGTTCACCTCCTTCCTGGATTGGCTTGACATATTTCCCAAAGACCAACAATATAGAGGATAGAGATTCCACTGGATCAGGATTAAAGCACTCATATATAAATCCTGTGATCTTTCACTTTCACTCATATTTATTCTAAAGCAATCATTTCTGCACTGGTTTATCACTGTTGATTTTTTTTGAACGTTTGAACTTAGGTTATTATATATTCAACTTCGATGTTATAGAAATTCTAGGTAGAACATATAATACTAATCAATTGCCAATGTAATTATGCAAATGTAATAATTGACATAACGTTTTGAATAAAAATCTATGCGTATGAGTTTATGGGGTATCAAATGGGTATCAAAATTGAGTTTAAATAAGCCAAGTTAAACAACCCAATTCCTGTGTTTTCAATAGGAGCTATTTATGAAATGGAATTAAAGTTTATCTCTGTTTGATAAATAACTAACATAGAAAACAAATGTTTGATTTTTTTTTAAACTCTGCTTTTCTACACTTACCTCTGCTTGATAAATACCCCCCCCCCCTGTGTGTTTTTAATGCTTGTGCTCTTTTACTGCTACTTGATCCTGCTTACACATTTCTTTCTTTTTTTTCTTTTTTTTATAATTGCTTCAGGGCATCTAATATTTATTAAAGTTTGATTTTTTTCAAATGTACATAGCTGTAAATATTTGCAGTATACAGTCCTGTTTCAAAACTAATTCCAGTAAATTAGAATTTATATATCTTGTAACAGGTAGGATTACTACTTGATGGAAAAGGTCTAGCACTCTTTGCTGTAACCTTTCACTTTCAGTGTGACTTGCATTAATCACTAAGTGGCCAGTGACATTCCTGTGATAGGATAACCTCAAGGGAACATTGCTGTGTTTGGTCATTGTGCCAGCTATCAGTGTACTTCATGTCCCTGATTCTGCTGGTGTTTGTGACATATGCTTCCAAACATAAAATATCTTTTTTTCTACAAATAGAAGTTTTTAGAGCTAAACCATAACTGCTTACAGAAACCATTACAGCTTACAACCAAGCTGCCCTACATAAATGAGATAATAATGTTTCTTCATTTTCTCTCTCTATGTTATTCCAGAGTCATTTCAAACACAATATGGAGAGCATTTTCAAGAAATACCACAATTCCCCACTCAAACAGAGATGTGTCAGACCAATGTACATAAATTACCTGTTTCCCTTTATATATGTACTTTGTACTGCCACACATACTGATTGCGGTCAGCTTAAATAAAATCACTATGTATTGTATTCTAAAGCTAATAAGAAAAATTGTATTCATTAATTTCTTCCATTGCATTATGTGAAAGACTTGGAAATAATATCACATGGTTAGCCAAATAATTGATCTTTGAGAATTCTAATTTGTTATAGAAAAATATTGACTATATAAAAAATTTACAATATTAGACAAAAAGAATGTAAAACTATTACAGAAGCTACAAAATTAAGTAAAGTTTGCAAGGGATTAAAACTGGTTTGCTGAGCCTGCTCTTTTTCTGTACAAGACAGCTAAACATCGCAAGTTCAATGTTTAAACATTGCAAGTGCAATTTAAACAATATTTTGAAAAACTAAAAGAGGGACAAATTAAAGTGACTTTGTCACCCCAACATGATGTTGATCAGCTATGCATTATACTACCAACTTCTGAGACCCCCCAACTGAATGCACCCTCACCTTATATACTTTTTTTATGACTTCTGATTGGCTCCAATATTGGTCCCCTTATATCTCAGAATCCACTATTTGAATATGACAACTCTGGTTGTTCAGTAACCAATCAAAGAAGGCTACCACAACTTTCATGATTGGTTAAGATTTTAACCAATCAGAATGCATTGGTTTAAATCTGTGCCTTCCTATCCTATCCAAACAAAGGGCTCTATGTTCACCTATTCTGATCAGTAAAAATGACAGCCAATCAGTATACAGCTTAATACCTATGGAAACCTCATTTGATTGGTTATTGAAAAGCCCATCTTAGAAGATATTCTATGTGAAGGACTTTTCTGTGGACCAAAGATGAGGAATGGAAGTCTACTATCAACGTAAATGTACCCATTTATCCAGGGACTGAGGTCAGGAGCATTGCAGACTATTGCTGAAGGATAAGTATAATCCCCCCTAGAGGCTTTAGTTTACCATGTGAGGCCCAAAAGGGACTCAGATGAAATTATTGTGTCCCCACCTCAAAGCACAAGGGTTGGGGGGGCAATGGCTCCCTTGGGTGTTGAGGGGAGTCCTAGGGAATACTCAGGAGGAATGGGCTAGTGTCGTGTGTCATGTGTGATGGCTGTTGTATTAATAAGTAGTGCAATTGACCATGCATGGCCATGGTATCAATTCACTGTATTTATTGTTATACAATACATATAAATAGTCTAAAACTGAAAGTTGAGATTTCTATGCAAAAAATACTCAGAATCGTGTTTTGGAAGAACTACTAAAACCACTAAAATGCATTTGTCAGAAGACATACATTGCTATTTTCAAATATTTTTTTTTTTACATTTTGAATGGATAAATTGAACATGGTTATTATGCATTTAACAAAATCCACCAAGCTGAATATTAGACTGAAAGATTTGACACACAATCCTTATATGAGGTTTGTGCATATCCTCATTTCATGCGTTGAACTCTTTTGAAATATATTTCACATTGGAAAATCTCTAGAAAATACAGTTTAAAAACATAAATGTATGGACTTGTGATGATTAATGTGTTATGCAATCAGTAGGTGAAACAGACCGTTGCTCTGCTCTACTTTGCCTACTTAACAGTTCAGGCACATTTATTTCATGGAACAGACAATAATGTTATTTGTTAGTTAAAATTGTAATTAAACAACATATGCATACTACTGTTTTGTAGCACATGGGCTATATATATATATATATATATATATATATATATATATATATATATATATAGTAACAAACTAAATAAATTAAGTCAGACTTGAAGTACACACTGCTTGGTAGGTTTTATGGCAATTCTTGAAAACTGTACATCTTCACCACCTTGATTTAATTTCTGAAGTAGGTTCTGTTTGTTTAAGATAAGAAACTTCATGAGTCTCGATTCTAAGTGACAGTGTTGCTACAAGACCCTGTACTATGCATACCATATTATGCATCCTTATCTGAAAGACATGGAAACAGATAACACTCCTCAGGAATGTGTTGGAATCCTTTCAAAACTGTAGGTAATTCAAGTCTAAATAGTTATTTTTATAGTGCAGAAGATGTTGTCCTTTACCTAAATGTGGTCTATATATTTGATTAATATATATATTTTGCTGTGGCCGTTTAACATGGAAATCATGGATTTGACTAAAAAGAACTTGTCACAGTTATCAGCACATTCATAGGTAGCAATGTTATTCCTTTCATTGATACCAAACTTTACCTAGAACTATTCCTGTATCATTGTTTTTGACCTATATGAAGATGTTTTACCCAAAATGATTCTTCACAGATAACAACATTTGTAGACTTTGTGCACTCATTTGGTATTCAAAGTACTGTATATACTAGACTATAAGCCAACCCGAGTATAAGCTGAGGCACCTATTTTACCACAAAATACTGGGAAAACTTAGTGACTCGAGTATAAGCCGAGGGCGGGAGATGTGCTGCCCCCTGTGTTCCTCTTGTGCCCTCTGTGTCCCCCTCTTGTGTGCCCTCTGTGCCCCTTTCTTGTGTCCCCCCTCTCCCTCCCCTGTGTCTCTTCTCCCCTCTACCTCCCCTGTGTCTCTTCCCCTTCTCTCCCTCTCCTGTGTCTCTTCCCCCTCCCTCCCCTGTGTCTCTTCCCCCTCCCTCCCCTGTGTCTCTTCCCCTCTCCCTTGCCTGTGTCTCTTTCCCCCTCTCCCTCGTGTCTCTTTCCCTCCCCATCCCTTATCACCCTCCTCAAACCCCCTCCTCAACCCCCTCCTCATCCTCCCTCCTCATTCTCCCTCCTCATCCTCTCTCCTCAACCCCTCCTCATCCTCTCTCCTCAACCCCTCTCCTCAACCCCCCTCCTCATCCTCCCTCCTCATCCTCTCTCCTCAACCCCCACCTCCACCCCCCTCCTCAACCTTCCTCCTCATCCCCCCTCCTCAACCCTCAACCCCCCCTCCTCATCCTCTCTCCTCAACCCCCATCCTCAACCTCCCTCCTCAACCCCTCTCCTCATCCTCAACCCCCCTTTTCAACCCCCCTCCTCATCCTCCCTCCTTATCTCCCCTCCTCAACCTCTCTCCTCAATCCCCCTCCTCAACCCCCCTCCTCATCCTCAACCCCCTTCTTCAACCTCCCTCCTCAACCCCCCTCCTCATCCTCAACCCCCCTCCTCAACCTCTCTCCTCAACCCTCCTCCTCAACCCCCCTTCTCATCC
The DNA here is from genome assembly GCA_027410445.1 of Discoglossus pictus. Lineage (NCBI taxonomy): Eukaryota > Metazoa > Chordata > Amphibia > Anura > Alytidae > Discoglossus > Discoglossus pictus. The sequence continues at coordinate 102,270,079 of CM050165.1, read as the reverse complement.
TCAACCCCCTCCTCAACCCACCTCCTCATCCTCAACCCCCCTCCTCACTTTACCCCTCGAATAACCTCCCCCTCTCCCTTTCCCCTCACTTACCTTCCATCAGCAGCTGCTCCTCCACTCCTTCCGGCTGCGTCGGGACCCGGCGAATGCTAATGACATGACGCGCATGTGACGTCACATCATTAGCATATGCAAATTTGAAGTACTTGTCCTGATAATGTGTAAAATGTTTTTACACAGTTTAAATAAATAAATACAGCCTTTAATATTTAACTATTGTATTAACTAATTTTGCTTTAATGATGACAAACATTGTGTCTTTGTTTCTAAAAGGCTTAGAGACCAGGGAGATATGAGAGTGACAACACACACAGATAATAACTGTATTAATAGACATGAATAAATTTGTAAGACTCCATAGAATAACCTACCCACAGACAAGCTAATTCCCCATGACAGTGTCATCTAAATGTAAGATTACTGAAACACAATGTTTGCTCCTGTCTTGCATACCTGCTACTCATTTGCATGACAGGCTCCCAGAGTGCAATGCAATAACTTTATCTCTCAGAATTGTGAACTGGAAATATGAATTTTAACTTATTTTAGACGCTCAAATGTGAACACAAGTGTACTATTTAATTATATATATATATATAATGGATAATATTCATATGTTAATTAAAGATGTAAAACATTTTTGACATACTTATCCTAATGGCTCACAGGATTCTTTATGTCTAGTAGAGGAAAATGATGAACTATTCTTGGCCTTGACAGGTCCCCAGAGCATCAGAAATGGGACCCCTCCAAAACTCATCACAGTTGTTCCTCTATTTCTGTCTTCTCTTCACCTTATCTTCCTCTCCATATTTTTCTAGATCTACTAAAGCCAGTCTCTTTTTCTAGGATGGACATGGTCCGGCCTTAGATACAAAAGAGAAAAAAAGCTGTATCATTGCCAGAAATACTCATATACTAATACTGTAATGGATCCCACATAAGGAGATATATAAAACTAGATGTTACAATGTGTTAAAGATTGGAATAGGAAACCGTTATTGTATTTAAAATGCATGGATGCATTAAAAATTGTACTTTTTTTCTGTTATTTTAGTGTTATTTTAACGGAGTTCACATTAAAATGACCATGTTAAATGTATTCATGCTAACCAGCAAATCTCCTGATGGAAAAAGTTTATCCACAACACATTATCAGCACTAATTATCGAAAAAAAGTACTGAAACAAAAACTCAGTTAAGAGACTACCTAAACATAATCTATTACCCAGTGCTAAAACCCACATTAAAACAGTCTACATACACACACACATATAAAACACTGGCACCCATTTTGGTACCCGCTTTGGCACATTTACATGGTATGGTTATATTCTATAAACCCCTTTGCATTCTTTGGAAGTAGGCGTTAATATGCCAGTTTTTAGCTACATCATCACTCTACTTACAGCTGGAATCGGGAAAGAAATCACTAAAAAAATGCAGAGGGATTTAAGACCCCTATGCCTAGGATACTCAATTGTAATGGGTAGTCATATATTAAAATGAAGGGGACTCCCTTTATGATACTTCCCTATTAAATATTAAACAAGCACACCCTGCTTAGCTTTGGCGTTGTACCAACAATGGCATCTATGTACTGCATCAGGACATATACACTCTATATAGAGGGATATATTTGCTGATCATATGCACTGTATAAACTACATCTTTGTTCAATTAACTATACATATTTGAAAAAAAAATGTTACGTGCCCACAGTGTGTTGATTAGGTATCTCCCATTGCCTAATACTCTCTACTGCTTGTCAAGTTTAGTTATATTTATTACATAAGATTAGTTATTTCCCTGTGGTTTGATTGACAGGTGTTTGCAGAGCTTTCTTCTGCTGCTATGTGAAAGTTGCACTCACTATGACCCTGCTGCCCTCTACAATAGCACTTACACAGCAGCCGTTATCACATGTCAGATGCTGCTGACCTGGATACACAGATGTGTGGCCTTTAAAACTGGGATGTTATCCAACCCTGTACATACTAATAAAATGTCTAAATTCTATAGCAGTTTTAGATGTAGTGGTGATATATTTATGCCTAGGTTCACTGAGCGCAGGGAAGCAAATGTAAAGAAGAAGCATGTTATCACTAGCCTTTGATTTGAATTATATGTGCTGCAGACACAAGGTCCACTCATTAATCATGCACAACTTAAAGCGTCATTGTAATAGTCTAACAACAGGGATTCATTTTTAAAAACAATTTTTTTTGCTTAGGTGTTCAGTCATTATTATTATTATTATTATCTTTATTTATATCGCGCCAACATATTCCGTAGCGCTGTACAGGGGTTGAGTACATAGCAGAAAACAAATTAAACACCTTGTAAAGAATGGAGGGCCCTGTTTTTGAGCATAAAATCAAATGTATATAGAGCTTGTTTCCAAGGCCTGACACAAGATTGAAAACTGGCAAACTTACAATCTAAGGGTGTCTGACTCTCTGTGACTGTATGAACCACAGAACGCCAGGCACATCTATCATTATGTTTCTGCTTGCATATTTTTGAAGTACAGGAATCCATCCCTTCCTAAGAGCTGAATCATGATTCTGTGTGTTTTGGATGTCAGTGGAGTGAGGGGCTGGGAATGAGGGAGCTGTAGCCATTGTAAATATAATTGGATAAGGCTGAAATAGACACACCATCTATGTTCTCTCACTTTACCAAAGGCTGAACCCTTGCATCATTCACTGCAATGATAGCTCTCCAGAAATGTCAACGCCCTCACACACACAACCTCCAACAATGTATCATGGATCTCTCCATGGTCCTGCAGAGGTATCACAATTTACTTTTTTTCTAATTAAAAACTGGATGTATGACTTTTCCAAATATTTTTTTTTCATTGTGTCCGTTGTGGCAATGTACTTCCCTCAGATACTTCTCATTCTTCTGCCACCTGTACCCTAACGTACAATTAGGAATGCATGTCCCCTCTTCTGAAGTACACAGTACACTTTCTTCCCCATATCTAGAATATTACCCTATATTGTCCAACAAAAAGGCCCATATGTTATTACTGTACTACCAGACAATTGCTTTGCATTATGGACCCCCATGGGGAAGGGTCGTAGATCCACCAGAGCACCCGGTGCTTCCCTGGTGGCCCTCTTGCTCACTATCTCTCCACATTTTCTCTCACTTCCGTTTCTTTCCCTCTTCTCTTTTCCTTCGCCTGTTTTAATTTCTTTCTTACTTCTCTCTTCCCCTCCTCTCCCTATACTCTATGCCCATCTCCATCCATTTTCTCTCTCTATCTTTCTTCTGTATCTCTCCCCCTCCACTTGCATGTGGAGACGGGGGCCCCAATCTTTATTTTTGCACTGAGCATCCACTGTATAGGGCTTATAATTAGGTGCCTTAGGGGGTCATAGGACCCTATTGCTATACTTTAGGGATCTATACCCTAACCTCTTATCTATGGTCCCCATTGTAAAGGGTACATTTTTGGCTTCATGGGGGATCATATGGTTATACTTTAGATGGGAGAATCCAAGGGGATACCTAGACTCATGAGGGTAGTAGGTATTGAGGGCGGATCCTCATAGATTCCCTGGCTCATAGGAGGTAAAGGTATTGACTCTGGTACAAATAAAGTGTTAATCTTCTTCACTGCAATGGCTGTAGGCATCCAGGCATCTTGGAGACATTTTTTCTGCCTTTACGTGGTGTTGATGGTATCAGTAGGCTTTTTTTAAAGCTTTGTGCACCCCAAGTTAACTTCAGAGAGATTGCATATAGTTACCGGAGTCATGTGATATTGTTTTAAAATAGTTATTGGGACAGTTACTCTGTGTTTAGGATATTAGGGACATTTTGAGCACTTGGGGCCATATTCAATTGAAGTTTTGAGCGATCCGGTAGCCTATAAGTGAGGTTGCAAGTTAATTTGCTATTCAATTGGCATCTTTTTGCGGGCTCCAAACAGGTTATGAGTTACGCCTTAAAACTTTTGCGATGGTTAAATCTGTAATTTACAGCCTCCAGAAGCCTTTAATATTTCACTTTCGCAAGGCTAAAATCACAAATCGCTATTCAATTACTCAGTTTCCCCAAGCCTTCAAATGTATTTACAACCGTAAATGGCAAATGAAGGAGAAAATCCTACGAGTGATAGAGAGGAACCGCAAGGGGGTTAAACACCTATTTGTAGCACTGTAAATGCAGATAAAAAAATCAATACTGCACTGTAAAAAACGGGGAAAGACATGATAGACATTAGAATAATTGCACAGATTTATTTGTATGTTTCATTTCAGGGTTAAATCGATCTCGGGTATCAATGAGTTAATACATATCAGGCCACGCATATGGACTAGAACAGTATTGGCATTCATTTTCATAATTCTTTATTTTGAGGATTTGCGAGTCTGATTGCATATCGGACCCCCAAACCTAATTGATTGACATGTAACCTCCATGTTTTACTGCCGTAATAATGACAATCTAATTTTCTATTGGCTGATTCGAAATGGGAGGTTACTGGCTTGCTGAATTGATCATGTTCCTGCCCTGAACTGCAACGAGCCAGTGCATGGTTTACGGTTTCGTCTTTGGGACTGTAACTTGCGGCCTTGAGCAATTATATAGCATCGCAATTGGAGACGAACGGGAGCCTGCAACACAACCGCAGACATTCGGCCGTTGCGGGCTTCGAATTGAATATGGCCATTGGATTGAAGAACTTTTGTTCCAGACCTTCTGTTCTACAACAACACAACCATAAGAGTGCTATAACTGGAGAGCAGATGCAGGAAACCAGGAGTTTGAACCATACCTTTACATATTATTGCCAGTCATACAGCTGAGATCAGTCTTACTCTCCATACATCTGCAATATCATCACAATGCAGAAACCTGTAAAAAGCTGTAAAGAAAGGTAATTTGGTAAAAACTTCTCATGCTTAAGTATGAAAGAAAATACCAACATTAGCAGATATGCAAGACAGAACATAAAATTATTTTTAGAGTAAATATTTTATTTAGATGGCTCTATGGGGAATCCATTTTTACATTAAACTCTCAGTTAACCGTATTGCATATTGCAGATCAGAGGAGATATTGAAAAACTTGAACTTGATGGACTATCTGCCCGATTAAATTCGGGCTATGTGGTAAATCGTAGCTTGCAAGACTTAAGGCTCTTAAATTAGCCTCTTGAAGCAACCCACAGACGATTGCGTGTTAAGTCCGTAAAAAAGCCTACAAGATGAGCAACGTTGAACTTTGCGGCCGTAAATCCTTTGACCTGTCAAGCCCGTAACCACTTCAATTCCAATCATGCTATTAAATTGCAAAGAAGTCACTCACGAGCAAGCCCATAATATGCAAATGGAGCCCAAAGCACAACGAGTGCTGGAGAGGACCCCCAAGGGGAGTAAAGTCCAATACGTAGCAGTTTAACTGCAAATAAAAATACTCTACTGTACTAATATGAAAAGGGAAAGTGATGTTAGGTCTTAGAAGTAATAGCACAAAATTCTCAAGCCCGCAAATCGGCCCAGAAAAATACTTTATTTCCTGTATAATATTTGTGTTATATCGATCCCGGCAAGCAATGTGTTAATACAAATACTGTAACTCGCATGTAATAGAATATCATAATTACGGCTTTATTAATATTGCATTATTCTGGAATGTGGGTCCGATCGCAATTCATAATTGTAGCAGGTAGGATTTTGAAATCTAACCTCCTCTTTTTCAGTGACGTAATAATGATGATCTCTTTTACTATGGGTTTGACCAGCTGATCCTGCACAGGGCTGCAAATCCAACGTCGACGAATGAGTTACGGGTTTGCATCTCCAGCTCGTAACTCACAGCCCCTTCTAATTTAATAGCACCGAAAATCTGCAATTTTTCAAGCTTGCAGCCGTTACGGGTCTCATGTTGCAAATACGAGCTTTAAATTTAATGTGGCTGTATAAGTCTTTTTTCAACCTCAAATACTATGTAACTATATAACCGGCACCCATGGGGATTGGTAGATGCTGGATAAATGTAGTTTATGGTTGCTTGAGAGTTACTACCAACAGAGGCCTTACTAGTACTGAACTATACTTATTACTATAACATAAGCTCTGTATTGACTTTATATTAATATTGAAATACAGTAATTAAAAGCAAATAAAGACAAACTTCACTTTAAAGAAACACAGTTTTAACATACAAACTGCTTTTTTTGGTCAAGCACTTCCATTTTCTGTGTAAAAGCATGTTGATGTTTTTTTCTGGTTGCTTGCAAGTTCTGGTTGCTTCAGCACCGCCTAACTGAGAGTCTACTGTATATTGCTAGTCTGCTTGTGCTTGATGTGGAGGGTTATCCTATGTGTCCTTAATCTGCCGGTGAGTTATATTATCAAGTGTGCTATTTGTATTCAATAAAAGTGAATACATGTCTTATATGAATCCACTGTCCCACCCAATCCTTCCAAGTTTTCAAATTAGAAACAAAGACAACATTTCTGTCATTATTGAAAAAAAAGATCGAATACTGTAGTTGAAACCAAAGGCTGTGATAATTTATTTTAAACCATGTAAAACACTTAACACAAAAAAATCAAAGTTAGAGGTGCTCAATCATAATCTTAATAGATTAGTTCTATGGACATAATAACCCACTCTGAGAGCAACCTCTTTTAACCACTTGTGTCCTTTCCACAGAGAAATAGCTTGTAGTATATCAGTCTAATCCCACTCACTAGAGTGACCCATCCACAAAATACCAGGCAATTCTAAACTGAACAGGAGAAACAGCAAATCCCAGACGTACTTTTCAGCCTTCATTGGGCTTCGTCAGTGAGGTGTAGCTGGTATCTCCCTAAGGCACAGTGAGCAAGGGGTCCATGTCTGGAGTCCCCCATCACCCTTAGGGAGACTAAACCCTAAGGGTCATTTGCATAAACAAAAAACAAAGTTAGAGGTGCTCAATCAGAGAACACTCTGTGACAATGTTGTTTTGTTCATGTAAAACACTTTCCACATTATCAAGTCAAGTTCTTCAAAATAGCAAACTATAAATATGACACTTCAATGGTCCTATAAGGCATAATGATATTAAAATGATTGAGCACTTTGAGCTTAAAAACATAGAGCTGATATATTGGTGAAAGGAGCTGACTGACATAAAGTAAACTGAACAATTTCTATTCTCTTTTATTCAATGTGGGGGCTTGAAGAATTTTTTCTCACAGTATGTTTTTTGTTCCTCTTTCAAAAGTAGCAAGCATGCAGTGTCTTTATTCTTTCAAAACGTCAAGTCAAGTGGGCAATCAAGTTTCTTTTTCTGTGTTGTCTCAGAAGGTTGTCATCTCTGTCTTCAACCCCCGCATTGCACTCTTAGAAGTGTTACTGTTTGGAGGAAATGAATGCAAAAAGAAATGGGAAGCATATTTCCAGCAGGTAAAAGCTATGAGTTGGAATTCTCAATTATACCACTGTGGTCTGTCCCAGAATTTAAAGGTCAAATGTACAATGAAACATATATATAATGAGTGAGATAATGAGTATATTTAGGCATCCACCATGCTCTGATGAAGGTTACATATGTGAGAAAGATGTGTACATTCCTTCAGGAACAAAGCTTACATTTAATTTTACAAGCTATCTCCTTCTGAGTCAGGGATTGGTGTCAGATCAAACCATGAGGAAGTTTTAAAACCAGAGAAGTAGGAACTATTTACATATACTCACAGTGTCTTCAAAAATTATGATTTGCTCTAAAAATGTTATTGTGTTCTTGGCTTATACAAGCTGCTAATGTGGTTAGTTTGTTACACACGTCAAAAATGTATATGTTTTTTTCTTCAACTACAGTGGTCCTTTACGTTTTTGGCATTGAGATCAAGTGGGCATCTATTTTTGTAACAAAAAAGCTAACCTTTTAGTAATGTAACCTAGACTTAATGGATTATTTCCTAATATATGGTAGGAGTTTTACTGCACAGTTTTTATCCCACACTGTGTTCCCTGTATCCCTGAGGTTACATTTTGTGAGATCACAAGAGCATTACACCCCAAGGTTTCTTAATATATATTTGGGCACACCGACTTTTGAGCTTGGGAGTACAGTGCTCCGTCCTGTGGGCGCCAACAAATGCGCTCGCCCACATCTGTGCTCCAGACAGAATACACCCGAAAACTGTACGCCACCCTGCATCCCCATCTGCCAGAGAGACTGCAGGTTAGAAGGCATCAACACTCCTCTTCTCCACCCCATCTCCACACTCTGTCCCCTGCATCCTTGCTCTCTCTCTCTGGCCCCTGCACCCATGCTTTCCCTCATCTTCTCTCTCCCTCCTGCACCCCAAACCTCCCTCTCTCCCCATCCACTAGCAACCATTTTCACACACTTCCAAATTCCTGCTGACTTCATCAACCATCCCTTTAAGAAGAGAAGCCACTAGTGACAATTTTCTGCACTCTTCCTAAATCCTCCTGACTTCAGCAACCATCCCTTTTATGAAGACAGACTACTAGCAACCATTTTCCATTCTCTCCCTGATTCCCTCTTACAACAACCAACATCCAGCCCTCCATCCCCACCAATTGTTGTAGCTTTATAAATAGACAAATTATAAATCACCTGATATTCCCATTTGCAGGTTATATTATCTGACCACTGGAAGATAACATACTAGAGCCATTTACCTCACAATGGCTTTCTATCAGATCTCTTCCATCTCCTACTAAATGAAAACCTTTCTAACTTTGCACTTCCTCCTACCTAAGTAAACTTTCACTTATTTCCTGACCCATCCTAATCCTTATCTATTATTCTTGTCTAGGTTTCTGACTCTGCCATCCCATTTGGATTGTTTGTGACATTTGTGAGTTTTCAATCATGTAAGTTACTTTGAGAAAAAGTACTTTCTAACTAAGATTTTAAGCTCAAAGACAGGGCTCTCCACTCTCTTGCAATGTGTTAGTATTGTATTTTGTTATGCACACAACCCCTATATAGCGCTATGGAATATGTTGACTGTGCTACAAATACAAGATTATAAGAAATAAAATATGAATCTATCTCTGAATGCTCTATCTGTAAAAAATGTACAAATAGGACCAATGGTAGTTACAAATAACTATGGAAAAAGGTAATTGAAAAACAAGTTGAAATTTAATCAAAACCGCAAAAGTGAAATGCATCATCTACAATCTAAGAATCCACTTGTATACTGCAGATTCCCCTCCATGTATTTTTGAGTACATAAACAAACAATGTCACACACTAAAGGAAGATCAGGCAGCATTTACAGATCCTTATCTAAAAATAGTAGAGAGAGAGTCTCTAGAAATTATAAAACATCATTCGGTAACATTATATATTTTTTTAAATTCCATTTTAAATAGTTTTTTAGCTGTCATTCTGATAATAAAGTTGTATTGCTTAACTCATTGCAATAAATACATTTCAGTGATAATGTACAAATTAAGGGCCTCATTAAATTCCAGCCTCGTAAATAAGAGGCTTCTACTTAAGCCCTACGTACTGCAAAGTTTCTCTAACTTACAATGCTATTAAATTAGCCCTGCTGCGAGCAACGTATGAGCTACGCAGCAGGGCCGTACGTATCTACACTGCGTAAATGTACATGAGGAGTGACAGCCTGCGAGATGATATCGCAGGCTCCCACTCCTCATCAATTGCTGCGGGGGTCCTAAAAGGGACCTCCGCGGCAGTCCCCCACATAAGCCCTGCCGTGGGGGTACTCCGAATACCCCCCCCGGCACCTAAAATTAACCCCCCCTCAATGCGGGGGTCCCCGTCGGGACCCCCGAAGTGTCCTCACATGAACACCTTGCTGCAGGGGTCCATAGGAACCCCCGCAGCCCCCACACATTAACCCCTTGCAGCGGGGGTCCCCGATCTGCATAGATCAGGCCCTCCGCTGCATTTAAAACTTTTAAATTCCCCGCCGCGGCTCCTTAAAGGGGCCGCGGCACACTATTACCCAATCCCGGCCGCGAAACTTAAAATTAACCCCCCTCTATGCTGGGGGTCCCCATCGGGACCCCCGAAGTGTCCCCATATAAACCCCCTGCAGCGGGGGGCCCCGATCGGCACCGATTGTGACCCTGCTGCAATTCAATTTTAAATTTCCCGCCTCGCGGGTCCTCAAAGGACCGTAAAGGTCCTGAAAGGACTCGCACTAAAAATATTAACCCCAGGCAACTATAATTACCCCATTAACTCATGATGGTCAATCCAGACCACCATAAGGCCTAAATTAACCCATTAACTCATGATGGTCAATCCAGACCACCATAAGGCCTAAATTAACCCATTAACTCATGATGGTCAATCCAGACCACCATAAGGCCTAAATTAACCCATTAACTCATGATGGTCAATACAGACCACCATAAGGCCTAAATTAACCCATTAACTCATGGTGGTCAATACAGACCACCATAAGGCCTAAATTAACCCATTAACTCATGGTGGTCAATACAGACCACCATAAGGCTCTATTTAACCCCATCAGTCCCATAAGGGTATATTATTACCATTATGGGCCTGTTACAACCCAACATTAACCACATAAGTGCCATGATGGTCCTCAAGGACCATCATGACACTAACTACAAACACTACACTATAACCCCCAATAAACCATTTAATCTAAACTAACCCCCCTCTACACTAATCTATTAACACTTACACTACCTACCTACACTACCTACCCCCTAATAAACCTCCCCAACACTCTAATTACAAAAAACAAAAAACCTACAGCACAGAAAACAAAAAACCTACAGTACAAAAAACAAAAAAACCTACAGTACAGAAAAAAAAACCAATTACAACCCCACCCCCCACTACAGAAAACAAAAAAATACATTACAACCCCACCCCCCACTACAGAAAATAAAAAAATTACACACCTGAAAAGGAAAGACAGATAAACACAATACAATACATACATATAATACATTACATACATTACATACAATACATGACATTACATATAATATATTACATATAATATATTACATATAATACATTACATACATTACATACAATACATGACATTACATACATTACATATAATATATTACATATAATATATTACATATAGTCCTAATCAAATACCCCCTATCTATCTAACATACAATCTATTTAATTTAAAATAAATCCTAACTATATCAAATACATCCCCCTATCTATCTAATATACAAAAAATCCTAACTACATACACAGACCCTTATTCTAAACTAAAATAAAATAATTACAGTCCTAACTACATACACAGACCCTAATTCTAAGCTAAAATCAATAAATTAAGACCACTTACCTTTAAGATGTTGCTTCAGATCACTAACCTATGGGTCAAACAAAAAGAAAAATTAGTACAAAACATTAACATCAAATAAATAAACATTATATACATTCTACATATTCAACTCACCTTTACAGCATGTCCAGTCACTGTTTAGCTCTTCCGGCGCGGCCCTGTTAAAAAAAAAAACACAATACATGAATACACGAATACAATATATAAACAATAAATAAAATACACAAATAAACATCTAAATATACATTTAACTTACCTCCCCGCGATGTCCCCGGCCTTCTCTCCTTCAGCCCCGGCTGGGCCGCGGAACCATGTATTGTATTGTGTTTATCTGTCTTTCCTTTTCAGGTGTGTAATTTTTTTATTTTCTGTAGTGGGGGGTGGGGTTGTAATGTATTTTTTTGTTTTCTGTAGTGGGGGGTGGGGTTGTAATTGTTTTTTTTTTTCTGTACTGTAGGTTTTTTTGTTTTCTGTGCTGTAGGTTTTTTGTTTTTTGTAATTAGAGTGTTGGGGAGGTTTATTAGGGGGTAGGTAGTGTAGGTAGGTACTGTAAGTGTTAATAGATTAGTGTAGAGGGGGGTTAGTTTAGATTAAATGGTTTATTGGGGCTTATAGTGTAGTGTTTGTAGTTAGTGTCATGATGGTCCTTGAGGACCATCATGGCACTTATGTGGTTAATGTTGGGTTGTAACAGGCCCATAATGGTAATAATATACCCTTATGGGACTGATGGGGTTAAATAGAGCCTTATGGTGGTCTGGATTGACCATCATGAGTTAATGGGTTAATTTAGGCCTTATGGTGGTCTGGATTGACCATCATGAGTTAATGGGTTAATTTAGGTCTTATGGTGGTCTGGATTGACCATCATGAGTTAATGGGTTAATTTAGGCCTTATGGTGGTCTGGATTGACCATCATGAGTTAATGGGTTAATTTAGGTCTTATGGTGGTCTGGATTGACCATCATGAGTTAATGGGTTAATTTAGGTCTTATGGTGGTCTGGATTGACCATCATGAGTTAATGGGTTAATTTAGGCCTTATGGTGGTCTGGATTGACCATCATGAGTTAATGGGGTAATTATAGTTGCCTGGGGTTAATATTTTTAGTGCGAGTCCTTTCAGGACCTTTACGGTCCTTTGAGGACCCGCGAGGCGGTAAATTAAAAATTGAATTGCAGCAGGGTCACGATCGGTGCCGATCGGGGCCCCCCGCTGCAGGGGGTTTATATGGGGACACTTCAGGGGTCCCGATGGGACCCCCAGCATAGAGGGGGGTTAATTTTAAGTGCCGCGGCCGGGATTGGGTAATAGTGTGCCGCGGTCCCTTTAAGGAGCCGCGGCGGGGAATTTAAAAGTTTTAAATGCAGCGGGGGGCCTGATCTATGCAGATCGGGGCCCCCCCCCTGCAATGGGTTTATGTGGGGACACTTCGGGGGTCCCGATGGGGACCCCCAGCATAGAGGGGGGTTAATTTTAAGTGCCGCGGCCGGGATTGGGTAATAGTGTGCCGCGGTCCCTTTAAGGAGCCGCGGCGGGGAATTTAAAAGTTTTAAATGCAGCGGGGGGCCTGATCTATGCAGATCGGGGACCCCCGCTGCAAGGGGTTAATGTGGGGGTGCGGCAGGGGTCCTGATAGAGACCCCTGCAGCATGGGGATGTGTATAGGGTGCAGGGGGGAGCCTCACGCTGCTGTCTCGGGCTGTTCCGAGGCAGCACGTAGAGGCTTTCGGATCCCTTGCGTGGACTTTTTGTCCACGTAGGGATTCTTACGATATGCGAGACTCGTGCATAGATTTAAGGCTACGTAGCTCTCTCGGAGCCTATTCTCGGCCATTTTCTCGCAGTCATATCGTAAAGCAGGCTGCGAGAGATTCGGTTCTCGCAAACAGCAGGAAAACTGCCTTTTGCGAGCACCGAGAGAACTACGAGGGAGAATTTAATAGGGCCCTAAGTGCAGAAGTTGCAGGGTAAAATCCAGATCCACTGATGTTCATAGTGGAATTTATTTGTCTGGCAAGCTTTTTGAAGAACAATTGTAAGCATTTTTTGTTTGCATAATGAAAACTACAAAGGTCAGTGGTAGCCTTGGGAAGCACATTTTCAGGGGGAAGCATGTTGCCTCATGTTGCCGCTTCAGTGCTGTGGAATAGTGTTTGCATTTGGACAGTTATGTATACACACTGTGAGATTTTTGACTAAAGGGTACCTGACACTTTTTCACAAAATGTATATATAAATGAACAGACTTACAGCCCCAATAAATTCAAAGCTCGTAGTGGCATCGGCACACCCGCCAAGGCTGCGTTACAGAACTATTAAATTCAACCATGTTGCGAGTTACGGACCAGGGGCACAAGCCTGTAAACCCTTTCCGCGCAAGCAAGCTGTTAAGGGGCCAGACGATCCGCGATCGGTCATCACTATCCAATTGCGGCATAACGTAGTGCGTCACTGGCCTCTCAGCCAATAGAAAGTGATCTAGCCGAAGATGATTGATAGAGGGAGATTATAAATGTGCGTTCCACCAGCCAATGTGTTGACTGTTTTGTATTTTCTTTTAAAGTAGGATGCAGGTCCCGGAGTTGGCGGTTTGTGAGAGTCAGAGTTTGGAGAGAAGTATTTTGCAGTTTTCTTAATTTATATTCTATTACATACAATTTTTTCACTTAATCATTAATTACACATATTTACAGATCACACATAGAGACACATAGAGTTAGGTCACTCCATACACCACCCCCCCCCATCCCAACACCCTACACCCCATCCCCCAACAGTTACTAAATGCACATAATACACACATTTTTTTTCCATCCTATATATACAGCCACACTTATTTTTAGTTATCCTTATTTTCTTTGTAGAATTGTAATGGAGGGAGGAGACAGGAGGGGAGAGGTGGGGAGAAGGAGAAGAGGAGAGGCAAGGAGGAGAGAGAGGTGGCCCTGGGGAGTAGTGGTGGAGAGGAGGAGGAGGTGAGGAGTGGTGGAGGAGGAGGTGGAGGATGTGGTCCTCCTCGGTGCTATCCGTGGCTGCCCTGGTGCCCTGCCCTGGTAATTCTTGCAGGGGGTAGGGAAGTTAGGCATGGAAGGAGGTAGCGGCTGGGTTTACAGGGGTAGACACAGCACCAAGGCATGTGAGTTCCATCAACCACAGGTTTGACGACATCAGGGCCAAGGTGAGGAGGATGATGGCCAAGGAGGACAAGAATATTACTGTGTCCTATAATGAGTAGGAGAGGGTCTCCAAGGACCTTCTGAGATAGTTGGCCCCCGCCGGAGCCTCAGGCCTGGTGGCACAGCAGGACCCAGCCTCCATGTCTGGTGAAGATCACATACACCAACGTGCCACCACATGTGCATCACACACACTACACATGTACATGATGGCCAACAAGGACACCGACATGTCAGCTCCATGGAAATAACAAGGGATAGATGAATATGTCATTAAATTCATGAAGCTGACAAATCACTGTCATTCCTGGGCACAACCAACAGTAATCAAGCAATAGAGAGTCTATTTATTGGTGTGCCCACTGTAGCCTATGCAGTTACAGACCACAGCCGGAATCAAGATAGCATTAGGAGCCAAGAGTGATGAAGACCATGAACCAAAGAATAGATCACATCTAGTAAATGATAGCAAATCTGAGTTGCAACTAGGAGTATCATCCAGGTACAAGCCTAGATGTCAGATAGTTAGGAATGCACACAAAACAATGTATTTTTGATCCTACTAATTACATATACCTCTCTTTTATCTCTTTAAGCATCAAGGAGGTCTGAGTCTAGTGGCGAGCCAGAGGCGGGGGCATTGGCTACATCGTAGCAGCAAGTGTAGGAGCAAGCCCCTGCCCAGCAGGAACCGGCACAGGAGGAGGAGGAAGGGAGAGGACCTAAGGGGGCCTGACTCGGAGGACTAGGATGTAATATGGCTGGTGGGGACACCATTCGGCCCTCTGGGCAAACACAGCCGGGATTCAACCCCACTATCCCCCTCCTCCAGAAACCGAGGCTGTTACCAGGGCCCTCCAACTGGAGTAATGCCAGCAGACAGCCACCAACCCCCCCCCCCCCCCCCACACACACACAGCAGTGCGCTTGACTGGCTGCCGCCACCACCACCGGACCCACCCACACCACCTCCAGTCTTGCCCCTGGCTCCAGCCGGGCCCCAGACCCTCCCCTCTGCCACAACGGCACCTCCTCAGCTGGCCACACCAACATCAGGCCAGCCTGCGCAGGCGGAGATGCTGGCCCTCATGTGACAGCAGGTTGAGTTGCTCCAGGGGATCCAGGCCAGCATCTCTGCCAATCATGCGGAGGTCAAACGCAGCCTGGCAAGGAGCAATAGGGAGAAGAGGAGGCTTCATCTAATGAGTCCTACCTGGCCGGGCTGCTCAGGATTGGGGCGGACCAGAGAGCATTCCAGGGAGTAACAGCAGAAGCCATGTGACTTGCTCTGGTCCCCAGCCCCGCTTCCTCCATCCCGGATGCATCCCCAGGCCACCGACAGCCCAGCCCCTCCTCTGCCTCCAACACCGCCTCTGCAGGTGCCGATGCCTCCCAGGGTTGCCTCCCCCTGCCCCCCCCCCCCTCACCAACAGAGAGATGGCGGCTGGCCACGTGGAGGAGGACATAGGGGCTGCACATATATTTGTGCCTTCACAACACCACTCCTGGCTTCTTCAATTAAATGGAGTAATTTCTGATTATCCTTTTTTTCATCAAATTTCGGTTGCAGTGGTTTAGTGACCACATGTGACCCTGGTAGGTGTTATTCATAATGCTTATTCTAGACTATGACATTACCCCTTGTAGGTAACCCCTTTTTCCCCCAATCCTCTTGCTCTCCCGGGATCCACCTACACCACACCCATGGTATTAATGCACAGTCTTGTCCGTTTCTGTTTGTGCTCTGTGTATGAAAGCTTTGTTATACCGTTCTAACAGTATCAGTGTATTTTCACCTCTTTGCTGTGATGTGCCCAACTACAGTGGCCCTATATGGTATAGCTCACAGCTTCATTCAGGTACACAAGCCCCTTCGCCACCACCACTTAGCAATCCAGAAGGGGGCCAGGGGAACATACACCACACTAATGTAAATTGATGAATAGCAAAACATAATGGGACGTCACCAATGGGAATGGGTATACATCTTGGCACATGGCCACCAGCAATAGCGTGGAACTTTCCAGGATGGGCGTAGCAGAGATTACCCCTGATGGAGGTGAGTTGGCTGTTGATCCCCGTGCCTCTGCACAGCCTCCATGTGTTTTTGCAGCCCTTCCTGATGTGTTAGAGTAGATTAGTGTAGTGTATGTTCCCCTGGTCCCCTTGTGGGTTGCTAAGTGGTGGTGGTGGTGAAGGGGCTTGTGTACCTGAATGAAGCTGTGAGCTATACCATGTAGGGTCAGTGTAGGTGGGCAGGTGATAGCAGATAGGTCAGACAAATCCAAGGCCAATAGAGGAGGAACTGCCAACCCACTACAGTATTATTGGCATGCAAACCTTGTGGAACAGCACAGGCAGTGCTAAATGTGCTGCAGTCCAATGGGTCACAGATTGTCAGACACAACTGAACGACATGTTGCAGCAAGGCGTTTCATATTGGCATATACATGACCATTCCCACATATGATAAAATAACATAATTTGTAAAGGAATATTTAATCTGGTAGTGTGTCTTTAATTGCTATCTGCATGTTGCAGCATGGCTCTTCATACTGGCATATGCATGACCATTTCAACATATGATAAAATAAAATATTTTTTAAATGCCTATTTTTTATTTGGGTATAATTGTGTAAGTAATTGTAATGCCTTTCCATGCTTTTCCCATATTTTAAGTCCACTGGTGTGTTTATATCGTCTTTTACAGTGTTGAGAAATTGTCTGTAAACCCTTTGCAGGTCCTATTTGGAGGCAGTAATGTTTTTGCCTCCATTTGCAGGTTACGGGCTTGAACGCCATGGCGTCTTTGGAAATTTGTTGGGCTTGACAGAACAAAGGATTTGCGGCTGCGGATTTCAAATTTCGAAGTTCCGTATTTTTTTTTGCCCTTAACCCCCAGATCCTTAATGGGTTGCTTTATGGGGGCCAATTTAATAGCCGTAAGTCTTGAGAGCTATCACGGGCTACGGTATTACACGTTCAGGGAATTTAATAGATATGCTTTTATATATATATATATATATATATATATATATATATATATTCGTGGTAATCTTATAATTGGAACAAAAGCATGCGGAAAGAAGTAAAAGCATGAAAGAAGTAATCACATTAGCAGCTATATAAGCAATGAGCCTAAAAAGCATTGAATTGAAAAACATGTTGAATAGAAAAACTTCCTATACATTGTGTTAATAACCTCTAAAAATGCTTTAACATGTATTCATTCTAAAAAGTGAATAATCTTCAATAATGTCACCAAAATCATTTGCAGAGTATAAAAATACTCTGAATATGAATATATATGATAATATAGTGATAATATAGTGTTCAGTTACATGGCTCCCATAGAAACTCCCATAAGGCTGCCTTGGCCTTACTGAAGCTCTTATAGAAAATGTTCTGAGCTATTGGTAACACCGGTTAACACACAAACAAAAGTCATTGCAATAATTTAACATGGAGTCTATAAAGCAATATATTAACTCTAATATACTGTGTAAGGTACAATTTGTGAGGGGTATAGCTCCTCCCAGGAAGTGGCTAGGCGTTTGAGCTAGCGTGGGAGAGAAGGCCAGAGGGGTGTTATGTCAGGGGAGAATGCTGAATGAGTCTGCGGTACCATCAGCATGCTGCAGAAGGCTTGAAGCTGCTCATTGATGCCTATACGCAGCAAACATTAAGAAAAACAAGAACACCCAAGCATTTGGGGATATTTAAACGGAGGAACTTGTATTCCTGTCACTGGGAGCACAGCGGCGACTCAGAGGGAAAGAGAATACTCCCCGCTAGGTGTGTTTATCCACCGGCAGGTTGAGGGGGACTGCATTTAGCTTGCACTACAGCCGCTGTCCAGCTGAGGGCGACGACTAGAGAAAGCCTGCACAGCAGAAGGAAGCCAGCTGGCTGTGACTTTAAACCTTATAATAAATATATCAGAGACCCTTCCACTAAGTAACAAAGGCAAGGTAAGCTCCTTTCCTGTTTATTTAAATAAAACATCTAAGCAACACAGAGCTTCAATAAATATCCCATGAGGTGTGCTTAACATCTATGCAGGGGAATGTTACTGTGCTGTATCTCAAGAACTAACACAAATCTGCAGCATTTACAAAGGTAATCACCCCCCGACACCAACTCAGTTTAGCCTAAGATATATGGGGAAAATTTATTTTATTGGCTCTGATGGAGATTAACAGCCTTATTAAATTGTGATTCAGTAAATTTAAAAGGGCTCTATTTAAGCACAAGCATATTTTTTTTTACAGAATTTTTTAGTTAGTGAACTTCTATCCAAAAGCAAGGTCTTAACTAAAAACTTTGGTAAATAGAATATGCTGTGCGCTTAAAATAGAGCCCTTATAAATGTACCCAATCACAATTAAATAATGCTGTAAATCTCCCTCCTTTTTGCCACAAATAAATAATACCCAAAGAAAATATTAACATAAGGACTGAATATGGGACTGAATGCGTATAATGCCTTAAGATGAATCATTTCTGGCATTTCGAAGAAGATCATTTGAATGGACTCTCTTTATAATAAAGGTGACTTTCTTTTTTGCTGAGGAGTAGAAAGCAACAACAGAGCAATAACAGAACTCCCAGGAAAATACCTTATTAATAGCAAGACAAGACCATTTTGTGCAATCTAAAACCTCATTAAACAAACGGTTTAGATCATTTTAGCCGCTATATTAAGGGCTTGATTTATATAGATTAGTCAACCCAGGCCAGACAGGGTTCATTAAAAGAAGACAAGGATCTGACAATATTAGGAAACGTATTGACGTTTTTGCATTTTCAGAGCTAGAGAAGACTCCAGTAATGGCTATGTCTTTAGATGCCGAAAAAAGGCTTTCGACAGGGTCAATTGGGACTACCTGGAATTAGTGTTGGATAAGTTTGGCCTAGGCAATTTCGGCTCTCATGTGATTAAAGCTTTATATGAAAACTAGCGACTTGCCCATCAAAAAATGAGAGCAATAAAATTTGAAGCTTGGCAATGTGTTTGCACACAATGTGAAGTTCTCCCCCCTCTACTTTCTGGGCCTCGCGATGAGTGACTTCGGGGCCCATTGCAGGCCTCGGCCAAACCGCAACTTTCGTGCCCCGCAATGAGCGCCTTTGACAATGAGCGCCTCTTCCCAGCCCTCCCGTGTCTCTTTGCCCCCTCTCCCTCCGCTGTTTTTTTTGCCTTATCTCCCTCCCCTGTGTCTCTTTCCCCCCTCTCTCATCCCTGTGTCTCTTTCCCCCCACTCCCTCCCCTATGTCTCTTTCCACCCCACTCCCCTGTGTCTCCACCCTCTCCCCTCCTCTCCCTCCCCTGTGTCTTTCTCCCCCTCTCCCTCCTCTTTGCTCCTGTTTACATATAGCGGTGTGAAACCCTCTGTGGGCTTGGAAAATTGTTCATTTTGGCCCAAGGCCAAAATGCGTTTTCGATTTACAGGCTTGAAAAAAGTTGCAAGAGGCTCCCTGCCTCTCCCCCTGTGCTGTGAGGTTGTAAGTACATTTTTTAATTAAGTATCGTCTTTTGTCGTACTTCCGATGCCTTCTGAGTTATAGGCTTGAAAAAAATGTTGGCCGTTAAATTCGTAATTTTGTTGAAGCCTGTAATTCATAAGCCATTTGGAGTCTCTCCTCCCCCTCAAGCCAGTCACATACGGGCCTTGGGATGAGCAACTTTGCCACTCATCGCAAGGCCTGCAAGGGGCGCCTTTGGCGCTCACTTAAGCGCCTCAAACCAGAACGTATGGCCATTGCGATGGACACCTTCGCCGCTTATTGCAGCCCCGTCAAACCCGTAATTTTCGGGCCTCGCAATGAGCGCATGCGCAACCCGTAACTTTTAACATATCGTTACCAACAAAGTCGCAATTATGACAACTATATATGTGATGTTACAGCATACTTTAAAGGAGTTTGTTTTAGATCTGAAATTGTGATTAGAAATGGCACAGGACAAGGCTGCTCTCTATCTCCCTTGATTTTTGTTCTCTCAATGGAACCACTAGCTGAATTAATTACAAATGAAAAATATATCACTTTATTTGCTGATGATGTGGTTATAACTTTAACACAACCTTTGGAATCTCTGAAATATTTACTACACTATAGAATCCTATAGCAAGATATCAAATATTATAATTGTCAAACTGCGAGTCGTCGTCACACTTTTCGCGAGGGCCACAATTGCGAAGGTGGAGGCTCCAACGTCGACAGGCTGCAAATGCGGACCTCGCAAAGTGAGTGTCCGCATTTGCGGAGGTGGAGGCTGTATTGTGCCTAACTCACGGTTAAAAACAACCCAGAAAAGCGGGACTTTGAAAAAAAACAACAACGCGCAATGAGGAAATAAGGACTTAGAAAAAAAAAATTACAACCCGCAGGGCTTAAAAAAATAAAAAATATGAGGTCCCAAAATTACGAAGTTAACTGCTGATACGCGTACTTCAAAAAACAACAAAAACACTTAAAACTAAAAATAAAACATAACAAAAACATCACACACAGCACGGGGGGACAGCCAGGATGTCTGGGAGTGAGGTTGCATGTGAATTAGAGTCAAATTTAAGGAGCTTCGCCACTTGAAAAATGGCTAAGCGATAAAAAAAATGGAGGCCGAAAAAAATGAAAACGAGGCTACACGACCCCAAAGCGCAGAAAACACTGACAATGACGTACGACTTTTATCAACAACAATTACGACCCAAGGAACTTAGAAAAAACAAATACGAGGTCACAAAAATAAGAAGTTAACAGCTGAACCGCAAACATCCACAAAAAACAAAAAAATACCACATAAAGCAAACATCACACACAGCACGGGGGGACAGCCAGGACGTCTGGAAGTGAGCTTGCACGCTAATTGAAGTCGCATTTAAAAAGTTTCGCCACTTGAAAATCGACAAAAAAAATTAAAAGGAGGCTAAAGTACACAGAGCCACGAAAATCACCGCAAGGCACGTACGAGTTAGCCAGGAATGTAGCACATAGAAAATATACCATTACAACGGACGGAAAATGCTTGCGAACACATAGAAAAAAAACACAATTTTACAACACTTAGTTACATCTCATAACATTAGGATTCTAAAATGCTGCTTTACCCGCCTAAACAAACGGTTTGGCCTCGCACACGCAGCCTATTTGCACTGCACACTTGCTACATTGCTGTGAATTTTCAGATGCAGGAAAATCCAAACAGATTGTTAGCTCTTCAGGATATTGATTGCTGCATATTAAATATAAATAGGTAAAGTAAATTTACTAATTCATATTACTTTATTAATTCACTGTACTCACATTGTTTTCACATTTTACATTGTACTTATATATCTGTCTTTGTGATGTCCGCCAAAGGTGATTATTGCAAAGCCAGACAATTGAAGTACACAAGGGGATAGGCTCACAATGAGTGCCAAAGGCGCTCATTGCGAGCCCTGTGATGAGTGCCAAAGGCGCTCACCGCGGGGCTCACAATGAGTGCCGAAGGTCCACAGAGGAGCAAAAGCCTTACATTGTGTGGCAAACAGCATTGCCATGGCGTAAAATTTTATTGCCCCATCATTTTTGACGGGCAAGTTGCTAGTCTTATTTATAATAAGACTAGCGACTTGCCCGTCAAAAATTACTGGGCAATAAAATGTAACTCTACCAAAACAAATATTTTGACATTAAAAAAAAAGAGGCAAGACGTAAGCCTATGATTAGATACCCTTTTAAATGTATCCATAATGGTTTGACCCATCTAGGGGGTTAAGTAACGTACTAACAAATTGGGAAAATCTAAACTTTTCCTGGATGGGAAGAATAGTGGTCATTAAAAATTGCCATTTTGCAAAAAATTACATACTTGATGAGAAATATTCCAGACCTGGTCTTTTATTTCAGCGCCAGTCTACACCCCTTCCAGTGGTCTGTCACAGGCTCTGTCCTCTTAAGGTGAATTAGTACAGTTACCACTATATATATATATATATATATATATATATATATATATATGAAGAATGATATAGGAGAGGACATCAGAATGGGAGACCTGGGGGGGGGGGGGGGGGGGGTTTGGAAATCTCCTACCCCCCCCCTACCTTGTACCCATTCTAATCTCCTACCCTATATCATTCATGTATGGCTGTAACTGTACTAATCCACCTTAAAAGAGGACAGAGAATGTGACAGATCACTGGGAGGGGTGTAGAGTGGTGCCGAAATAACAGACCAGGTCCAATATTCCTTAATATATTCCAAAATGTGTTTGTTCTTTGATGTATGACCTCAAGGTAGACCACTTAATTTGGTAAAATGTTTTAGATAAAAATGAAATAAAGAAACTGCCGCTGGTACTTCAGAATCTACTGAAAGCATGGTACCGTTGTAACAAAAAATTAAATTTTATACCCTTTCCATCTCCTATTACCCCAATTAATAACCCTATAGATTGGGGCTACGTAGCCTGTCTTCTTAGGGCTATTTGTGTGCTAAGTAACGTTGCTTGTAGCGGACTTTGTGTGGTAACACGCAGGACTGCCGAGAATAGGCTATGTGGAAAGCAACGTTGAACTTTGAATCTTAAATCCTTTGATCTGTCATGCCTGTAACCGCTAATTGTTTAATTCAGTTATTAAATTGCAACGTGGTCACTCGTGAGCAAGCACGTAACACACACATGGAGCCAAAGGCCAAGGTGTGCTCTAGAGCACCTGCAAGGGGGGTAAAGTACAATACATAGCACTTGTAATGTAAATCAAATCACTCTACTGTACATTTACTATAAGGGAAGTGATGTTAGGTCTTAGAATTAATAGCACAGCATTCTCAAGGCCGCAAATCGGCCCAGTAAAATACTTTATTTCATGATTATTTTTTGTGTTATATCGATCCCTGCAATCAATGTGTTAATACATATACTGTAACTCGCATGTAATAGAATATCATATTTACTGCTTTATTAATATTGCATTATATCTGACCTGTGGGACCTATCACAAACTGAATTGAAGCACGTAGGACTTTGAAATCTTTCAGTGGCGCAACGCTTACGATCTCTTTTTCCATTGGCTCCATCTGAACCCGTAACTATGAGATTGCTTAACTGTTTGTGATCGAGCACGCAACCCCGACAGACGTAAACTGGTTTACGAGATAGCCTCTCTCGCTCGTAGCTCGCAGCACTTTCTAATTTAATAGCAACGTAAGTAAGGCAAATTTGAAGCATTCAGCCCTTCCGTGCTACACGTTGGACTTACGAGGCTGGAATTTAATATGGCTAATATATGATAGAGTAGTACCTACTTTAATGGAAAAGTGGGATGGTGGGAATTTAACAACTTTGGCTGATTTGTACCATATTGGCTCTCTCAAAACTTTTGAGGACCTAAGGAAGACAAATAATATCCCCAAAGAATGGAGGTTAAAGTAAAATTCTTTGAAACAAGCAGTTTTTAAGTCAGAATACAATATCTTAAATACAACAGATCTTACACCTTTTGAGAAGATGTTCAAGAGTAGTAAACAAAATTCCATTTTGAACTATTATAAATTAATTAGAGCAACTATGGATGACTGCAAAACTTCGGCAATGCAAAAATTGAGTTAGATTTGGATATGACCTCTACTAAGGAAAGCTAGTTTAAAGCATTTGAAACAACTAAAAGCTGTGTTAAATGTGTTTCATATAGAAAGACACATTTTAAGTTAACTCAAAGACGGTATATTTAGTTAAATTTGCCCAAATGTTCAGTCTAATAACTGTTGGAGAGAATGTGTAGATCCAGTTACGTACTTACATACAGTATCCCACAAAAGTGAATACACCCCTCACATTTTTGTAAATATTTTATTATATCTTTTCATGTGACAACACTGAGGAAATGACACTCTGCTACAATGGAAAGTAATAAGTGTACAGCCTGTATAACAGTGTAAATTTGCTGTCCTCTCAAAATAACTAAACAAAAAGCCATTAATGTCTAAACTGTTGGCAACAAAAGTGAGTACACCCCTAAGTTGAAATGGCCAAATTGGGCCCAAAGTGTCAATATTTTGTGTGGCCACCATTATTTTGCAGCACTGCCTTAACCCTCATGAGCATGGCGTTCACCAGAACTTCACGGTTGCCACTGGAGTCCTCTTCCACTCCTCCACGATGACATTACAGAGCTGTGGATGTTAGAGACCTGGCACTCCCACACCTTCTGTTTGAGGATGCCCCACAGATGCTCAATAGGGTTTAGGTCTGGAGACATGCTTGGAGGCCTGAACAAAGGATGCCTGAATGATGATTAAAGCCAACTCCTCCTGGTGTCCTAATCTCCTCCTAATCTTTGCCTAGTCAACACATAAGTCCCATAACATAACATCACTTATAAACATGAAAATATCATGATGAGTCAAAACTAAACATCTGTTGTTTTTCTTCAACAGCCCCTCAACAGTCCTAAGCACAGCAACAACAAACGGAGAGGAGAGTCAGCAAGAGTGGGATGGGGACCCATAATCTGTCCAAAGTAGAACATACCTGGGTCTTTGGCCACACATGTGGCATATACCCATTTGCCCTCAACTCCCACAAATAGACTCCCCCAAGGTACACTTGACTTGGTTAAATTATTTAAAAAAACATACCTTTATTATATGGAGAAGGTTTGCCACCTATATTACCGAGACTGCAGACTTTGTGAATGTGAAGTTTGCTTGAAAAATATTACACTTTAAAAGGTTTTGTTGTGGCTTATGCTATTAAAATATATTGCTTCAGGCAACCTCAAATTTGCTAGTCCCCTACTGACTCCTGGACTCACACAAAGAAAACTAGAGGGAGGGAAATTTCAGGTGAAGCTAAAATTATCAAGTTATATGTTTTGTCCATCTCTATTCTTTCATAACATCAGCCTTGCTGCAGAGAATTAAAATATCAAAAAGTTAAATGTTAAACAGTGTAGGGTGACTCATTTAGTATCTATGTAGATGTCATAATTATTGTGTGGTCGATTGAAAAACAAAATGTCTCTTTTTTTTCAAACAGGGTAGTAAAACAACCGGACCCAAGCCGAACAAACTTTAGTGGACTTCTTCATTTAATGGTGTTACTAACAACGGGTCACCAGGATTGTGTTCTTTGGTATGATGTGGGAAATGATTCTGCTGCACACAGTGGCTCTTCTTTGATAGTAAATGGTGGTTCTCGCATTGGAGTACTGTGGAGGATTGCCTTAAGATGGTCTGTTGAAAGCAATGCTACCTATTCTAAACAAACAAGCCTAATCTAAAAGGTAGGCAATAATATTAGAGATAGTTGTAATATTCTGAAAGTATTGTATACTTTTAAATAAGGTGCAGAGCAACCTAGTGGTGCAGGCAGCATAATGCACCAGGGCTCTCCCCTGGGCCCCCCTCTAGACCCCCTATGCCCAGCAAACTTTTATATATTGTTTTGTTTTATTAAAAACTAGTCTTATGACTTTATTTTCTACTTCATTATGCTCTTGGTTAGACTCAAACTATTTGAATAAATATTCTTTTATTAGAAGGTATGCAAAATCCATACATAAATAAAACATTCTTAACAGTCATAAATGTCAGTTTTATCAAGTCCTCTAAACATAAAATTATCATTTTTCAGCATTTAACTGACTAAACCTTCTTGTTTTTTTTAATTTTTAGTGAGAAAATTTTCTAATGTCTAGGCTGGTTTTTCCAACCATATAAAAAATACAAGGCAAAATGAGCCAATTAACTTCCAGAGTACACAATCGATAGAAGTATACAATATAAAATGTATTACCTATCTGTATTAGCTAAACTATCATATACCATACCCCAGAAAAGAAAGAGAGAAAAAAATATATATAAACTAAATAAAAGAATCATTGGCCCCTCATGGCGGCCACAAAGCAGACCCGGCTTATTTCTCCCTCTTACCTCAGATCCTTCCCGCCATCCAGCACCACTGAAAGGTCTCCAAAGCTCCCCCACTCCAGTCCACTCCTCAGAATCGCTTCAAGCAAATACACGCATTATACTAGGGAAACGCTAAAGGAGGATGTTATCCAAGGGTCCCCAACTATCTGGAATTGGGGCATCCTATCTAAAACAATATGAGTTAGCCTCTCATTAATAAGCAAATAGTTGATCTTCCTAATTACCTCTTGAAAGTTTAGATTCATGTCCTTCCATCTGCTAGCTATGTGAATCTTTGAAGCTAATGCCATTATTTGAAACAACTTGTTCTGGGATTGGGACAAGTTTTTAATATGGACCCCCAGTAAACAGGATTCAATTGAAGGAGCTACTTCTCTATGAAAAAGTGTGGAGGCTAAACGGGTCAATCGTTCCCAGAGATTCTGGGCGCGTGGACATGCCCACCAAACATGAATATGATCCCCCACATCCTGGCATCCCCTAAAGCATTTGTTACTCTCCTGTGGCCTAAACTTCTGCATTTTATCGGGAGTACAGTAAGCCCTATGTAAAACTTTGATTGATGTTTCTAATAAAGCCGAATTAAGTGATCCTTTTGAAAGATTGGAGCAAGATTCAGTCCATTTGTCCCAGTCCCACTCCACCCCCATATCCTTTTCCCAATGCAGCATAAACTTGGGTTTTTGGCCCCCCGAAGTGCCCAGAAAGGTGTTATACAAAGAACTCAGGTTACCCTTGGCAAGTGGGAGATTTTTACAGATAACTGATAGCCAGGAGGCTCTGGGGGGCCCGGAATCCTTAACCATCTTGGTAACCCAACTTCTAATTTTTAAGTAATTGTAGAGTTCTGTAGTTGGCAAGTCGTGAGTCGTGCAAAATTGGTCATAGGTCAGTAGTTTGTCATTGGCGAACCAGTTCCCTATGCGATCCAGGCGTCTGGAGGTCCACCAAAATCTAGACATAGAACTTGAATCTGCTAGAATTTGTGGGAAGGACATAACTGATAGAAGGGGTGATAATTCCGTGCTAAGTCGATGCCTAGATCTAGCCCATCTCCAGGCCTGGAGCGTCAAGGAGATCATGGGGTTTTGATGAGTTATGAAAGGGGCAGAGTCCTCAGGCATCCAAACCAACTTATCCCAACTATGTGGGGACATTTGATAATTTTCCATAAAAACCCAAGATGGATGGTGTTTCGTAGAGTGGGCTCTAGGTAAAGGAGCCAAGTGTGCAGCTTTAAGATAAAGTCTTAAATTCGGAGTCGCGAGGCCACCTCTATTCTTGGAGCGAAACATCACCTGCCTGGGAATGCGAGGGCGTTTATCGTCCCAGATGAACCGGGAAATGCTATTCTGGAATTTGTCTAGGTCTTTAAGGGGGAGAGGGATAGGAAGAGATCTAAATAAGTATAGTAATTTAGGTAAGATATTCATTTTCACAGCCACAATGCGGCCTGTCCATGAAATCTTAAAGCTCCTCCATTTCTGCATATCCAATGTCAGAGATCTATACAAGGGAGGAAAATTTGCCCCGTACATATCCCCAAGCTTGGAGGTAAGTCTAACACCTAAGTATTTTATAGACTGTGCGGGCCAAATAAACTGGTGATTAGCTTTGAGGATGTCAATCTCCCCCTGCGGCAATCTGATCCTCATCGCCTCAGTCTTCTCAACATTCAGCTTAAGACCCGAGATTTTGCCCTGGACAGTGGACATGAGTGCAGGTATGGATGAAAGGGGATTGGTCAGGGTGCAAAGCATGTCATCCGCAAATAAAGAGCATTTGAAATGCTGGAGGCCTACCTGTACCCCCTGGATGACTGGGTTGGCTCTAATCGCTTGTGCAAGGGGTTCTATAGCAAGAGCAAATAACAGTGGGGAGAGCGGACACCCTTGCCTGGTCCCTCTTTGAATGTGGATGTCGACTTTGTGATCTCCTGGGAGTTTTAGATTGGCTGCTGGGGAGTCATAATATCTCTTAAGTAAATTAATAAAGCGTCCCTTGAATCCAAATTTGTCCAGAATCTTATATAAATATGGCCATTCTACCGTGTCAAAAGCTTTCTCTATATCTAAAGCTAAGAGACAGACTGGTATATTAGACTTCTGAGCCATGAACTGTGCATTCATGACCCTCCTAACATTGTCCCCGGCCTCTCTAAAGGGAACAAACCCAGTTTGGTCCTTGTGGATCAAATCGGGTAGAAATTTAGAGATGCGGGTGGCCATAATTTTCGCCAGAATTTTGACATCCCCATTGATTAGGGATATAGGGCGATAATTTTTCACCTCTAAAGGGTCCCTGCCATCTTTTGGAAAAATCACCAAGTCAGCCCGGTTTAACTCCGGGGGCATAGGCTCTCCGTTTAATATGGCATTAAAAAGAGATGTCATGTGGGGGGTAAGAAGAGGTTCAAATTTTTTATAATACAAGTTAGTAAAGCCATCCGGTCCCGGGGATTTGCCCAACTTAAGATTCTGGATGGTAAGTTTAACCTCCTCCTGTGTTATTTCTAAGTTCAAATCATCCAGTTGATAATCCGGTATTTTAGGGAGGTCGCATAAATTTAGAAAGGAGTCTATATCTGATCCACTGCAGTGGGTTTGCGAGGAGTATATTTTTTGGTAATAATTTTGAAATGTTTTTTGGATTTCATTAGGACTGTAGGAGATTTGACCGCCAGGTATCCTAATTTGGGTGGTTCTGGGTTGGGAGAATTTATTGTTTAGTCTTTTAGCCAAAAGGGAGTCAGGTTTGTTTGCCTTCCAGTAATAGAGGTGCTTCATTTTTCTCATAGCCCGTTCAGTTTGATGGGACAAAATAGCGTCCAGCTCAAGCCTAGTCTGGTCAATTAATTTACGCCCCTGAAGAGAGGGACGCTGTTGGTTTTTCTCCTCTAACCTCTTTAATGAGGTAGAAAGCTCTGTCTCCTTCTGCCTAAGAAGTTTCTTATGTATAGAGGACAGCTTAATGCAAGTTCCTCTAACAAAAGCCTTATGGGCGGCCCAAAGCCATCCAGCCCCAGTGTCGGGGGTGTCATTAGTCTCAAAAAACAGCTGTATGTCCTTGGATATGGAATCCACACTACTCGGATTAGACAGAAGGAATTCGTTCAGAACCCATTTATAGGGAAGTCGAGGATTAGGACCCAGATCCAGCTCAGCTAGTACCAGAGCATGGTCTGACCAGGGGCAAGGGACTATCTCAGAGTTTATGGTAGAGTCGTACAATGAGGAAGTGATAAGTAGAGCGTCAATCCTAGAGTATGTCAGGTGAGTCTGGGAGTAGAAAGTGTACTCTCTCTTGTCCGGGTGCTTACCCCGCCAGGCATCAACTAACCCCAAATCATTTAGTAAGGACTTAATCTGATTAGTCTTGTTGGGAAATCTGTTGGTCGGTTTTCCAGATCTGTCAAGTGTCGAGTCTAAGGTCAGGTTAAGGTCCCCCCCAATAATCAATTTCCCCAAATCCTGAGCCTCTAGTTTTTTCAACAGGTCTATGAGAACAGAGTAGGGGGAGTTCGTAGGAGAGTACAGAGATAGCAGCGTCATTCTTTCCCCTCTTATAGTCCCAGTTGCCATAACGTAATTGCCATCCCCGTCTACCCGAGTGGATTCTACCTGGAAGGGGAAGGTCCTATGCAGCAAAATTGCACAGCCAGCTCTCTTAGTGGGGAGAGAGGCTAGATAATAGGTAGGGTAATCCTTATGTAGGAATTTAGGTTTGTTGCCAAGGGAAAAATGGGTCTCCTGCATGAAAATGACAGAGGGAGTATATTTTTTGTAGAATGCAAAGGCCTTCCTCCTTTTAAAGGGGGAATTGAAGCCCTTCACATTGTGGGTCACTATGGTGTATTTAGAAGTAGCCATTAAAAATCAGGAGTGTAGGTGTATGCAACCTTACCTAATAGCTGAGCACGTGAATGGCGGGGAGTGGAGGAGCCCGGAGAGCAGGCAGAAGTCCCAGCGGGTATGCTGTTGGCGGCGGAGAAATCTCTCTTTTATCAGGAGGGCTGAGAGCAATGAAAAGGGAGAAAGGCAGTTTAATATCGGAGAGGTAGATAAATCCGGGATAAAGCAAACAAGCCAATAACAGAACAGAAACAAGAAACACAAAAATAAGAAAAATAAAATAAAAAAATAAATAGATAAATAAAAAAAAAAAAAACAGAGCAGGAAAACAACAAGTTTACAGTACGACTAAACTTCAAGCTGTAATTTCAAGTATATAGCAGGATAAGTATAAAACAGTCGACTACACAAACCCTTCTATCTCTATTTATAGTAAATAAAGTAAAAGACAAATCCACGTAATGTGGGAAACTAGTCTGGCAAACTATATTAATTCTAAATGGCAATAGTGCGAACTATTCTATCAACATTCTATCTGGATTATAAACAATGAAAAGTGAACATCAAATACTCAGTAAAATATTATCAAAGTCCAGCTAGGTAGGAGGCCTCTCAGGTCGCGGGCCCAACTTTGAAGAGGCCGAGAGTCCAGAGTCTGCTGAGGATACCAAGCGCTTGTCTTGCAGATCGCCCATATAGTCCCGAAAGCCACTGGGCCCCTCCAAGATAGGGACTTGTTTGCCATGAACTTGTGATGGCTTTGAGGTCTGCTGCCTCTTAGGGATCAGCGAAACAAGGTGCTCTTGATTTGCTGCTGTCGTGGGCTCCGGGCATAGCTGTAATCTCTGCAATACATCTAGGCAGTCTTCCAGAAAGCGGGTAGTATAAGTCTTGCCATGATAGGTGAAAGTCAGAGCAAACGGAAAGTTCCATCGGTACTGGATCCTGTGCTGAATAAGAATAGCAACAGCCGGTTTCATAAGTCTCCGCTTATGCAGGGTATCCGGGCAGAGGTCCGCATAAAACTGCAGGATTGAGTTATCCGGCCCCTTGATGGTATGCAGCTTCCTGGTGGCAGATAGTAGAAGATCTCTGGCCTGCTGCCTTAAAAATCTAACAATAACATCCTTGGGAGCCTCCAAACTCCTCATACCACCCAAGGCTCTATGGGCCCGCTCAATCTCCCACACACTTTCGGGCTGATTAGGGAGGATTATGGGAATTGTGTCCCTCAGATAGCCAGACAGGTCCTGTATTGCTCTCGGTATACCACGGATGCGTACATTATGCCGGCGGGACCGGTTCTCCAGATCCTCTATCTTATCCGTGAGGTCAGAGATATGAATGGAGTTTTGAGCAATAGAGGATCGGTCTCTTTCTTGCGCTTCGGCCATCCGATCCGATGCGTCCTCCAGGATTTGAGTGCGGTGCCCCAGGTCCTTCAAGTCTTGTCTTAGAGGATCAATAGCTTTTGCCAGGAGCCGCTCAATAGTAGCCACTGACCTGGCAGAGAGGTCCATATATTGGCTAGGAGCGTCAGGAGTACCTTCCCTGTCCGAGCCATCCGAGTGTTCTGAGGCAGACTCCGCAGGTAGGGAGCATCTGGCAGATTTAGGTGTAAAGTGCTCCCTAATGCCCTTCGCTGAAGCAGTTCTTTTGGGTTTCGGCATTTTGGAATACGGGCCGCAGGGGTCAGCAAAAGGTCCGTTATGGAATCAGCCAGGTATAGAATAAGGGGAAGCTATGCCCCAAGTGGTCTGAGTGAAAGTCCGCTGGCCCAAGTAGTAGAGTTTGTCCAGATTATAAGGTTGAGTTGAGGTAGGTGATAGCTGTGCTGCCAGGCCAATTTCCCATTCGTCTCTTTACTCCATAATTAGAGTGTAGTCTCCAGCCAGGGCACTGGAGAGGCCTTTGAAAATCCGGCCAAACAGAGAATAGTCCTTTGGTAGACGGGTGGCACAAAAAGTTGTACCCTCTTCAGGTGGTCTGTCTGCTTTTGTTGACGGGAGCCTGTTAAGTAGAACTCAGCCTTAGAATAGATCAGTACAGACAGAAAGCAGCAATGAATGGCAGGGAGACTTCAACTCTCGCATTATTCGCATAAGGCCAATGATGATCTGCAGTATTGTAAACGTCCACACGGTGGCAGCACATGCGCTGATGTTGTAAGAATTTAACACAGTCTATGCAACTGGCAGTAAAAGCACAAGTCTCAAATGTAGGTAGACACAATATTTTGTTTGATGCACAAATGTTCCATAAAAAGTGCCTAAAGAGAGCGTCAGTTTCTGAGACAAGGTACACCCACAGTGCTCCCAAATATTATGCAATTCAGTCTCTGGCAATGCTATGAGATAAGCCTCTATATCAAGAGCTCAGTCCTGAGAGGGTAGCTGAAAGAGTTGATTCACACAGCCTTAACCCCAGATCTCAGAGTTGTGTGGGGAAGTGACAATAAATAGAGCATTGAGTGCCTTGCAAGCTGGGGAATATTCAAACAGCTTCCTCTTCCTACCCCACCAAGACTCTTTAATGGCAGCCACAGTGCCTAATACGTGGGGAGAGTGCTAAGTAGCCACTAATTGCGTTGGGTGTACTGCTCTCTCATTTGGGGATGTCTGGCTCTCTCCTGGGGCCCCTCTGGGGAGTCACAGCACTCTGGGGAAGATCCCCCCTACCTGCAGCCGTCGGGTGGGTACACAAAATGGCGGCCCCGCAAGATGGCGGCCGCATTTCGCGGGCTTTCTGCCCCGTTGTTCAGGGACCACACTCTGGCCAGAGGGGTCACCCTGGGATCCCGGCCGGATCCAGCCGCCACCAGGATCAGCTCCAGCACTCTCTCAGGAGCTGGGGAATAGAGCCCCGAAGTCCTCTGGGGCCTCAGGCGTCGTCCCGTGACCGGGGGTCTCCCGTGCTGCTGGGCTGCCTAATAGGCTCCCCGTTGCTCCCCGGGGGATGGGGGCAACCTCCAGTAGTGCCCCGTGTGCAGGCAGGGCACAAGCACCCGCTCCAGGGCAGAATAAAAAGCCCTATTCGGAGCTCAATCCGGAGCTCAGACAAACACGTCTGCCTTCCGCAGACGCCAGCTCCGCGCCTTTAATACTATTTTTGAAGGACCAGACTCAAACTTTTTAAACACATATTCTTTCTTTTCATTCAAGATAATGGTGATCACATACAATTACAAAGCCTATTATATACAAAGCAAATATAAATACAAAGACTTAAACTTAAACCTAAAAATCAACTGATTGTCTCTAATCTACACTAGTTATTACAATGTTAGCCATTCCCCAGTATTTAAAGAACCTCACTTTGCCTATATATGTCGATTTGAGTCATGATAAGAAATCGCAAATTAATTAGGTTTATCTTAGTATTTTCAGATAATGTTGTTGTTGACTCTAAAATAGAATAGATGGACATAATTCTTACATACCCCTATTTGCCAATCAATGTCCAATGTAGCAATAAGAGTGGGAAGGACATTTCTCTATCTTCTATTGTGTTAGCCAATTTAGATAACAACGAGCCTGAACAGTGTCTACTCCTTGCCGAATATCAGACAGTAAAT
Organism: Discoglossus pictus; assembly: GCA_027410445.1. Lineage (NCBI taxonomy): Eukaryota > Metazoa > Chordata > Amphibia > Anura > Alytidae > Discoglossus > Discoglossus pictus. The sequence goes on along the minus strand of CM050165.1, from coordinate 102,236,174 downwards.
GGGAGACAATACACAGCACTCGGGAACTGAGGATAATCTGTACTGATTGGAGAAAGAGTGCTTCAAATAAGAAATAGCTGGAATTTACACAATATTCTGCAGACTGACAGGTCACATTAACAAATCTGTATTTTGAAAGTGTGAGTGATTGTGTGTACATACTGCAATCTATGACCACTAGTGATGTCGCAAACGGACCAACATCGGCGAACCGCCATAGACTTCAATGGGCAGGCGAATTTCAAAACCCACAGGGACTCTTTCTGGCCAAAATAGAGATGGGAAAGTTGTTTCAAGGGGACTAACACCTGGACTGTGGCATGCCAGAGGGGGATCTATGGCAAAACTCAGACGGAAAATTACATAGTTGATGCAGAGTCTGGTTTTAGGCCATAAAGGGCATAAATCACCTAACATTCCTAAATTGTTTGGAATAACATGCTTTAAAACATCAGGTATGATGTTGTATCGATCAGGTAGTGTAAGGGTTACACCCGCTTCACAGTAACAGACCAATCTCCCCGTTTAATGCACCGCAAACAACCGCAAACAGTCCCTTTGCACAACCGCAAACTCCCCATTTGCACAAGGTTGGATACCAAGCTAGCCATGTCCCGTTCCTTGTCCTCACTGATGTCATTGAAGGTCTCTTCCTCCACCCAGCCACCAAGGGTCCCCGAAAGGTGACAACAAGCCCCCTAGGACGCCTGCTGTGTTTGGTCTTCCACCTCCTCAAAGCCACCTTCCTTCTCTGACTCCTCTTCTTCAGACTCCTCTCTCTGCGTTGCCTCTGTCTGCGTTATTATAAGGTGTGTACTGTTAAGTAGTACTATCCCTATCGGTTTAATCCCTGTTACGTCCACTATTAGGGGACGTGTATATGGCATGAATTTTTGGAACAGGGAGATGGAAAAAGATGCTTGGTCGGACCTCCTACTTCGAATATGGGGCACTGCACGTGCAATGTAATGTGCCACCAGATAGGAGTGGTGTATTAAGTTGTACTATTCATTCCTATCAGTTTAATACCTGTTACGTCACCTATCAGGGGACATGTATATGGCATGGATTTTTGGAACAGGGAGATGGAAAAAGATGCTTGGTCGGTCCTCCCACTTCGATTTTGGGGCACTGCGCGTGCAATCTAAGGTGCCACCAGATAGGAGTGGTGTATTAAGTTATACTATTCATTCCTATCAGTGTAATACCTGTTACGTCACCTATCAGGGGACGTGTATATGGCATGGATTTTTGGAACAGGGAGATGGAAAAAGATGCTTGGTCGGTCCTCCTACTTCGAATTTGGGGCACTGCGCGTGCAGTCTAAGGTGCCACTAGATAGGAGTGGTGTATTAAGCTATACTATTCATTCCTATCAGTTTAATACCTGTTACGTCACCTATCAGGGGACGTGTATATGGCATGGATTTTTGGAACAGGGAGATGGAAAAAAATGCTTGGTCGGACCTCCTACTTCGAATTTGGGGCACTGCACGTGCAATGTAATGTGCCACCAGATAGGAGTGGTGTATTAAGTTGTACTACTCATTCCTATCAGTTTAATACCTGTTACGTCACCTATCAGGGGACGTGTATATGGCATGGATTTTTGGAACAGGAAGATGAAAAAAGATGCTTGGTCGGTCCTCCCACTTCGAATTTGGGGCACTGCGCGTGCAATCTAAGGTGCCACCAGATAGGAGTGGTGTATTAAGTTATACTATTCATTCCTATCAGTGTAATACCTGTTACGTCACCTATCAGGGGACGTGTATATGGCATGGATTTTTGGAACAGGGAGATGGAAAAAGATGCTTGGTCGGTCCTCCTACTTCGAATTTGGGGCACTGCGCGTGCAGTCTAAGGTGCCACTAGATAGGAGTGGTGTATTAAGCTATACTATTCATTCCTATCAGTTTAATACCTGTTACGTCACCTATCAGGGGACGTGTATATGGCATGGATTTTTGGAACAGGGAGATGGAAAAAAATGCTTGGTCGGACCTCCTACTTCGAATTTGGGGCACTGCACGTGCAATGTAATGTGCCACCAGATAGGAGTGGTGTATTAAGTTGTACTACTCATTCCTATCAGTTTAATACCTGTTACGTCACCTATCAGGGGACGTGTATATGGCATGGATTTTTGGAACAGGAAGATGAAAAAAGATGCTTGGTCGGTCCTCCCACTTCGAATTTGGGGCACTGCACGTGCAATCTAAGGTGCCACCAGATAGGAGTGGTGTATTAAGTTGTACTATTTATTCCTATCAGTTTAATACCTGTTCCGTCACCTATCTTTCCTCCCAATAGCACATTCTATATGTCATCAACCGGCCTGGGTGTATTTAGAGAACCACACTTTTAGGCCCTTAACCTGGGACAAGGTGGCTTGGCTATCAGAATTGCCTCAGAGCCTTAAAAAATCGCCAAACCCCCTAATCAGACACTCACTATCATACTGGAAATGGGCCAAGAAACACACAGGTTTGTTCCCTGGATCCACCCAAATGACCCCAATTCTTGACCACCCTCAGGCCCAGAAACACATGAGCACAACATCACAACACTGGTGGAGGTCAAGGAAACTAGATAGACTGGGAGACTGTTTAGTAAAGGGCCAGATGCTCACCTATGAGGAACTGAGGGACAAGAAAAATTATTAACCTAAAATGTAAAAATAAGAAGGAATAACCAGCTAACTTTCACAAAATGTCCTTATTGTAAATATGTATTTTTGCACAACTGTTATGCAAGACTGTTCAAAAATGCTTTATTTTTCATTACATGCTGTACGCCTTCTGACAGGAAAAAAATAATTTAAAAGCAAAAATTAGGTATTGTTGCAGTGACCAGAAAAATTGATGTTAGTTTGTGGACCATTATTAGCTCAAGGCAGCCCACTGTCAGTCCCTTCGGGATCCATCCCTCATTCATCTTAATAAAGGTGAGGTAATCTAGACTTTTTTGACCTAGGTGACTTCTCTTATCAGTGACAAAACCTCCTGCTGTACTGAAGGTCCTTTCTGACAGGACACTTGAAGCGGGGCAGGACAGAAGTTCTATGGCAAATTGGGATAGCTCAGGCCACAGGGCAAGCGTGCACACCCAGTAGTCAAGGGGTTCATCGCTCCTCATAGTGTCGATATCTGTAGTTATGGCGAGGTAGTCTGTTACCTGACGGTCGAGTCGTTCTCTGAGGGTGGACCCTGAAGGGCTGTGGCGATGCAAAGGACTTAAAAAGCTCTGCATGTCCTCTATCAACAACACGTATGTAAAGCGTCCTCTCCTTGCTGGCGTGGTCATGGGAGGAGGAGGATTATGTTCACCTCTTCCGCTGTTAGATTGAAGTTGTGCTGTGACATCACCCTTAAACGCTGTGTAAAGCATACTTTTTAATTTATTTTGGTAGTGCTGCATCCTTTCCGACTTGTGGTAATTCGGTAACATTTCAGGCACTTTCTGCTTATACTGGGGGTCTAGTAGAGTGCCCACCCAGGTCGTTCTCCTTCATCCTTTTTATACGAGGGTCCCTCAACAGGCACAACAGCATGAAAGACCCCATTTGCACAAGGTTGGATGCCGAGCTAGTCATGTCCCTTTCCTCGTCCTCCGTGATCTCACTGAAGGTATGTTCTTCCCCCCAGCCACATACAACACCACTGGTACCAGATAGGTGACAACGAGCACCCTGGGATGCCTGTTGTGGTGGGTCTTCCTCCTCCTCCTCAAAGCCACATTCCTCCTCTGACTCCTCTTCCTCACAATCCTCTTCCAGCGTTGACGCAGGTCCAGCAAGCGATGCTGATAAGGCTGTTTCTGGCGGTGATGGTGACCATAACTCTTCCTCTTCCTCTTCACGCTCATCTACGGCCTGATCCAGCACTCTTCGCAGGGCACGCTCCAGGAAGAAAACACATTTTATGATGTCGCTGATGGTGCCCTGGGTGCGACTGACCAGGTTTGTCACCTCCTCAAAAGGACGCATAAGCCTACAGGCATTGCGCATGAGCGTCCAGTAACGTGGCAAAAAAATCCCCAGCTCCGCAGAGGCTGTCCTAGCACCCTGGTCATACAAATACTCGTTAACGGCCTTTTCTTGTTGGAGCAGGCGGTCGAACATTAGGAGTGTTGAATTCCAACGTGTCGGGCTGTCTAAAATCAAGCGTCTCGCTGGCATGTTGTTTCTCCGCTGGATATCTGTAAAGTGCGCCATGGCCGTGTAGGAACGCCTGAAATGGGCACACACCTTCCTGGCCTGCTTCAGGGCGTCCTGTAAGCCTGGGTGCTTATGCACAAAGCGTTGTACAATCAGATTACACACATGTGCCATGCACGGCACATGTGTCAACTTGCCCAAAATCAATGCTGCCAACAAATTTCTTCCGTTGTCACAAACCACTTTGCCGATCTCCAGTTGGTGTGGAGCCAGCCACTGATCCACCTGTGCGTTCAGGGCGGACAGGAGTGCTGGTCCGGTGTGACTCTCTGCTTTCAGGGAAGTCAACCCCAAGACGGTGTGACACTGCCGTATCCGGGATGTGGAATAGTACCTGTGGAACTGGGGGGTGCCGTTGATGTGGAGCAAGACATAGCAGCAGCAGAAGAGGACTCAACCGAGGGGGTTATGGAAGAGGATGGAGTAGGAGGAGTAAAGGAGGTGGCAGCAGGCCTGCCTGCAAGTCGTGGCGGTGTCACCAACTCCTCTGCAGAGCCACGTATTCCATGCTTGGCAGCCATCACAAGGTTTACCCAATGCGCAGTGTAGGTGATATACCTGCCCTGACCATGCTTTGCAGACCAGGTATCAGTGGTCAGATGGACCCTTGCCCCAACACTGTGTGCCAGAGATGCCATTACTTCGTTTAGCACAATCGAGTACAGGTTGGGGATTGCCTTTTGTGCAAAGAAATTTCGGCCGGGTACCTTCCACTACGGTGTCCCAATAGCTACAAATTTTTTGAACGCCTCAGACTCCACCAGCTTGTATGGTAAAAGCTGGCGGGCTAAGAGTTCAGACAAGCCAGCTGTCAGTTGCCGGGCAAGGGGGTGACTTTGTGACATTGGCTTCTTACGCTCAAACATGTCCTTGACAGACACCTGACTGTGGGCAGATGAGCAGGGACTGCTCAGGGCGAGACATGGAGTGGCGGATGGTTGAGAGGGGGTAAGCAGGGCAGCAGTGGTTGACGTGGCTGAAGATGCTGGACCAGGAGGAGGATGGCGGCTTTTACTTTGTGTGCTGCTTGTACTCATGTGTTGATCCCATAGGCGTTTGTGATGTGACATCATGTGCCTTCGCAAAGAAGTTGTACCTAGGTGGGTGTTGGACTTCCCATGACTCAGTTTCTTTTCGCACAGTTTGAAAATGGCATCACTGTTGTCAAGGGCAGACACACGAAAAAATTGCCACACTGCTGAGCTCTGCAATGACGGCATTCTGGTGGTAGCAACAGCATGCGTTGACTGGCGTGCTGTCTGGCTGACCCCGGGTGCCGATGCATGCTGTCTAACTGTGCCACGAGCGACTTTCGACGACCTCCCGCTGCTTCCAACTCGTCTCCTCCTCCTCTCTGTCTCCCCATATGAACTTTCCTCCTGTTCTTCTTCTCTTATAGCGGGCACCCACGTGACATCCATATCGTTATGATCAACCGCTTCACTTGTATCTGACAACTCAACAAAGGAAGCAGCACCGGGTACAACATCATCATCAGACCGTACGTCCATGTTTGTAATGCTGCCTGACTGGGACATATCCCTGTTATCTACATCCTCTGGCACTAATGTTTGTGCATCACTCATTTCTTCCAACGGATGTGTAAATAACTCTGCTGACGGATGAAGTGAAGCGGCTGTGGTGCTAGTGTTGGTGGTGGCGGCAGGCGGGCGAGTGGTAAGAAGCTAAGCTGGAGGAAGATGGTGCGTCTAGGTTCTGAGCGGAAGCTGTAGATTGGGTGTCCTGTGTTAGCCAGTCAACCATGTCCTCAGAACTGTTCAAGTTCAGGGTACGTTGCCTCTGAAAACTGGGCATTATTCTAGGGACAAAGGGAATCACAGCACTACGACCACGACGGCCCCTGCGGGATGGCCTGCCTCTGCCTGTCATTTTTTTTACGATTAGTGGTACTATGCGTGCAAGCTACTGTGACACCAGATATGAGTGTCACTGTGCACTGTCAAAAGTTGGCAGAGTAGGCGATGTAGGCCTCACACACACGCCTGTAGGCAGGCAACTGATATTCAATCGATTACAGTCAAAAAAGGCTTCTTTTATGTCACTGTACACTACGGTTGCACCAGATATGAGTGTCACTGTGCACTGGCAAAAGTTGGCAGAGTAGATGCAATAGGCCTTACACACACGCTTGTAGGCAGGCAACTGATATTCAATCGATTACAGAAAAAAAAGGGTTCTTTTATTTCACTGTACACTACGGTTGCACCAGATATGAGTGTCACTGTGCACTGGCAAAAGTTGGCAGAGTAGATGCAATAGGCCTCATACACACACCTGTAGGCAGGCAACTGATATTCAATCGATTACAGTCAAAAAAGGGTTCTTTTATTTCACTGTACACTACGGTTGCACTAGATATGAGTGTCACTGTGCACTGGCAAAAGTTGGCAGAGTAGATGCAATAGGCCTCACACACACGCTAGCAGGCAGGCATATGCAATTAAATTACACAGAAAAAAATAATAAAATAAAATAAATTATGTTCTAGCCCTAAAAAGGGCTTTTTGGGTTGCTGTCCTTGCAGCAGATATCAAATGAGTCCTTCAGGTGTGTAGTGAAAGCTAAATACACAGCCTGGCTATCTATTTCCCTATTAAATCAGCAGAAAACAATTATAAAATAAAATAAATGATGTTCTAGCCCTAAAAAGGGCTTTTTGGGTTGCTGTCCTTGCAGCAGATATCAAATGAGTCCTTCAGGTATGTAGTGAAAGCTAAATACACAGCCTGGATATCTATTTCCCTATTAAATCAGCAGCAGCTAGAATATATGTCCTCTCTCAACGAATGTAGCTTCAGAATGATTCTAAAATGGAGGCTGTCATTCAGATGGAAGGCTCTGGAAGGGAGTGTATGCTGGAATGTGTCTGCTGACTGTAAGGTGCAGGGTCAAAGTTTCCTCAATGATAAAGAATAGGGGGCGGACCGAAAAGCGCATGTGTTCGCCGTTCGTTGCGAACGCGAACATGCGAAAATCGCCGCGAATAGTTCTCCGGCGAACTGTTCGGGACATAAATAATGACCACTATTTGACTTTCTGCTTTATTTCTTTTTACGTCTTAGCATTCCTTTTTAATGCATAAAATATATTAAAACGTTCATAATGTATTCTTAAAAATGCATGTTATAGTTTACCATCTTTTAAAAGAATGAAACCTCTATATAAAAAACAAAAAAACACTCCCTTTGTATTTGCATATTGACCCTGAGCAGTTTCTTTTAGACTTCTAGGGCCTCATTCTATTAGCGGCCGTAAATCGGCCGTAAGGCTGCGATTCCTTGCGGGGGTTCAGTTATCTCGCGATTCTATTATACGGCCCCGCAAGGATCTCCTTTTACGGCCGGCCGCATATCTTGGAACCGGCCGTAATCTCAGAAATATAAAAACTCAAAAATAAATTCAAGCCTGCACTGTACAGCTCTGTAAATGCTAGGGATCATATTGGGGGACATGAGGATTAAAAGTAACCCACTCTCAAGATTGCACATCAGCCCAAACCCGAGTTCAAATTAACTGTTTATTTTCCGGCTGCGGCGTGGGTGTGTCTGAGGTGCTCCAAGCACTCTGGACTTTTTACATGGATATTTTACGGATATTAAAAATAAAATATTTTACGGATTTGAGTACAAGATAATTATGTGCAATTTTTTCTAACACCTAAAATCCCTTTATAGTCTTCGCAAAGTGCAGGATGGCTTTATTTGAGCTATTTTATATGCTTAATTGGTGCTAGCGAGACCTCTTTCCTGCAAGTAAGCTGCGGCTCGCTTTTAGCCTTGCAGAGAGGTTTCCCGGAGGAATTGAATTGCAAAACTCTTGCGGCCGTTTTAGATCAAAGGCTTTCCTCTGGCGCGAGCGGCCGCAAGAGATAGCAAGGCACCGGCCGCAAGCCTGCCGGAGCCTCCGGCCGCAAGGGAATAGAATAGCCGAATAGCTTGCGGCCGGTCCTTGCGGCCCCGCAACGGCTGAGGCCGCTAATAGAATGAGGCCCCTAGTCTATAGTTATATTTAAGCAAAAAATGTCCAATTTTCTGAAAAAAGTGCACATAAAAATAAACAGAACTGGAACTGGTTGGATTTAAGGTTTCTAAGTGTAACTGCCTTAAAATTGATATAGAACTTATAATTATGCACAAATTAACTGAAAGATACACCCTATCAAGAGCCGTTAATTAAGATTAGCAGAGGGGAATGATAAAGAAGATAAACATGCCCAGATTTTATAAATATGACACTTATTTAACAATTAAATATCTTTGTCACGTTAGTATTTTTTTCAACTGGGCATGATTATCTCCATTCTCATTATGATCGGTAATCTTAAATAATTACTTACTATTGTAAGTATTAATTATTGTTTATTATTGATAAAACCCTTATCTCAGGGGGTGGACGCCCTGGTTAATTCATTCAAGAAACAAGTCTTAATTCTATATCAATTTTAAAGGTATATGGCCATTTCTCTGTTTTTAATATTAGAATAAACTACCCAAGGTTTTTTTTTCATATCTTAGTATAATTCTATTAACAGATGCTTTTAACTTACTCAAACCTTCCAAACTGTCCCTGCAAAGGTCTGCCCTCACAGCACATGCATACGATGGCCCCTATTTAGTTGAGCAATCATTGGTTGCTGGAGCCCGTAATGTAGCCAGTAAACTAATTTGCTATTCAATTGGCGTCTTTTAGCTACCCACAAGTGAGTTGCAGGTAACGGGCAGAAAATCCAAGTGGTTGTTAAAATCGTAACTCCGACCGATCTAAGACTTTGATCTTTCAAGCCCATAAATGTTACAACCACAAATCTCTATTCAATTGCTACAATTCCTCAAGCCCTTAATTGTTTTCACACCTGTAAATGGCAAATGTAAAAGAAAACCCTACGGGTACCAGATAGGACTCGCAAGAGGATTAAACACCTTTTTGTAGCACTGGAAATGCAAATAAAAAATCAATACTGCACTTTAAAAGAATGGGAAAGGGATGAAAGATATTAGAATTCATTGGAAAACAGTCTCAAGCTCACAAACCTGCAATCAAAAATTATTTTCATTTCTGTGTCATATCAATCTTGGGAATCAAGGAATTAATACATACTGTATCAGGCCACGCTCATGGACTAGAACAGTGTTGGCATTCATGTTTATTGTTTTGTACATTGCTTGATTACGAGTCTGATCACATATCAGACTTCTAAACTCTAACTGATTGGCGTTTAACCTCCATGTTTTACTGATGTCTCATTTACTATTGGGTGTTTCCAAATCGGTAGTTACGGCCTTGCTTAATTGGTCATGATCATGCTCTGAAATGCTACTTGCGGGTGCATGGTTTACGGTTTAGGCTTTCGGCCAAGTAGTTGCGGGCTTGATCTATTGATTCACTCTGTAACTATTGCAAATTGAATAAGGCCCAATGTTGCTATTAGTACTAGATGTACTAATTAATTACAGATTATCTATCAGCAGTATTTCTAAACTATCTCTCACCAATAGAAAAATGATAATGCTAAATATCTAAAATATATAATAAAAGACTTTCTGAAAACATTTTAATTTGACTTAAATGTCAGAGGAATAATGCGTAGCATTTTGCTGAAAAATATATTTATGACCTCAAAGTGTCAGAGGGCTCATCTATATCATGTATAACAGAATGTGTTTCCAATGTGTACAAATAGGGAACAGTCTTGTGATAATTTGGGTCAAGGATAATTTGAATGTTCACCTCCTATTAATTTACAGATCAGGCATGCATAAAAAGCTACATTCTTTTTATAGCATTTGACATCATAATTGATTTGTCGCCTGAGAATTAAAATTGCACATTTAATCACTACTACCAGATCTTGTTTATCATGTTGGACTAGAGAGACAAAAATGTAGATATGTTATTTTTTTAATAACATATCTTTTTAATTAAAAATCTCTAGATGAATCTGTTGCAACACATTTACAGGGATTGTGAACAGAACTGTTCTTTAAATTATACCAGATTAAAAACAAGCATTTTGTTGTTATAGATTTGGGGCTTGGTGTTCTATATTGTTTTTTTATATATACTGTATATATATATATATATATATATATAGATATATATATATATATATTTACATGTTATGTACATTAACAACAAGTTGGGAATTCTTGTGTAATTAAACATGTGCTGTAATATGTGTACTGTAATATGTCCGTGTACTGTAATATGTCCACAAAAAGTGAACTAAAATAAAATAACGTATCTATTTAATTTGATTTATTTATTGGACACTTTTTACTATAGTACACTAATTAGCCATGTGTTTTTTCTTATTTGAAGATTTAATAACCAGTTGGTTTCACCAGTGCCATCCATCTGTTTCACAGTCTTTTCTTAAAATCATACCAAGTTATATAGCAAAAAGTACAATGGGATTGTCCAAAGCACATTGCCACATATAGGCAGGATCTCTACAGGAGGAAGGAAAGTGTTATATACAAGTAGACTAAATAACTTTATATTTTGGAAGACATGGATGATCACAGTTATTGCATGAGCCTCAACAGAGAGCTTGACCTTGCCACTCTTATTATTTTCAAAATACAATTATGGCTGGCAAACAATGATATCAGTGCTAAATGTACTTATATTTATCTTTAAAGTCTTTATGAAATAAAACAGCATGTGATTACAAGAACCATAGGGAAGGAGTCAACATACTATGTTATAAAATGTACTTCTGCAGTAGTTCATTGAAAAGTATCACTAACTACAACCAATGTGCCCAATTCTAATATAGCAACTAGTTAGTAATCATTTGTACTACATTATTTAAATATACAAATAGAACAGATTCATCTGAATGTGTCAAAAACACTATCAAGAGAGACTGGTTTCATTTTTCATACAGCATTGTGTAATCTTTTCCTTTTTTATTTTTTTAAATATTCATGACCTAAGCAAGGCCCAGTTGGTATGTACAGATATGGGTTAAACACAATTACTTCTCACATATGACGATTAGACCCAAACTACTTCATAGGCTAAATTTAATGTCTATACACAGACTACTTCTTGGGAGGAAGACTGGCCACAGCGTTGATTGGTAAACACAAGTAAACATAATAAACATAACCATTAATAAATAAACATAACCACGTGAGGGGAGGAGCCTGGCCAGAGACAGTAGGCCCTACGCCCTGAAGCCTCATCCAGGGCCTACCGTGTTGTAACATCCGAACCACCATAGGGTAGGATCTTACCCATTTTACAACAACATAAACATAATTTGTTAACATATAATGTACACTTAAACAATATAACAATCACAAGTGCTCCACCCAACAAGACAATCTTTAAACTTGACAATGTTCATCCTTCAGTTTATTTATTTTATCCATTCCTTTTTTTTAAAAGTTATTTTGAATTTATTTATTTACTTTTTTTTTTTCAATTACAAACATATCAACTTTAAACAACAATACTTTAGGGATGGGTGGGTGGGTATATTCCCTCATGTTTTGCTGGGGGACTACTGATAACTTTTGGCGCCAAACCAGCCTATAACGGCTCCACCTCCCCAAGGAGAATTAATAGCACAACATGCTCCAACCCACAAATCGGCTCAGAAAAATAGTTGATTTCATGTATTTTTATTGTGTTATATCGATCCCAGCATTCAATGTGTTAATACATATACTGTACCTCGCATGTGATAGAATATCATATTTGCGGCTTTATTAATATTGCACTATGACTGGAATGTGGGTTCGCTCAAAGCTCGTATTTGAACCCAGTAAGACTTTGAAATCCATCCTCCATTTTCTTGTGACGCAATGATGACAATCTCTCTTGCCATTGGGTCCATCTAAACCAGTAACTACGTGCTTGCTTAATTGTTTGCGTTCTAGCTTGCAACTCCGACACCCGAGAACTGGTTTGCGATTTAGCATCTTTAGCTCGTAACTCGCAGCACTTTGAATTTAATAGCGATGTAAAACGTCCAAATTTGAAGCACGCAGCCCTTACAAGCTACACGTTGGACTTAAGAGGCTCCAATTTAATGAGGCTGTTAGACAACTGGTGTAGATATTTGGTTTTAGATGTAATATCCTGTGTACTGACTGTTTCAAATGAGAACTAATGTAGTACATTCTGATCCTAAATTTACAAAATAGTTTAGCTATTTGGAGTTGTATTTTATTATAATATTATTATCTAGTATTTATAATGTGCCAAAATATTCTGCAGCGCCATACATAGGATGAGTACACGGCAAACACATTTTCAATACAAATGAAATGAATAGTGGGCCCTGTCTTTGAGCTTAGAATTTTGCACATAGAGTGCTTTTTCAAGCATCCTAAATGATTAAAAACTTGCAGATTTACAATCTAAAGGCCTTGGCTGTGAAACAGAAGGGTGATAGATACTCTGGGCATATTAAGGCTGAAGGAGATAAGCTTCATTAAACAGATGTGTTTTAGTGAGGTTTTGAAGGACTTGAGACAGGAGGAAAGTATAGTGGTGCAAAGCAAGGAGTTCCAAAGAATAGGGTGAATACAAGTCCTGAAAGTAGTAATGTGCATAGCTGATTCTCTTCAGTGTTTACATATTTTCTTCTCTGTCATATAAAAACAGAGGATTTCTTAAGATACAGATGCCTAATATGATGATCTGTATATTATAGATATTATTGTAAAATACAGCTATCTATGTGCAATAAAGTCTGGATAGCTGGATTATTACACTGGATTTTGAAATAAATTATTTATTTATAGGATTCAGTTTTAATGTTGCATTCATGAGAACGTATCTGGACATGAGGCCTTTATCATGATTTTTAATTCTTCACTGCATGTTCAATTTTTTTGTCTGTGATTTCAATATTTACCAATTGAATCTCATCATTTGTTTTTTTGTAGTTAACTACACTTTTCAATGACCATTTCAAAATTGACTTTATTGACAGATTTATACAATTTGTTGTTGAAAGTGCTTACTTCTTAAAGAGATTTAGGGAAATCAATATATATGTTCCCAGTAACATGCAAAATAACAAAACCCTAACCTAATTAATTTTGTTGAACACTAATTAATTATTACTTTTCATTTTATCTGTGCCTATCTTATAAATAACCTCATTTATTTGTTTTTTTTTTTTCTGTGTGGTTTTCTTAAGATTGAGTGCAAGAAAATTTCATTTTTGTTACACTTTTTCTAGGTAATGGAGTTTCCATTAAATTATCATTTATGTAACACCAGCACATAATAAAGTCCAATAGTTTTTTTATTGAATATGTAAAATTAAATAACTACTTGATAAATAGTGGAATGCTGATTTGGTAGGTTTCAGCATAAGGCAGAATTATAATTATCTGATGTAAAGAATGGTCATTTGTATGAAAATAAATATATGTAGTTGATGTTGGAGATTATGAGAAAAGTCCCTCAACAGTTGAGTTTATAGGCAGTGCTGTTCTGGCAGCCCAGTCTACAAAGGGATGCAGGACATGCCATATAATAGATGTAACATTTTTAAAGTCTTGTAAACAGGAATTATATGAAGTAAGCTAAAAGGGCCTCTGTTATCCGATAGTTAAAATACACACTTTTGAAAAACGAAACTTGAAAATAGATAACATTTTTTGAATATAACAAATAATGCAGCCTCTAATTTAACAGTTTTTATATGATCACTACTCTTTAGTTTACATTTTCTGAAGCGCTATTTAGGTGAGCAGAAATACAAATACAGCAAGGCTGGAGTATGAGACGGAAGGTAAGAGATGCAATATGGCAGTGATCAAGGCAGGGAGGGTGACTGTGTGTTATGCTGTAGGTTGTGTGTGTGAGCAACATTATAGAGCATGTAGATTGTGCATGTTAATACTGAAAGTGATAAGCTTCATTAAACATGGTTTTTAAGACAAGACAATAAGCTGATGGAGTGAGGCAAGCAGTTCCAAACAGCAGGTGAAGCTTGAGAAAATTCCTGAAGGAGTGAGAGGAGGTAACATGAAAGAAAGAATGAAGAAGTTCATGAGCAAAGCAAAACGGGGCGGCTGACAAGACAAGGAGATTAGGGCAGGGTAAAAGAGTACACAGTTGTTAAGATCTTCATATGTTATCGTCAGGATTTGTAAGTGTATTCTAGAGGTTATAGGAAGCCAGTTGGGTGACTAACAGGTGCTACAGACACTCAGAATTGAGTGTAGCAAATGAGACTAGTGGAGAAGTTTATTATGGATTGTAGTGGAGACAGATGGGTGATGGGGAGATATGATGAAGGGATGGATTAATATTTCAGTTGTGTCTTGTGCAAGGTATTGGAGATGCTTTTATAGGTGATGGGAGGATGGAATTGTCAACAGTGAGGGATATTTGAGCAGGCTGAACTGCAGTAGGAGGGGTAGAAGATTAGAAGCTCAGCCTTTGAATTTTTTTAGTTGAGATGCAGACATTCAGGATGATTGGCTTGAGAGGCAGTTGGCAACATGTGCTAGAATATAGAGGTATAGTCTAGTGCTGAGAGACAGATGTGAGTGTGATTAGCATATACTGTAGATAATACTGAAATCCAAAAGATTGTATAAGGGTGCCAAGGGAGGCTGTATAGATGGAGAAGTGAAGGGGGCCTAGGACTGAACCTTGGGTTATGCCTATAGTGAGAGTGAGTGTGAAAAAGTGGAGCCAGAGAAGGTGACACTTAATGTTTTATTTAATAGAATGGAAACAATGAGAGAGCTGTGTCATGGATGCCAAGGTAATTGAGAATTTGGTTGAATTTGAAAATGCATGTTGGAAAGAGATGTTAAATAGGTAGGATGTTGGAAGGAGATGCTGGATGGGTAAGAAGTTTCTATATACAGAACTGGAATGTGGATTTAAAAGTTGTTTCAATAGTAGTAATGGAGAGCTTGTTTAAAAGTACACATCCTCATGAGAAGGTAAGAGATAGAAACATCAGACAGAAGAAAATGGAACATTTGCAGAGTAAAATAATTACATATGTTGTTGTTTAGTTTCTTCAGTGACCTTAACTGTCCATGTCTGCCTCTGTTGTTCTTCTTCTTGTGCCTTCAATCTTTTCCAGCATCAGAGTCTTTTCTAGGGAATACTGCCGTCTCATGATATGGCTAAAATATTTGAGCTTCAGCCTCATGATCATACCTTCTAGTAAATGGTTTGTCTTGATTTCCTGTAGTACAAATTTATTGGATCTTATTGCAGTCCAAGGGACTCTAAGCAGTCTTCTCCAACACCACAATTCAAAGGCATCAATTCTATGGTGCTCAGACTTCTTTATGTTCCAGCTCTCACATCCGTATGTTACTACTGGGAATACCATAGTTCGAACTATGCAGAACTTTGTTGATAGTTTAATATTTTTACTTTTTACTTGCTTGTCCAAGCTCGCCATAGCTTTTCTCCCCAGAAGCAAACATCTTTTAATTATATGACTACATGCTAATAATTTAAGGTTGTGTTTGCTTTAGTCATGTTACCCATTACCACACTTAGGGTCTCATTCAATTCCCTAAATCACAAAGCTATACAGGCAAAACATTTATCCATTGCAGCATGATTGTGAGAGAGCCAGCTCTGAGGACTACAGCAAGCCAGAGCCACAAATTTTGGCAAGCTTTTGCATGGATTTTTTCATTGCTGAAATATTACGAGTGACTCTTTCTTACTTTTACACCAAATCCCTATTACATTTTGACTTTACCTAGCACTTCCAAATTACGGCAGACCGTAAATCAAAAAAGTATAACATTTTCCAATGTACTAAACACCACTTGAGAGCAGGAGTAACACTTAATGAGATGGTAAACCACCTAAAAAAATGCAATATCATCAGACACTCACTAATGCTTAACAATGCTATAGGCACATATGTGCAATTAAAAATAGTTTAATTTACAATTTCCACATGTGACTCATCATACATATGGGAACAGAAAATTTGCTTACAGCTGGTTAAAACTGTTAAAAGAGAGAGCACATGACTAAATAGCATCAAAAAGCATAGAACTCTATTAGAAATAATATGTTAGTCACAGAGGCAGAAGTGTGGAAATTAAAAATATACATATACATCAATATGTTTGAGTCCTCACATATATATTGGAACACCAACTTAAATTGTGCCTAAAAACCCCATCTCTTCACCATCTTTTCTCAGCGGTATTCCTCAGTGACCATCAATTGATGAAATGTTAAACATAACCCTACTTGTTCACAAAGAAGAGGCTCAATGACCATGTGATGGTAGGTAGCCACCTTGTTACAAAATATCACCATCACATAGGCCATGATCCTCTACTCTGTAGACAGGCTAGAGTATGTTAATATTTGGACCAATAGATGGTCACTGAGGAGTGCTGTTGAGAAAGTCAAAAGCTAAATGTAATCCCTATTTCCTTCTCTACCTGGAAACAAGGCCCCCACCCCCTTGCCACTACTCCTAGCCCCAAGAAGAGAGGGGGGGGGGTTGCAAGGGGAATCATCCCCATGAGGCAGCAGTACCTGTGGAGGCTGAGGCATGGAGGAAAGAGAGGAGTGGTGTGGGCAGGGGAGGCCTCGGGGGTTGAGGAGGCAGTGCTAGCAAACAGAGCATGCTGGGTGATGTCTATGCTCAGCTGTGTGAGCACACTTTGGTTCTGAGACACCTGGAGTAGTATGGCCATGCAAGGCTCCATCTGGTGGTTGTGTCTCCCTATAGAGCCACCTTTGGCTGAGGCCCACCGAGGTCTGTTGGGAGGAGATACTGGGCTGGAGCCCGGAACCAGCATCTCCCCCATGTTGACTTCTAACTGTGGGCGTGGGGATGATGGTCATGGTAGGCTGGCATGGCTGTGGGAGTAGGTAATGGTGGTGGTGACCCAGTGGGGAGGCGCTGGGGACATGCTGGAATCCCTGTGGGTGGTGGTGTTCGAGCCAGGATATTGCACTGGTAGGAGAAGGAGGTGGTTATGGCTATCCTTTCCTCTTTCTGTGTCGCCTCCTGACCCCCCCCCCCAGAAGAGCCACTCCCAGCCCTCAACTCCCTCTCTCATCCCTCTTCTTCATTCCCTCCCCTCTGTTGCCAAGGCCCCCTCTCTCTCCTTTCCTGCTCTCTTCCTCTTCTCCTCCCCACCTCTTCCCTCTTCTCCCCTCCCTCCATAATAATCCCAACACATAATATAAGTATAAAAATCAGCAATTCAATTGATGGGAACTAAGATTAATTTGTCCATTAGCAAAACATGCTTAGACATAAACTTGAATAGTTGTCATTTCAAGTTCTATTATTTTTTCATAATATTTATACCACTTTAATTTAAATTCTTTGTTTCTTTTTTCTAAATTACTGATTCTATCATATTGGTCAAGGATCACCAGTTTCAAAATAATTTGTTTTAGTTCCAATATTGAGGGGGCTCTCATATTTATCCAGTTTCTCATAATATTTTTTTAGCCAGGAAAACAACAATTTCTAAAAATCTCCACTCTTTATATATTGTACGATTAATACAGCTGAAAAAGACTATTTGTGCATTTAATATAATTCCTATACTTAGCTTATTTTTTAGCCAATTTTGAACCTTCCTCCAGAATCTATATATTTTATTACATTGACAAAATAAATGTTTGTAATTTGGATCTCACATTTTAAATTTTATACATTCCTCTCTTTAATTTTGCCTATTCTCCACAAAACTCTAGGAAGATAATAACTTTGATGTATAATCTTAAATTGTTGTTCATGAAAGTTAGTAGATGGGATATATTTCCTAACTCTGTCTATATTTAATATATTTCTTCCGCTTCTTCAAAATCTGGAAACTTTATTAAAAACAAATTAGTTCCTAGAGGCCTAAGAACCAATATCACACTGGCTTCAAATCTAAATGATGATGTATTTCTGTCCAAATGGAAAGAAATGTTATTAAAATGTTCTATGGAACTAATGTCCTTGATTATTGAAACCGAACAAAAAAACTTGGAAAGCATTAAACAAAAAGTAATGCAGAACCAAACACAAGTTGATAAATTTAAAGATCTCTCTGAGTTTAAAAATCTATGTAGTAAATTGAACACCAATATAGATAAATTCAAAAAAGATATAAAACATCGTAAACAGAGAACATTTCTCAGAGATCAAAATGATTTTTAGTCAGGGAGAATATATAAGAAACTGCCACTTAGTTCTCAATCCCAAACTGTATCAGAAGTTAGTTCATCGGACTATGACACTTCAGATATGGAGGTTAATAGTCATAGAACAACAAAAAGAAGTCAACAGAGATAAAAATCCTAACTGGAGGAGAGAACAATATGAATTCCGTCCCAGAAGGAACCAATTGAATCTGATAGACAAAAAAGATCACATCCTAGGTATGACAATGATTCCCCTTTTTTAGGAGGGGGGAGATATCAAGGAAGGAGATCAACAAAAACCAGGAAGAACCAATTCAAAAGTTCCAGTAAGAAAGAGGATGACTTAAAAATCATACATTTATCACATTTTGACCTACAACAAGATCCCATTTCAGTTTTAAGTAAAGGTTTAACCTTTGTACCAACATCCAAGGCTGATACTTTTACCCATATTAAGGATCTGAACCTTTTTTCCAGTAAATTAGCACTGCACAAATTCTATAAGATGAAACATGATAGGGAAATTATGAATTTTGGTGTACCACAAGAAGACATTGAGTTCAAAGCTTAATAACATTATTGGAAGAGAATTGCACTCCTATTATTGAGCCAAAGACATGGAGAAATAAAAGTACATTTACAACTCAATTAAAAGAGTATGCCAATATTTGGGTGTTTTTACAACAAGTCTCAAATGATATAGAAAATATTGATTACAGGAGTTATAAGAGACACTATAACCTTACAAAATCTGAATATGGAGCTCTGAAAGAACTTAGAGACAACACAGCTATACATATCAAACCAGCAGACAAGGGTGGGAGCATAGTCCTAATGCACAATGTGGATTATAAAGATAAAACTATTACCAAGGATCACACTCCTGAATTCAAACTAATACTGAAAAGTATTATAGATGATGTCAAAAGTAAAGGAATTATTGATGATCAGACCTTTCAATTTCTATTTCCTAAATCCCCTACTGTTTCGGTATTTTATTAATTACCCAAAATACATTAGAAAAGTCTGGTAGACCGATAGTCTCAGGTACCAATAATTTATCCCATAACTGTAGCCTATTTCTGGATCATTACCTGAGAGAATTTGTTATAGGCCTACCCTCATACGTAAAGGACACTCCAGATATCCTTAGGCAATTGGAGCATATATGCATACCAACAGAGTCTTGGCTGGTGTGCATTGATGTTGAGGCACTGTATAGCAGTATCCCTCATAACTATGGAATCGATACAGACAAATCTTTCCTACAAATGAAAGGTACAAACTTTGATGAGTTAAATAATTTCTTAATATCACTGTTGGACTGAAACATAAATATTTCTCATTTAACCAATAATGGTACCACCAGCAACAGGGAACGTCCATGGGGACACCGTGTGCCCCCAGATATGCAAACCTATTTTTGGGATGGTGGGAGGAGAAGTATATATATATATACGATAAAACCGCACATACCTTTGGAGACAACATACTTATTTGGAGAAGATATCTAGATGACATTATTCTTGTCTGGACAGGCAACAGACAGGACTTAAATTAATTTATACAATATTTAAGCAACAATAATCTGGTCCTAAGATTTACCTTTGAGGCAAGTCAAAGTGATGTTTCCTTTTTGGACTTGAAAATAAAAAAGATATAGAAGGAAATATTGTTACATCCACTTTCAGAAAAGAAACAGCTTCTAATACTTTATTAAAATGGGAAAGTCAACACTTTGAGCCTCTAAAGAGAGGAATCCCTAAATGCCAGTATCTAAGAATTCGTAGAAATTGCAGTTCAGATAAGGAATTCAAAACAGAAGCAGTCAAGCTAAGAAAATGCTTTAGATCTAGGGGGTACCCAAATAGGAATCTAAAAGCAGCCTATAAATATGCCAGGAATTGCAAAAGAACTGATCTCCTAAATGTACACACAAATAAGACAATAGGAGAAATAAGAATTCACAGAAATGTCACTCAAAATGAGAAAAGTGTAACGAGATGCATAATGAGATTTCTGAAATCATAAAAAACGTCATCTCTAAGCATTGGCATCTTCTCACCAGTGATAAAGATCTTAAAGATAAACTTACTCCAAAGACAAGTATAACATATAGAAGAGGGGTCAACATAAATGATATGCTAGTTCACAGTATATATAATAATAATAAAACTGAACCTAGAACATGCTATAAATGTGGTAGATGCAAATTCTGTAAGTATATAAAACCATGTAAAAATTATATACATCCATCAGTGGGACTAGCTTTGAAATTGAAACATTTTTGAACTGTAAATCATCAGGAGTTGTATATGTAGCTACCTGTTTGTGTAATAAGATCTATGTAGGCAAAACCTGTAGGGAATTCCGCCGAACAGTGGCGGCTGGTGAACTTTCAAGTTGGAGGGGCGCCAGGGCGAAATATAGCCCCTCCCCTTTTTTCAAACAACACTCATTTTTATAACTCATCCCCCTGACGTTATAATGACCTTTATAAGCCCCGCCCAATGACCTTATACTTGTAAAGCCCATTGAAATACATGATCAGCAATGCAGCAATGTCAAGAAGTAAAGTAACAATGTGTTAAATTCATTGGTATACAATATAGATTGAAAAAACTCATGTGACAAGACTACAGCAATATCAAAATTGCATCTATACGCATTAACAGAAAAATTAAAGCAGTGACACTTACCATTAGTCGGCTCTTCTTCTCAGGGTATTCACGTTCAGTAAGTTGACCAACGAGTACAAACAAATCTGCTGCCACATAGGGTTTGCACCTGGGGTTGAAAGAAAACAAGCAAATCAATCAGACCATTCAAGAACAAAACCATACATTAAAAACCTTAAAAGACCAAGTGGAACCATATAGGCCCCAAACATACCTTAGAAGACCAAGTGTGACCATATAGGCCCCAAACATACCTTAGAAGACCAAGTGTGACCATATAGGCCCCAAACATACCTTAGAAGACCAAGTGGAACCATATAGGCCCCAAACATACCTTAGAAGACCAAGTGGAACCATATAGGCCCCAAACATACCTTAGAAGACCAAGTGTGACCATATAAGCCCCAAACATACCTTAAAAGACCAATCAGGACTATATAGGCCCAAACCAGGGGATCTTGGGATTCAAGAAAAAAACAACATTTCACTTCTGTTTAAACAACACAATAATCAATGTCAAACAAACATGTTGAATTAGCATATGGATAACCATATGAGCAGTAACGCCACACCAAGGCTTCAACAATTGTTACTGACCATTCACACACCTTTCATATCTCCTTCCATATGCACACCCACACACCATTCATACTTTACTTACCACTAGTTATTTTTGGTAGTTCGGTGGTGCCATTTCTGAGAACTTTACTTACCCTTGAAGGTGCCTCCAATTCCTTCAAACCAATGCATTCAACCGCTCCAGGGCCATGGTGCTTCTTACCTTTTTATCCTCTTCAATGTGAAGAAGCATCTTTCTGATTCTGCAGTAGTCTTCGGTGTTATAAGTAGGATTCCTTATAGCTTCACTGTCTCTGTGAAATCATTATGCAGATTAAATTGATGGTAAAGTTGGTGCAGAGCAACAGCACTCGTACAGACATGAAATTCTGGCTTCCAGTACAGAAGTAACAGCTACCCTTGGAAGTGCCTCCAATTCCTTCAAACCAATGCATTCAACCGCTCCAGGGCCATGGTGCTTCTTAAATATCTTTTTATCCTCTTCAATGTGGAGAAGCATCTTTCTGATTCTGCAGTAGTCTTCTGTGTTGTAAGGAGGATTCCTTATAGCTTCACTGTCTCTGTGAAATCATTATGCAGATTAAATTGATGGTAAAGTTGGTGCAGAGCAACAGCACTCGTACAGACATGAAATTCTGGCTTCCCGTACAGAAGTGACAGCTACCCTTGGAAGTGCCTCCAATTCCTTCAAACCAATGCATTCAACCGCTCCAGGGCCATGGTGCTTCTTAAATACCTTTTTATCCTCTTCAATGTGGAGAAGCATCTTTCTGATTCTGCAGTAGTCTTCGGTGTTGTAAGGAGGATTCCTTATAGTTTCACTGTCTGTGAAATCATTATGCAGATTAAATTGATGGTAAAGTTGGTGCAGAGCAACAGCACTCGTACAGACATGAAATTCTGGCTTACCGTACAGAAGTGACAGCTACCCTTGGAAGTGCCTCCAATTCCTTCAAACCAATGCATTCAACTGCTCCAGGGCCATGGTGCTTCTTAAATACCTTTTTATCCTCTTCAATGTGAAGAAGCATCTTTCTGATTCTGCAGTAGTCTTCGGTGTTGTAAGTAGGATTCCTTATAGCTTCACTGTCTCTGTGAAATCATTATGCAGATTAAATTGATGGTAAAGTTGGTGCAGAGCAACAGCACTCGTACAGACATGAAATTCTGGCTTCCTGTACAGAAGTGACAGCTACCCTTGGAAGTGCCTCCAATTCCTTCAAACCACGCCAAGGCTTCAACAATTGTTACTGACCATGCACACACCTTTCATAGCTCCTTCCATATGCACACCCACACACCGTTCATACTTTACTTACGACTAGTTATGTTTGGTAGTGAGGTGGTGCTGCTTAACGCAGTTTATCTTTGCACACCCTGGGGGCATGCATTCTTCTTTGCTTCAATCACTTGAATTTACATTTTGTACGGCGATCTTTCAAAGAACAAAACTTCTCAATGGATTTTTCATTGAAGTCTGGGATCTCGGAAATCAGTTGCTTTTCCATTGAGAGCATCGCCAATGCATTCAACCGCTCCAGGGACATGGTGCTTCTTAAAAAGATTTTTATCCTCTTCAATGTGGAGAAGCATCTTTCTGATTCTGCAGTGGTCATCGGTGTTGTAATCAGGATTCTTAATAATTTCACTGTCTCTGTGAAATCATTCTGCAGATTCAATTGATGTAAAAGTTTGTGCAGAGCAACAGCACTTGTACAAGCATGAAAATCTGTCTTCCCATACAGAAGTGACAGCTCAGTGTGTAATTGTTCCTTCTTCAGTATTGGATATGCTTGCACAATGTCTTCCAGAGCTTGGGTTGGAAAGCAAGTGTCATGGGTTGTATACAAGTCACTTTGAACAAGTTTGGCACTGACTAGGTGATTTAAAAATGAAAAACGTTCTTTTGCATGAACCACCACTATGTCACATACCTCTCTTGAAAGTTGTCTCAAGGTTGAGATCTCCGTACTCCGTCTGTGGAATGTTACATCGCTAGGCAAACTTGCTTCTATCTCGTCAACAGAATTACGGATTTTCTGGATGCTGCTGACAAAGTCTTCTGTGACTTTGTGGATATAAACAGTATCCGTGTCTCGCTTCTGAAGCTGACTATAGAGGATGTCAACATGTGGCATTATTAAATGAAATAATTTAAGGAAGTAAAGGAACTCCCTGTCTTCCAGCAATCCAACGAAACCTGCGGCTTCACGTATAGATGTTTGATCAAAGTTTAGACATGCTTCAATTGTCTGGAAACACTCAAGTAGCGCATCTCTGTTCTCGTAGATAACGTTCACGGTCCTAACGTTGAAGGTCCATCGTGTTGGTGCACCTCTTGGAAGTCTTCTACCAACTACCTCATCCAGAACTCCAGTCCTTTTTGGAGAGCCTGAAAAAAAAGATGGTATGCCACCTATGTTGAAAAAAAAAACTCGAACTCTTCCAATCCTTGAAACTGCTTTCTCCATTATTAGGTTCAGTTGGTGAGCATAGCAATGGACGTAGTGTGCGTTCGGGTACACGTTTTTTATTTTTCTTTGAACTCCTCCTTGATCTCCACGCATCACACTGGCACCATCGTAGCTTTGAGCTATGAGTTTCATCCTGTCTTCTGGCTTTGGGAGAACAGTATTCAGACTTTCCAGCACAACAGCAGCAATCGAGTCTGCATCCGTTGCTTTCAGTTCCGTGAACCATCAAATCTTTCCACCACTTGATGCTTCTTGTCAATGTAGCGATAGATTACAACGCACTGTGTCCTAGCGGAAATATCGGTTGTTTCATCCGCTTGGATTGCCACAAACTGGGCTTCCTTAAGCTGCTGGTGAATCACTTCCTTAATAACTTCCAGCATGCAGTCCAGTAGCTCATTCTGCACGGTTTTGGACGTGCCCTTAAACACAGTTGCAGTCTGCAAATGCTGTTCCATTGCACTATCGATACTGCCAACCAAATCCACCAGGCCTCGAAACACTCCTGGATTTAGCGATGTTTCACTTTCGTCGTGTCCTCTTAATGCCAGTTCAAAAGCGCCACAAAAGCGAACACAATCAATTATCTTCAAAAGGATGTACCGGTTCTTAGCCACTTCTTCATTGTGTTTTTGAATACTGACTTGGTGTCCTTGGTCCAGTTGAACTGCAATGTTCGCCTGTCCAAGCATCTCAAACTTGATCCTGTTATCCAAGTGAGCTTTAGAACTTTTGTGTTTCGCCAATTTATCAGCTAGATGTTTGACGTCAGTCACTCCAGTTTTGGTCCAAGCAGCGTCACCACCAAATAGGATGCATGGGAAACAATATAAGGACTTCCTAGAAACGCTTCCACAAAGCCAGTTGTTCTTCTTGTACCATTCAGTATTGAAAGTACGGATATATTGCTTCCCTCTATCTCTTGCGATTTGCTGCAGATTTATCTCTGGTTGGTCAGGTCCTAACCGTTTTACTTCCACCTTCTCCTCATAGGTTAGGGTGCCAAAAGGCTTCACAAGTAGAGAGTCAATAGTATTCATTTCTGATACCAATAGAAGAAAGAGATCACGGTATATGAATTTATATCATGTCACAAAATTACTTTAAAATAACAGTGTGTTGAATTAATTGGTATACATTACAGATTGCAAACCCTCATGTGACAAGACTACATCAACATCAAATTTGCACCTATACACATGGACAGAAAATTAAAAGCAATGATACTCACCAACAGTTGACTCTCCTTCTCGGGGTATTCATGTTCAGTAAGTCAACCAACGAGTCCACACAAATCTGCTTCCACAGATAGTTTGCACCTGGGGATGATAGAAAACAACAACAACAAAAAAATAGAATGTTCAAGACCCAAACCGTAACTTTTAAAACCTTAAAAGACCAAGTGTGACCATATAGGCCCCAACCGCACCTTAAAAACCTTAAATTACCAAGTGTGACCATATACTCACCAACAGTTGACTCTCCTTCTCGGTGTATTCACGTTCAGTAAGTCAACAAACGAGTCCAAACATATCTGCTTCCACAGATAGTTTGCACCTGGGGGTGATAGAAAAAAAAAAAAAAGTAGAACGTTCAAGACCCAAACTGTAACTTTTAAAACCTTAAAAGACCAAGTGTGACCATATAGGCCCCAACCCCACCTTAAAAACATTAAATAACCAAGTGTGACCATATAGGCCCCAACCGCACCTTAAAAACATTAAATAACCAAGTGTGACCATATAGGCCCCAACCGCACCTTAAAAACATTAAAAGACCAAGTGTGACCATATAGGCCCCAACCGCACCTTAAAAACCTTAAAAGACCAAGTGTGACCATATAGGCCCCAACCGCACCTTAAAAACATTAAATAACCAAGTGTGACCATATAGGCCCCAACCATACCTTAAAAACCTTAAAAGACCAAGTGTGACCATATAGGCCCCAACCGCACCTTAAAAACATTAAATAACCAAGTGTGGCCATATAGGCCCCAACCGCACCTTAAAAACCTTAAAAGACCAAGTGTGACCATATAGGCCCCAACCGCACCTTAAAAACATTAAAAGACCAAGTGTGACCATATAGGCCCCAACCGTACCTTAAAAACCTTAAATAACCAATCAAAACCACATAGGCCCAAACTGTACATTAAAAAAAAATGAAATAAAAATACAATATATATATATATATATATATATATATATATTGATTATATATATATATATATATATATATATATAGATATATATATATAATTAATTATATATATATATATATATATATATTGATATATATATATATATATATATATAGATATATATATATCAATATATATATATATCAATATATATATCAATATATATATATATATATATATATATATATATATCAATATATCTATATATCAATATATATATATAAATATATCTATATATATATATATATATATATATATATATATACTAGCGAATTGCCCGTCAAAAAATGACGGCAATGAAATTGTAAGGTAGCTAATGCTGTTCAGTGTGTAATAATGAAATATATAATACATGAATAAATGAATATACTTTACCTATTTTAAAGCATTGTGTGGAAGAGCTGTGAATGTGTTTTGATGTTGCTGCAGCATTAGTGGTGTGGATCTGCTGTGTAAGCGTGCTGAATGTGTGCAGTATAACACTGTGCGTGCGCGAGCCCAAACCGTTGTCGTGTACTTCCGCATTGGCGTAAAATGGCGAGTAATGTGTGGTATACGTTTGTATCGGAATATCCGTAGGTGTTTTGTGGTGTTTTGCGAGTTTCTTGTGGTGTTTTGCGAGTTTAGATTGCTGTAGCCTCGTTTTCGTTTTGTTCGGCGGCCATTTTTTCTCTCGCTTCAAATTTTTTTTAGTCTCTAAACTGTTTTATTTGGAGTAAAATCGAGGTGTAAGTTGTATTTTTGAGTTGCTGGGTGCTCCCTCTTGGTGTAGGTAAGTTTTTTATGTATGTGGTGTGTGTATGTATTGTGTTTTAAATTTTGTAATGTTCGCGAGTTGCGTCCGAGTGTTGCGAGTCCGTAATGTGTGTGAACGTGTGTCGTATGTTGTTTGCGAGTGTCGTAATGTGTGTGTCGTACTGTTTGGGTTGCGACGTGAAGTTTGCGAGGGTCGCAGTTGCTGGCATGGAGCGCCTTTGGCGCTCCATGCCAGCAACTGCGGCCCTCGCTTTGCTAGGTCCTCAGGTGCTGGCATGGAGCGCCTACGGCGCTCCATGCCAGCAACTGAGTCCCTCGCTTTTCGAGGGTCCTCAGTTGCTGGCAAGGAGCGCCTTCGGCGCTCCATGCCAGCAACTGAGACCCTCGGGCAGTGCCCTCGCTACGCGAGGGCACTGCCCGAGGGTCTCAGTTGCTGGCAAGGAGCGCCTTTGGCGCTCCTTGCAGCAACTGAGACCCTCGGGCAGTGCCCTCGCTACGCGAGGGCCTCGGCTCGCGTAGCGAGCCGCGGCCCTCGCTACGCGAGGGCCACAGCTCGCTACGCAAGTCGCGGCCCTCGCTTCGCGAGGGCCGCGACTCGCGTAGCGAGCCCGCAGCGTTAGCAACAACTTGTACGCTCACAACTATATATGTGATATATATCAATCAATATATCTATCAATCAATATATCTATCAATATATATATATATATATATATATATATATATGTACACACACATAAAGCAATATACATAAAACAAAAAAATATATTAATTGATATTTATTAATTGATTAATTGATGTACTTTATTAATTATTTGATTATTGCTCATGTATTTGTATTAGACATTATTTATTAAACATATTACAGTGCTATTTATTTGCTATACATGTTACAGGATATTATCCTGTAACATGTATATCACATAAATAGCCCTGTAATATGTATAATACATACAGGGTCACACAAGTTCACACTAACCTTTTTTTGCCCTTACAGGCTTCCATACCTGCTTGGCTAATTTTTTTTTTGACTCTGATTGGTTGAAATCAATGTCAATCAAAAAATTTCAGCCAATCAGAGTCCTTCAAAAATAGTATAAAAGGCGGAGCGTGGGAAAAAATCAATTAGTCGCTGGGGGAGCTCCTTGTAGGAGGAGCTCCGTTAGATTGTTGTGTTTTTTTGCAATGGGCCAGAATGGATGGACAATGGCTTCAATCAAGATGAGGAGGACAAGGGCTTCTATCAAGATGGAATGACATGGGCTTCAATCAAAATTGATTGGAATGCCCGACTATCCAGGGCAGAAGGCCACCGCTGGAGGGGTTTATTTGACAAGTATGTGCTGTTGTTTACTTTATTATTATTATTATTTTTTTCCTTCCCTTATTTTTATTTTATCTTTAAAAGTGACAGGCAATTTATTATTTTTATTTTAACTGCAAGCAATGTTAAAGATACATTGCATGTTACTTCTAAAAATTGAATACAAATAGGGGGGGGGGGTTGTGTTTTGTGTTTAACTGTAGTGTTAACATAGGCAGGTAGGTTGGTAGTTTGGTCAGAGTGGGGTCAGGTGTGGTCACTGGGTCAGGGGGGTAGGTGGGTTGGTAGTTGCGTCAGGGTGGGGTCAGGTATGGTCACTGGGTCAGGGGGGTAGGTGGGTTGGTAGTTGGGTCAGGGTGGGGTCAGGTGTGGTCACTGGGTCAGGGGGGTAGGTAGGTAGGTGGGTTGGTAGTTGGGTCAGGGTGGGGTCAGGGTGTGGTCACTGGGTCAGGGGGGTAGGTAGGTGGGTTGGTAGTTAGGTAGGTTGGGGTGGGGGTTGGCCAGGAGCCGATGTGCCTACAGGGGGGGTGATCGGGGATTGGCACAGGCCCCATGGGAGTGGCACAGGCCCCATGGGGGTGATCTTGGTAATCGGGCGGTGGCGTAAGCCAGATGGAGGTGATCTGGGTGATCGGGGGTGGCACAGGCCCCATGGGGGTGATCCGATCACCCCCATTGGGCCTGTGCCGCCCCATGATCACCCTGATCACCCCCATGTGGCCAATGCCACCGCCCGATTACCCCGATCACCGTGATCAGGTGATCATGGGGTGGCACAGGCCCCATGGGGGTGATCGGGGGTGGCACAGGTCTTTTGGGCCTACTGGCACTGCGGGGGTGAATGGGGGTTGCCCAGGCATTGCAGGCCTAGGTGGTAGGTAAGTTGATGGGTGGGTGGGTGGCAGGCAGGCATAGTGGGGTAACTGGGGGACCCTTCCTTTTATTAGCGGGACTAGGGGTTTGGCCAGGGCAGTTAGGACTTACTGTTAGGTTGGGCAGATGAGTGAGTATTTTCAGCCAGGGAGGTCTCTCAGTCAGTCTCAGCGGGAGCAGGTCAGGAAACGAAAAGAGGGATGGGACCTGGCTTATGGTGGTTTTTTAACAGGGGCTGTCAATCAAAAAGTAAACTCGAGGCTCTATTAGCTGGCGGGCGCTCGGAGCTAACGGTCTGGGTGGGTTTAGGTGGTTCTCCTGACAACTGTACAGCCTTCCATCATTGATTGGTCAGTGATGGAAGACTGTCAGTCATTGAAATGGATACATTATCACTGCCCATGCATAGCGTCATTGTGCTTGGTGGGCGGAATGCATTAACGGTCAGGCCTCATTCATAGAGTCTAAAGGTTACTAGTGTAGTGTAATATGATCACACAGGGATGCAGGGAAAGCTACAATGGATACACAGCAGTTAATGTATATACACACAAGGGCAAGGGGTTATCTTAAAGTGACAGTGTCCCAGGGAATAGTTTGCTTAATTTATTACTGTAATAACACTTGAATGCTGATGTACACATTATATTTAATTGATTTTGGTTATTACTAATAAATTATTGTGTTTTTTTATTGCAGGGTCACAAAAATATTTGGGGGGGTGCTTGCCCCGACGCCCCTATGGACGGGCCGCCACTGCTATCCAGTCTAGGTAATTCAACTGATGTGAAATATAATAAATTGTTGCTTTCAACAGATTTTGGTAGACCAACAACCATAACGTTATTCTGTCTACTTCTATCTTCCATATCTTCTAATTTAAACAGTAAAAGTCCTGTTTTGTTCCATTAAGTATTTTATTTGTTTTTTCTTGCTTTACCAGCCTATCTTCTACATCAGATATTCTTTCTCCTGTTTGAGTTATTCTTTGGTTAATTGTTTTAAATTCTTCTTTAATGGAATAAACTTCTTTCTGTAGATTTTCTATCAATGGCATAAACATTGTTGAAATCTGTTGTACAATAATTTGAGACATATTTTGATTTCTCTTCTTGACTTATACTTAACCCCTGTATAGCACAACAGAATATGTTGGTGCATTATAAATAAAGGATAATAATAATAATAATGATAATAATAATAATAATAATAATAATAATAATAATAATAATAATAACCTCTTATATTTTCAGGAGTCATATCCAGTAAGGTATCCAGCTGTTTTGTCTATTTTTTGTTCTTTCAATTCTTTAAAATATTTTTGAATGTTACTTCTTTTATCCCTTCTATTTTTTATAGACCCTGTTATTTTTGCAACACTGGGTGATTTCTTCACATATTTATCCATTACTTAGGACTCCTCATTTCCCAGTAGCAGGATATACCAATTTACTAATTTACCAACTGGATATACCAATTTACCAAATTAGAAAACAAAAAAAGAAAAATTGTAAGCAAGTTCAAGAGTATTAATTAGATTTTGCCTGTGTGTAATATTTGCTTTCTTTCTGCTGCTATATTGCTACCATAAGCTTCTGTCACAAGCCTAAAAGTAGGGTAACTAGCTTATTGAAATAAGTTTATTAGACTCAAAAGTAACACCCTCCTCCTTAGTTTCTCTTACAAACTCGAGGAAGTTTCCCTCTCTCCAGAAACTCTCTCACAGGTTTAGAGAATTGGGATTAAAATATTGGATTTATATTTCATGTATCAAGATTAACAAATAGTTGGATTTACTTATATGGCAGATATAATTTACAACTCAATACCCTTTCCTTCTAAAACAGTGATTTAATTTTTGATTTTGGACCATGATTTTGGAATTTTAAATAATATTGAAAGAATGTAACTAAAATGTACTGATGAGAAACATTATTAAAATGTTAAATTGTTTCATAAGTATATAAAATGTTGTATAGCTTTGTAATGTGTTTATGTATTATTTTTGATAATCAATAATTATATTCAAATATTTTCAGTATTCACTTTTACTGTGTGTTTTCTGCTTTCGTTTGTAAAATGGATAATGATATCATATTACCATAAGTTCACACTCCTGCAAATCTAGCTAGTTTTTATAGTTTTTTTGATAACTATTTAGTTTTAATTTATGCATTTTATTGCTAGTTCCACACAAAAGTTGCTGTGCTAGAAGAAATATTAATGTCATTATTTAATTCCCTCTTTCACATAATTAAGTGTGTTTTCATTTGCCTGACTTCTCTCCCCTCCGTTTTTTAATGGTACACATATCTCTCAAATGCACATTTTATATTCACTGACTAAATTTTAATTGTGTATATTATTCACTAAACAGCCACACACGTCAAGTAAATGCTGTTATCTGAAAATGTACAAAAAGTAGATCTTCTATTTTCTAAGGTTTCAAGTAAAAAAACATTTGAAAATAAATACACATTGTAATTGTCTGTTGCTATAAGATGTACCCTGGAATTTAGGGCCTTTGCATTAATGAACTTGCAAAGCATTAACACCATTCCTGTTAAAGCACCCAGATATAGAAAACATCAAGTGTAATACTTTATCTGCAGCATCAAATTGGTATCATTAGCACATTTAAATGGAGATCACCAAAATGTTGTGCACCATTAGGTAGAGCCTTAAAAAATCATTCAGGAAAGTTGAGAAATTGTTTAAATTAATGAAAAATGTCTAAATATCATGATCTCAAGTTATTTCTTTTATAGCTATTGAAGTTATTCCATAAGAAACTGCATAGATTGTAAGTTTGTGACTTTTCAATCCTGTAAGGTGATTTATGCAAAGCTCTATGTATTTTTGATTTTAAGCTCAAAGACAGGACCCTCCTCTCTTTTGCAATGTTTTAAAATAGTTTTTGCCCTATAAAATATGTTGGTGCATTACAAATAAATAATAATAATAGATAGTGGGGTTCAGACTGTAACTGTCACACTGATTTAATTTCAGCTTTACAGATTTCCATACTCAATATTTACCATGTAGAAATATGGTGTAGTGGTTTAAGAACCTGTTTTAGGATTGTAGGTTGTCAGTTCAAGTCCTAGTAATTTCCCCTTTTTTAATTTAATAATTTAATTTAGATAAAGAATCATTTTATAAGCATTGTCACAGGCATATTTGTTCCATATCCATTTAGAGTTGATATATTTGTTCCTGTTTTATCCTGTAATCTAACCAAATATTATCATAAAAAAGGGGAACTGACTGGAGTTTGCACTCACTGCCTCCATTTCATAGTCATGTTCTAATCACTGCCATATCACTCTACATGACTAGCAATGGGTAAAAAGAACCAATATGGAACAATAATTCTGCTTTTCTCAGCCTGCACAGCTTTTTCTGATTAGTGCAACAGCATGGTACAGATCATTATGTATCCAGTTTAACCTACAGTGGATATAAAAAGTCCACACACCCCTGTTAAAATGTCAGGTTTCTGTGCTGTAAAAAATGAGACAAAGATTAATCATTTCAGAACTTTTTCCACCTTTAATGTGACCTATAAACTGTACAAATCAATTGAAAAACAAACTGAAATCTTTTAGGTAGAGGGAAGAAAAAATATAAAAATAAAATAATATGGTTGCATAACTATGCACACCCTTAAACTAATACTTTGTTGAAGCACCTTTTGATTTTATTACAGCACTCAGTCTTTTTGGGTATGAGTCTATCAGCATGGCACATTTTGACTTGGCAAGATTTGCCCACTCTTCTTTGCAAAAACACTCCAAATCTGTCAGATTGCGAGGGCATCTTCTGTGCACAGCCCTCTTCAGATCACCCCACAGATTTCCAATTGGATTCAGGTCTGGGCTCTGGCTGGGCCATTCCAAAACTTTAATCTTCTTCTGGTGAAGGCATTCCTTTGTTGATTTGGATGTATGCTTTGGGTCGTTGTCATGCTGAAAGATGAAGTTCC
Source organism: Discoglossus pictus (assembly GCA_027410445.1). Classification (NCBI taxonomy): domain Eukaryota; kingdom Metazoa; phylum Chordata; class Amphibia; order Anura; family Alytidae; genus Discoglossus; species Discoglossus pictus. The sequence continues at coordinate 102,202,940 of CM050165.1, read as the reverse complement.
TCTTCATGTTCAGCTTTCTAGCAGAAGCCTGAAGGTTTTGTGCCAATATTGACTGGTATTTGGAACTGTTCATAATTCCCTCTATCTTAACTAAGGCCCCAGTTCCAGCTGAAGAAAAACAGCCCCAAAGCATGATGCTGCCACCACCATGCCTCACTGTGGGTATGGTGTTCTTTTGGTGATGTGCAGTGTTGTTTTTGTGCCAAACGTATCTTTTGGAATTATGGCCAAAAAGTTCAATCTGGGTTTCATCAGGCCATAACACCTTTTCCCACATGCTTTTGGGAGACTTCAGATGTGTTTTTTGCAAAATGTAGCCTGGCTTGGATGTTTTTCTTTGTAAGAAAAGGCTTTCGTTTTGCCACTCTACCCCATAGCCCAGACATATGAAGAATACGGGAGATTGTTGTCACATGTACCACACAGCCAGTACGTGCCAGATATTCCTTCAGCTCCTTTAATGTTGCTGTATTCCTCTTGGTAGCCTCCCAGACCAGTTTTCTTCTCGTCTTTTCATCAATTTTGGAGGGAGCTCCAGTTCTTGGTAATGTCACTGTTGTGCCATATTTTCTCCATTTGATGATGACTGTCTTCACTGTGTTCCATGGTATATCTAATGCCTTGGAAATTATTTTGTACCCTTCTCCTGACTGATACCTTTTAACAATGGGATCCCTCTGATGCTTTGGAAGCTCTCTGTGGACCATGGCTTTTGCTGTGGGATGCAACTAAGAAAATTTCAGGAAAGACCAACTAGAGCAGCTGAACTTTATTTGGGGTTAATCAGAGGCACTTTAAATGATCTCATGTGTATGCTGACTCCTATTTAACATGATTTGGAATGTGATTGCTTAATTCTGAACACAGCTACATCCCCAGTTATAAGAGGGTGTGCAGACTTATGCAACCACATTATTTTTATTTTTTATTTTTCTTCCCTTTACCTAAAAGATTTCAGTTTGTTTTTCAATTGAGTTGTACAGTTTATAGGTCACATTAAAGGTGGAAAAAGTTCTGAAATTATTTATCTTTGTCTCATTTTTTTACAGCACAGAAACCTGCCATTTAAACAGGGGTGTGTAGACTTTTTATATCCCTGTATAACTCAATTAATATAAAAACACCCTTTCCACATACTTTGCTAACGTGGCACCACCCTCCCTCCTTGGTGGAGAAAAAACTTTGGATGTTTGACTGTATGGATGTGTCTCTGACTTTGTGTTTGAGGTATTAAATATACCTGAAGGAGGTGAGTAAAGAGAAAAGAACTCTAGGTTACAGCTGCAAATAAGATAGTTGTGGGTCACGTATGTACCAAACTAACAATGGCCCCTATTGAAACAGAACTTTTAGTTGTGGGTTCCAACACGCAAACCGGGAACCCGAAAGTAGCATTTTAGGGCAGATCATGATCAATTAACCAAGCCCGTAAGTTAGAATTTAGGCAGAGCCAATAGTAAATGAGACCATAATCATGATTCGATTCAATTGAGCAATCATAAGTTACTGTAGCCTGTAAGTGAGGCCGTAAGTTAATTTGCTATTCATTTGGCATCTTTTTGCGGGCTCCAAATGGTTTACGGGTTACGGCCTTGAAAACCTTAAGGTTGTTAAACTCAGAACTTACAGCCTCCCGATGCCTTTGATCTTTCCAGTCCGCAAGACTTACAATCCCAAAAATCGCTATTCAATTGCTACAATTCCCCAAGCCTGCAAATGCAAGTAAAATATCAATACTGAACTGTAAATGACAGGGAAAGTGATGAAAGACAATAGAATTAATTGCACAACAGTCTCAAGCTTGCAAATCGGCAATAAAAAAATCATATTTTTTATGTGTTATTTTGGGGTTATATCAATCTTGGGAATCAATGAGTTAATACATATCAGGCCACCCATATGGACTAGAACAGTATTGTCATTCATTTTTATTATTATGTATTTTAAGGGTTTACGAGACCCCCAAACCTAATTGATTGACATGTAACCTCCAGGTTTCATTTTCTATTGGCTGTTTCTAAATGGGTGGCTACGGCCTTGATTAATTGATCATGTTCCCGCCCGGAACTGCCACGCACAAGTGCATGGTTTACGGCTTTGGTGTTCGACCCATAGCTTGTTCAATTGAATAGCACCAGAATAGGAGATGAACGGAAGCCTGCAGCACGCCTGCAGGCATACAGCCTTTACCCAGCGAGATGCGGGCTTGCAATTGAATTGGGCTCTTAGGGCCTCATTCTATTAGCGGCCGCAGCCGTTGCGGGGCCGCAAGAACCGGCCGCAAGCTATTCTGCTATTCTATTCCCTTACGGCCGGAGGCTCCGGCAGGCTTGCGGCCGGTGCCTTGCTATCTCTTGCGGCCACTCGCGCCAGAGGAAAGCCTTTGATCTAAAACGGCCGCAAGAGTTTTGCAATTCAATTGCTCCGGGAAACCTCTCTGCAAGGCTAAAAACGAGCCGCTGCTTACTTGCAGGAAAGAGGTCCCGCTAGCACCAATTAAGCACATAAAATAGCTCAAATAAAGCCATCCTGCACTTTGAGAAGACTATAAAGGGATTTTAGGTGTTAGAAAAAATAGCACATAATTATCCTATACTCAAATCCGTAAAATATTTTATTTTTAATATCCGTAAAATATCCATGTAAAAAGTCCAGAGTGCTTGGAGCACCTCAGACATGCCCACGCCGCAGCCGGAAAATAAACAGTTAATTTGAACTTGGGTTTGGGCTGATGTGCAAGCTTGAGAGTGGGTTCCTTTTAATCCTCATGTCCCCCAATATGATCCCTAGCATTTACAGAGCTGTACAGTGCAGGCTTGAATTTATTTTTGAGTTTTTAGATTTCTGAGTTTACGGCCGGTTCCAAGATATGCGGCCGGCCGTAAAAGGAGATCCTTGCGGGGCCGTATAATAGAATCGCGAGTTAACTGAACCCCCGCAAGGAATCGCAGCCTTACGGCCAATTTACGGCCGATAATAGAATGAGGCCCTTAGTGTTTAGTAGTAAGATTTGAACTCTGACTCACAATCCAGAAATGTAGAGATCAACTGTTCTAGTCCATATGGGTTCCATGATATGTATTAACTCCTTGATTCCCTTGATCAATATAACACAGAAACAAAACATAAAAAAAAAAAAAATGTATTGCAGTTTTGCGAGCTGGAGACTGTTGTTCAATTAATTCTAATGCCTTTCATTGCTTTCCCAGTATTTAAGTACAGTAATGTGTTTTTATTTGCTTTTGCAGGGTTAGGCACAGGTGTTTAACCCACTTGCGAATCCTATCTTGTACTCATAGTATTTTTTGATACATTTGCCATTGATGGGTTTGAAGGCAATTGTGGGCTTGTTGAATTTTTTTAATTAAATATGGATTTTGCGTCTTTAGCACTGGTAGCATTTACAGGATTGAAACATCAAATCGGACGGAGATATAGGACAGAGTTACGTTTTTGACAGCCGCAGTGCTTTTGAACCTGTAACTCGAGTAGCAAAATGTAGCTAATTAAATATCAGTAACATTTACGGGCTCCATTATGGGCTCAAGTAATTGCGATTTGGTCAATTAAACAAAGGCCAATATTAGCAGCTGTCATAAAACTTTGGGGGGGGGGGAGTATCTAGATTTTAACAAGGCTCTGTTTATGATTACAATAATCCATTTTGTGTTACATCACATAATTAGAGCTGGATTTTAAGTGGAGTTATAAGGTAGGAAGGAATATATAACTGAATAAGACTGTAATTAACACCATGCCCTGAAGCATGCAGGTTGCATCAATAAATGCAATCACAGCTTTCCAGGTTTCATCAGAGGCAACACATGTCTTTCATAATTAAAAAAATTAGTTTTTAAAAAAAGTATTCATTTGTATTGCACAGGAGTGAAGGTGCCTGTAATATATTTGACTAGCGACTTGCCCGTCAAAAAATGACGGTCAATAAAATGTATATGTTGTGAAATTTGTTTGCAACACAAAATGAGTCTGCTACATTTGTCCCTTTTTTTTCTAAAAAGAAATACACATTTTTTTTTTTACTTTTTTTTTTTTACTTTCAACTTATATTTCACAAACTTTTTTTTTATTTTCAATAACAATATAAGAATGTATTACTTTTTAATGCATACATATTGTACTTTTTAATGCATACATATTGTAAAGTCTAACATTAAATTTTGTAACAGGCAACTTGTATATTAAACAATCTTTCAACCTTCTTTTAACAATACTAACAGTTTTCTATAGATATTTATCACTTAGTAACTGCAGACTATATTAACTTAGAGTAAGTCAATATTTTTCAGAATAACATGTTTTTTTTCATTTGTAACATTTTTGTTAAACTCTTTTCAAACTTAATTAGCATTGAATCCAGTGGAAGGCAAACAATAAAAACCCCCATTCCAACTTTCGCAATTGTATCTTAGAGGGAAAAAAATTAATTCCTTCCTGACCCCATTAACTGGCGATCGGATTACTCCCTGAATAAATAATTTGTCTTTAATTAATACCTTTCCAATTATTATGAAATGCTTCAAATTTATACTAACAATACATGTTTGACTATACCACATATATATTTAACAAACTGTTTTCAAACTTTAAAATACACATATTTAACATCTGAAATTGTAACATCAAACAATAACATTTAACTCTTGCAAGGCACGAAAATGTGAGATAATTTTTTTGTGGGACCAATCATATGAATATGAAACTTTTAACCCATTTCAATATGTTTAGGGATGTTTTGTGTTGTTTTTGTTGTTTTGTTGTTTTTTTTTGTTCTGTTTGTCCTTTGTGCAAATGTCACATAGAGTTTCATAAGTGAAATAGTGGTCCCCTATTTAAAGAGTCCCAGAGTACTTACATTTTGTACTGGAAGTAAAACCACTGTTCTCTATGTTTTTTTGTCCATTCTATAGAGTTGATTCTTGAAATCTTGTTTTTTGTGCAATCATATTGAGTACCATAAAATGTTGTCATGGAAATGAAACCACTGTGCTCTATGTTTCCAACACCTCATAGTAGACAATGTTTTTTGTGTAAACGCATCCATCGTCCAATAAATGACCCTGACTTTCGTTTTCTTCAACAGTCACTTTAATTTCGTTTGGATTCGTGCACCTTGAAAAAGCAACATAGAGTTGTCCATGTGCAAAAACTGGTTCCTTTAAAAAAATCCCAACAGACTTAAAAGTTTGGCCCTGGGATTTATTGATGGTCATAACAAATGCCATGATAACTGGAAATTGTCTCCTTTGAAGGACAAAAGGCAAACCACTCTCACTTGGAGCTAAATCAATTTGTGGTATAAAAACTGGTTCACCTCTATGGGTCCCAGTTATAATTTCTGCATGTATAAAATGATCTTTTAACTCATGCACAATTAATCTGGTGCCATTACAAAGTGCTTTTTTTGGATTCATATTTCGCAATAACATGACAATTGCACCTTTTTTCAATTGTAAAATATGTGGTGGCATTCCAGATGGTGTTAACAAATTAATAAATTCGATACTAAAATTTGTTTCACTATCTTTATCATCAGCCAGAACCGAATCTGCACTGTAATAATTCTTTTGTGGTGCATTGATGTATTTTTAAATTTCATTATTTACATTCAAGGCATCGATATTTTTTGATGTTAATATCACTTTGTTTGCAATGTCTGAGTAATCCTCGTTATTAAGAGTGTTTAGAAATATGGCTGATATGAGTGATTCATTGCAAAGGGGGGTATTTTTAAATGAGTCTGTTACAACTTAATTATTCAAAGAATTTACATTACTAATGAAATAAGAATCAATTAAAGTTCATTTTTTTGGGGGGGTTATTTTATAGTAAATATCTAAGAAGTGAATTATTTAAATAATGTACATTATTAATGAATCAATGTGTTTCTTTTTTTATGCACATTCTTAAAGGTTAAGCTTTTTTGATATTACTAATTAGTAATGATTAATTAATTAATAATTAAATAATGTACATTAGGAATGTTACTTACAATTCTTTGACACAGGTAAGCACAATATAAAACCAATTAATTATTAATTTAATGTACATTAATGAATCAATGAGTTTCTTTTTTTATGCACATTCTTAAACGTTAAGTTACTTTGATATTAATGATTAATTAACTATTTAATGGACATTATGAATATTATTGACAATTGTTTCAGACAGTTAAGCACAATATTATTTTTCTATTAATTAAATTCTGTTTACTGTTTAAATTTCTTTATTAAGTAACTAATAATATAATAATTAATTAATTATACTTAATGATATGTACCTTTTGTAATGTAATCTTGCTGAATCAGTATCCTGAAGATCTATCAATCTCTTGCGTTTTTCCGGCATCAGAAAATGTCCAGTCAGACTGTCATCACCTGAGGAGAAATTGTCAGTTATGTGCCAAGTGTGGCCTATATATAGGCTTTGTGCGCAAGGCAAATGCATTGTTTTAGGCGGGAAATATGCTGTTCCGTGAGACAAATGCATTGTTTTCGGTTGGAAATACGCTGTTCCACGAGACCAATGCGTTGTTTTAGGCGGGAAATCTGAGGCGGCGCGAGACAAAGGCGGGAAATCTGTGTTAATACGGAAATGTGTTATCTGATTATACGTCAGTTTTTTCCGCTGATAGAGTGCTGTCGCCTCGTTTTCTTTTTGTTCGGCCGCCATTTTTTCTCTCGCTTAGCAAATTTTTTAGTGTCTAAACTCTTTTATTTTGAGTTAAATGAAGGTGTAAGTAGTTTTTTTGAGGTCCTGGATGCTTGCTCTTGCTGTAGGTAACCTTTTTATTTTTGTGTTCTGTGTATTTAGTGTGTTTTATCTTTTTTCCTGTCCGCGGGTTGCTTCCGATTTTTGCGATGTCGTAATGTGTGTTATGCGCCTTCCCGGATTATCCGTAAGTGGTTTTCGTGGTGAGAGAGCTGTAGCCTTGTTTTCGGGTTTTTTGGCCGCCATTTTTTTTTGTGTCTAAACTTTTTTATTTTTAGGTAAATGAAGGTGTAACTTGCTTTTTTGAGTTCGTGGATGGTCCCTCTTGCTGTCGGTAATGTTTTTATGTATGTGCTGTGTGTATTTATTGTGTTTGGATTTTTTTGTCATGTTCGCGAGTTGCAGTCGTATTTTTTTGCTACGTTGTAACGGCTCGCCTGCGGCGCTCATTATTAACTCCCTATTAACGGCTTGCAACGCGAGGCTCGCCTGCAATGAGCGCCTGTGGCGCTCATTGCCAAAGTGCTCCGTATTAACATTAATTTTGCGAGGGCCTCAGTTGCTGTCATGGAGCGCCGCCAGCAACCGAGGCCCTCGGCCGCGTACCTCGCTACGCGAGGGCCCACGGCTCGCTTTGTGAGCTGCGGCCCTCGCTACGTGAGAGCCCGCGGCTCGGGCCCGCGGTCTCGCTATGCGAGCTTGCAAGAGTGAGCAACGGCCCGTACGCTCACAACTATATATGTGATACAGTAGACTCAGTTATTCAGCACCCATGGGAATTGGTACATGCAGATAAATGTTGTCTCTGATTGCTTGAGAATCACTATGCGAGAGTCATTATGTGGCATGATAACCTGGCTCCTAGCATTTTTTGAGCCCCATAAAATTATTTTTTTTATTTAAAGTACAGTATTCAATTTTTTTCTGGTTGTTTGAGTTACGGTTAACTATACATACTGTACATACACAGTGCCTTGCAAAAGTATACACCTGCCTTGGCATTTTCTGTGTTTTTTTGCCTCACAACCTGGAATTAACATGGATTATTTGAGGATTTGCATCATTTAATTTACAGAACATGCCCTCAACTTTGAAGATGTTTTTTTTTTATTTTATTGTGAAGCAAACAACAAATAGGACAAAATAACAGAAAAAGTCAATGTGCATAACTATTCACCCCCCTAAAGTCAATCTTTTGTAGAGCCACCTTTTGCGGCAATCACAGCTCCAAATTACTTAGTAAAAGTCCATATGAGCTTGCCACATCTTACCACTGGGATTTTTGCCCATTCCTCCTTGCAAAACTGCTGCAGCTCCTTCAAGTTGTATGGTTTGCGCTTGTGAACAACAATCTTTAAGTCTGACCACAGATTTTCTATTAGATTGAGGTCTGGGCTTTGATTAGGCCATTCCAAAACATTTGCATGTTTCCCCTTAAACCACTCAAGTGTTGCTTTAGCAGTGTGTTTGGGGTCATTGTCCTGCTGGAAGGTGAACCTCTGTCTTAGCTTTAAATCACGCACAGAGTGGTACAGGTTTTACTGAAGAATATCCCTGTATTTAGCACCATCCATCTTTCCCTCAAATCTGACCGGTTTCCCAGTACCGGCTGTTAAAAAATATCCCCACAGCATGATGCTGCCACCACCATGTTTCACTGTGAGGATGGTGTTCTTTGGGTGATGTGATATGTTGGGTTTGCGCCAGACATAGCGTTTTCTTTGATGGCTGAAAAGTTAAATTTTAGTCTCATCAGACCAGAGCACCTTCCTCCATACATTTTGGGAGTCTCCCACATGCCTTTTCGCCTTTTAGTTTCTTGCTGAAAGTAATGGCTTTCTTCCGGCCACTCTGCCATAAAGCCCAACTCTATGTAGGGTACGGCTTCTTGTCGTTCTATGTCCAGATACTCCAGTCTCTGCTGTGGAACTCTGCAGCTCCTCCAGGGTTACCTTAGGTCTCTGTACTGCCTCTCTGATGAATGCCCTCCTTGACTGGTCCATGAGTTTTGGTGGGCTGTCTCTTGGCAGGTTTGCTGTTGTGCTATGTTCTTTCCATTTGGTTATGATAGATTTGATGATGCTCCTGGGGATCATCAAAGATTTGGATATTTTTTTATAACCTAACCCTGACTTGTACTTCTCAACATCATTGTCCCTTACTTGTTTGGAGAGTTCCTTGGTCTTCATGGCAGTGTTTGGTTAGTGATGCCTCTTGCTCATGCTCCTCCTACGTCTACACAGCATCCAGAGGCTCCTCTTGCACTGCCTCCACAGCCTCTTGGTGCTCCTCATGCTTTTCCACAGCAACCTGGGGCTTCTCCAATCCATCTCCACAGCCTCCTGGGCCTCATTCTTCCTCCCCTTCTCAGCCCCCTGGAGTGCTTGCTGTTTTCACACCCCAGCCTCCAGGGGCTGCTGCTGGACATCCTCAAAACCTACATCCACATCATTGCGATCCTTTCAGCATGTGCATCTATATCCCCATGTTCCTGTGCCACTAACACTCTGTCCCTTACCTGCTCCTCTATAATAATCATTTGCATATTAGCTATTTGCACTTCTGTTTTTTGTGGGGACCTTCTCGATCTGTACATTCTGATTGGTTGAAACAATTTCCCCATGAAAAATTGAGCAGGGGCACACTCAATTCTGATTGTCTGAAATATGATTGACACATATATTTCAGCAAAAAAATAGTGGCTGTGTCTCCTGTTAAACACAGAATTGCCTAGTATTTTGGTACTGGATAACTCTTTTAAGTTAGACTAGACTCATATAATACAGGATATCTCTCCCTGTGAAAAGCACAAATGAGCTAAGAGTGGTGCTCTCTGAATATGCCTATGGAACAAACCTACTTAGGTTTAATTTGTTCTCAGATCAAGCACCTTGGATGTTATTGTTACATATCTCAGCCAATCAGAAGCTGCAATAAACCGTATATTAATAGACATGGACTTTATCAATGCTTCTCTACAGCATAAAATGTTTTGTGAAATCATTTTGAATTTTTAAAACTGATTCCAATTTCACAAAAGTTTATGTGTAATCCAAATATTCTTCCAGCTGTTCTCCTCTATTGCTGTTACTGATAGAGATTATAATAGGACCAAAAATTCCAAGCACTCTGCAAATGTCCATACACTCTGATGGAAAAAAAATTAGTTTTAGGATTTTACAAATGTACTAACCTTAAAAAAGAAAACAAAGGAAGGTATTGTTGCAGTGAAGAGTATAACAGGCAATTTCCTTTGGGAGTTGGTTTCCTCAGTACTTGAGGGCTTCTTCACATTCATATCATATTCTCAATATATTCAGCTGAATTTGATTGAAGCAAACTCTTTAAGAACTTTAAATATCATTGCTGCATTTAAAAATAATTATTAAACAGCAATACATTTTAACAGGTTCTACAATTTATTTTGACTGCTCTACGTGATGGGGCAGTGCAGTATCAATTAGCTCAGCGTCAAAATCTTAAAATTTAAATTAGTGTATCTAATTGATCCATGACCAACTAGTGTAATATTTGTTAGCAGCAATCCCTTTGATGCTCTAACTCATATTTAAGAATATGCAGTTGATGAATTGTGAATATTAAACACGTTCAATTTCTATAGTCATATTTTGAAATGTACCCTTTTATTCATAAAAGATGAAAAGATGAAAAGCTTAACCTTTATTTTATCATGAAATATTTGACCTGCCCTTAATCTTATTTAAAACATTTCCCATGTTCATCATTAGAGCAGAGAGCTCAAGAACAGAGGGATACACTACATTGTATTTCACCTTACATGGTTCAACCTTCTTTGATGCTACGCCAAGTGGGAAGATGTAGAAACTTCCTACACATAATTCTCATTTGATCCCAATGATACATTACAGAGTGTCAAAGTCGCAAAAGTACAGGGACAGAACAGTAGATGTGCTATATAAATATACTAAAGAATATACTGTATTTATTGAACATGTAACTGTGAAAATTAATTATTACAACATAACATTAAATATATTAATGCAAATACAATGGTATTTATATTATTTTACTTTCCATGCACATTAATACATAGCTCATACCAGATAATAGCCAGTTATTGAAAAAGTAGATAAGTTTATTCTGTATAGTTTATTTATTGCCTTATTTGATATTATTTCCCTCTGATTGGATTATTATTTTACTTATATATATATATATATATATATATATATATATATATATATATATATATATATATATATGGCCTCATTCAATTTCGATTTAGCCAATCGATGAGGGCCCTATATAAGCACAGAGCATATTTTTTTACAGAAGTTTTTAGTTCGTGAAGACCTTGCTTCTGGATAGAAGTTCACTAACTAAAAACTTCTGTAAAAAAAATATTCTCTGTGCTTATATAGAGCCCTATTCAACTGGGAAATTCGCAATTGAATGAGGCCCATAATCTGCATGGTCTATGAGAATGAATTTACTTTCTTCAAATCAAAATGGCTGTAGTTCTTTGTATAACTAATACAAGGTAATAACTCTTCATAATTATCTCTGGGTTATTACTTATATATGTGGTGTTTAAGAGACACTTGCCTTTTTCTTTTATCCATTTAAAAGAGGTTGTTTTAAACATTACAATAATATAAGAAATATAAAAAAGCATATATATATATAATATGACATTTCTTACATATAAGATTTATATTTTGTACGTATGTGTAATAATAAAATAGTATTAATATTATAAAATATATAAAACTATTTATGTAACTAGTATAAGAATATTATAAATTAATAATATATTTTAATATAAGATAATAAAAACAATCCTCAAAAGATAGAGATTAAAAAAGGTTATTATGTCCAATATCTGTGTATTTATTGCCCTGCATAGATTAGATAAAAATGACTCCTTGAATGTCAGACTGATACTCTTACCAGTTTTAATAAAGTATATATCTAGTATTTCAATTTGTAATGTGTTTTGAATTTGAAATAACCAATCTTGAATTATAAGTAAAGTAGATTGCTTCCAATTTGTTTAATGTTGAATATGTTTTCTTATTATCGAAAAGAGGAATCCATGTTTTTCATATAGTGCAGATATTGGTATTTTTTAAATAACTGGATCAATTGAGGTTCAGAAATTAACAGTTATAGGACAAGTCCACACTTTACCTATATTTAGGCAATCATGCCAATATACCAGAAGTAGAAGGCAAAATGCATTTAACTTAGCTGTGGTGGCATACATCCAACAAGCAATTTATAACTAATTTCTTGAATTCCTGCAGAAATTGAATATGTTACAGTTAAAAGAAATCATTGATTCTTTTCTTCTAAAGAGTGAGTTTCTAAAAACTTCTTAAACCTTGAGCATAGGTTTAGTTTATAATACTAATATAAAGAAGCTATTTTGATCATTAGGATGTTTATAAGTATAGGATTCTGGGGGAATTTACTAAAGGATCTAAGGTGGTTGTGATGGGTTGCAATGGGCCATGATGACTGATAATCCAACATTACAGATCATCATAGGATTTACTAAAGTCTTTTCCTGATCTAAAATCATGCCCAAATGGCAAATGACAATCAGCTTCAATCTGGGCATATTTTTGGTCTGGCCAGCATTAATACCTCAGCATGATCTTTAAATCAGCAAATTTACTAAAGGAACGGAGGCAATGTTGTTATTCAGCAATCTATCCTTAACCACCAAAAGGTGATTGAACCCAAGGCATAAATATATCATAATAACCGTTCCCTCAATCATGGCAAGAAGGGGTTAAAAGATAATAATAAGGGGGATCCTACTGCATTAGTGTGGTCTTTAATTGAGGTAGAAGAGGACATTTCCATGGTGAGAACAGAAGATTTATGGATTCTAGCAAGAATTATTCAGCATGTATATGTCCACTTACATGGCATTGTATGATAACTCTGGAAACATGGAGGATAATGTATTAAAAAACAAATTAATTATTTATAGGATTAATGTTTTATTATTTTATTTGTATTTTTTAATTTTAATTGTAATATAATAAAACCTTTGTTGTGGCAGTGAAGGGGCGGGGTGTAATATTTTTGGGACAAGCATTGAAGTAGAAATGTTAATAATATTATTAGGAATACTCATACGGTTGGAATGAATACCAATTTGAAATTCTTTATTATAACAAAGTAGAGCTAATAAAAAATATTTATTTGTCATACATCTGCAAACTTGTGCATCACTATTATTTGGAATGTAAAACTAATGATGTGATCACAGATAAGTGTCTCTTTGAAAGTACAGAAGGCATCTACTTTCAAATGTATGATAATTTCTAAGGTAAGGTGAATAAAACACATTCATCTTCACCCACTACTCTATTGCATTAATTTTTACTTTCTTAAGTCAGTAATGTTTATTTCCCTGCAAAAGAAACCCAAACAAACAAAAACATTGTTTTATGTATAAAGCATACTTTTGCAAATATGTAATATAAATATTTCAATTACAGTGCTCATTGTTTCTTTTTCTGTGTAACTCTAGTGAATAGTGTAATTATATGTAACTTTCTACATGGATAATGGTTCCTTCTGCTTTTACTATTGAGGAATCTATCTACATTCATGAATGGAAATGGATAGGCTTATGCACTGTTTCTTTAGTCTATAGGAGTTTTATGGAGTAGCAGGCTCTACCTTACTACGGATATGCTATACTTGCAGAGATATATAACATCTGTAATACATCATCCCCTGACTAATGCATACATGTGAATCATAGTTTCATTGTTACATAGTAATTGAAGTTGAGAAAAGTCCATCAAGTTCAACGTTTTTAGATCTCCTCTGATCTTTGTAATATGTGGATTAATTGTTAGTTGTTAATTGATTCAGGGTGGCAAACAGAAAAGAAAATCATTGAAACATAGTCAATTGTCTCATAAGGGGAAAAAATAAAACTTGTTTCTGACCTCAGATATTGACTGAGATTTCTCCCTGGATCAATATTCCTTCTCTAGTTATCCAGGATAACCCTGAATGCTCATTTTATTCAAAAATATATCAAATCCCTTTTTTAAATTATCTAATAAATCGCTGTTACCACCTCTTTTGGTCGAGAATTTCACATTTTAACTACCCTTACTGTGAAGAATCATTTTCTTTCTTTAAGGTGGAATCCAGTGAGCTTATAGTTAGAAAGGGAAGTAGGCGGAACAGGAGGAGGAGGAAGCAGGCCAGTTCTGAGTTGGCAAACACCAACAGATTTGAGGGAAACTGTTGGGGATGTTCATTCAGGAATGGCAATGGCAGATCGAGCTGATCCCTCATACAGCCGCGAGAACAGTTCTACAACAGTTCTAGAAGGAGGGAAGAATAGGCAGAGCACCAGACAGGTTTTGTCAGTAGGGGACTCTATTATTTGTTATTATTATTATATATTTGAATAAAACAGAGCATTTGGGTTTATCCTAGATAATTAAAGAGGGAGTATTGATCCAGTATCTGGGGTCAGGAAGGATTTTTTTTTTCCCTTTTGAGAAAATTGGCTAAGTTTTAATGGGGTTTGTTTCTGCTTTTGTTGCTCTAGATCAATTAACTACTAATCCACATATTGCAAAGGAGATCCGGGTTGGATCTACAAAGGTTAGACTTTTTATTTTTAATTTCAATTGTTTATTTTTTATTATGTTTTAAAAAAAAATTGTCGGAGATGGGGATGAGGAGGCGCTAAACCACTTGGCACCAAAAAAATTCAGCCGGCTGACGATGAAAGAGGGGAGTGAGAGGAGCAGCAGAGTAAAATGTTTGAAGCTGCCGAGAGCCAAGTGACTAAGCGAATGGATATTTAAACCAAAGAATGCTGAATTGAAGTGAGCTCCCTCCAACCCTTGTAAAAACCTCTTAAACCTCGCTAATAATCAGTATTGCCTTAGTAAATATTATGAACTACAATCAAGAAAGTAATAAGAAGACAGACCTCCTGGATGAGCTTGGTCGCCCACGCTAGCTGCAAGGCTACACACAAGGGAACCTAATCACATGTAATTCTGCAAGCAGTGAGCAGTGAGTACCCTTGTTCCCAACTGGGAACCCGGCAAATGTGAGGAGCGACAAAACAAAGGGAGTGCCTGGGGTCAGAAGACTCTATGCTACTTTCTCAGAGAGAAGCGACCAGCAGAGAAAGAGGGGAAACGCTGGAGTAGCTGTGTAGAGAGAAGTGCAGCAGAGCCAACGGTAAGGGCAAACATCATGAGGCTGAACTGGAAATTTGCTGTCCGGATCTGAAGTATAAGGAGGCATGAAGAACTGTGAGTAAAGGCTAACGGCTCACAGATCCAGAGGAGAAACTGACATAAATAGACCAATTTTCCATAAGGAATATTAGTTATTTGTTGGAGCTATAAGCCCACAAGACTTTGAACTGTCCCTTTAACCGACCCTGTTTGGATCTATATCGGCGTGGGTTTTAATGAAAACCATCTAAGTGCAATTATAGCCCTCCCAATCTATAACCTTTTTTTTCTATGAAACAATACACTATGGTTATAGACTTTTTAAAAAAGGGGTAGTGATGATAAGGACACACAAAATATTATATCCAAGACTTCTCTGAAGATAACGGAAAAAAGCAGAGAACTTTATGAGATATGAAATATGAAATGACTATTTATGGAAATACTACTAAGTATCATTAAGATATAAATATGCTGAAATAAAACCTCAGCAGGAAAACACAAATAAGTAACACAAATCCATACCCTTTAAAGAGAAGATTATAAAGTACCATTCAATTATATAAAATAACTAATCTTAAACTAAATTGAGACACTAAAAGAAAAATTGGGGAACAACTGATTGTTTATTTCTATTGATCTTAATGTGTATGATAATAGATTTGATGAATTCCTTTGATTATTACCACGGCTGTACAAGACTATAGAAAATTAAGGACAATGAAAACAAGTGATTGAGAAATAACATCATAATATATAGAGCCTCATTGCTGTTTAGAAGAAGTAGGAAAACAACCTTATGTCTTATATCTTAATTTAAATCGAGACATCAAAAGAGATAAATGGGAAATAGTTGATTGTTCTGTGTTTACAGGTCTTACTATTTACAAGATTAGACTTAATACATTTTTTAAACTGTGGACATTTGCAGGATTGTATAAAACTATAGGATTGTATAAAACTGTTTTATTATAGTAGAGATATACTCAAATTGAATACGTAAGGTCACCATAAGTTAAGGAAATTGGGCAAAACTAATAAAAGGAAACATGGATCTTGAAGCCCTTTCTGTCTGAGTTGGTATTTTCAATAACTGTGTTACAAAATATATGAAAAAATAAGGTAAAAAAAAAAAAAAGGGAACGATAAGATTATAAGAAATTAAGGGAAATTAATATACAATTGTACTAAAACGAAGTGTCGGAGACAGACACTAATTGATTAAATATTTATGGTTGTTACCATCTATGAGAATTGGGTAAAAAATCTACCTACAGTGCTTTGAAATAATTTTTTGAAAGTAAGATCAATATAATAGCTTAATAAAATAAAAAATAAATAAAAAAAGATGATGAAGAATAACTCAAGAAGTAAATCTAGGGAGAAAGAAAAAAAAAACACTAGAAAAAATATGTCTACATTCTTATCCCCATAGGGAAAAAAAAAAAGATAAATCCCTAGATGTATCAAAGGTATTTAACTCATCACAATTGGAAATTTTATCTACACAAATTAAAACAGGAGAAAAAGAGAAACTATCTGACATAACAAGATTGCTTGAACAGGATATTTTAACAGTTGATACCATGAAAAAAATGTTATTTCAAGATAAATTAAGATAGGAATTAACCCAGGGAATTCAGAATAACACAAAAGAGATTAACTTGCTTAAAAACAAGACTGATGACTTAAAAAACAAAAATGAGGAATTATGGTAAGATAACCAAACCATGTTGACATAAGTTACTCGCTTGGAAGATGAGATTGAATCATTAAAAAAGAAATACAACAACCTTGAAAGCTTTACTAGACATAATAATTTCAGAATAAGAGGGATCCCGGAAAAAATTTCAACTAATGAATTACCTATCTATATTAAAAAATGTCTATATTCATTAGTAAATTCTGAAGATAATACAATAGAAGACATTTACAGAATCCCCATTCCAAATTACATTCCTAAAGAAACATTGTGAGTTGTAATAGGCTTCAATCAATAATTTACAAAGAGGTGATAATGGGAATATCAAGAGGGAATAGAACCTTTGATGATCCCTATCAAAATGTGAGGATTTTCCCTGATCTTCCAGGTGAGACGCTAATCAAAAGAAAAGAACTGAGACCAATAACCAATGTATTGAGACGGGAAGATATAAAATATAGGTGGAGTTTCCCAGCTAAGCTACTGATAATTAAGAATAGTCAAAGGCTTTGTAAACGCAGTAAGAGAAGGAGATAAACTCTTTAAAGAATGGTCAGTCCCATACGAAAAAAAACAACTCTGACCAACAGAGGTTTGATTTACAGAGGTGGCAGAAAGTGGGATAGGAGAGGGGAATGAGAGGGTCAAGGAGGATGGGAGGTAAAAGATGAGAATAAATCCTTAGAGACTGATTTTTGAGTTTTGAGACTTTTCCTCTTTTCTTTTCTTCTCTCCCTCTACTCTTTTTCCCCTCCCTTTCTTAAAGAGAATACAAAGCAGTAGAGAGAGGATGATAAATGTGCTCCCTTCTCTCTCTCTCTCTCTCTCCTCTCCTCCCTTCCTTTCATAAAGAAAATATAAAGTAATAGAGAGAAACACAATGGGGTAAAGACATAATGAATACATCACTTTTCAATTGAAACTTAAAAATAAAAGAAAACTCTTTTTGGGAAGATTAAGAATGGAAAATACACAAAATTTAAATTGTAGATGAATGAACCATAGAAAACCATTTTATTTCTGTTTTCAATGAGCGATTGTTAATTAAATGTAAATTTAAAGATCACAAGTAAAATTAGAGCATTAATGGAAGTGTTCACTTACTCCTTAAATAATAAACAGCACTTAAATTTTACCCTAAAAATATTAGAGAAAACCACAAATATATACCTATAAATAAATAGAACTAGTGTTAATGGCACACAAAGCTAAAATTAACTATTACGAAGAATCACAACCCCTTTATATGTTAAACATAAAGGCCAAACTATGTTTTTTGGGTGGAACTGGAGATGGAGGTGGGGTGGGGAGGGAGAGGAGTGAGAAGGGGGAAGGAGAAATAGAATTGCCTAACAAAATTGAAATATAAAATCTAATTAGGCGGTAAGATAAGATGAATTGCTCAATCTCAAAGTTTAATAATGTAAGAGAATATTAAAGAAAAGCATACCTCTTGCCCTCTATTGGTTAGTTTAGATTTATTGTGTGGAGAGAGAAAAAAGATCCTTTTATAGGGCACACCTAAAAATCCTAGTCTCAGAAAAAAGAGAATAAACTAAATAATAAAACATAACTTTTAATGGTTGTTAAAAATCCATATTAAAATATATAGACATAGGTAGCAGAGAGGTTACAAATATATTGAATTAACAAGTATGGTATCTCAAAATTGTAGATTCTGCCCCTACTAGGCAAACCATATAAAGTGCTAAGTGCCAATGTAATCACAGTAGAAAGTGACTAGTGTGCAAAATAAAGTGCTAAATATATAAAGTGACAAGTGCTATAATACATATAGTGCATAACTATATGAAAGTGAAAACTGTAAATAAATACTGTATATGGAAACCTGCAAAGGTTCAGCAAATTATATTATCCAGCTATATGCTGATGATATGAAGAGATACCAATGTTCTACCAAGGTAACAATATTATAAATCTATAGAGTAGAGGAATAGCTATTGAGTGATAAATGCCTCAATGCTGTATTGCTTGTCTAGTTAAATATCCCAAAAATTAAAGCGTTGCAACCAGGATCCCTCTGTGTGTATTCTGCCTCCCTTCTACAAGTAAACTAGCTAGACTGCATACATGTAAGATTCAGGGAAGGGACTTTAAGCTATGGGCCTGTTATGAAAATGCTAGCTCTCAGACCTGACATGCCGCGGTCTAGACGCAAACAAATTACGTCATTGACCCGCGACGGCGTCCCTACGTGGACCCGACGCACGTTTCTTGAATTTCATCAAGGGTTAAGCCTGCCTTCCCATCATACCTTTTTAAAGGCTGGCGTAGTCATGGCAACATAAAACGGGATTAAAAAACCTAAGTGTGATAAAGTATACAATATTATTATCTCACAAGTAAAAACTAAATTAGTGATCTCTTCATTTAGAAGTCTAACTGATGTTAAATATATAAGATCAAAAAGTATTTAGAAGAATATAGCTGAAATTATTAAGTCTTTAATATTAGGTATTAGGTATTTTAATCTATTCTAGATGAACAGAATTGTAATAAGGCATTTGTCTGTTATTGCATATAGTGGATATAATTGGTGTGTAAAACCACATTTTTGCTTAACTTCCAAATGCCTATATTATTAGAAGAATATAACTAAAATTGTTGGGTTTTTGATATTGGGTATTTTTATATTCTAGATTTTTATATTCTTGACTTCCAATTGCCTGTATTATTAACATCCTTTATACCAAGTGTTTTTATTATTCCCCATATTTCAAAGCCTACCTAATATAAGGCCCATATATTCACAGTATTGCTTTAACATTAACCAAATTGATATTATTTCTGCATATAAATTTAGTTATGGATAATATTATAATCTGGGCTCATGAGGTTTTAAATATAAGGAATAAAGGTGAAGCCTTCATTAAGGCCCTTAGGTTTTTTAGTGCCGAGTAGATAGATCCATTTGGCTTCTTTCTTTAATAACTCAGTATCTATATCACCTCTCCTTATTGTTTTTTCAACATGATCTATAGCTGTAAATGTCAAAACTTTACTGTCGCCCTTATGTTTATTATTGACATGCATAGCTATTGGGGTATCTTATAATAATATTCTTTTTTTGACACTATAAATGTGCTCAAGAATTCGTCGCCTAAATTCTCTACAGGTTTTATCACACAAACATGTTATTAAATAGATGACACCCTCTGTTTTACATGTGATGGGGTGCTTTATTTTATATGTTTGTTTTTCTGAGAGAAAATTCTTTGTCGGTTTTACATATTGACATTCTTTGCATGAATGACATTTAAAGCAACCTTTTGTTTTTTGTAACCATGATTGGCTCTTTCCTGTATCCAAATGACTTTTTGAGAAGTAATCTCTTAGGTTTCTAGACTTTCTGCTGGTAATAGCTGCATGGGTGGGTAAAAAAAAAACACTTGGTATAAAGGATGTTAATAATACAGGCAATTGGAAGTCAAACAAAATTTGGTTTTACACACCTATTATATCCATAATATGTAATAACAGACAAATGCCTTGCCTTGATGCTGGTTATCTAGAATATAAAAATACCTAATATCAAAAACCCAACAATTTTAGTTATGTTCTTCTAATAATATAGGCATTTGGAAGTTAAGCAAAATTTTGGTTTTACACACCAATTATATCCACTATATCCAATAACAGACAAATGCCTTATTACAATTCTGTTCATCTAGAATAGATTAAAATACCTAATACCTAATATTAAAGACTCAATAATTTCAGCAATATTCTTCTAAATACTTTTTGATCTTATATATTTAACATCAGTTAGACCTCTAAATGAAGAGATCACTAATTTAATTTTTACTTGTGAGATAATAATATTGTATACTTTATCACACTTAGGTTTTTTAATCCCGTTTTATGTTGCCATGACTACGCCAGCCTTTAAAAAGGTATGATGGGAAGGCAGGCGTAACCCTTGATGAAATTCAAGAAACGTGCGTCGGGTCCACGTAGGGACGCCGTCGCGGGTCAATGACATAATTTGTTTGCATCTAGACCGCAGCGTGCCAGGCAGAGAGCTAGCATTTTCATATCAGGCCCATAGCTTAAAGTCCCTTCCCTGAATCTTACATTTATGCAGTCTAGCTAGTTTACTAGTAGAAGGGAGGCAGAATACACACAGAGGGATCCTGGTTGCAACGCTTTAATTTTGGGATAATATTTAACTAGACAAGCAATCCAGCATTGAGGCATATATCACTCAAAAGCTATTCCTCTACTCTATAGTTTTATAATATCGTTACCTTGGTAGAACATTGGTATCTCTTCATATCATCAGCATATAGCTGGATAATATAATTTGCTGTACCTTTGCAGGTTTCCATATACAGTATTTATTTACAGTTTTCACTTTCATATAGTTATACACTATATGTATTATAGCACTTGTCACTTTATATATTTAGCACTTTATTTTGCACACTAGTCACTTTCTACTGTGATTACATTGGCACTTAGCACTTTATATGGTTTGCCTAGTAGGGGCAGAATCTACAATTTTGAGATACCATACTTGTTAATTCAATATATTTGTAACCTCTCTGCTACCTATGTCTATATATTTTAATATGGATTTTAACAACCATTAAAAGTTATGTTTTATTATTTAGTTTATTCTCTTTTTTCTGAGACTAGGATTTTTAGGTGTGCCCTATAAAAGGATCTTTTTTCTCTCTCCACACAATACGCTTTATTTTATCTTTAGGAGCACACTAATTAATACATTTATACTTGGTTCTTATGTAATATACCTGAGCCTCCACTCTCCAATTTTTCAATTTTTTTTTAGTTTAGATTTAGAATGAAAGTAGCTGGTTGTTCTTTTAAGGAACCAGGCAGTTTATTTTGTAGTGAATAAAAACTACAAAAAAGGCGGCAATTAGATATCCTTGTCGCAAAAAAGAGATATCTTTGTTCTTCCTCGCTTCTCCAACCGATCGTTGGAGAAGTGGGAAAGGTGAGGTCTGTGATTTATTTTATTGAATGTGTTGTAAATGTGTGTAATGATGTTAAGTATTAATGAAAAATTGAACAGAGAGAGTCAGACGCGGGGGATATTTAAGGAGGGTTGGGAGATAGGACAAAAAAACAAACCTGTGAGAAGGAAAATTAAAAAAAAACTTAATGAATTTAAAAATATTATCAAAAAATGTAAATGGAATAAATATACTGTCTAATGGATGTCTAATACTAATGGATATCGCATTTATACAAGAGATACACTTGAAAAATAAATATATACCTAATTTATCAGAAAAAGTTAATTATACACATTTTTTAATACATTGTGTGAGAATGTAAGGAGCCGGGGACAGATTATTGAGGCCAGTTATGTAAGTCATAGGCTGGACTGCTCCTTGTATCCAGCTCTCAGGGAGTTAAAACACGTAAATTCACCTGGTCCAGTGCTTCACTTTTAAAAAACCCTGGAAGCCCCAGTGAAGGGGAGGGGTGTGCTGCTGATTAGGCTCTGGCCTGAGTAGTTTGGAGGCTGCAGCCAGAAGCTGAGGACTTGCCTATGAGACAAGCTGGAAGGAGCCTGTAAAGTACAGCGAGTTGAGAGGACTGACAGCTGCCTGAATTGCTGCGGGGATGACCAAGGTGAACTGTTTGGAGAAGCCATGTGGTGAGTGAGATCCTGCGGTTTCTTGGAGCAGAAAGGTACAAGTCCAGCTGTATACCTAAGCCTTAGAGAGTGACTGAAAACAATACCTGTGGGATATCGTGGACTGTTGTGACCTGCACTATTTTTACTAAAGAGTACTATTTGGAGAAGCGGTGTGCTGAGGGTTTGAAGGTACCAGACTGATTATGCCCAGGGAAGATGCTGAGTGTTTAACCGGTTCAAAGGCAGTAAGTTTATACTGCAAAGTCAAAGGGTCCCTGGGGTGAAGCATACAGGAGAGAAGGGCGGGCCCTATGCTTCATCCGCGGCTAATTATTTAGAAACATGGAAAAAACTTCAGATATACAAGAGAGGATTTGTATCCTGGCCACAAGGTGGCAATATAACCATACTCAGAGACTATTTGTGTCCTAGCCACAAGGTGGCAATCTATCAATAATCAGAGACAATTTGGACGCTTCCTTTTTTTTATCCTTCCAAAATTCTACTGTCGCTAAAACTCTTTTATGGAAGACGCATAAAGTGTATGTGAGAGGTACACTTACGGCATGGGCAATCCATAGAATGAAACAAAGGACATTTTCTAAAAGGCAATTGTATATAAAACTTACGGAACTTTACATTCTGAATAAAAAATCCCCTTCATCAACAATTATGAATGAAATTAATAAAATTCAAGGGCAATTGAAAAAAATACAACAAACCAAAGCTGATGTTCTGGGGAATAAAACAGGCAAATTATTAGCTACTCAGATAAGAGGGGAAAAAACAACAATAAGATCTCAAAGATAAAGGGAGATGATGGCAAAATTAAAATAAAACCATCTGAAATAGCTAACATATTTGCAAATTATTACAGAACAATATATCATTTGGAAGTAAAAGATGATTTTATAAAACCCTCACAGGAAGAAATACTAACTTTTTTAAATCTAATTACATTGCAAAACATTTCAGAAAATCAGTTTTCAGTATTTGAAAGACCAATAACGGACAAAGAAATATTATCACCTATAAATGCTTTAAAAGTCGACAAATGCCCAGGCACGGACTGTTTTTTGAACATATATTATAAGACCTTTGCCTCAGCCATGGTAAAATACTTGAGATATATGTGTAATGAGATAAAAGAGAAGGGAATTACAACTAAATAACCCTTGGAGGCGACAATAGTCACTATAACCAAACCAGACAAAGACCTTTTAAAATGTTAAAACTACCGCCCAATCTCATTACTCAATACAGATATTAAAATCTATTCATCAATACTGGCTACCTGATAAAACCCTTTATTAGATAAATTAATAAACACAGGATTTATTAAAAATAGACAATCTACTGACAACACCCGCAAATTAATCCATTTCTTGGCGTTCACCCAAATTGAAAAAATTACCTTTGGTAATGATATCCATTGATGCTGAAAAAGCATTCAATAGAGTTAATTGGCTATTTATCCAGATGGTATTAGAAAAATACGGTTTAGTCAAATTTGGAACGCATGCCATTAATGCTTTATATTCAGAGGTATATGTTCGTGAAACAGATTTTAAATCGGAACCATTTAAAATACGCAATGGTACTAGGCAAGTTTGCCCCTATCTCCATTAATATTTCCATTAACAATCGAGCCTTTTCAGCAAAAAAATTAGGAGTTGTGAAAAGATTGAGCGTATTGGAATAGGCACTATAGTCAGCAAAACTACTATTTTTGCAGACGACTAAGTCGTAACCAATCACCCCCCAAAAATTAATTGCATTACATCAAATAATTGAAGAATTTAGTAAAATGTCATACTATAAGGTCAAACATACAGAAGTTTTACACATAAACTTCAGAAGTGAAGATAAAATAAAATTAATGAGTAGATTCCCATATACATGGAATTATAACAGCATAACCCATTTGGGGATAAAATTCTCACCTAATATAAACAACCTTAGCAAATATTATGTAGATAATATTACTATTCAAATAAATAATATATTAAAAAATGGAAGAAGCTAAATCTATCATGGTTAGGCAGAATAAATGCAATAAAAATGACAATATTGCCTAAAATAACATATATATTGAGAAGTCTTCCAATTAAAATTCCTGAGGTTAAATTTATTTATCTGCAAAAACTAATAGACCGTTTTATATATAGGAGAAAAAACCTTGTATAAGAAAAGATATAGTGAGTAGAACCTTCTCGAATGGAGGTTTAGATGCCCCAGATATATTAGAATTCTTGAAAGCAATAAACGTAATGCATCTCCTGAAATTCCCCCCCAAAAATAACATTCCTACATTTTTAGAAATAGAGAATGCATTATCAAGAGATCCAAAATTAAAATTCACCTACTGGAGGGATAACTTAGACAAGAATATAATTAAGAATTTACCATACGTACGTAGTACTCTGTTAAAGTGGTGGTTCAAATTTAATAAATGAGTACAAATAATAACAGTAACACTGTTGCAAAAAATATCATTAGAATTGACCCTGTATCTGAATATAAAATGGTAAGAATGGGGTTTGAAAAAAACTGAGAGATTTATATAATTATGGAAAGTTAAAAACTTTTGAAATATTGAATGATGAATTCCAATAAATATTCAATAAATATTTCAATAAATATTCCAAAGGAGAAATGGCTATTCTATCATCTATTATACTCCTCAATAAGTACCTCCGAATATGACATAAAAGCAGGAAGAAGACTCGGAAAAAAACTTGGTTAATCCAAAAGTAAAACATACAATATCCACTTCCTATAAAAGTCTGAAATTACAAAAAACTAAAAATTAAAACAGTTAAGATGGAGAAATGGGAAAAAGATCTGGGAAAAGTTTGGGACTTAAAACATTAGTATAGAGCTTTTCAAGAAACAGAGAGATTCTCTAATTGCTCTTCATATAGAGAAACATATTTCAAAATTACCCAACATTGGTACATAACTCCTGATCCGTTAAAGAAAATTGCACCACAAAAAAATTCTGATATATGTTGGAGAAGTAATAAACAAATTGGCACACAGGAACATATGTGGTGGTCATGCCAACACATTAAGATACTTTAGGAAAATTGTATTTTACATATATCTAATATGATAGAATATCAACTTGTAGTAAACCCCGACACTGTGCTATTTCATATTCTCCCTAAACAAATAAACTATAAGCAAAAAAATATCATTATTAATACATTGCTGACCGCTAAATGGTTAATAGCATCAAAATGGAAAAATAACACTCTCCCTTCATGGGGGGAAATGAAGTGTGTTGTAGAAAGAAATAAACAAATCAAATTAGACTATAACAATATGAACAAAAATAATAAAAACAAAAATGGCTATGTTGTTACTATGGAAAGAATAATTAAGCAGGGTAGAAATTTTGTCGATCTGTCTTCCATAATTCCTTCCATACTCGCTCTAGTCGGATCTCTACGTTCAACATTAGAAACTACACATTCAGATAATTGATTGTTGAGTGTATAGCCCCAAAAGGCGTAATAATACAAAATGTCTATGTTACATATTTGTCATATAAATAAAGAAAATCATTAAACAAGAGGAAATAAAATCAGAAGTTAAAAGATAACGACATTATGATAAATATCTCCTGATAAGTTGTATTTTTAAAATGTTGATATTCTCTCTTTGCTAAAGATCATGTAAAAGATTGCCAGTTGGAACTTGTTTTGTATTGTTATATTTTCTGTATATGTTTTGTGTAAAAAAACAAACAGCCTTATTAAATTGCGATTCGGTAAATTGAAAAGGGCTCTAATTAAGCACACAGCATATTTCTTTTACAGAAGTTTTTAGTAAGTGAACTTCTATCCAAAAGTAAGGTCTTCACTAACTTAAAACTTCTGTAAATAAAATATGCTGCGTGCTTAAATAGAGCCCTTTTAAATTTACTGAATCACAATTTAATAAGGCCGAAAATGTATCATGTTTTACAACAAATAGAATAAATTTAAAGTTAAAACAGGACAATGTCATACAAACATACATACAAAAAATATATATAAGAAGAGGGAAAAGATATCCCTTTTAATCTATATTATCATTTCCTCCACTCTTTCTATAACCCTTAGATTTTAGCATAGCCTTGGAGAGGGAAGCAAGGGAACAAAGCACATCAAAAAAGAGAACCTCACCCCCCCCCGGAAAAAAACCTGCACATAACTTTGACAGTTGAGAAAACCTCCCCCCTTTTATCTAAGTCTTTCTCCTATTTTAGTATTGATGGAGTTTTGCCCTTTTCCTCTATGGCACTAATTGTTTTCAAGCATTTAGAGAAAATTTGCACCGGATAAGCACAGCTTTTCGAAATGGGTAAGCCCTCTCAGTTTAATTAAATTATATTGAGAATTACAGGTTGTACGTTGGAGAGTATAACAGTTCAGCCACTGAGATAAAGGAATATTATTGTCCTTTTTTTATTTTTTCAAAGGAAATTAAAGAGTCCTTATCAAATAGATCCATGAGATCATTTAATCCTCATTTACTCCAATGCATATACAGCCAAGGAGGAAATATAAACTATATCTTTGTTCCGTTCTTTGTCTCAGTCTATACAATATACTACTGCAGCTAGACCATTAAAATCTGCCCTTTTAAATTAAGAGTTCTTGTTGGCCCCTTTTTTATTTTTTTTATTTAATTCTCAAATGAGATTGTTTGTTTCCCAAAGGTTCCTCTATATCAATATTATTTGTGATGACTAAATCCAAGATAACCTAGCATTTCTAGTAGGTTATTGCATAACCTGGGCCAGATAATGATACCAAGAACGTACCCCCCCCCCCCTTAGCTGAACTGCTGGTCTCTTTCATCCAGTTTATTTCATGGTAATTAAAATATCACATTATTTAACTTGCCCATGCTTAGCTGCACTTCCAAACTGTAACAATAATTGCAGTTCCTCACTTTCAATTATATATTTGGGTTTATAACATATTCCTACCAAGTTTGATTTAGAATTTGTTCATCTGCTATTTAACGCAGCCAACAAGGATTCAACATTATCACTAGTTCCACCATAGATATCTTCTCTGACTATAACCTTAAATGCAGGCTTAACATACAGGCAAATCCATCCTTCTAACCTTGTCCCTATCTTTCCTAAATAGGTTATAACCATCCAATTAACAGTCCATCCCAGGATGTTTCAGTAATTCCTATTAAATCTCATTTGTAATTTACTGCTAATAATTCAAGAACACAGAAAAAAGTTAAGAAATGGTTAAAATGGGATGAGAGTAATGTTTGAATCCTCAGTATGCTTGCTGTTAGTGGCACTTTCTTTTCTGTAGTAGGAATCACAAAGTAAAAAGAAAGAGAACAACGATGTTCCCTACATATTTCTGCTTGTTTCTCAAACACTAAAAATAAACTTTAGGTAATTTGGTTTATCATTGTGAATCAAATGGTACAATTTGCAAAGGCTTATTTGCCCATTTTTGTGAACTGATTGCTGATGATTGGTATATCACTGTGATTACTGTCTTTAAAATTAAAGACAGATACACACAAAGATGTACACTGGCTAATAAGGAAGTAGACACTACCTTTATTTTTACTTGACTATGCTCCATTCTCTTCCTTATTTAATCTGTGTACCAGGTCCACATGTGTATTTTGCCCTCTTGAGTGACATGTTATATACATACTGTTAGCTTATGTAGGGGACAATGTTAGCTTATAAAAAAATAGCCAAATTGTTGATGATCCCTGTGAGCACCATCAAATTTATCATAACCAAATTGAAAGGTCAAAGGCACAAACCTGCCAAGAGACGGTCGTCCACCAAAACTCATGGACTGGGCAAGGAGGGCATTAATCAGAGAGGCATCACAGAGACCTAAGGTAACCCTGGAGGAGCTGCAGAGTTCTATAGCAGAGACTGGAGTATCTGTACATAGGACAACAATAAGCCGTAGGCTTTATGGCAGAGTGGCCAGAAGAAAGCCATTACTTTCAGCAAAAAACAAAATGGCACATTTTGAGTTTGAGAAAAGGCATGTGGGAGACTCCCAAAATGTTTGGAAGAAGGTGTTCTGGTCTGATGAGACTAAAATTGAACTTTTCGGCCATCAAATAAAACGCTATGCCTGGCGCAAACCCAACACATCACATCACCCAAAGAACACCCAGAGACTTATCCAAAGCGGCTTGGAGCTGTGATTGCCGCAAAAGCGGGCTCTACAAAGTATAGACTTTAGGGGGTTGAATAGTTATGCACATTGACTTTTTCTGTTATTTTGTCCTATTTGTTCTTTGCTTTACAATAAAAAAATCTTCAAAGTTGTGGACATGTTCTGTAAATTAAATGATGCAAATCCTCAAACAATCCATGTTAATTCCAGGTTGTGAGGCAACAAAACATGAAAAATGCCATATATCTCATATATAGTTGTCGTAATTGCGCTGGTGGAGATGAGCACCATAAGCACCATAAGCGCTCATCCCGAGACCCGCGGCAATGAACACGGGACTTAGCTGCAATGATCTGCAGGCAGGGGTACAACTCATTGCGAGGCCCCTGGACTTAGTGACAGCAAACAAAATTATGGCCCCTAAGACTTAGGACCCCAAGCACATAGATGGACTGCAGGGCTCGCAAAAATTCGACTTTAACGGCCTAACCACCAAACTGGAAAGACTTGCAAAAACACACAAATATGCCTCAAATTAACTTCCAGACTCACACACAGCACAGGGGGAGAGTCAAGAAGCCTGTGAGCGAGGTTGCAAGTTAATTTGAGGCATATTTTGCCTTTTTTCAAAAATTGCCGAAGCGAGAAAAAAAATGGCTGCCGAAAAACAGAAACAAGCCAAAAACGAGTCTGAAGACGTAAAACTAGGCAGAAGGACGTAAATACGACCCCCTAAGCAGTAAGACTTAATGCAAAACAATAACACTTAATACAAGGCAGTAACATTTTACTCAAACAAGTAACATTTACATCAAGGCAGTAGGCCCCGAAACTACACAGGCCTATAAAGTACACAGGGGGAGAGGCTTGCAATGAACGCCAAAGGTGCTCATTGCGAGCCACATGATGAGAGCCTATTGCGCTCATCGTGGGGGTTGCAATGAGTTCACTTATTATTATGATTAATATTATAATTAGCCCTTTGAATTCCACAGGGCGGCAAATCAATATAGCCCAGGGTGTCAAAATCAATATAGCCCAGGGCGTCAAAACACTTAAATCTGCCAGGGTGTGAGACGTGTGATAATGGACGGCATGAAAGCGAAGAGTAGTTGGCAGTGAATATAGGTGAATGGGGGCCTGTAATTCATGCTGGAGAAGAACCACAACAGGCAAGTGATTACATAGCACAGGTCATGCACAGGATTATGTTAGAGGAGCAGGAAGGGGACAGAGTTTTAGTGACACAGGGGCATGGGTATAAAGGGGCACATGCTAACAGGAGGATTACAATGATGTGGATGTAGGTTTTGAGGAGGGCCAGCATCAAGCCAAAGAGGCTGTGGAGAGCCAAGAGGAGCCCCAAGGAGATTCAGGCAATTCTTGTTTGTATTTCACTTGTAGGACACGCATGTGGACAGCGTCCATAGGAGAAGCAGCACACCTCTCCAGCACCTACACACAAAGTCACACCCTCCAGCATTGAGAGGCCTATCTACACAAACCAACAAGAGATTTTACCAATGATCAGGAGAACCATACCCAAAATCCTGTGGAAAAATCCCATCAAACTACTTACTGATCTTAGAATTATTGCTCGGACTTCATAACATTTCAACTGAAAGAGAACCCTCCAGTACTTCCAGCTCTGATAGTACTTCAGCCAACACTGGGATCAAACAACCCAAGTAACTTTGCATTACCTCCATTCTGTGTACACCTGATCTTTTACGTCCCTACTATTGCTCTTGTACATGTGAGAATATGTATTACTGTTGTTCATACAAAATATAGAAATCTGTGCTAACTATGTATAAAATACTGTATTAACACCCTTTGGTCACACTAATTAAGGCAATCAATGGGTTTGAAGGCAATGGTTGGCTTGTTGAATTGTTGTAATTAAATATGGATTTTGTGCCTAGCACTGGTAACATTTACAAGCTTGAAACATCAAAGGAGGAGATAGGACGAAGTTACGTTTTTGACAACCGCATAGCTTTTGAGCTTGTAATTTGCAATTGGCATGCTTAACAACCACCCTTGTATCATTGTTATCACCTGTACTGATCATATGAACATATGCTTAGCTGTGACCACACTCAGAAGGCCAAGAGTACTATCACTATCTCTATATGATGTTGTTTAGCCACATCAATATTACGTGTTAAAAGTACACCGGTGTTATCATATGATAACTGCGTTTGTTATGATATCATGATGTCTAAAAATGTAGGCATGATTATTGGTGACAAATAATGGTCAAATTGAATTATTGGAAAGAACCCGTAAGTAGCATTTCAGGGCATGATCATGATCAATTAAGTAAGCCCGTAAGCTACATTTTAGACACAGCCAATAGCAAATGAGACCGTCATCATGACGTCAGTAAAACACTGAGTTTAACTACAATCAATTAGTGTTTAGAAGTCCAATTTGCAATCGGACTCACAATGCATAAATGTAGAAATCAATAAAAATCAATTATCAACTATTTTTCTAGTCCATGCATGTTCCATGATATGTATTAACTCCCGAGGATCGATATAACATGGAAATAAAACAGAAAAAATATATTTTTTTGGCACTTTTGTGAGCTTGAGGCTGCTGAGCAATTCATTCCAATGCCTTTCATTGCTTTCCTGGAATTTTTAAGTACAGAATTGTGTGTTTATTTGCTATTGCAGTGTTACGAACAGGTGTTTTACTCACTTGCGAGTCCTATCTAGCACTCATATAATATTTTTATACATTTGAAGGGTTCGAAGGCAATTGTGGGCTTGTTGAATTGTTGTAATTGAATATGGATTTTTGCGCTGGTAGCATTTACTGGCTTGAAACCTCAAATGGGGAGTTACGTTTTTGACAACAGCAGTGCTTTTGAGCCTGTAACTCGTAACTGGAATGAGAGTAGCTAAAAGTAGCCAATTGAATATTGGTAACATTTATGGGGTCCATTATGGGCTCATGTAATTGCAATTTGGACAATTGAATAGGGGCCTTAGTGAGTAAATACTTTTAATTAAATCTTAACTTATAATATTATTTGTATGTTTAAAAGACAACAACTCCTAAATGCAGGATTAAAAGTATAATGTGTTGCTTGCAGATAAAGAAGAGCTTTTGGCTTATATATTGCTAAGCTACTGCTAATAGAAATTGTTGGCAAGAGTCATGAGGGGTATTTCCTTACCACACTATCTCTAAAATACTCTTCTGTTCCACTACTCCTGCTTGTGAGCATTGTAGGGATTTGTAGAGCAGTAATTATTTGGATTGCACTATACTGTAGTATTGTGTAGAAAGTTCTACAACCTTTTATTGTTTAAATAAAGCTTAGCAAATGAAAGGTATATCTGAGCACTAAACGCTACATGTGTAGCTATCTCAAACAACAAGCATCTTTCTGACGCATTTCATGTTTCTGCTTAAATTAAGTTTGATCAGTAAAGATCAGTAAATAAAACAAAATATTAAATATGGACTACCTCATCTCTTCTGAACTGTATTCCTCAGTAACCACCAATTAAAGGGAAATGTAAGTGAGCTGAATTATGAATGCATCTGATAGTGGAGAATTAGTAGTGTATGAAAACATGTGTTATATAGAAAACTTCAGTTTACTTACAAAGAGCCTGATTCAATTGAGCTCTTGCATGTTACTGTAGCCCGTAAGTGAGATCGCAAGTTAATTTGATATTCAATTGGCGTCTTTTTGTGGGCTCCAAACCGGTTACAAGTTACAGCCTTGAAAAAATTGCGATGGTGAAACCAGTAACTTACAGCCTCCCGAAACCTTTGATCTTTTCCTTTCGCAAGAGTTAGGATGGCTAAAAGCGCAAATCGCTATTCAATTGCTCAATTTCCCCATGCCTGCAAATGTTTTCACACCCGTAAATGGCAATAGAAGGAGAAAATCCTACGAATGCTAGAGAGGACCTGCAAGGGGCTTAAACACCTATTCGTAGCACTGTAAATGCAAATAACAAATCAATACTGCACTGTAAATAACGGGGAAAGCAATGACAGACATTAGAATTAATTGCACAACAGTCTCAAGTTCGCAAATCGTCAGGAAATTACATTTATCGATCTCGGGTATCAATGAGTTAATACATATCAAGCCACTACTAGAACAGTATTGGCATTCATTTTCATAATTCTTTATTTTGCGGGTTTGCGAGTCCGATCCCATATCGGACCCCCAAACCAATTCATTGACATGTAACCTCCATATTTTACTGCCGTAATAATGACAGTCTCATTTTCTATTGGCTGATTTGAAATGGGAGGTTACGGGCTTGCTTAATTGATCATGTTCCCGCCCTGAACTGCTATGAACCAGTGCATGGTTTCGGCTTTGGGACAGTAACTTGAGCAATTGAATAGCATCATAATAGGAGACGAACGGGAGCCAGAAAAACACCTGCATACATACAGCCTACAACGATTGAGTTGCGGGCTTGCAATTGAATCAGGCAAGTTATTTGCACAAAAGTAAAATCCAGCTGTTCACACCCACAGAACGATTACATAAGCCGGGTACACACAGGAAATACAACAGGGCACATATTTTGACCTTTCTGGTACAGGGCACAGGAAGTAACTGTTGCAGTTCTTGTACTGAGCCTGCCAGAAGCCACTGAGCTGAAGAATGATACAACGTATTCTAAATTTGAATGTTAAGCTGATTTAGGTGGGATTCTCTAGGGGCGCACATGATCAAATGCAAATGCCAAAAAGCATAGGGAAGTTTGCTAACTTCAAGGTAAACTAATTAATGTTTATTTCAGGATATTTTCATGCACAAAATGTTTTCATACACTACAAATGAACCTCTATAGATGCATTCATAATCCAGCTCACTTACATATCTCTTTAAACATAACCATTCGTGTCAACATATAAGATTATCATGGACTATGCGATGGCGGCTAGCCACATGATTACTATATATCACCATCACATAGGCCATGAACATCTACTCTGTGGACAAGCATTACTAAGTTTGCATTTTGACCAATAGTTTTTCACTAAGGAATGTTTCTGAGAATGATTGAAAGAGACATAGCCTCTAACTCCTCCTCTTCCTGGTCACAGGGCCCCCTCGTGTGCCAGCATGCCCTCTCCGACGAGAGAGTCAACTAGGGGATGATGATGGAGGCAATCTGATGGTAGAGGCATTGAGGCAGAGGATGATGGCCCAGGCTGGTCATGGTGGCTTGACTGCTCTGAAGTGCTAGATGCAGTACTTATCGACATCTGCTATTGGCCTATTATTATCTGCATAATGGCTGTTTGGATCTTCTGGTTCTGAACTAACCTGGCCATGTACATCTCCATCTGGATGTGATACTTCCCCATCTCCCGATACATTTTACACATGTTACATGATACTGTGACGTGACTGACCTGTACACTGGTGAGGAGATCAGACACCATGTTGTCCTGCTGCCTATAAAACTGGGTTAGATGTGATACTTGATCCTTCAGTAGTGGCTGGGGGGGGGGGGGGGGTTTGACCTGTCAACTGCTGGTTGTGGCTGCATTGGTGGTTGTGGTGGTGGTAGTATGCTGTGAAGGTGCTGGGATAGTGGTGTCAGTGTTCTCATGGATGCCCCTTGAAGTCATGGAGCTGGATGGTGTGTTGGTGGAGTTGGTGGCCACGGTCTGGGACCCTGCCAGAAAGAGGTCCCAGGTGTGGGATCTACCTGTGTGAGTAGGGGTGCGGTGGGGTCAGACTCCACCCTGGTAGCTGATGGTATTGCAGGTTCCCCTACTGATCACATGAACCTATCCTCCTCCTCTTCATAAGCTGGTTCATTCTCTAGCAAGTACTGTAGCTTCCTCTCCTATAACCATGTATCCTGTTGGCTCTCTGTCTAAGATTCTGGCTCAGGCTCTGTGTCAGCCTCCTCCACTGAGACATTGGATATTCTTTGAGTGGAAATGAAATATCAATAATATATCAGCGAACAACTTTGGATGATCACATGATCTATGTGTGTTAGGGGAATACCTGACTTCATGAAATGTTGATTATGGATGTACAGGTGTTATTGGCCAAATGCACAGATTTGTAACATTATGGTTTAGAATCGTTACTGTGATGTTAATAATTGTTTGTCTTAGTTCAATACAAATGTTGATAGCTGACAATCCCAACAATGTCTAGCAAATTGTTAGTCTTTCAATTATTCAAGTATTCTGAAGCACAAATTTGAATCTCACAGCATCAATATATTACATCCATTTGTTAAAAACACATCCTACTGAGGATGGTACATGATAGTACAATGTATGGAAAGATAAAGTGAACCATACATTTATCTCATTCATGTTGGGATGACTGAGCCCCTTTAAATGGATATGTAACTATTTTTGTCTTTAATAGGTAGGTAATATAACTGTGTATCAATTTAAGTATATTTGTTTTTAGTTTTATTAAATGTTTATGAGCTCTGTTAGTCATGCTTCATATCCAAAAAATATTCTGCCCTCTGCAGCTCAGAAAGCCACAGACTTTGCTGTATTTTCTCTGCTACGTTTCATACTAACCAATCAGTGACCATTTCTCATGCTGCAACTTGCTGCTGAGAAGTGGACCCTGATAGGCTAGGACACTGCATTGCACAAGAGCCACATTAAGCATCAGTGTCTGCCTAATCTGCAGTGGGCAGACCCATACAGAGACTATTTTTTTTCTACTCAGAAAAAACATCATTTTTAATTGATTCTCAATTAAACAAGGTACATCAAATAAATAGACACACAGGTGTATTGTATACCTAGTAAAATCCATGATCCTTCCATTTACCTTTAAGTGATATTCAGCATAAGTGGTTATGGTATTCACCTGACATGATCCCTGGCTGCAAGGTATCCACCATACCTGGGAGTCCAACCACTGTTGCTAGTGCGATCCAATCCTGCAACATCCTCTCCCACTCATTAAAGTGAACTGTAGCTGGAGGGCCACCAAAAGATGATCAGGCACTTGCAGCCTCCTCTGTCATCTTTTTCACCTGGCATCAGCAGTCGTCATACCGGTGCTTCACACTCCTTAAGTCTCCCATGAGAACCCCCAGGGTATTGACCTTCCTAGCTACCTCCTTCCACATACATGTTCTCTGGCTTTGCCTCACACCCCTGCCCCCATGGAGTACACTAGAGGAGGCATGGACCATAAATTCCCCCACTCAAGCTACAGACAGGCTAGGAATCTAAAATGGAAATGCCCATGACACAAGCATGGTCAGCTAAACATACATTTTTATCTTAAATACTTTGTGTAATTTTGTTTCCCGCACTTCAATTGTCTTTGTAGCACTATATCTAGGTTTCCAAGTTGAACTGGTTTTGGCAGGTGTGCAGTTTAATAAACTCTGCGGATTACATTAGAGATCATTATCAAGCTTCCATGCTGTTATATTTGTAATTTTGGATCACTGACTATTTACAAAAGGCTATCTATTCAACTTTTATTTTGCTACACTGGTAAAGCTGCTAATTTGAATGTTTTCTTCTTTTTATGCCAATAAG
The DNA here is from genome assembly GCA_027410445.1 of Discoglossus pictus. NCBI lineage: Eukaryota > Metazoa > Chordata > Amphibia > Anura > Alytidae > Discoglossus > Discoglossus pictus. Next base: position 102,166,943 of record CM050165.1, on the reverse strand, counting down.
ATGCTAATTAGTGCTGTCTTTGTACTGATCTTGCAAGTTCTTTCTTTCTTTGTTTATCTACTGCAACCTTTTGTGATTAAATAATACAAACAGTGCTAAATTGGATGTATATCACTGAGACTAAAATTAAGAGACTGTGATGTGGCATATAAAGTGGAATCTATCCACTGTTATTCTGTTGTACAAATTATACTGCAATCTATTTTCATTGAAATTTATAGATGCCTTATTATTATAACATTATTACATTAAGATATTTCTGATAATAAGATTTTTTTATACGCATATGTATTTTTCACATGTTTTATGCTGAATCCTATGCTATAAATGTAATCCTTTGACAATCTAAATTTTAATTTAAGTAAAATTGCATGCAGAACTTTGCTGGATTGACTATAAGGAGAGGGGACAATTGAAAATTATGTGCTAGAATCAAAGATCTAATCAGTAATTAATGTAAACAGTTTAATGTTATTACAGATTGCACTCTTTTACTGACACTTTCCTGTCCTGCACATCGTATAAACTAATCTATACATCCACATTGTACAATATTTTGAGAAAGATTGAAAAAAAAAATAATATTTTACTTACAAAGATAGGCTTGCTTTTGAGAATAATTAAATCTTTTTTTTAGCATTTTGACCAACCTTTATTGTAATAACAAGTGAGCTGGTAAAGGTACTGAAGAAGAAAACCCACTATCAACATTATTATTATTATTGTGTATTTGTAGAGCACCAGCAGATTCCCTAGTGCTAGACTACAATATGGGTGTAGTTTGATTTACATTTGAAGACATTATAAGAAAAGCAGGGCGGCACATTTGTAAATTAACATTGGTATGGGAGGGGATGAGGGCCCTGCTCTTATGAAAGGTTATAATCTAATAATTCTATTTTTATTTTTCCCCCCAATGTATTTAATTTATTTAGTTGGTAATTATGAATCAGCCCATTGGAAACCTCACTCAGTGTACATCCTGTCACATGTATGCACTGCTGATACAGCTGATCCTGAATCCATATCTATGGGACAGGTGTAAGTCTGTTGCCTCTTTTAAACCTCAAATTGCAAAACTGGAAAGGAGCAGCACTTAGTGATATTGCTCCACTGAAAAGGGAGTTGGTGCTCACTGAGCACAGTTTAGCTGGTCCTAGCATTGAGGGTGGAGATGAGGTTAGTGAAGATGTCCAGGGAGGTAGCTGGGTTACAGTTACAAGGGGAAGCAGAAGGAACAGGAGGAGGTGGCAGGACAGTTTGGAGTTGGCAAACACCAACAGATTTGCTAGATTGAATAAAACTGTTGGGGATGACAGTTCTACTATTGGAGAGGGAGGGCAGAATAGGCAGAGCAATAGACAGGTTTTGGTGGTAGGGGACTCTATTTTTAGGAAGGTAGACAGGGTAATTTGTCACCCAGATCCCAAACAGTATGCTGTCTCACAGTTTTTTGGGTTTTACATGTTGTGGATCAGGTAGAAAAATTAGTGGGAGGTGTTGGAAATGAGCCGGCAGTCTTAGTGCATATTGGTACCAATGACAAAGTGAGTGGAAGATGGAAGTTTTATAGAACTAGAGAATAATCTTAAGGCAAGGATCTCCAAGGTAGTATTTTCCTAGATACCACCAGTGCCACATGCTAGCCCAGGGAGAGAGAAGGAGCTTAGGGAGGTTAATGCATGGCTCGAAAAGTGGTTCACTAAGGAGGGGTTCCGGCTGTCTTTTCACTTGGGTACAATCTCTGTAGTAGGGATGGATTGCACTTTAATGATGAGGGAGCTTGTGTGCTAGGGGATAGGGTGGTAGAAAGGCTAGATGAGTTTTTAAACTAGAGGGTGGGGGAGGGACTAGAAAGAAATAATAGAGTAGAAAGTGTAGAGGGATTTAGGAATAAATTAACTAGCCATGGGGTGGAGAAGGGGGGAGGGTAAGTATAGTCAATAGGGAGGTATTGCTAAGTAACTCAAGTATAGTGGCTGGCAGTTCAAAAACTACAAAGTCATAACAACAAAATGTGTATGCTTGCTAATGCCAGAAACTTGCCAGGAAATATGGGTGAGTTAGACATATTAGCAGTTAATGAGAAATTGGATTTAATAGGCATTACTAAAATATGATGAGACAAATCTCATAATGTGTCTGTTAATCAGGATGGTTATAACCTACTTAGGAAAGATAGGGGCAATGTTAAAAGAGGAGGAGGGATTTGTCTATATGTTAAGCCTGAATTTAAACCTATAGTCAGAGAAGATATTTATGGTGGAATTAGCAATGTTGAATGCTTGTGGGTTGAGTTAAATAATGGAAAAGCAAATTCCAAAAGAATATTGAAAGGAGTATGCTATAAACCCCGAAATATAATTGAAAGTGCGGAAATGCAATTATTGTTACAGATTGCAAATGCAGTTAAGCATGTCAAGTTTTATTAATGGGACATTTTCACTAGCCTGAAATAACCTGGATAAATTAGACCAGCAGTTCAGCTAAGGGGAACAGGTTCTTGAGTACACTCAGAGATCATTATATAGTCCAGGTTTTACAAGAACCTACTAGAAATGAGGCTATCTTGGGTTTAGTTATCACAACTCATATTGATATGGTATCAAATGTTGAAATAGGGCAAGCTTTGAGAAACAGTGATCACAACACAGTCTCATTTGAGATTGAATTAAAAAGAAAACTGTCATTAGATTTGGTTGCTACGTTTAAAAAAGTTGCATTTTTTTAAATATTAATGGAAAAAAGGCCAGGAAGGAAGCTATAGGAACATTACAATGTGAAACAGACCGCCTGATAATTAGTGACCAGGAAAAGGCAGATTAGCTAAATAGGTTATTTTCTGCGATATACACAAGGGAGGTACCAGTGGTTGGGACACTGCAACGTAATGGGGCTATGCTACCTTAGAAAAAATAAATGTTAATAAAGCCCCAGGTCCTGATGGAAGATTCACTCAACACAGGGTTGCTTCCAGATGACTGGAGAAAAGCAGATGTGATACCTATATTTAAGGGAACAAGAGCAAATCCAGGGAGTTACAGACCAGTGAACCTCACTTCTGTAGTGGGAAAGCGTTTAGAAGGGATAATAAGGGATAATATACAAGAACATGTCTATCTGAACAGGATTTTAACAAACAAACCTAATTCGTTTCTATGAGGAGGTTAGTAGGAACTTGGATCAAGGCAACTCAGTGGATGTAGTCCTTTTGAATTTTACAAAGGCTTTTAATACTGTGCTATATTGAAGACTATTGTGCAAACCAAGGGATACAGGAATTGTAGTAAATATCTGCTCATGGATTGAGAGCTGGCTAAAAGACAGGAAGGAAAAAAGGGTTGTCGTAAATAGAATATACTAAGACTGGACTAATGTAATAATTGAGGTTCCTCTGGGTTCAGTATTAGGTCCTCTCCTTTTTAGCATAATTATTAATGACTTAGAAGTAGAACTGGAAAGTATTGTCTCCGTTTTTGCTGATGACACTAAGTTGTTCAAGGTAATTAAATCAGAAAATGATGTACTTTCCCTCAAAAGGGATTTGCATAAATTAGAGAACTGGGCAACTAAATTGTAGATGAGATGTAATACGAATTACTTAAAGTTAAGCATTTAGGAAGGAAATATAGCCATGCAATTTATAATCCTAATGGAGCAAATCTAGGGTATCAGATACTGAAAAGCATTTGAGAGTGCTTGTGGACAACCACCTAGGTAACAATGCTCAATGCCAAGGAGCATCTGCAAAGACAAATAAAATATTAGCATGTATTAAGAAAGGTATAGAAGCAAGGGAAGCAAATCTAATTCTGGTACTATGCAAATCCCTAGTGCAACTGTTGAAACTACGTGATATCAGAAATTATGGAAGAGCAATATTACAGAATTACCATCGTTTATATACGCAAGAGCCTTATATACCTGGGTGCAGTTTTGTGGAATGACCACATGATGGCGATTACCTTTGGTCAAACACAGTCTGACCTAAAGCCCTAAGGAAGTGACCAGGAGTGTCAAATTACTCTCCCAAGATTCACAGGGAGTCAAAATGGATTCCACCAGTGATACCATGTGTTTAAGGAATTCCTTTGTGAGAATATCGGACCAGTGAGTTGTCTTGTTTGAGACATGTGATTTATCTGACCAGTAGTAAGTAAGAGAAGTGTGTAAGGGTGGGATAGAAGTACAGGCTTTAAAAGGGGAACAGACCAGAGAAGCCTGCTCTTTCTCTTGGAATTCTTCCTCTGGTGTACCAGCTAAGCTGGTTGGGTAACTATACACACACACATACACACACACAGGTGGACATTAACCTTAGCATTATAAGACAATACATACTGTAACGCATTGGCGGCTGGTGACTTTTCAAGTTGGAGGGGCGACAGGGCGAAACATAGCCACTCCCCCTTTTTCAAACCAGACCCATTTTTATAACTCCTCCCCTGATGTCATGATGACCTTTATAAGCCCCGCCCAATGACCGCCCATTGAAATACATGATCACCAATGCAGAAATGTCAAGAAGTAAAGTAACAATGTGTTAAATTCATTGGTATACAATATAGATTGAAAAAACTCATGTGACAAGACTACAGCAATATCATAATTGCACCTATACGAATTAACAGAAAAATTAAAGGAGTGACACCTACCATTAGTCGGGTCTTCTTCTCAGGGTATTCACGTTCAGTAAGTTGACCAACGAGTAGAAACAAATCTTCAGCCACATAGGGTTTGCACCTGGGGTTGAAAGAAAACAAGCAAATCAATCAGACCATTCAAGAACAAAACCATACTCAAAAAACATTAAACGACCAAGTGGAACCATATAGGCCCCAAACATACCTTAGAAGACCAAGTGGAACCATATAGGCCTCAAACATACCTTAGAAGACCAAGTGTGACCATAGGCCCCAAACATACCTTAGAAGACCAAGTGGAACCATATAGGCCTCAAACATACCTTAGAAGACCAAGTGTGACCATAGGTCCCAAACATACCTTAGAAGACCAAGTGGAACTATATAGGCCCCAAACATACCTTAGAAGACCAAGTGGAACCATATAGGCCTCAAACATACCTTAGAAGACCAAGTGTGACCATAGGCCCCAAACATACCTTAAAAGACCAAGTGGAACTATATAGGCCCCAAACATACTTTAGAAGACCAAGTGGAACCATATAGGCCTCAAACATACCTTAGAAGACCAAGTGTGACCATAGGCCCCAAACATACCTTAGAAGACCAAGTGGAACCATATAGGCCTCAAACATACCTTAGAAGACCAAGTGTGACCATAGGTCCCAAACATACCTTAGAAGACCAAGTGGAACTATATAGGCCTCAAACATACCTTAGAAGACCAAGTGGAACCATATAGGCCTCAAACATACCTTAGAAGACCAAGTGTGACCATAAGTCCCAAACATACCTTAGAAGACCAAGTGGAACTATATAGGCCCCAAACATACCTTAGAAGACCAAGTGGAACCATATAGGCCTCAAACATACCTTAGAAGACCAAGTGTGACCATAGGCCCCAAACATACCTTAGAAGACCAAGTGTGACCATATAGGCCTCAAACATACCTTAGAAGACCAATCAGCACTGCATAGGCCCAAACCAGTGGATCTTGGGATTCAAGAAAACAACAACATTTAACTTCTGTTTAGACAACACAATAATCAATGTCAAACAAACACGTTGAATTAGCATATGGATAACCATATGAGCAGTAACGCCACGCCAAGGCTTCAACAATTGTTACTGACCATTCACACACCTTTCATAGCTCCTTCAATATGCACACCCACACACCATTCATACTTTACTTACCACTAGTTATTTTTGGTAGTGAGGTGGTGCCATTTCTGAGAACTTTACGTACCCTTGAAGGTGCCTCCAATTCCTTCAAACCAATGCATTTAACCGCTACAGGGCCATGGTGCTTTTTAATTACTTTTTTGATCCTCTTCAATGTGGAGAAGCATCTTTCTGGTTCTTTAGTAGTCTTCGTTGTTGTAAGCAGGATTCCTTATAGCTTCACTCACTCTGTTAAATTATGTAGATTAAATTGATGCTAAAGTTGCTGCAGAGCAACAGCACTTGTATAGACATGGAATTCTTGCTTCCCGTACACAAGTGACAACTACCCTTGGAAGTGCCTCCAATTCCTTCAAACCACGCCAAGGCTTCAACAATTGTTACTGACCATGCACACACCTTCCATAGCTCCTTCCATATGCACACCCACACACTGTTCATACTTTACTTACCACTAGTTATGTTTGGTAGTGTGAGGTGGTGCTGCTTAACGCAGTTTATCTTTGCACACCTTGGGGGTATGCATTCTTCTTTGCTTCAATCACTTGTATTTTAATTTTGCACGGCGATCTTTCAAAGAAGAAAACTTCTCAATGGTTTTTTCATTGAAGTGTGGGATCTCGGAAATCAGTTGCTTTTCCATTGAGAGCATCGCCAATGCATTCAACCGCTCCAGGGACATGGTGCTTCTTAAAAAGGTTTTTATCCTCTTCAATGTGGAGAAGCATCTTTCTGATTCTGCAGTGGTCATCGGTGTTGTATTCAGGATTCTTAATAATTTTACTGTCTCTGTGAAATCATTCTGCAGATTAAATTGATGGAAAAGTTTGTGCAGAGCAACAGCACTTGTACAAGTATGAAAATCTGTCTTCCCATACAGAAGTGACAGCTAAGTGCGTAATTGTTCCTTCTTCAGTATTGGATATGCTTGCACGGTGTCTTCCAGAGCTTGGGTTGGAAATCAAGTGTCATGGGTTTTATACAAGTCACTTTGAACAAGTTTGGCACTGACTAGGTGATTTGAAAATGAAAAACGTTCTTTTGCATGAACCACCACTATGTCACATACCTCTCTTGAAAGTTGTCTCAAGGTTAAGATCTCCGCACTCCGTCTGTTGACAGTTACATCGCTCGGCAAACTTGCTTCTATCTCTTCAACAGAATTACGGATTTTCTGGATGCTGGCGACAAAGTCTTCTGTGACTTTTTTGACATAAACAGTATCCGTGTCTCGCTTCTGAAGCTGACTATAGAGGATGTCAACATGTGGCATTATTAAATGAAATAATTTAAGGAAGTAAAGGAACTCCCTGTCTTCCAGCATTCCAATGAAACCTGCGGCTTCACGTATAGATGTTGGATCAAAGTTTAGACATGCTTCAATTGTCTGGAAACACTCAAGTAGCGCATCTCTGTTCTCGTAGATGACGTTCACGGTCCTAATGTTGAAGTTCCATCGTGTCGGTGCACCTCTTGGAAGTCTTCTACCAACTACCTCATCCAGAACTCCAGTCCTTTTTGGAGAGCGTGAAAAAAAAGATGGTATGCCGCCTATGTTGGAAAAAAAACCTTGAACTCTTCCAATCCTTGAAACTGCTTTCTCCATTATTAGGTTCAGTTGGTGAGCATAGCAATGGACGTAGTGTGCGTTCGGGTACACACGTCTTTTATTTTTCTTTGAACTCCTCCTTGATCTCCACGCATCACACTGGCACCATCGTAGCTTTGAGCTATGAGTTTCTTCTTGTCTTCTGGCTCTGGGAGAACAGTATTCAGTGTTTCCAGCACAACAGCAGCAATCGAGTCTGCATCCGTTGATTTCATTTCCGTGAAGCCATCAAATCTTTCCACCACTTGATGCTTCTTGTCAATGTAGCGATAGACTACAACGCACTGTGTCCTAGCGGAAATATCGGTTGTTTCATCTGCTTGGATTGCCACAAACTGGGCTTCCTTAAGCTCTTGGTGAATCACTTCCTTAATAACTTCATGCATGCAGTCCAGTAGCTCATTCTGCACGGTTTTGGACGTGCCCTTAAACACAGTTGCAGTCTTCAAATGCTGTTCCATTGCACTATCGATACTGCCAACCAAATCCACCAGGCCTCTAAAGACTCCTGGATTTAGCGATGTTTCACTCTCGTCGTGTCCTCTTAATGCCAGTTCAAAAGCGCCACAAACAACAATCAATTATCTTGGAAAGGATGTACCGGTTCTTAGCCACTTCTTCGTTGTGTTTTTGAATGCTGACTTGGTATCATTGGTCCAGTTGAACAGCAATGTTCGCCTGTTCAAGCATCTCAAACTTGATCCTGTTATCCAAGTGAGCTTTAGAACTTTTGTGTTTCGCCAATTTATCAGCTAGATGTTTGACGTCAGTCACTCCAGTTTTGGTCCAAGCAGCATCACCACCAAATAGGATGCATGGGAAACAATATAAGGACTTCCTAGAAACGCTTCCAGAAAGCCAGTCGTTCTTCTTGTACCATTCAGTATTGAAATTACGGATATATTGCTTCCCTCTATCTCTAGTGATTTGCTGCAGATTTATCTCTGGTTGGTCAGCTCCTAACAGTTTTACTTCCACCTTCTCCTCATAGGTTAGGGTGCCGAAAGGCTTCACAAGTAGAGAGTCAATAGTATTCATTTCTGATACCAATAGAAGAAAGAGATCATGGTATATTAATTTATATTATGTCACAAAATTACTTTAAAATAACAGTGTGTTGAATTCATTGGTATACATTACAGATTGCAAACCCTCATGTGACAAGAGTACATCAACATCAAATTTGCACCTATGCGCATGGACAGAAAATTAAAAGCAATGATACTCACCAACAGTTGACTCTCCTTCTCTGGGTATTCACGTCCAGTAAGTCAACCAACGAGTCCAAACAAATCTGCTTCCACAGATAGCTTGCACCTGGGGGGTGATAGAAAACAACAAAAAAAACATTAGAAGGTTCAAGACCCCATATAGGCCCCAACCGCACCTTAAAAACCCTAAATAACAATTGGGACCAAATAGGCCCCAACCACACCTTAAAAACCTTAAATAATCAATTTTGACCATATAGGCCCCAACCACACCTTAAAAACCTTAAATAACCAATTTTGACCATAAAGGCCCCAACCGCACCTTAAAAACCTTAAATAACCAATTTTGACCATATAGGCCCCAACCGCACCTTAAAAACCTTAAATAACCAATTTTGACCACATAGGCCCCAACCGCACCTTAAAAACCTTAAATAACCAATTTTGACCATATAGGCCCCAACCGCACCTTAAAAACCCTAAATAACAAATTGGGACCATATAGGCCCCAACCGCACCTTAAAAACCCTAAATAACAAATTGGGACCAAATAGGCCCCAACCACACCTTAAAAACCCTAAATAACAAATTGGGACCAAATAGGCCCAAATTGTAAAAAAAAAAAAAAAATATATATATATATATATATATATATATATATATAAATATCAATGATATCAATATATCACAATAAATAAATATATATATATATATATATCAATCAATATATCTATCAATCAATATATATATATATATTATATATATAAATATATATATATATATAAATATATATATATATATATATATATATATATATCTCAATCAATATATCTATCAATCAATATATATATATATATATATATATATATATATATTATATATATATATATATATATATATATATAAATATATACAAATATATATATACGCATAAAAAATACACATAAATATACATAAACATATACATAAAACAATATATATTAATTGATATTTATTATTTGATTAATTGATGTTCTTTATTACTTGTTATATTATATTGTTCATGCATTTCTATTACACATTATTTTTTATACATATTACAGTGCTATTTTTTGGCTATACATGTTACAGGATATTATCCTGTAACATGTATATCACATAAAATAGCCCTGTAATATGTATAATACATACAGGGTCAAACAAGTTCACACTAACATTTTTTACCCTTACAGGCTTCCATACCTGCTTGCTGATTTGCTAATTTTTTAAAGACTCTCATTGGTTGAAATCGATGTCAATCAAAAATTTCAGCCAATCAGAGTCCTTCAAAAATTAGTATATAAAGCAGACCGTGGGAAAAAATCAATTAATCGCGGGAAGGGCTCCTTGTAGGAGGAGCTCTGTTAGTTTGTTGTTTTTTTTTTTTTAGAGCGTCGTGTTTTTTTGGGTGGAGGCCTCTTTCAATGGGCCAGAATGGATGGATGGACATCGGCTTCAATCAAGATTGGATTATTTGACCAGTGGCTTCAATCAACATTGGATTATTTGACCAGTGGCTTCAATCAACATTGGATTATTTATTTGACCAGTGGCTTCAATCAACATTGGATTATTTATTTGACCAGTGGCTTCAATCAACATTGGATTATTTGACATGGGCTTCAATCAACACTGGATTATTTTCATGACTATATCCAGAGGACAGAAGGCCAACGCTGGAGGGGTCAATTTGACAGGTAAGTATGTGCTGTTGTTTATTTTATTTTTATTAATGTTTGTTTAAAGCTGTTTATTTTTGTATAATAATGTGTTACTGTGTTTACTGTATTGTTTTTCCCTTCCCTTATTTTCATTTTATCTTTAAAAGTGACAGGCACATATACATGCCTGTTACTTCTAAAAATGGAATAAAAATAGGGGGGGGGAGCTAGGTAGGTAGTTGGATCAGGGTGGGGTCGGTCGGTCACGCTCGGGCGCCCATCGGTCGGTCGGTGACCGCGTAGGCCACGATCAGGGGTGGCACAGGCCTCATGGGGGTGAACATCCACCCCCATGTGGCCTGGTCAACCCCGCTCACTGCCCGAATACCCCGATCACCGTGATCGGGGTAATCGGGCGGTGTCATAGCATAGGCCGCATCGGGGTGGTGGTGATCGGGCCTCGGGGGTGGCATAGGGCGGCGACATGGAGGTGATCAGGGGTGGCACAGGCCTCATCAAGGGGGTGATCCGATCACCCCCATGTGGGCCTGTGCCACCTCGCTCACCACCCGATTACCCCGATCCCGTGATCGGGGTAATCGGGTGGTGGCATGATGGCATTGCATAGGGCAGGCCTGATTGGGGGTGGCACAGGCCACATGGGGGTGATGGCTGGGGGTGGCACCAGGCATTGCAGGCCTAGGGTCGTCGGTGGTAGTTGGTGGGTGGCTGGGTAGGTGGCAGGCCAGGCAGGCATAGTGGGGTAACTGGTCACCCCTAACTTTTTTTAGGGGCTTCTAGGGGTTTGGTTTGGCCAGGGGCAGGGCAGATGCCAGGTAGACTTACTGTGTTAAGCTGGCAGCAGAGCAGATGTGAGTAGATGCAGCCAGGGAGGTCTCTCAGTCTCAGCGTGAGCAGGGTCAGGAAACAGAAAGGGGGAAGAGACAGGCAACTGGTGGTTTTATTGACTGTATCAGGCAATCAAAATGTAAACACGAGGCCCTATTTGCTGGCGGGCGCTCAGGGCTAACGGTCTGGGTGGGTTTAGATTGTTCTCTTAGTAACTGTACAGCCTTCCATCATTGATTGGTCAATGATGGAAGACTGTCAGTCATTAATTGATACATTTATGACCGCCCATGCATATCGTCACTGTGATGGTGGGCGGCATGCATTAACGGTCAGGGGGCCAGGCCAGGACTCATTGAAGAGAAGAGAAGAGTCTAAAGGTTAGTGTACTAGTGTAATATGATCACACAGGGTGCAGGGGGCTATAATATAGATACACAGCATTAGTTAATGTAGCTCAAGGGTTATCTTAAAGTGACAGTGTCCCTTTACTAACTTTACTTCATTTTAATACTGTATTGAGACTTGAATGATGATGTACACCTTATATTTAATTGTTTTTGGGTTATACTAATACATTGTTGTGTTTTTTTATTGCAGGGTGAAGAAAATATTTGGGGGGGCGTTTGCCCTGACGCCCCAATGGACGGGCCGCCCCTGCTGTAACGGATAGAATGACTTTCTGCTATGTTTATAAGATATGATGTTCCTAGTATTTAGCAATATTTATCCATATTAATATGATGTATTATATGAAGCCTCTTACATTGTAATAAATAAATATATATTGTTCTCATAGAAAACAAGAGTGTGAGTAATTGATTTACACTAGAATCTCAGAGTGAATGAGATTGGAATAATTATTATAATTATTATTATTAATTATTAATAATTCATATTTTGTAATATGTTTTTATAACATAACTGGCGAGCCTACATAATTTTTCTTACCGTACATTTACTTGCACTTGGGGGGAATATAACCAGTATCTTTTTCAAGTTACAAGTGAAGTAAGCGGACGAAAAAAAAACGAATCTATTGTGAGCGTTTTCTATGAAGAGTCGTTGGCCACGACTATGGTTTTTGGGATTCAGAGGCAACAGAATAAGACGCAATTGGAGTAAGCCGGGCTTTATTTCTGGGGATCCAATGTTTTTCCAGCCGAAGACATCAAATTGTGTTTGCGCAGACCTTTTTGATTAGGTATCGTGTTGAAGACACAGAAATGTGTAAGTAATGGAGATAATTGCTAAATATGCGGAATGTAGTGATTTTGAACCTGTAATTGTTGACAACGAAAGTTTACTTAGCAGAATACAGAATATTTGGATAGAGTGTGAGAAATATAATAAGCAAATTGATAAGAAGCAATGGTGTTTAACAAAAGAGAAGAATAAGTTGCAGAATTGTATGAAACTTTTAATGTGTATTAAGAACCAGATGAATATGGCTACAATGGGAAATATTCCAGTTGCAATTGTTACAGAAGATAGTCAAGAAACAGATACTTGTTCAAAATGTGGCATAAATCCAGAATATGTAAATATTTTGCAAGATGATTATGAAGCCAGAGGCCAGCTTGTAGATTCCCTTAGAAAATATTTATCTGATCAGCACCAACCAGTTGCAGTGATTGAGAATGAGTCAGCTGGTACACCAGAGGAAGAGGATAGATTACATCTTGTGGATGGGTGAACAGTTGGCTGGGTTGTAAGGGAAATTTATGCAGAGCTACTTCACTAGTACCAACCAGGGGAACCTATCAGAATATCTACCATATGACATCACTGGGAACTCCGGTAACAGAATCACATGTTTTACATCATGAGCTAGAGTTTCCCAACTCCATAGTAAACGGTACCACCATAGAGCAAGTAGATGTGGAAGGTTGTATGAGATTCCCAACCAAAATCTCATGTCTACCCAATCAGGTTAGAACAGTATTTGATTCATGCTGGCATAACCATTCCTACTGCCAAGGGTTGTAGAAAAGGTTAAACCCCAAGATATGATATTCCCCTTGGGACAGGGAAAGGTGTGTTTTGTGTCATTGAAACCAAGGGATGAGGTACACATATGGTGCAAACATTGTATATCTAGGGAACAGATTACTCAGGGAATTTACTGTGTCACAGATTATCCAGTAAGAATAAGTTCACAGCAGTTTAATCTCACAGTGCCACAGGTATTCACCTACAATAAAACCCTGGGGTCTCCTCTGATTGTACCAATTGTATCAGACAGCACACCTTGGCAGAAATGGGTCATGCAACTTAAAGATGATCAGATACTGCTCAAACACTTACAAAAATTTGGAGAAAGGGTACACATAAAATTTCACCATGAACAGCAAGAACTTGAAATAATTGAACATACATTTTCTGATCTGTCAAGTACATCCTGGTGGCAGAAATTAATCAATTCATTTTCAAAACACTCATCATGGGGTTTTGCTTTGGGGAACACATTTCTACACCCATTCATAATTGTCTTGATAATGTCTATATTATGTATTGTTGTTCAAATATGCATGTGTTGCTATCTAAAATCCATGATAGCACGTATATATAATTTGTATTATGGTATACGTATGGAAACAGCTCTAGTAAAATAGCAGAAACGCACACACATAGCGGGATATAGGAACTTTTTTTAAATAATCATATGCTCACTCTTCTTTCAACTAATTACTGGAATGAAAAGTCACAGGTGTATTTCATTGCCAAAGGGGGAATGTTGAAACTACGTGATATCAGAAATTTACCAGAGCAATATTACAGAATTACCAGCGTTAATATACGCAAGAGCCTTATATGTATCAGGTTGATATACCTGGGTGCAGTTTTGTGGAATGACCACATGATGGTGATTACCTTTGGTCAAACACAGTCTGACCTAAAGCCCTAAGGAAGTGACCAGGAGTGTCGAATTACTCTCCCAAGATTCACAGGGAGTCAAAATGGATTCCACCAGTGATACCATGTGTTTAAGGAATTCCTTTGTGAGAATATCGGACCAGTGAGTTGTCTTGTTTGAGACATGTGATTTATCTGACCAGTAGTAAGTAAGAGAAGTGTGTAAGGGTGGGATAGAAGTACAGGCTTTAAAAGGGGAACAGACCAGAGAAGCCTGCTCTTTCTCTTGGAATTCTTCCTCTGGTGTACCAGCTAAGCTGGTTGGGTAACTATACACACACACATACACACACACAGGTGGACATTAACATTATCATTATAAGACACTACATACTGTAACGGATAGAATGACTTTCTGCTATGTTTATAAGATATGATGTTCCTAGTATTTAGCAATATTTATGCATATTAATATGATGTATTTTATGAAGCCTCTTACATTGTAATAAATAAATATATATTGTTCTCATAGAAAACAAGAGTGTGAGTAATTGATTTACACTAGAATCTCAGAGTGAATGAGATTGGAATGATTATTATAATTATTATTATTAATTATTAATAATTCATATTTTGTAAAATGTTTTTATAACAGCAACCCTCATTTAAAATATGGAGTACAGTTTCAGGCACCACTGCATAGAAATTACATTTTAGAGCTGGAAAAGGTACAGAGAAGGGCAAAAAAAAACTAATAAGGGGAATCGAGGGACTAAGATATCAAGGAAGATTAAACAAATTAAACTTGTTTTTTCTAGAAAAAAGGTGTCTACGAGGTGATATGATTACCTAATAAAAATAATTGGCTTGGCTTTGCAAACAAAGATTTAAGTGGGATTTAGGCTACATCTCAGGGCTCTCTGGTGGCTGAGGAGGTTAATGCAGGACTTGCAGATGCAACCGCAGTAGTTTCAAGGGAAGGTTGCTATGGGTTGGGTGCTGCAGTGACAAAACTTTTAGAATGACAACACCTCATATAAATACACCCAGAGTCAATATAAAGCTTTGTCAAGTGAACTTTTTGTGCCAAGAGGTTTTCAACAGACAAGAGGACATCCTTTGAGGTTAAAAGTAAAAAGATTCCACCTTAAAGAAAGAAAAGGGTTCTTCACAGTAAGGGTGGTTATTCTGTGGAATTCTCTATCAAAAGAGGTGGTGACAGTGGATTTGATAGATAATTTTAAAAAGAGATTGGATATATTTTTAAATAAAAATGGCACTAAGGGTTATTCTGTTTGATTAAAGAGGGAGTATTGATCCAGGGATGAATTGGATCGCCAGTATCTGGGGTCAGGAAGGAATTCATTTTTTTCCCCTTTGAGATAATTGGCAACGTTTTATTTCTGTTTGCCTTTTTCTGGATCAATTAACAATTAACATTAATCCACATATTGCAGATCAGAGAAGATATAAAAAGATTATACTTGATGGACTAAAAGTCTATTCAACCTCAATTACTATGTAACTATTTAACATAATTAAGAAATTCAATGCTAGATAACTGATGGAGATTCATAGGCAATTCAAATGATTTGATCCTATTTTGATAGAACAAATCGGTTAAAATACTGAATAAATTCTTGGGCCAGTAATGAATTCTTAGGGTGCTAATATATCTAAAGGCATCAATAATTATAGAAAAGTTAGTAAATATAGTACGCTTTTATTCTGTCCCAAAACTTAAAATATAAAATAGGTATGATTAATTTCAGTTTGGAAATAATGACTAATGTCATAGGCCCTCATTCAATTGCAATTTGGCCAATTGAATAGGGGTCTAAATAAGCACATAACATATTTTTTTAAAATAAGTTTTTAGTTAGTAAGCATCTATCCAAAAGCAAGGTTTTCACTAACTAAAAACTTATTTTAAAAAAATATGCTATGTGCTTGTTTAGACCCCTATTCAATTGGCCTAATCGCAATTGAATGAGGGCCTTAGGGTACATTCACATTAACTCATTCAGTGAATGCGACATGAAGCATAGTTGCTCCAAATTCCTGCGTCACAAATTCAAATCTATCTCCTGCCATTTCATAAAATGTGAAAGCATAGTGGCATTCTAATACATTTACATTTCAGAAGACGCTACACCTCCCTTTTCAAACCCAATGTCTACTACCTAATTCTGGAAGGTTTTTATTTCTAAATTAATTAATTAATTAAATAGTGCAGGTCCCCTAATAAATATTTATGGATTAATATAGGAAGGGCCCTAAACAGAAATACGATTTGAGGGAAAATACACTCTTTATTGTATTTATTCAACCCAACCATGACATTTCCATACCACTCAACATCTCTAATTGTTCTTTAATTTTTTAAATCAAAATAGTATAATTATTTGCAATCAGTATTCTATTTTTGTACTTTTGCTTCCAAGCCTCCATCATTGGAGATTCTATATTACCCTCCAGGATCTCAGTTTTATCCTTATTTAATTTGTAAAATAATATCTTACAATATAATGCTACAATATACAAATACTTTTTTTTTTCAGACAGATTTTAATAATGGAGATTTCATATAGAGAAATAAAGGTTATGTTTTATAGTTAAAAGGGTGCAACAAATAATACAGTGCCTTGCAAAAGTATTCACCCCCTTGGCATTTTTCGTGTTTTCATTGCCTCACAACCTGGAATTAACATGGATTGTTTGAGGATTTGCCTCATTTAATTTATAGAACATGCCCACAACTTTGAAGATGTTTTTTTTTTATTGTGAAGCAAACAACACATAAGACAAAATAACAGAAAAAGTAATTGTGCATAACTATTAATCCCCCTAAAGTCAATAATTTGTAGAGCCACCCTTTGTGGCAATCACCGCTCCAAATCGCTTGGGATAAGTCTCTATGAGCTTGCCACATCTTACCACTGGGATTCTTGCCCATTTCTCCTTGCAAAACTGCTCCAGCTCCTTCAAGTTGGATGGTTTGATCTTGTGAACAGCAATCTTTAAGTCTGACCACGGATTTGCTATTGGAATGAGGTCTGAGCTTTCAGAAGGCCATTCCACATTTACTTTAGCAGTGAGTTTGTGGTCATTGTCCTGCTGGAAGTTGAACCACCGTCCTAGCCTCAAATCATGCACAGAGTGGTACAGGTTTTGCTCAAAAATATTCCTGTATTTAGCACCATCCATCTTTTCCTCAACTCTGACCAGTTTCCCAGTCCCGGCTGCTGAAAAACATCCCCACATCATGATGCTACCACCACCATGTTTCACTGTGGGGATGGTGTTCTTTGGGTGATGTGATGTGTTGGGTTTGTGCCAGACATGGCATTTCCTTTGATGGCTGAAAAGTTACATTTTAGTCTTATCAGACCAGAGCACATTCCTCCATACATTTTGGGAGTCTCCCACATGCCTTTTCGCAAACTGAAAATGTGCCATTTTGTTTTTTACTAAAAGTAATGGCTTTCTTCTGGCCACTCTGCCATAAAGCCCAACGCTATGGAGCGTACCGCTTATTGTCGTCCTATGTACAGATACTCCAGTCTCTGCTGTGGAACTCTGCAGCTCCTTCAGGGTTACCTTAGGTCTCTGTGCTGCCTCTCTGATTAATGCCCTCCTTGCCCGGTCCGTGAGGTTTGGTGGACGGCCGTCTCTTGGCAGGTTTTCTGTTGTGCCATGCTCTTTCCATTTGGTTATGATAGATTTGATGCTGATCCTGGGGTCATCAAGTTGGATATTTTTTTATAACCAAACCCTGACTTGTACTTCTAAACAACATTGTCCCTTACTTGTTTGGAGAGTTCCTTGGTCTTCATGGCTGAGTTTGGTTAGTGGTGCCTCTTGCTTAGGTGTTGCAGCCTTCGGGGCCTTTCAAAAAAGGTGTGTATATGTAATGTCAGATCATGTGACACTTAGATTGCAACAAGGTGGACATCATTTCACTAATTATGTGACTTCAGAAAGGTAATTGGTAGCACCAGAGCTTTTTATGGGCTTCATAACAAAGGGGGTGAATACATAAGCACATGCCAATTTTCTGTTTTCTATTTCTAAAAAATAGTTTTATGTATATATTTTTCTCATTTCACTTCACCAACTTAGACAAAACATTGAACTTGAAGCTGTAATGTAACAAAACAGGTAAAAAGTCAAGGGGTGAATACTTTTGCAAGGCACTGAATGTGTCTTTAGTCACCTGACCTCTTGGTACGATTTTATATAGAATATATAATATCTTATTCAAATTTTCATGAGAATTTGAAGTAGTTAAAAAACACAGCCAACCAATCTTTATATCCCTAATAATCTTCCTTGATATCTTGTAATTGCTTGGCTTAAAAACTTGATAGTCATTGAAAAAATCATGGGGGATAGTGGATAACCCTGTCTTGTACCATTTGTTAATAGGGATGTTCTGGCCTGGAAACCTAGTCTAACAATAGCGCACCCTCTTACAGTATCTCACAAAAGTGAGTACACCCCTCACATTATTGTAAATATTTTATTATATTTTTTCACGTGACAACACTGAAGAAATGACACTCTGCTACAATGTAAAGTAGCAAGTGTACAGTCTGTATAACATTGTAAATTTGCTGTCCCCTCAAAATAACTCAACACACAACCAATAATGTCTAAACTGTTGGCAACAAAGTGAGTATACCCCCTGAGTGGAAATGTCCAAATTGGGTCCAAAGTGTCAATATTTTGTGTGGCCACCATTATTTTCTAGCACTGCCTCATGGGCATGCCCTCATGGGCATGGAGTTCACCAAAGCTTCACAGGTTGCCATTGGAGTTCCCTTCCACTCTACCATGATAACATCAGAGCTGGTGGATACTAGAGACCTTGCACTTTCCCACCTGTTTGAGGATGCCCCACAGATGCTCAATAGGTTTAAGGTCTGGAGACATGCTTGGCCAGTCCATCACCTTTTCCTTCAGCTTCTTTAGAAAGGCAGTCATTGCCTTGGAGATGTGTTTGGGGTCGTTATCATGTTGGAATGCTGCCCTGTGGCCCAGTCTCAGAAGGGATGGGATCATGCTCTGCTTCAGTATGTCTCAGTACATGTTCGCATTCATGGTTCCCTCAATGAACTGTAGCTCCCCAGTGCTGGCAGCACTCACACTGGCCCAGACCATGACACCCCCACCACCATGCTTGACTGTAGGCAAGACACACTTGTTTTTGTACTCCTCACCTGGTTGCCGCCACACGCTTGACACTATCTGAACCAAATAAGTTTATCTTGGTATCATCGGACCACAGAGCTTCCTTCTGGGACAACAGCCATGTAGACCAATTTGATGCAGTGTGTGGCATATGGCATCAGTACTGACAGGCTGACCCCCCACCCCTTCAACCTCTGCAGCAATGCTGGCAGCACTCACTCGTTTATTTCCCAAAGTCAACCTCTGGATATGATGCTGATCATGTGCAGTCAACTTCTTTGGTTGACCATGGCAAGGCCCATTCTAGTAAGAGCAAATATACTACTGTATTTTAAATGACCAGGAAAGCGATATTTTATGTTTAATTTCTGTGTTCTGTGCACTGTGTTCTGTGCAGCAATGGGGAGGAACCCGTCAATCAGTGTGTTAATACATAAAATAGACATAAACAAACACAAACTCGCATGGACTAGAATATTATATTTATTGATTTTTTCATATTGCATTATTTACTGGAATGCGGGTCCGATCACAACTCGGACTTCAAAACCGTAAGTGATTGAAATTTAACCTCCATGTTTTAGTGACGTAATGATGATGGTCTCTTTTACTATTGGCTCCGTCTAAACCCGTAACTATGGGTTTGAATAATTTGCTACGTGCCAAAGCATGGTTTATGGTTTTGGATTCCGGACATTTCCTTGCAGGCTTTTCTAATTTAATTGCTCTGTAACTCCAGCAAATTTCCAGACATACGGGCTGTACAACGGCCATTGCAGGCTTGGAATTTAATAGGGCCCATAGATCTTAGATATTCTCTATCATATGGGAAGATTTTCTTCACTTATGCATTATTATTATTACTATCTGTATTATTTCGACATGTATATAAACTTGTGTATTACTGGTACTACTATTATTATTATTATTATTATTATTATTAATAAGTGTATTTAATTTTATTACTACGATAATACATGTGTGGTTTTATTAGATACACATAGGGCAATTATGTATACTTAGTATGTTTAATTATGCTGAATGGCATGATACTGAGTAGTATTATTTGTTTTATCTGTTCTCATTATTATAATGTATTGATTTTTATTTTTTGGAATTTCACTATCTATATGTATTCTCTATATATGTACACACTCCTGGTTTTCCATATATACATATATACTGCCATTATTTTTATAATTTTTTAATTTTTTTTCCTATTTTAATATTAGCATTGACATTATGGCAACCCATCTTGTCCCATTCATATCATAGCGGTTCAAAAATGGGTGCATATGTGGTGGAGTTGGTAATTATCTGAGAGATTTGAGCCTCACATCACACATATATTCTTTCCACGAATAAGATCTATGCACAAATAATTTCTAGTTTAACCATATAGTTATTCATTAAAACAAAGAAAATGATCACATAGATATCCACTTTTGGTGTAGTGTGCAGAGATTTGTGTTTATATATATATATATATATATATATATATATATATAATGTGTGTGTGTTTATATGTGTAGGAAGGTGCGTATGTGTGCATATGAACATATCCTGAAATGTGTTTGACCACTATACCACTGTTGACAAGTTGAGAGTTTAGTTCAGGATAAACACTTAGTTTTATCTGTTATTTTTTTATCTTGAATCTATATATATATTTTACAATTGAAAATAAACCAGTTTCCATTCCTAATAGTTTACTGGCATAGTGATTCCTTTACCCACGATTCAAATAGACTATACTCCCCTCAAGACTTATTAGACTACACAAATAGGAATCTAGTCCATTCCATAAGGGGGAACCTGTCATGCACAAATGAATGAAAAAACTACTGAAGCTCACCTGAAGGAGAACGTTTGAGAGACAGATGCGCATTCATGATACCTCATATCTTTAAAGTTATCTAAGGTGAGGGCAATTACATATACATTTGGTGTGTCTCATTTGTCATCTGAGTGATTCACACCAAGATAAATTGCCCTTCTTTTTTCCCTCCCCTCTTATAATCTGATAACACCAGATATCTATTAAATGCGATATAGTAATATAACTCTTGACCCACTGAATGTGGTCACATCTATGCATTCCTTCAGTGATCCCACATCATACAGCATAGTTTGCACTGTTTGTAGGTAAACATGTGGTATGCTAATTTATTGTTATAGTAACAGTATATAGCACTGTACAGTACATAGAGATATTGCTAGCTTTTTCTCCTCATCTATCTTTCTTTAGATTAATTGTTTTTATTTTCATCTTTTGATATTTTAGATTTTTTTTCTGAACACACTGTATGTGTGTAATTGAATAGATATGGCCTGTATTAAAATGCCCAAAGTATGTTCAAGCAGTATTTCATACATCATTAGCATATATTTCTACATTATGCTTATATAAAGTAAAACTACTCAGACATAACATTACAAAACTGTTCTATATCAGTGGTTTTACAGATATCACATGTGATTTTATTCATAACATTATAGAAAAACACTAGATATGATTTAACATATTTATTATTGATATAAATATTGTCACATGGACAACAGCAATGGGGACAGGTGTACCGAAGATTCACGTTGATGGAGATATGTTTCCTGGGGACCCATTTTCATCTCCACAGCCTCCTTGTGCTGTTGTTTACCTACATCAACAGCTAATACACATTCATGCAATACCCCTTGTCATGATTTGTCCCTGTATCCCTATGTTCCTGTATCTATTACAACCTGTTACTTGCATGCTCCCTATGACAATCAAGTGCATGGGCTGTGCTATATAGTGATATACCAATTGCGTTCCCCTCCAGTATATATCAGCAGCCCCCATTGTTTATAGAATGATATCATTGGAGCAATACTTTGAAACCCAAATATTATTATGATATCCCTCAGCAGAAAATGGTTTCCTTGGGGTAGAGGGAAACTCTTTATGGAAAATGAAACATTAACCAAACGAAAAAAAGAGTTACCTCTTATCAAACAATTGGCATCAAAAGCTTTATCCATTAATTAAATAAGTACCTATAAACCACCATTTATTAAATGAATATACATGCTAGTTTACCAATTATTCTATATCCATATTTCCTTAACATCTCCAGCCAAAATTTACATGAATTAATCCAAAAACACAAAAAAAAAACAACCAGCATTCCTTAGTGATTAGAGAGGGAATTCTAATGTTATATTGTCTTTATTGCTACTAGTGAAAAACACAGCCCCCACCATCACTCCTCTTAAAGGGATAAAGTTTCATACTTCCAAATTGTACATTTAAACCTTATCCAATCTATCTAATATAATGTGCCAAAATTGTCTTATCTATATTCAAATATATATTGTTACCAAAATATTAAAGCAATTAAACGCACAAGGAATTTATGGTCCTCCTACATGCTCTCCGTGCCTGAGCCATTTTTTTTCCACAGAGACAGAGATATGAGGCCTGGCCAGAGGGCCAAGATGTGGAAGGAGGTAGCTAATGAGGTCCATGCCCTGGGAGTCTAGGTGAGGGATATGAGATCAGCACTGCTACGATGACTGTTGATGCAAGGTTCAGTGCAAGTCATCTTAGAAAGCCAAGAGCAACACGTGACAGCCCACTTCAACGAGTGGGAGATGATGCTGAGGGATTGGATCGCCCCAGAAATAGTGGTCTCAGACTTCCTGGTCTGGTGGACACTCAGTATGCAGGCACCATGCCAGGTGAATATCCTATACAATATCATTACGTCACACACACATTCAATGTCAATCCTGCCCATCAATAATAAAAGGGATATGTAAGTTTCCCGGATTTGACTATCGATATAACATAACTGTATGTCTAAGTACTTAGAGATATCACTTTATAATGAGAATAAATTAAAACATATAATTAAAGTGAGCACATTTAAAAAAAAAATTGTCTCTGTATTGGTGTGCCCACTGCGGAGTATGCAGATACAGACAGATACAGATGCAATAGAGCTGGAAGTGCAGTGCAGTGTCTTAGCCTATCACAGACCACATCTTAGCATCATGTTGCTAATTTTTGCTAAGAGATGGTAACATATTGGTTAATATGACACACTTCACAGCATGTTCAGCAGAGTTTGTGTCCTCTTGAGCTGCAGAGAGCAAACCCCAGCAGGGTTTATTGTTTTGATATGAACCAGTACAAACAATGCTCATAATGCATATGAATGACATCAATGATAAATCATACTCAATACATACACCTCACAATGACAATTAATTAAACCATCCAAGATAAAAACATTGTAATGTCTGGTATATAGTGACACCCAGAGATTATATGATCATCCAGTATTATTATCTTTTTATATTATTATTATTATTATTATTATTATTATTATTATTATTATTATACTATTGTTATCTCATTTCACCGTCAAGGACATCCGATGTCTCAACTAAGATTGAAGTGGGGGCAGAGGGTGAATATGAGAATCTAGACCATGCCCTGCTTTATAGGAGTCGTGGTACAAGGAGGTGGGGGGAGCAACAGCAGGACTAGCCACTGTACTAGGACCCAGTAAATGAGGAAGAGGAGGACGATACATACATGTGATCAGTGGGGGAACCTGCAGGAGTTTCCACCACTCAAGAGGAGTTTGACCCCATTTGCTCCCTTGCAATTCTCCCAAGACTTAGTAGAGGGCGTAGTGGAACTGCGGTAGGGGCCCTGTGATTAGGCAGAGAAGGAGATAGAACATCAAACTAATTCATGTTCCTATCTCTTCAGACAGGTATGCTGATTATCTTCTGAATATCTCCTCTGAAATTGTACCTGACAATCCCTTACTCTTAATATTATTTATGCTGTTTATTATCTGAATATCTTCTCAGTCTATACATCTTACACAATCTGTTTAATGTACATATAATTTACTACCTGACACTTACGTTTTTTTCCTGATTAGGAACAGACTTCTATCTAGTCAATTGGCCAGTCTGTGAATTGCAAATGTGGCCTAACTTCCCAAAGCTGACTGACTAGGCCCTATAAATATGGAGTATAGCTGGGAAAGCATTCGCAAAGGGAAGCATTTGCAAGATGTAATACCTGTTGCAAAAGTTCATATCTCTTAAGTGCACACTCTAAAGTGTAGTAAATATAATTATACAGGAATTGAACAGGATTGAATGTGAATTGTATATCACCTTTGACAATAACTATTAAAGCAAGTTTTTTTTACTTTTATTTAATCTTTCTTTTTGCTTACTGACCAACTCAATGTTTTCTCACAACTTCTTCTTCCTTATAACCTCCTGCTTCTTTCTCAGACTCTCCTATACTGTCTCAACCCATCATGTCTCCAATAATATAACAATCTCACCTTCTCTGCTTTTGTCTCCTCTTCTTAGCTCCCATAAGCTCATCTCCTTCTTCCAGTCACCATATCATCCCTCCTCTAAAGCTCAAAAGCAGAAATGCTTTTGTAAGTCCTATTCCCATCTACTTCTACTCTCTCTGGTTCTTCTGATGGCTTGTGGAGATATTTCCCCTAACCCAGGCCCCTCACTCATGTCAGCCATGCAGAGTCCCCAGGGCAGCAAATACCCAAAACACCCATAATCTAATACCCATCAGTTGTCACAAACCATCTGCTTTGCCCTTCTCCTGTGCCCTCTGTAATGCAAGATCTGTTTGCAATAAACTTACCTTCATTCATGACCTCTTCATTTCCAACTCCCTCAATTTACTGGCTATCAGAGAAACCTGGCTCACTCCACCTGACTCTGTCTCCCCTGCTGCACTCTCCTATGGGGGTCTACACTTCAGCCACACTCCTAGACCTGGGAACAAACAAGGTGGAGGTGTGGGCATACTACTATCTTCTTGCTGTACTTTTCACTGCATACCCCCTGTTCCCTCCCTCCAATTTGCATCCTTTAAAGTTCACACTATCTGCATCTTCTCTCCCATCCCTCTGCAAGTAACTGTGATCTATCGCCTGCCTGGATCACGCTCTCAATTTCTGGATAACTTTCCGCTTGGTTCCCTCACTTTCTCTCCTCCAATGTACCTTCACTCATTCTTGATGATTTCAACATAGCCACTGACACACACCCCTCCCCAACAATTGCAAAATTACTTGCACTTCCCTTTTCCCTTGGCCTCTCACAATGGTCAGATTCCACAACTCACTGTGGTGGACACTCCATTGTCCTTATTTTCAGCAATCTTTGCCCTTTCTCCAACCTTATCATCTCCCAATTTCCTCTATCTAACCACCATCTGCTAACTTGCATCTTCACCTCACCTTCCACTCACCACCCTTCTTCAATCCCTGCCACCAGAACCAGCAGAAACCTGCAAGCACTTAACCCACAACAATTTTCCAATGTGATAAAACCCCTTCTCAGCCCCCTCACCACCCTTGCCTGCTCTGAATGCCACATCACAGTACAACATGGCTCTCACCTCCACCCTTGGCACTCTTGCCCCCATAACAACAAGCAAAGACCCTCGCTCTCATCCACAACCATGGCACACTACACTAACACGCTATCTACAGAGATGCTCATGCACTGCAGAATGACTATGGAGGAAATCTTGCACTTAGCAGACTTTCTCCACTACAAGTTTACCTTGCACACCTAGTTCTCTGCCCTCAATCTTGCAAAACAACAATATTTCTCATCACTAATATCAAACCTGTTCTCCAACCCTAATAGTTTATTTGCTACATTCAACTCCCTCCTATGACTACCCCCACCTCCTGCCCCTTCCTGTCTCACTGCTGATGACTTTGCCAGCCATTTTAAAATTAAAATGTAAACCATCCGAAATTAGCTCTACTCCCAACTTGGCCCTAATTCACCATCCTCTCAACAAACTGACAACGCCCAGCCCTTCCCCTTCCTCAATGTCTCCTCCACTATGGACTCATTTGACCCTGTAACCAAGGATGAAGTATTTACTTTACTATCAACCTCTCACCTTACAACATGTCCATATGAACCTATTCCACAGCTAATCCCTTTCCTATCTACCACACTTATCACAGCTCTCACACATCTATTCAAATTCTCCCTAAACACTGGCAAGTTTCCATTCTCTTTAAAACACGCCATAATTACACCCATTCTTAAGAAGCCCTCGTCTGACCCAGCTTCTGCCCCCAACTATCACCCTATCTCTCTACTTCCCCCGGCTTCTAAACTGCTTGAGCAGCTGGTTTACAATCACCTTACCCAATTTATTTCCTCCAATTCCCTTGACTCCTTCCAATCTAGCTTCTGGGCCCAACATTCTACAGAAACCGCCCTCACAAAAGTCCCCAATTACTTGCTAACCGCCAAATCAAAGGGTCACTTCTACAGTACAACACACAGACACCTACACTTGACTAAACACATTGCTTTCACACTGCCATATTGCATTTATCACCCTCAGTTTGTTCATCTCCAAGCAATGCTACCAAATAATGTAACTATACACACGGTGGCTTTCATATTGTCATTCCATTAATGATAACAGAATGAGCTCACATGCCATAAATAAACAAATATTTCATGTTTTAATCACCATGATTAGTGATAAGTTTATTATGTGCCAATGTACATATGCCTGTGGAATAATCTTACAGTACTAGCAGTTATACATGTGTAAGCTAAGCAGGCCATCCTCTTAACAATATGAGACCAGATACCCTTTTCTGATTTAATTAACAGACAAGGCTGGTGACCTCTGCTTGTCATAAACAGTCATGTGTACGTGTTAAGATGTCGTGATATCATAACAAGCATCATACGATAACTCCTCTATACCATTAAGATGTGATATCAATCTGGCTAAACAATATCATACAGTTATAGTGATAGTAATATTGGCCTACCGATTGTGGTCATAGCTAAGCATTCCTTCTGAGATTCCACATTACTGCTAAATATCTGTAATTGGTCATTGCGTCTGATTTCTCAAGACAGATACAGCATGGTTTGCACTGCTTGTAGATGAACATCAGGTAAGTTGGTTTATTGTTACAGTAAAAAGCACAGATCTTGCTAAATTTTTATCCCTTTAATTTTTTAGAATATGACCATACACTGATCAAGTCAGAGCTGTTTTATACTTTTTATATTTTTCTAATCACACTATATGTGCTACCAATAGAAAAATATCTAAACAAGATTAATAATTTAAGATAACATAAGAACCAAAGACTGAATCTGTCTAAGAAAAGATTATCTGATATTGAAAATTAACAAGTACATTAAACAATTACAATAGTTGTTTTAACTCAGCAGATTGATTAAGCTCCATTAATCCGTTAAAAGTCATGAATTGCTAAACGATTACTTACTGTGGTAAGCCAATGCACCCATCATAATAGAGCTAGTACACCAAAGTGGGCCAGAGTCTTTCAGCATAACATTAATTTGATGCAAGCAAATAGGAAACTAAACTCTGTTCTATTTGAGGGTGCTATAATTGTTCTGTTTTAGGATTATTCAGCAGAACTTTCTACAAGGCATAGATAATTTGCACCCAGATGTTCTCAAATGTTCCTACAATTCACTTTGTTTTATCCTTCTTATTTGTGATGACAAACACTGGAGGGACCTATTTTTTTGACAAACATAACCAGAAAGTCCAACTCCACTGGGTAAGCTAAATCTTAGGTTAATCTATTTGAGTTATAGAGCTACATTTTAAATAGAAAATATATGCTCAAGGGATCCATGATACATTGGGATCCATGATACACGTGTGTGAGAGGGACATTTACATGTCTGTAGAGCTATGGTTGAATTGACTGCCAGTGAGGGGGAAGAAGTGTGGTGTTGATATCAATATTATGCAGTTATCAAATAAAGGGTCTGTATATCTGCCTGTCCCATGTATATCTGACAGTTTCTTCTACAGTGGACCACTCTGCTATGACCTGCCTATCTTGGGTGACTCTACATGGTATAGCTCACAATTTCATTGAGGAACATAAGCCTCTTCACCACAACAACGTAGAGGTCCAGAAGGGGCATTCGTTTTAGGCAGATATTTATCCATAAACTTTATAAGCTCACAGTGATCAAAAACCCCAAAATGTATATACCATAAAATCTTGCTCAAACTGGACCAGGCGCTGTATTCTACCAGTAAAAAATAGCTTTCAGCCCTAATGCCCAAATGTTAATTTTGGTAGGTCTTGCAAAGACCTGTATTCAAATCCCTTTGATAAGATCCAAGTAATATTTAGATAGGTCATCTTACTGTGGTCAAGCAAACATTCAGATCCAATTGTAAAGAAATAGAGGAGAGGAAGTACCTTGTGGCGACCAGAATTTTAGGGTCAAGGTATAATATATAATAATACTTCAGGTGGACACTGCACCCGGATAGTAATAATTCACAATACTATCTGGATAGTAATTATACATATTAATACAGCACAAGGATATTAATGCATCAGGTAATACCAACATAATACCTAAATGTAAAGTGTGTAGGCATACAACTAATAAGAGACCTGTACAGATATAAGCTGCAATGTGTACTTTCACAAGTGTAACTATTATTGTATATATTTGAATTACTTTTTAGAAGCATGTCATTTTCCATGTAATGTTTATTTTTATGAGGTTCTAGATCATGTAATAATTTTGCGAATTTCAGACTGTGTGATGTTGTATAGTACAAGCATGTTGATAAGATGTTTCCATGTGTTTAGACTCTGTCTGCTACATATTCAGTTATGGCTAGTTCATGAGGAGTTAACAGGCATTTGGAATTTAGTGATGTAATCTGTAACTGTCATGTAAAGAGTCAGTTATTGGAGTTTGTTCTGCTGGAGCTTACATAAAAAGTGTATCTGTCATTTTAGTTAATTATTTCTGCTGTTGAAGAAAAACACTCGACTCAGAATTCCAGCAAGTTTTTTTACAAGGTTTTGTAAATAATGTTGGCAAATCAGTAAACTCCTTCCTGTGAGACTCTGAAGGGTATTGTTACAAGGTTTCTCAAACAATTTTGGTTATTCAGTAAACTTCTACTAGGTTGTACACACAATACTAGTTATTCAGTAACTTCCTCCTTGAAATACAAACACAAGGCCTACGCATCTTCACATTTGACCCAATAATGTTTTATCTCTACTCAAATATACATAATCTGTTCAATTGTATTCTTGTTTCTTCTAAGAATCAAGTTTGCAAAAATCTTGAAGTAAAAGTACTGAACTAATGATTATTTAGAATTAACTCCTTCCAAGGTTTTCGATTACTAAGGTTTGCAATTACTATTTTCTGATATACTTGTAATGCATAGATATTAAACCTTTACACTGCCTGCTGTGTTCCCGCTACATCCTACACTGAAGGGATCTGTATATGTTCCTGTCCTTTGTTCATAAGGTCTTAAGCCAGTTCCTGGCCTGGAGATGTGCTGAGATTACCAGAATCCTGGCCAGTTGTGTTCTTTTAGTAGTGGACAGGAGGGTTTGCTTGTGAACCTGGTTCCCCTCACCTCAGGGTCATGACATACCTTACCTTCTCTTGAGCACCTGACTGGGTACCACAATATCAGTTTTGAGGAATCTCTACTAGCCTCTCTAGCCTATTTCATCTCTATACTTCATGCCTTCTTGCTCACTCTGTTGGTACAGTAAGTTCCTTAGCTGATGGACCACTGGGAAGGCAACTCTTCTTACTTCTTTTGAAATGCTGAGGGCCATTTTGTTGTTGCTTCATGCGATTTCTTGCGAGCCTTCAAGACTCTCACTGCATTTGCAACAAGTAACAGAAACTTTGCATTAGCATTGAAGAGATTATTTTCTCAACACATATTGTAGAAGGGACACCAAATCTACTGCATTGACTGTCAAAGAGCTTTAGGGCACTGAACACTTTTAACACTTGGCTGCTACAAAGTGTTTGGCACGCTTTGTCTAGCCAGCTACAAAAACTACAAGTGTGTTTCTGTATTTCTTGGCAAAGCTACTTGTGGACTTTTTAAGAATTATCACTGATGTTTCAAATCACACGTCTTACCTGACAAATACTGTAAAAATAAGATGAACACGTCTCCTGCGCTTTGCTGGTTAATCAAGCATGTGTTTTCATGGGCAGATAGCAATTTGGCACTCAACAAAATAAATCCACCAGCACATCACTCCTTGAAATCCTTTTCATTTATTTTTTTAATTTAATTTTACAAAGTTTGTCATGCAAAAGTAAAAATAAGAACACATACATATTGAACAGTTTTACATTGTCAAAATAATAAATATATGTTCCACAATTATATTTGCACATCCACTCATACCACACTCACATCATGTATCCGTTTGACCTCAGGGAGATACTTTTAAGCAGTTAAGGTTGGGACTATAAAATATTTATATCAACAATGCTCAATATTCTTAAAATGAATTAAGTTCTTTTTATGGAGTCCTATATTGCCCATTTCTTCAGCAGATTCTACACAAAATGTCTTTCCAAATTGGTGGATTTTTTTGCTTCCATTTAGATGCTATTAAGGCTTTGACGATCATACAAATTTGTGTCATGAACATAGTGTCCTCAGAATTGAATCCATCTAAAAACATATGGAATAATCCACCTTGAGGAGTGGGGGAGACATTCTTTTTTAAATTACAGGAGATATAATCAAAACATTCCAACCACAGGGGAGTAATTAAGGGGCAATGCCACCACATATGAATTTGACTCCCAATCATTCCACTTCCCCTCCAGCATAGTTTATCACTACTATTACTACTATTACACTATTATTAAGCAAGGGCAGATTTCAAAGTTTTTATTCATTCTTCTCCAGTCTTTAAATATGTTCTTAATTATAAAAGCATCTTTATTATCTTAATTATGAAAACAATTTTCAATAAAAATCAGGGCTGTTAAGTCTCCATTTGTTACCAACCTTTCCTCTATTTGGTACCACGGGTATTTATCCCATGGTTCAAGTCATTTCAATAAATGGGAGAGTATTGTAGCGTTTTGATATGAGTTAATTAAAGGGTAGGCTATTCCCCCTTTTACAAATCTCCTAGACATTACTGTTCTCTTCAAACGTATATGTTTCCTCGAGTGTATACATTTATCTATAAGACTTTGATATTTAACAGACCACGATCTTGGTAGGTCAATAGGGATACATCTAATGATGAAATTATTGGAAGAATTATCATTTTAGTGCTGGTAATTTTACCTGAAAAAAAGATTTGAACCTCTCTCCAGCCTTCAATAATATCTTTCATTTTTTCATGGGTACTTCTATAATTAATAGCCAACATTTTATTAAGATCTTGATCAAAAATAATTCCCAGATGTTTAAAGAAATTAGATTCCCAGTCAAAAGGAAACTTGGATTTCAGAGCATTAAGTTCACTAGAAAAGTTTAGACCCAAGGTTTTTTGTCGTGATAGTAATATTTTTATTGCATCTTCCAGATTTCTTTATCTGATAATAGTTGATGAATTGTCTTTATTTGATTTTGTATGCTTTTGATTTCTGTCTGAGTAGCATCATTACATTTTAACCTGTTGTTTTGATCCAACTTATGCAGTTGGATTAATAATGTCTGGAGAGGTTAACCTCTTTCTTTTTTGATCAGATATTTCATTTTTATTAAAATCCTCCTCACAAAGGCTTTAAAGGTTATTCACAGTATACTGCTTGAATTAACTGTACCTTTATTCAATTAAAAGAATTTGCTTATTTTGTCTTTAAGATATATATTCTGAGTTGATCCTCCAAAATATTATCTTCTAATCTCCATGGGGGTCTACAGTGATTCTCATGATCTAATCTAATAATCAGAGATATACTAGCATGGTCAGAGATTATAATTTGACTAACTTCCACCTTATTTTCTTTGTTCATGCTTAATCTGTCTACTAAGAACATATCTATTCTTGAATAGACTTTGTGAACCTTGGAGAAATAGGAGTAGTCACTTTGATCCGAGTGTAAGATCCTCCAAACATCTAAAATTTGGTTATCATCAATATATTTTACAATCGCTGAGCAGAATTATGGACCTTACCAGTATTTTTAATTGTTTTCTCAGATGTCCTATCTATCATAATTAAGTTAAAGTCCCCAGCTATTACCTTAACCCCTTGACCATATTTTTTCATTTTCTCAAAAACTCGTTTAATAATGGAAAGTTGTTTATCATAGGGCAATAAACATCTAATATTGAGAACTTACGCTCATTTATCTATCCTACCCATAATATGAAATGACCATTAGGGCCAATTTGAACTAATTCTTCTTTAATTTTCGATTTTCTATCAAAAAGATAGGGACCCCTCTTGGGTTTCTTTTAAACGTTGAGTTATATTTATATCCATAAAAGCTCTGACCAAAAGTAGGCAACCTGTTTTTGTCCCAGTGTGTTTCTTGCAATAAAATAACATTAACTTTTTCTTGTTTTATTAACCTTAAAATCGATTGTCTTTTATTTGGAGAGTTCATTCCGTTGGTATTTAAACTTAACAATTTTACAGACATTTACCTGGTTGGAATTCCTATAATTTCCCTCAATAATATTACGTTTGAAAATCTTTAACCTTAATGCCCTTTTAAACCTTTATAAACTAAAAACCGTTTGAGGTCGCCAAACTTATTCACACTCACACTCATACTTACAAACTTACTTATCACTGCTATGATTACAACAATATAGTTTCAGGGCTATTCACCAATGTATAGAAGTGATAGACCATATTTAAAGGAGATAGTGGTCTGAAACCTATTTTCCCCTTCAGTAGAGGATTGATATTCTTCCATCAAATACTTTACAGATTAGGATTTAATGTGTACACTTATCCAACAATTTCCACAAATAGGTCCTAATATTTCAAAAAATATATAATTTGTGTATAATTATTATATATATTAACTTAAATTATAATTATGTGATTATGTATAATGACTTTCTTAGTCATACCAGTGTATACTTTTAAACTCCTTTTAGGAGGTTATTATATATATTAACTTAAGTTATAATTGTGTTGTTGTGTCTAAAGATTTTCTTTAGTCATGTCATGTGTACATTTACATTCCTTTTTAAGAAGTTATATAAAATTCAGTGGAAATTCAATCACCTTTGTGTTTGCTTAAACCGTATAATCTAAGTAATTATTATAAAAAAGAACTAAAGGGAAGAATGAGTCAAAAACTCCAAAGCGACCATGTACTTTTACTTCCAATCCATGGTTTTTATCTACCCCAGTTACCCAGCTGTATAATAAGGGGTCTAATCTCATATTAGTTTGAAATGTCTATTTTTGTTTCAATTTGGGAGTTAAAAGAACCAATGGTCACACAGCCTCTGCCCTAGCTTCCGTTGAAATGTCCCATCTCTGGAGTAATTCTTCTCCTTATTTTAAGTCAATAATCCTGTACCATTGGCTTCCTTTAGAACAGATAGACTGCCCTGGTGAACCCATCTATATGTAAGTTATTTCTTGTGTAATAGGCCAGAACTCTTTTCATTTCAGTTATTAATTTATCAAACTTGATTTCTAAATGTATCGCTCTGTTGTTTATTGAACATGCGAAAGCTGTTAAAGAAATAATTTAATTTTTGATGTCTATCATAAAATTGGTTTGAAAATGTAATAAAATGTCCTTCATTTTAGATGGAGTAAGTTGGTCCTCCAGTGTTTTAACCGATTCATTTACTACAGAATTTTCTGATAGTGTAGTTGAATTTAAATTTGATTATTTATCTGTATGATTAACTTCCACTAATGGAGAGTCTTGATAAAATTCTTTAGTTTTTTCTTGTTTGGAAGAAAAAAAATAGTATTTTTATGTAAAGGATTTTTTTTTACTTTTGTTTTAGATTTTGAAGACATTTTAATGTGCCATGATTTAAAACTCTCCAATGATAAAGATAAATCAATAGTCCTTTTTTTCCTGATAGAGAGTCTAGCTTGTACACCATGAACCTCAATTACTGAGGATTACCTTTACGTTCCACTTACATAACAAGTTAGTAAGGGCTTTAAAGTAAATGAGCTGTAGTAGTCCAGTATATAATTACAGCAGAGCAATGGTACCTTTACTCAGTTACTCATTTACTCAGACTACATTGCAATTATGCTGAAGTCTGTTACAATAGGTCACACTCTGTAATAATATTGTCCACAGTTAATCCCATGCAATGATCTGAAAGCAAGTATTAATACATAGCAGAGTTGTTGTCATGTGGTATGTTTAGGCTTTGTTAATTTCCTCATAGGGGAAAAAGAGGAGCTTAAAGCGTTGACAGATTAATTATTAAGCATACCCAGTAATAGCTACAACTTTTCTGTACCAAATAGATCAAAATATTTTGGCAACCATTAACTAACTGATAGTTAGTAATAATTAGTTTGTACTTAACTTTGGTTGCTGCAGCTGATAATATAAGTCGTGCTGGGATTAGTAGGGTCTTTCTCCCCTCCTCAGTACCACAATCTTGCATTTCAGCTATGTCTCCATGGGAGAGAGTTTTCTCAATCTGTGTCCGTTCTCTTGAATAAATTATTTGAGGTTAGTAGCCTCGTAGGTTTCCAGACCAGAGCCGTCTGCTACTCTCCGTGTCGACGCCGGCCACCCTGTAAGAATATCAAGGGTAGACATCTACACACACTGAAGGTGCTCCAAATCCATGAGTGTGTCCCAAAGGTGGATTGCTAGTGAGGTAGTTGGTATGGGAGGCATCCAAGTGCATGTCGGTGTCTGTCGGCGTCTATATGCGCTCCTTTGCACCTTGGTGCACAAGCTAGAGCGTCCCCTCGGGTGTAGAACTAGGGTAGGCGGGTTTCATTCACCTCATCAGATCACAATATGGTGCTTCCCCATCTGAGTAATCTCATGCCCATCAAGCAAAAGCAAGTTCCATAGTGGGTTCCATAGTGTAGCAGTGTAATGATATAGGAATCACAAGGTTTTGGAGACCAGCAGCCTAGGTCAGCAATGATCCAAATCAGCAACTTGTAGGTGAAACAGGAACAAGCTTTATTGAAGGGAACAGGGACCCCAACAATCTGGCAAGGTACATAGACAGGAAGTTCCTAATATAGGCCAAGGACTAGACACCTGACCAGACACAGCTGAAGAGATTAGTCACTGATACTATTGCTAGCAGAGTCAAGGTTTATCAGATCTCAAGGAAATTCACATAGGCAGGCTGGCACAGTGGTAGGGAAGAGGCTCAGCAGCCTGGGGACCAGGGTTCAAAACCCAGCAGAGTCAATTCCTCACATTACCCCCGCCTCTATATGTGCAGCCTCTGGATGCCCTATTACCCGGTTTAACAGGGTACTGCACATGAAAAGACCGCAGAAGATCAGGAGCGTGAATATTGTCCACTGGTTCCCATGAACTATCCTACCTCACCATAGCATTTCCAACGAACCAGATACTGAAACTTGTTGCGGAAGATCCTGGACTCCAGAATTTTCTCCACCTCGTATTCATCCTCGCCATCTCCGAGGACTGGAGGTGGGGCAGGCAGGGCTCGGCCAGGGAAGGTGTTGTCATGGAAAGGTTTCAGCAGTGCAACGTGAAACACCGGATGTATTCTCATGGAATCTGGAAGTTGCAAACGAAAAGTGACAGCATTGATCTGAGCGATGATCTCAAAAGGTCCCATGAACCTCTGACCCAATTTATGAGAAGGAACCCTCAGCTTAAGATTCCTTGTTGACAGCCAAACCTTGTCACCAACATGATAAACTGGGGCCTCCGTTCTATGCCTATCAGCAGCTCTCTTGTAACATTCCTGAGCCTCCGAAAGAGTCTCCTTCAACAGGTCTTGGGAATCTCGTAAGGTGGTTAGCCGATCAGTGACTGCAGGAATGGAAGTAGTAATTGGGAGACTCACTAGAAAGGTTGGATGGTAACCATAGTTGTCAAAAAATGGGCTCAGAGAAGTGGAGCAGTGTTGGGCATTGTTGTAGGCAAACTCTGCCGTGGGTAGAAAATCCAGCCAGTAATCCTGCAGGTAACTAATATAGCACCGCAAATATTGCTCTAAAGTCTGGTTGGTTCGCTCAGTCTGTCCATTACTTTGTGGATGAAAAGCTGACGACAGATTTACATTAATACCTAGATTAGAGCAATTTTTTTCCAAAAACGAGATGTAAACTGCACTCTCCTGTCAGAAACTACTTCATCAGGCACTCCATGCAAGCAAAATATTTCCGAATAACCAGGTCAGCTGTCTGTTTAGCTGAAGGGAGACCACGAGCTGGTATGAAATGACCCATCTTAGTTAACCTGTCCACAACAACAAGAATGGTAGTGTGTTCCTTAGAGGGAGGTAGTTCCACAATAAAGTCCATGGATATAGATCCCCAGGGACGATGAGGAATCGGAAGAGGCTGAAGCAAGCCAACAGGGGATGAGCGAGGAGTCTTATGTCTGGCACATACATCACAAGAGGACACATACTTCTTGACATCCTCATAATACTTCGGCCACCAAAAGGATCGGGTGAGTAACTCTTGTGTCTTTCAGATTCCTGGATGACCTGCTGGTTTTGAGTCATGGTAGAGACGTAAAAGGTCCAGTCGCACTGACTCCGGAGCAAACAGACGTTGTTGAAAAATCCAAAACCCATTAAGCATTGTCATATGGAGATCACGAGGAGGATCACAAAGAACTGGATCTTCAGCGTAGCCCTTTTTAATGAGAGACATCAGATCAGAAGGAAATGTAACTCCAATAAATATATCCTCCTTTTTAATGAGAGACATCAGATCAGAAGGAAATGTAACTCCAATAAATATATCCTCCGGCAAGACGGTAGTAAGGAGGGGGTCAGCTATTCTAGACAAGGCATGCGCCTTACCATTCTTGGAGCCAGGACGATATGTAACCAAAAAATTAAACCTCGAGAAGAATAGGGACCAGCGTGCTTGTCTGGCTGACAGTCTCTTAGCTGATCGAATACATTCCAGATTTTTGTGATCTGTGAGGACAGTAATTGGATGGGTAGCTCCCTCCAAGAGATGTCTCCATTCGGTAAAGGCAGCTTTTATAGCCAATAGTTCTTTATTCCCTATGTCATTTCTTTCTGCTGGCACTATCTGGCGGGAATAGAAAGCACACGGATGTAACAGCATCTTAGGTCCAGTCCTTTGAGACAGTATAGCACCAACAGCTGAATCAGAAGCATCAACTTCCACATGGTAATTCCGGCTGAGGATGTACCAGGACGGGGGCAGATGTAAACAGAGTCTTTAATAGGGAGAATGAGGTATCAGCCTTATCGGACCACTGAAAAGGAGTCCCTTTACGTGTAAGTTCAGTGATCGGTGTAATAAAAGCAGAGACATTCTTAATGAAACGCCTGTAAAAATTGGCAAACCCCACAAATCTCTGAATATCTTTTTCATTCTTGGGGATGGGCCAGTCCAGCACAGCTTTAATTTTACTTGCGTCCATACTTAAACCTTTAGGAGTTATTACATACCCCAGGAATTGAATTTCTGTTTGTTCAAACTCACATTTTTCCATTTTAATGTATAGGTGGTGGGTACGAAGGCGCTCCAGAACTATACAGACCTGTATGGCATTACTAGATATTCGTAATGCCCGTACCTGGTTCTGAAAGCGGTTTTACATTCAGCATTTGGTCTTATGCAAACCAGATTATATGCCCCCCGAAGATCAAGCTTCATAAAGATTTTAGCTGGGCGAAGTCTCTCCAAAAGTTCAGGAATGAGAGGCAAGGGGTAGCGTTTTTTAACAGTGATGTTATTAATGTCCCTGTAGTCAATGCATGGCCCTAGGCTGCCATCTTTCTTTTCTACAAAGAATATAGGAGCTCCTGCTGGAGAAGTAGATGGTCGAATAAAGCCTTTGGCAAGATTTTCTTGTATGTATTCATGAAGAGCTTTCAATTCAGGCTCAGAAAAGGAATATATACGGCCAAATGGGATAGCAGCCCCAGGAAACAGCTCTATTGGGCAATCATAAGGCCTGTGGGGTGGAAGCTGATCAGCATTCTTCTTATCACAGACATCTGCAAAATCCCGATATTGTAGAGGAAGCTTAGTCAAGTTTGTAGCAACCATTTCATTAATTGTTGTGGCAACAGGTGTTACCTTAGAGGGTTGACAATTCATTAGGCAGTGTTCTGAAGGAAAGGACAAAGTTCTGGTCTTCCAATCAATCTGTGGGTTATGCAGAGCAAGCCAAGGTACCCCCCAAATCACTGGAAACTGTGTTGAGTAGATTAGGTGAAAAGATATAGACT
Organism: Discoglossus pictus; assembly: GCA_027410445.1. Classification (NCBI taxonomy): domain Eukaryota; kingdom Metazoa; phylum Chordata; class Amphibia; order Anura; family Alytidae; genus Discoglossus; species Discoglossus pictus. The sequence goes on along the minus strand of CM050165.1, from coordinate 102,128,474 downwards.
CATGGTGATTCACTTCCAGAATCAATTTTAAGGGCACAGTCTCATGTGTAACCGGGCCTGACGTAAGTGGAGAACCGTCAACTGTTTCCATTAACACAGGTGAAGATTTAGGGATAGACTGAATTTTATTTCCTGCTGCAAATTTGATGTCCATAAAGTTTCCGCCTGCTCCAGAATCTATCATGGCTGTAGTCGAAATTTTATTATCACCACATTGCAAAGTGATAGGCACCACCAAATGAGGATGTTGAGTCATCATACCCTCTTCACCATGAGCCAGAGAAAACAAGGGTTGTGTGACAGAATCCTGTTGGTCTGAAATCTGGGATTGGGGTTGAATCTGCGCACCCTCAGCAGCCATAGCTATTGTTCTCTTGGATTTGCTAGGGCAATTGATGGCATAGTGCCCTGCACTACCACAATACATGCATAAATTGTGAGTGCGTTGCCACTGTTTTTCTTCGTTGGATAATGGCCCTCTTATTAGATTTACCTGCATAGCCTCTGGCTCAGAGTCGGTAGGTGTTTGTGGGTTTGGGGTAGAACTTCTTGAATAGAAAGTAGGAGTAGCACTTTGTTTAAAAGAGCTCTGTCTTTCCAATTTTCTTTCTGAAAGTCTCCGATCAATACGGATAGCCAAACGCACAAATGCATCAAACTCAGCAGGAAGATCAACACGAGCAAGCTCATCTTTTATAGCCTCTGAGAGACCTTTTCTGGGCTGATTGGTTCCAGGTAGTATCAGCAACCCACTGTCTGAATTCAGCAGCATATTCAGCCACATAGCGCCTCCCTTGATGCAAATGAAGGAGAGGGGCTTCTGCTGTAGCACATCGATTAGGGTCATCAAAAACTAGGCACATGGCCTTTAAGAAAGCCATTTAAATTACCCAAGACTGGACTCTCCTGTTCCAGAAGAGGGGAGCCCCAAGCCAGGGCTTCATCTCTGAGTAGGGAGAAAATAAATCCCACCTTCTCTCTTTCAGATGGAAAATGGTGAGGTAACATCATGAAGTGCAAACGGCATTGATTCAGGAAACCCCTAAATCTTTTGCGATCTCCTCCAAACTTTTCTGGTAGGGGCAAACGGCATCTTGTGCAGGTGTAACAGTAGCAGCCGCAACATCACGTGCCTGTAGCTGGTATTCTCACTGTGCATTGACTGAACTTTATTTTGCAGTTCAGCTACCTGGTCCTGCAGCACTTGAATGGTCTGTGCCTGGGTCTGCACAGTTCTTGCAGTAAAAGCAACCTGCTGGGCCAATGCAGAATCTGACCCGGCGGTCTCCATGAAAGGGCCAGATTATTCTGTAATGATATAGGAATCACAAGGTTTTGGAGACCAGCAGCCTAGGTCAGCAATGATCCAATTCAGCAACTTGTAGGTGAAACAGGAACAACCTTTATTGAAGGGAACAGGAACCACAATAATCTGGCAAGGTACATAGACAGGAAGTGCCTTATATAGGCCAAGGACCAGACACCTGACCAGACACAGCTGAAGAGACTAGTCACTGATACTATTGCTAGCAGAGTCAAGGTTTATCAGATCTCAAGGAAATTCACAAAGGCAGCATGGCGCAGTGGTAGGGAAGAGGCTCAGCAGCCTGGGGACCAGGGTTCAAAACCCAGCAGAGTCAATTCCTCACAAGCAGCTTCTTGAGCTTATTACTCAAGCTCGCTGGGTAGATGCACAGTCACACACTCCTTCGGTCTATCACCTCATCAGACGGCTAGTCCAAACACTTCCGGTCCCGTCCCATGATCACTGGCACCTTAAAATCATAATGGAAATCATCATCATAAACACTCATCTCTCCATCACTGACTGTATTGAGCCATATTGCTTATATAGCACATGGTACAAACAGAATTTGTGAAGACTAATGGATGCATAGAATTTTTTTTTATTTACTACTGACTCACTTGAAATGTGCCCTCTCCTTTTTATAATTGTATAAAATAACAATATTTCTTGAAGATATCATATCACCCAATTGTTAATATTAGACTGGTTTTGTTGCACACCATTGAGATTCATGTAATATATATATCTCACCTAGCACAGACTGTGACGGTGAGGTCCTTGGGTCGTAGGTGTTATATCGGTAGTGTCCTTATCCTAAATGGATCGCCTGACAGGGCTGAAGAGCTGCATATGCCCAGGTTTGAAATCAGAGTTTTCCTTCTTGTGGGCTGGCTGCCAACCAAGGCTAACAAGCCCATAACGTAGCAAGCTCAGTGAAAACAGGGGGCACCAACAAGAAGATGTTGCTATGGATGATAATCCATGTGCAATGACTGGCGAGCCAGTAGCAATCACTACACCGGAAATGGAGAGGCGATGTATTGTGCATACGCTTTCCCTGGGCAAGTGGGCCATTTGGCCCAGGTCACCCATCCCCCATGACAGATGAAACCTGAGTGTAAAGGGTGGAACCAGTACTGTGCACACTGCATCTTATCTAAAAACTCCATTGCACAGGCCCAAGGGATATGTTTACATCTAGACAAACATCTAGACAAACAACAGGTGGAAGATGTCACTGGAAGTAGGCATTTCAGGTTTACCAAGCAGCCTTCTCTATGGACAGCACTGCTTGCTCCACATGGAGAGGGGCCTAGAAAAGGTGACCTAAAGAAAGATTGTCTTCACTTCACCCCGTTGGTTAGCCACGATCAACGGGCCTCTTTAAATGTGGCCAAAACTCAGCAAAGAAGAAAAGGCTCACATCTGCCTCACAAGATGTACTTGGACTGAAACTCACATGTTAGAACATCAGAACTATGCTTGACACAGCAGACAGTGGTCGCCCAGAACCACGCTCTGCTCCAGTAGCCCACAAACTGTCAAGGCTCAGTGGCCTCAGTGAAATCTGCCTCCCAGAGGAAGGAAGCCTTCAGGAACATGGCACAGGCTACATCTTCTACTGGTCAGGCAAGCCAGAAACTAAGAAACACCTCTGATGTCGGCTTCATGGTCAGGAATCACATCGCCTCCAAACTTAATAACCTGACAATGGTCATCATCCTCGTGCATCTCCCACTTCAGAACAAGCAGCATGCTACAATTTTCAGTGTCTATGCCCCAACTCTTGAAGCGTATCCTTTGGAAAAGTTTTACACTGAGCTGCGCAATTTTGTACAGAACGTCCCTGCAGGTGACAAGGACATTATCGTCGGGGACTTCAATGCCAGATTAGGCAAAAATTCTTGGAAAGAGTTACTTGGCAACCATCGCGTTGGAAAACTAGAAAAACAACGGGTGCTTTCTGCTAGGGTTTTGTGCGGAGCAGAAACTCACCATCACCAACACCATTTTGCAGCATAAAGACAGACTGTAGACAACCTCGATTCATTCTCAGTCTGAGCACTGGAATCATATAGACTACATTCTGGTGGAACCAGCAGGATCTTTGAGACATCTGACTCACCGGAGTGATGCCCTGAGCTGCAAACTTCGTGTCACTTCATTACTAAGCCAAAGAGGAATGGAGCCAACCTCCAGTCAAGTGAAGGCGATTCACCAGTTAAGACAAGAGGACCGCAGATGCTTTACGGATCCCTCTTCAGATGTTCTATGGGAACACCTCACAACCAACATCCTGCAGACCTCTGAAGATGTCTTAGTGTTCTCTACAAAAAAGAACAAAGAGTGGTTGGACGAAAGCAATCAGGAGATCCATGAATTACTGTTGAAAAGAGATCCACTCTAGAGCTCCACATCAGCGATCTCCATCAGCCATCCTGACCTAAAAGGAAAGCAGCATTGTGTCTTATGTGTAGCGACTTTCAGCATAGGCTTTGAGAGTTTCAGAACTAGTAGTGGACCAACCTCGCAGAAAGAACTCAGCATTGCGCAGATGTTTGCGACTACAGGTGCTTTTATGAAGCCTTGACGGGGGTGTATGAACTTTCGGTCCTGGTCTGCGCAGTGCAGACGATCAAACACTCCTTACAGACAAGGCATTGATTCTGAACTGGTTGTCTGACCACTTTCACACTGTAGTCTGTGCCAACCATGTAGTTTCAGTATCAGAGCTCTCTTCCATTCCACAACTGATGAAAATAGAACTGGATGAAATCCCTAATCTCGACTGTAATATCTATTGAGCAGCTCAAAAATGGTAAGGCAGCAGGAGTTAATAGGATCCCAGCAGAGATCTGGAAACTTGGGGGCCCAGCACTTCACCCTAAGCTCTTTGTTTGTTGCTGGTGCCAAGGCAAACTGCCACAGGACTTTATGATGCAATCATTGTCACACTGTACAAGAAAAAGGGAGAAAAGTCAGACTGCTCTAATAAATCTGCTCTCTGTCGTGGGAAAATCCTTGCAAGAGTACTACTTAACCGACTAATGTCCACCATTGCAGAAGAACTCCTCCCCAATAGTCAGTGTGGCTTAAGAGCCAACAGGAGCACCATTGACATATTTTTTCTTCTCAGGCAGCTCCAAGAAAAATGCAGAGAACAGAGCAAAGGACTTGACGTGATGTTTGTCGACCGTACCAAAGCAATGGACACTGTGAGCAAAAGCTGCCAAGCTCTTCGGTGTAGAAGTCAGTTTGTAGAAGATGGAAGTTCTTCACGAGCCCACACCTCAGGAAGATTGCTGTCCTCCTCAGATCACTATTGGTGAGTCTGAGCTGAAAAGAGTCCAGCAGTTCACCTACCTGGGTTGCCTGATCTCCTTGGAGGCTAAGGTTGACAAGGAAATTGGCAACAGACTGGCAAAGGCAAATTGTGCATTTGGCAGGTTGTATACAAGGGTTTGGAACAACAAGCATCTGAGAAAATGCACCAAAGTCAGTTGTGTTGGCCACCCTACTGTATGGCTCCAAGTCATGGGTTACCTACCGCCATCACCTATGATTTCTTGAGCGCTTTCACCAACGCTGCCTCTGCAGCATCCTCAAAATCCACTGGAATTAACACGTCACCAACACTAAGACTTAGAACAGGCAGGTGTCACTGCCATTGAGGCCATGCTGTTGAAGGTGCAGTTGCACTGGGCAGGACAAATCTCTAGGATGGATGATGATCCGCTTCCAAAGGTTGTGCTATATTGTGAGCCCACCACTGGTAATCGTGACAGAGGAAGACTGAAGAAGAGGTACAAGGACTCATTGAAACAGTCCCTTGATGCCTGTCACATTGACCATCATCGATGGTCAGCTCTAGCTTTGGACCACAAGGCCTGGAGAAGTAACATTCATCAGGCTTTCTCCTCTTTGGAGAGCACACACAGGACTGGTCTTGAGAACAAAAGGAGATGGAGGAAAATCATGTCACTGCAGCACCCAACCAAGAGCCAGCATTCCTGTGCAACCACTGTGGTCGTGGCTACCTGAACCGCAATGGCTTCCTCAGCCACCAGAGAGCCAGCAGATGTGGACAACATCCCTCTTAAATCTTTATTCATGAAGCCAAGCCTATTAGATATCTCATCTATGGTACCTTGGTAAGAACTGTTTTGTCATTTTCTTTTTGAACTCATCTTCTCACCTGTCCTGAATCTCCTTTACTGAAGGACCACAGAAGCAATTGTGCAAAACTGCATAAAGGAGTTGTTATAGTATTATCTCAGTTGGCAGTTTGTTGACAAAACTGTATATATTGCTGATTGTGCCCCTCAAGTTTATATAGTACCAGTAAAATGTTATATTTATAGTATGCTGTCCGAAGTACTTGAAATGATAAAGAACAAAATGTTTTTAGGAAGTTTAAAATAAAAATAATACAAAATAATAAAATAATTTAACTATTGTATTCAGTTTTTTTTAATGGCAGTGACATTTTTTTGCTCCTAATAGAATTAGGTACCTGGGAGGAGACCGAGGAACCTATGATTCAGATTACTTCTACATTCAATTTTATTGCTAGATTGGCACTTTGAATAGCCACTTGTCAATAACAATAAAAGGAAAGCAAGCTCCAATAAAGTAGCTATCTATGATGGATCAAACAGCCATGAAATAGCCTGAGACTGCTAATATTGAAGAGAAATTCTGTAAAACTGTGTTTAGGCTCGGGGCTTATCTAGCTGTTAATTTTATTAGTTTGCTAATAATTCACTAATATGGGCCAGCGTTCCTTTAATTTCAACAGGTGATTGTTCTTTTTAGAAACAAACTTTCTCTGTGGTCTCTTAATGGAATAATGAATAACATTATTTGGTTCCCAAGCTTCCTCTTTAAACTAACCTGTGAATGTTTAAAAACAAAAGGAAGAAATAAATCATTTAACATGTGCTAATTAGACAAGCTAATATGAAACTATTTTATCAAGGAATGATCAATAAATGGAGAATATCAAGGGGATCCGCACTCAGCTTCAATGTACCAAAAGTAAGTAATAGTGGAAAGGAGATACCAGAGCCAGTAAGGGATAGATAAGATAGGAGAGAATATGGTCACACAAAACAACAGATTCACAAAAATCGCTACAGACCACAGGGTATGCTCAGCAATATGGTTAAACTAGAATAAGTGAGGTTAAAGCATGGAGTTATATAGGGATTTTTTATATTTTATATAATGGCCCTATATTGAACCAAGTATAACCACACTTAAATGACCACTATAATTGTCCAGCTTGCAGAACTTTTAAACAGTGTGGTAATGATCAGTATAAACAATTGGCAATTTCAATTTCTTGTGGTTACAATAGAAAAACACACACTAAATATAATTGGTTTTCTTACCATCTCTAGGCTGCCAATCTCCTATATTTTTCATGGCAGAGCTGTGGCAAAATGTGATGCTCCCTCTGTTATAATTTGTGAATGGATATGAGAAGATCAAGCCGAAATATAGTGGAAAACCAGATCATGACACACCATTCTTAGATTTTCTACAAACATTTTTGTAGATTTTGAGTCTGCTCTTTTAAATGTTTGATATCAAATCTGTAATGTCATTGTTCTTTCAAGTATGGGGGTTTGGACTGACATAGAAAACAGTAGGTGAGTTATAGCAAAGAGGAGGACTGCAATATGGCTGAAGTGCAGATACTTTAAACCTTGTTTCACTTTTGTGTGTGTTTTATTTGTGTAATGCCATCAATGTGCATAAAAAATGGTACAAATGAATTGCTCAATTATGTAAGTGTACTTAACATAAAGAAAATAAAGGGAGGGTGAATAGATGTTGTATATGTTGTATATGAGCTCCCCAAAGAGCTTACAATCTAGTTACAGTATTAAAGAGAGGAGCAGGCTTTTGGTAGTGGGAGAGAAGGGTAGCCTTTAGTGAATTTAAATACTCGCTACCAGTATGTGTTTAAAAATCTATATCCAGTGTCGAAAACATTATAGTCTTAGCTAATGCATTCTGTGTATCTATGATTCAAATATTTAGTCAATAATAAAGAATACATTAATTATATTTCATGTTAACAAATTATTTTTGAAATATCAGAATCTTCTGTTTGCAAAATAATATTTCTTACTGACATTTTAAACATTGGTTATTATAAACAAGAAGTACTGGTAATGGAAATAGTATTGTGTATAGTCTGCAAAAGCCAATGGTCTGCTCAGCATTAAGAAGATTTTATTAGTTTGCTCAGGAAAACATACAGGACATAAGAGATATATTACATTATACAAGGCTTACAAATATCATATGGTCTAAGTGCAGAAACTCTGAACTGTATATATGATAGGAATTCATACCTAGGTCTGTTTATTTGAACTTAAAATCTGTTTAATGCCAAGTATCACACAGTAAAAGCTTTTTCAATTATAAAATTGTTTCCTCAATACCTACATCATTATTAGTAATTTGTTATTGTGATTTAGTGGTATATTTCTGCCTAGGCCAATGAGGCCCAGGCCTAAGGTAGCATATTTTCAGGGGACGACAAGCTTCCCCAAGTTACCAATGCAGTACTATGGAGTTGAGTGAGGTTCAGAAATTTCTATATGCAGTAAAAAAAATTAAATGTTACCGTTCTAACTACTATGCATGGGCCCAACGATGGAATAAGATCTGGCAAAACTTCCCCCTGTAATTAAAATAAATCTAAAATTTTGATACTGATTTAGAAGGAAATATGAACTATAAAGAAAGACATCCTTAGCAGCCACAATACAGTCAGTAATAGACCGTTTTACATCACAAGAAAAATCTATATGGAGTAAATGGAATATAATAAACACAGTTGACCTTTATGAAAAAGGTATTATAATGCCCTCTACATATTGGTTAAACTATAATTCTCTCTTATTATTCCTAAAACAAGCAAAGTATAATGTAATAAATATATATAAGCTTGCAAATTTTGAAAAAAATATGCTTATGTCCAGACAAGAGACATCTAATTTCTAAGTTTTATAAATTAATAAACTTATATGTCAAAAATAGGAAAACATTTATGATGGAGTATTGGGAAAGAGATATATGTCGGAAGTGGAATGAACCTCAGTGGTTTGAAGCTTTCTCCTTAGCAAACAATGCAACAAAGTGCTCTTTATATAAGAAACTATATTTCAAAATAATTCAAAGATGGAATTATGTTCCAGTTAATATAGTAACATTTGATCCTAATAAAGCTGAAAGATTTTGGCAAGATTGCGGCTTATTTCCATTTCTGGTGGGAATGTCAAACAATTTCAGAGTTTTGGGAAATTTTCGATAATACTAAAATTATTTTGCCTGATTTACCAGAAATAATTCTATTCCACATTTTTTCACATGGAATTATAAAGGCAATGAAATGCTTAATTATTCACATCTTATTTGTTGATAAATCTACTAGACTAAGAAATTGAAAATGTCAACAAACACCAGTATGGAAAGAGTTAGAATATTTTATTGAAAGAAATCGAGAACTAGAAAAAATATTTTTCACTTTTAATAATTCCTTAAAAAAACAGCAACAATCAGAGCTGGACTAAGTGAGGTAACTATTACAACAAAACAGATTAATGACAAAAATACATCGGGGGACCCCGATCTGCATAAATCAGGCCTCCCCTGCATTTAAAAAATGAAAATTCCCCGCCGCAGCTCCTTAAAGGGCCCACTGCACACTATTAGCCAATCCTGGCCGCGGCACCTACAATTACCCCCCCTTTATGCTGGGGGTCCCCATCGGGACCCCTGATGTGTCCCCACATTAAGCCCTTGCTGCAGGAGTCCATAGGGACCCCTGCAGCCCCCCCACTTTAAACCCCTGCAGCGGGGATCCCCGATCGGCACCGATCGTGACCCTGCTGCATTTCAGTTTTTTAATTTTACCGCCTCGCGGGTCCATAAAGGACCGTAAGGGTCCTGAAAGGACTCGCACTAAAAAACATTAACCCCAGGCAACTATAATTAACCCTATAATTCATGGTGGTCAATACAGACCCCCATAAGGCCTTAATTAACCCTATAATTCATGGGGGGCAATACAAACCCCCATAAGCCGATAATTAACCCCATAATTCATGAAGATCAATACAGACCCCCATAAGCCCTTAATTAACCATATAACTCATGGGGGTCAATACAGACCCCCATAAGCACTTAATTATCCCCGTCACTCATGGGGGTCAATACAGACCCCCATAAGCACTTGTATAACCCCGTCACTCATGGGGGTCAATACAGACCCCCATAAGGCCTTAATTAACCCTATAATTCATGGGGGTCAGTACAGACCCCCATAAGCCCTTAATTAACCCTATAACTCATGGGTGTCAATACAGACCCCCATAAGCACTTAATTAACCCTGTCACTCATGGGGGTCAATACAAACCCCCATAAGCCGATAATTAACCCCATAATTCATGAAGGTCAATACAGACCCCCATAAGCCCTTAATTAACCATATAACTCATGGGGGTCAATACAGACCCCCATAAGCACTTAATTAACCCCGTCACTCATGGGGGTCAATACAGACCCCCATAAGCACTTAATTAACCCCGTCACTCATGGGGGTCAATACAGACCCCATAAGGCCTTAATTAACCCTATAATTCATGGGGGTCAGTACAGACCCCCATAAGCCCTTAATTAACCCTATAACTCATGGGTGTCAATACAGACCCCCATAAGCACTTAATTAACCCTGTCACTCATGGGGGTCAATACAGACCCCCATAAGCACTTAATTAACCCCGTCACTCATGGGGGTCAATACAGACACCCATAAGGCCTTAATTAACCCTATAATTCATGGAGGTCAATACAAACCCCCATAAGCCGATAATTAACCCCATACTTCATGAGGGTCAATACAGACCCCCATAAGGCCTTAATTAACCCTATAACTCATGGGGGTCAATACAGACCCCCATAAGCACTTAATTAACCCTGTCACTCATGGGGGTCAATACAGACCCCCATAAGCACTTAATTAACCCCGTCACTCATGGGGGTCAATACAGACCCCCATAAGCACTTAATTAACCCTGTCACTCATGGGGGTCAATACAGACCCCCATAAGGCCTTAATTAACACTATAATTCATGGGGGTCAATACAGACCCCCATAAGGCCTTAATTAACCCTATAACTCATGGGGGTCAAAAAACCTACCTTACAGAAATAAAAAAAAAACTAAGTCACCAAAAAAAAAAACCTACAGTACAGAAAAAAAAACTACAGTACAGAAAAAAAATTACAGTACAGAAAAAAAACCTACAGTACAGAAAAAAAAAATACATTACAACCCCCCACTACAGAATTTTTTTTATTTTAGCTTATTATATCTAATATATTATATGTAATGTATTATATGTAATGTATTGTATGTAATGTATTATATGTAATATATTATATGTAATTTATTATATGTAATGTATTATATGTAATGTATTGTATGTAATGTATTGTATGTATGTATGTATTGTATTGTGTATGTCTGTCTTTCCTTTTCAGGTGTGTAATTTTTTTTTCTGTAGTGGGGGGGTTATAATGTATTTATTTTTTCTGTACTGTAGTTTTTTTTTTCTGTACTGTAGTTTTTTTTTCTGTACTGTAGTTTTTTTTTTGTACTGTAGGTTTTTTTATTTTTGGTGACAGGTTTATTTATTTTCTGTAAGATAGTTTATTTTTATTTTTTGTAATTAGAGTGGTGGGGAGGTTTATTAGGGGGTAGGTAGTGTAAGTAGGTAGTGTGATCCTTGTGGACCGTCATGGCACTTATGTGGTTAATGTTAGGGTTTTAACAGCCCCATAAGTGTCATAATATACCCTTATGGGACTGATGGGGTTAAATAGAGGCTTAGTGGGGTCTGTATTGACGCCCATGATTGACGGGGTTAGATAAGTGCTTATGGGGGTCTGTATTGACCCCCCTGAATTATAGGGTTAATTAAGTGCTTATGGGGGTCTGTATTGACCCCCATGAATTATAATGTTAATTAAGGCCTTATTGGGGTCTGTATTGACCGCCATGAATTATAGGGTTAATTATTGGCTTATGGGGGTCTGTATTGACCCCCATGGATTATAGGGTTAATTAAGGCCTTATGGGGGTCTGTATTGACCCCCAGCAATTATAGGGTTAATTAAGTTCTTATGGGGGTCTCTATTGACCCACATGAATTATAGGGTTAATGTAGGCCTTATGGGGGTCTGTATTGACCCCCATGAATTATTGGGTTAATTATTGGCTTATGGGGGTCTGTATTAACCCCCATGAGTTATAGGGTTAATTAAGGCGTTATGGGGGTCTGTATTGACCCCCATGAATTATAGGGTTAACTATAGTTGCCTGGGGTTAATATTTTTTAGTGTGAGTCCTTTCAGGACCTTTACGGTCCTTTAAGGACCCACGAGGCGGGAAATAAAAAAATTGAAATGCAGCAGGGTCTCGATCGGTGCCGATCGGGGACCCCCGCTGCAGGGGGTTAATGTGGGGGGCTGCGATGGTCCCTATGGACCCCTGCACAAAGGGTTTATGTGGGGATACTTCGGGGGGCCCGATGGGGACCTCCAGAATAGAGGGGGGTTCATTTTTTTGCCCCGGCCAGGATTGGTAATTAGTGTGCCGCGGGCCCTTTAAGGAGCCGTGGCGGGGGATTTAAAACTTTTAAATGCAGCGGGGGCCTGATCTATGCAGATCAGGGACCCCCCGCTGCAAGGGTGTTTATGTTGGGACACTTTGGGGATCCCGATGGGGACCCCCAGCATAGAGGGGGGTTAATTTTTTTTGCCGCAGCCAGGATTGGCAATTAGTGTGCCGCGGGCCCTTTAAGGAGTCGCAGCGGGGAATTTAAAACATTTAAATGCAGCGGGGGCCTGATCGGTGCCGATCTGGGATCCCCGCTGCAAGGGGTTAATGTGGGGGTGCTGCAGGGGTCCCGATAGAGACCCCTGCAGCATGGGTATGTGTTTAGGGAGCAGGGGGGAGCCTCACACAGCTGTCTCGGGCTGCTCCGAGACAGCACGTAGAGGCTTTACGATTCCTTGTGGGCAGTTTTTGTGCCCGTAGGGATTCTTCCGAAAATGCGAGAGTCACTCGTAAATTTAAGGCTGCATGTGACTTCGTAGCTCTCTCGGAGCCTATTCTCGGCCATTTTTCGTAGTCATATCGCAAAGCAGGCTGCGAGAGATTTGGTGCTCTTACAATCTAAAATAAACTTTACATTGCGCTCCAGCTTTCCTTTAACTGCCTTTCTGATTGGAGATACAGTTAAACATTGCTTATGTTTTATGAACATTGGTGGAGGAAGGTTACACAATATGTGATGCTCATGCGCAATGCGCCGCGCTCCTAGCGCATGTGCAATATTCTGCGTTGACCTCAATGCGCATGCACAATGCTTGGGAGGAGGGGGAAAAGAGGGAGAGACGGGGTAGAGACATGGGGGTAGAGACATGGGGAAAAGTGACATGGGGGGATAGACATGTGGGAGAGAGACATGGGGGGGAGAGACAGAGGAGAGGGTGGGAGAGAGACAGGAGAGGGGGGGAAGAGACACAGGGGAGGGAGAGGGGGAGGGAAGAAACATAGGGAAGGGAGAGGGGGAGGGAAGAGATACAGGGGAGGGGATATTATCCCGTCATTTTTGACAGGCAAGTTACTAGTAATTCAGTGTTTAGAACATGCATTATGATTCCCTATAACACAGTTATTATACCATTACTATGGTCTTTCCATATTGTAGAGCTGTCTTGGAAACTGCTGAATGAACATAAATTCCCTTTACAAGGAGCTGGTACTTAGACACCAAGCCAATATTAGAACTGGCTCAGGATCAAGAATTTCATGAGGCGATTGGAATTAATATTTGTTAATTTCTAAAATTGCAATGTGGTTAAAGTTAGCACCAGACATTTTAATTAATTAGTGTACATTTTCCTATCTTAAACTGGTTGTAAATAGTATATTCCAGCAGTAGGAAACTATTTATACCCTCACAGAAATCATTCAATGCATTAATCATTGCAGTAAGCCATCAAATAACCTGCTTCCTTGCAGTAAATGATTCTGTCACTACCTCTTATTGAAAAATAGAAGTCTTTTACCCCCTTGAGGATAAAACCATTCACTGCTTCTTTATCTAAGTAATGCTCAAGGTGAAAGACAAGGACTTCAGAATTGTATTATCAGCAACCTGGAAGTTAACTTACTTATTAAAATAAGATGTCTTGTTTTAATTCTTTGATTGTTACTATACAGGAAATACTATAATGCACTACATGTTCATAAATAAGTAAACCATTTCATTATTACTAATAATTTATTTCATGTTTTTTTTTTAAATTGCTATTTATTTATTTTTACTTTTTAAAGATGCTTATATTTTGGTAAATTTCATATCTAAATTTCATTATCTTATATAACATACATTCATTTCTCCTCTGAAAGTAACTTAACCTCTTTGGTGCTATGCCTTAGCTCACATTTTTATAGCCGACTGAGTAATTCAAGTATTTAGGCTAAGAAAAAAGGCACTTGTTTGTGAAGTACAAACTATCAACATTAGAATGTTTCTTTAAATATATTTTTATTCCCCTTCTGGATCACTACCTTGTAGTGGTGAAGGGGCTTGTGTACCTCAGTGAAGCTGTGAGCTATACCATGTAGGGCCACCCAAGATAGACACTTCATAGCAGAGAGGTCAGACAAATTGGAATCCACTGGAGAAGGAAATGGCAATCCACTCCAGAATCTTTGACAAGAAAACTTTATGGATTCGGAAAACTAAACACGAGATGTGCCTGGAGCGCTGCGGTCCATGGAGTCACAGAGAGTAGGACTCAACTGAATGACTAAACACACATAACCTAACATTATCCAAATAAACTGTATACAATTAAAAACATACACTACACATAATAAAACAAAATAAAATAAATTATCACATATATAGTTGTCAGCAATGTGGGTTGTTGCTAACGCTTGCCGGCTTGCTGGCAAGGAGCGCCAAAGGCGCTCCTTGCGCTGGTGGAGATGAGCCCGGTCCCTACGACCCCCTATGACTTTTGGACCGCAAAGGCGGACTCTCATAAAGCGAGGGGCCGCATTTGCGGAGGTGGAGGCTCTACTGCGCTTCACACGCAGTTACAATCACCCACACAAGCGGCACTTTACCAAAATACATCTAACACGCGGGACAAAGAACGGAAAATTTACGACTTTGCATAAAAAAATATGAGACGTGGGACTTACAAAAAAAACATTACGACCTTGCAAAAATACGACCTTAGCGCCCGGACCGCGCGCACCTGAAAACATTAAAAACACAAATACAACAAAAAATACATAAAAAGATTATCCACAGCAAGGGGGGGCACCCAGGACCTCTGCAAGTGAAGTTACACCTCAATTTAACTTCAAATTCCTGAGTTTAGACACACGAAAATCGAGGGGGAAAAAAAAGCAAGAGAAAAAATGGCCGCGGAAAAAAACGAAAACGAGGCTACAGCACTCTAAAGACGCAAAACACCACCAAGCACGTATGTCTTTTATTATTATTATTTATTATTATTATTATCCTTTATTTATAACGCGCCAACATATTCCGCAGCGCAATACAGGGGTTAGGTACAAGTATAAACAATACCCCACAATGAAAATAATAGAAGACCCTGTTATTGAGCTTTCAATCTGATATACACTGTGCTTTCCCTAAAGCACCTCACAAGATTAAAACTCGCAAACTTACATTCTAAAGGGTATGGTTGAGGTACAGGAGAGTGAGAGATGCATAGTGAATGAAGAGGCTAAAGATGATAGGCTTTTTTGAATAGATGTGTTTTTAAAGAGATTTTGAAGGATCTGAGGCAGGAAGATAGTCTGGTGGTGCGAGGTAAAGAGTTCCAAAGAATAGGGGCAGCACGTGAAAAGTCTTGAAGCCGGGAATGAGAGGAGGTGTTGAGAGAGGAGAAGAGAAGAAGGTCATTAGCAGAGCGAAGAGGGCAGGTGGGAGTGTATTTTGGGATGAGAGCAGAGATGTAGGAGGGTGCACTATTGTGGAGGGCTTTATATGTTAGGGTCATGATTTTGAATTGTATTCTAGATGCTATGGGAAGCCAGTGGAGTGCCTGACAGAGAGGTGCTGCAGACACTGATCGTTTAGTATGGTAGATGAGTCTAGCGGATGCATTCAAAATGGATTGGAGTGGAGACAGACGGGTGATAGGAAGGCCAGCAAGAAGAGTGTTGCAGTAATCAAGGCGAGATATGATGAGAGCGTGAATAAGAATTTTAGTTGTGTCTTGTGTGAGGTAGTGGCGTGTTTTGGATATGTTTTAGGGTCCAGTAGGACCCCAAGACAACGGGCCTGAGAGGTGTGAGTGATGATGGCATTGTCAACAGGGAGAGATATTTGCGGAGTGAAAGCTGTAGTAGAGGGTGGAAAAATAAGGAGCTCTGTCTTAGACATGTTGAGTTTGAGTTGACGGGTAGACATCCAGGAGGATATGCTCGAGAGGCAATTGGCAACATGAGCTAGAAGAGAGGGGCATAGTTCAGGTGCAGAGATGTAGATTTGGGTGTCATCAGCATATAGATGATACTGAAATCCAAAAGATTGTATAAGGGCACCAAGGGAGGATGTATAGATAGAGAAAAGGAGGGGGCCTAGGACTGAGCCTTGGGGTACACCGACAGTTAGAGGGCGAGGAGATGAAGAGGTGCCAGAGAAGGAGACACTAAATGTTTGATTTTCTAGATAAGATGTGAACCAAGAGACATCAGTGTCACGGATGCCAAGAGAGTGGAGAATTTGGATAAGAAGAGGATGATCAACTGTGTCAAAGGCAGCAGAGAGATCCAGGAGAATTAGGATAGAGAAATGACCCTTTGATTTGGCGATGAGCAGGTCATTAGTAACTTTTGTGAGAGCTGTCTCTGTAGAGTGTTGGGGCCGGAAGCCAGACTGGAAGGGATCAAGGAGGGAGTTGGAGGAAATGAATTGTGTAAGGCGAGTGTAGACGACACGCTCAAGTAGTTTAGAAGCCAAGGGAAGTAGAGAGATAGGGCGGTAATTAGATGGAGAAGCTGGATCAGATGTGGGTTTCTTAAGAATGGGTGTAATTGTGGCTTGTTTCAAAGGTGATGGAAACTTGCCAGTGTCTAAGGAAAGGTTGAATAGATGTGTGAGAGCTTGGATAAGTGTGGTAGAGAGGTGGGGGGGATCAGCTGTGATGGAATAGGATCATGTGGACAAGTTGTGAGACGAGAGGTTGATAGAAGGTTAGCAACTTCATCCTCAGTTACAGGGTTAAAGGAGTTTATAGTGGCTATAGTTTTGGGAAAGGGTGAAGGCAGACTGCTGTTTGTTTTTTGAGGAGAAGGTGTGATATGGGCGCATTGAGAGTAGAGTTCATTATGAATATTTTCAATTTTACTATTAAAGTATCTAGCAAAATCTTCAGCTGTAAGAGAGGAAGGGGCGGGAGGTGGGGGAGGGCAGAGGAGAGTGTTAAGAGTGGAGAACAAAGGTTTGGGGTTGGAGGCCAAATTTGATATTAATGATGAGAAGTAGCTCTGTTTGGCAAGATTGAGGGCATAGTGATAGGAGCGTAGGATAAACTTGTAATGAAGGAAGTCTGATGAGGAGCGAGATTTCCTCCATAGTCGTTCAGCGCTACGGGAGCACTTCTGGATGTAGCGTGTTTGTGTAGTGTGCCATGGTTGTAGATGAGAGCGGGGGTGACTGCCTGCGGTTATGGGGGCTAGAGAGTCCAGGGTGGAATTTAGAGTCAAATTGTATTGTGTGGTAGCAATATCAGGGCAAGTGAGGGTAGTGAGAGGACTGAGAAGGGGTTGCAGTAAATTGGAAAGGTGTTGTGAGTTAAGTGTCTGCAGGTTCCTTTTCAAAAAACCCATACAAGCTACAAGAAACACTCTTACCAAGGATGCTACATCATCCACAGCCGCGTACCACACACATTCCCTGACATTTTACAACACTAACTTACACAATGCGAAAGTACACAGCTACCCTAACGGCTTTTCCTTGCGCATGCAGCCTATTTACACTGCACACATTGCTGAAACTTACACATCAGCTCCACAACAGTGCAAACCGACATTGTATGCTGCAGGAACATCAAAACAGTTTGTCAGCTCTTCAACACAATGCTTCCTGCATATATTACTTCAAAATAGGTAAAGTATATGCATTTATTAATTATTTAATTAGCATACAAAAAAACATATACACAAAAATTACACTCTCAGAATAAACACAAAAGCCATTCACTGCGCAACTCACAACGAGCGCCAAAGACGCTCAGCGCGAGACTCGCAATGAGCGCCGAAGGATCTCGGACCACCAACAAAATGAATGTCTCGACCAAACACCATTACCTGCCTTACAATTTTATTGCTGACATTTTTTGATGGGCAAGTCGCTAGTTTATTATAACAATGGCAAAATAAAATGCCTCATGCATACGTAATATAGAAACAATATCTCTATGAAGGGACCTATATGAAGGGATACAAAAATATACCTGTAGGAAATCAATTAGAAAAATATGTGGTCGACATAAGAGATGATAAACATATAGGGCCTATCTATTATCGGCCGTAGGAGATGCAGGGCTGCAAGGACCGGCCGCAAGCTATTTGCCTATTCTATTCCCTTCCGGCCGGGGATTCCGGCAGGCTATCCCTTGCGGCCGCACGCGCCGGAGGCAAGCCTTTGATCTTAAACGGCCGCAAGAGATTCGGCCTCAAGCAAATCCTGGTTGCTATTCAATTGCTCCGGGAACCCTCTCTGCAAGGCTAAAACCAAGCCGCAGCTTACTTGCAGGAAAAAGGTCCCGCAGGCACACAATTAAGCACATTTTAAAGCCATAATAAAGCCATCCTGCACTCTGAGGAGAAAATAAAGGGATTGTAGGTGTTAGCATTAATAGCACAAAATTCCCCTACACTCAAATCGGTAAATATATATTTTTTAAATTTATGTCACATATCCATGGAAAAAGTCTAGAGGGCTTTGAGCACCTCAGACCCGCCAACGCTGAAGCCGGAAAATAAACAGTTAATGTCATCTCAGATTTGGGCTGATGTGCAAGCTTGAGAGGGGGTTGCTATTAATCCTCATGTCCCCCATTATGATCCCTAGCATTTACAGAGCTTTACAGTGCCGTCTTGAATTTATTTTTGCATTTAAAGATTTCTGAGCTTACGGCCGATTGCAAGATATACGGCCGGCAGTAAGGGGATAGCCTTGCGGCGCCGTATAATTGAATTGCAAGGTAACGGGAGCCCCGCAAGGAATCACAGCTTTGCGGCCGATTTACGGCCGATAATAGAATGAGGGCCATAGTAAATAGCAGTCCTATGTTCCCTGAAGGATTCCTGTCAGAACTTTTGTATGAATAAAGTTCTATCTTCTATGGATATTATAGTATAATATGATATTCCAATTATTAACCACTATTTTATATCCAATGTATTAATATCTGGTATGCTTTATATATATATATATATATATATATATATATATATATATATATATATATGCATGCAATTCCATTATTTGAATATATCTATGTAAAAGATGTGTTTTCAAAGCTTCTCACAAGTGAGTCCTTCATGTTTAAATAGTTCTTTGTTCTGTAGAGACAAATATTTGAGTGAATTCCTAAACTAATTGACAAAGGTCTATAAAGGTTATGTTTCTTAGAAGTAATGGAATCCTCTGCAAAATTTCACATGTGAAGACTGTGTTACTAGACATTCAGTCTTTTTTCCAGAATAATAAATCTGTTAAGGGGTATCTAACTGATAACCATTCTTATGACCCTATCTTGTTTATAGGTTGTGGGTCAAAGGGGTCATTAGTTAATTAAAGGTATGAAAATTCAAAGGTCCGAGAGCGCCATCTTATGGTTCAAGGAATAAATGTCTCTATAGAAAAATATATTCACTCTAAAAATTTAAATATGTGATGACATCATGAGAGATTCTATTGGTTACCAGATACTTTAACTGATTTGGGATTCTGATAGGCAAATTAAGTTGGAGGTATAATTATGGATAGAAACAGGATCTGGAGGAGAGGGGGCTGGAGAGAAAAAGAAAGTAGAGCTAGAGGAAAACTTTGATCCCGTGGAAAAGGCCAGACAATTTTGGAATTGACCAGTGGAATCTTGTCATAATTGGTAATATATAAATTGAATTATTTTATTTTAAGATATAATTGAAAACCATTACCATCATTTCTCTGTTTGGTTTATTTCTTACCAAAAAGTTATTTAGATGTAATTTTGTCATTGAAATTTATAAATCCGGATATAAATTTGAGTACAAAATTTGATATCTCATTTTTCATTTTGACCAATACAGATAAATTAATTTTACTTAGCTAACTTATCAATTATATTATAAAATACTTTACCATAATTGTGTTATATTTAATACATTCCTGTATAGTTATATTATACTATAATTAGACATTATTAGTACATGTTAAACGTTATTTTGGGTGAATCTTTATTAATTGATTTATCTGATTTTATTCTTTGGGTTGCTATTCCAGGTTTTATTGTACATGTGATTGAGATAAACTTTTATATTGAGATTTAAGGATTGTATAGAAGATGTCATAAAATAATAAGTTATACAATATGATGTATTAATTTTCTTTTAATATCTGGCTGGTTATATTTTGTTTTATTTGCATTTGATTTGATGCATTGCATTTTTATCATTAGACTAGTTGATTTTGTTATTGTCAATAAATGTCATTTTATAAAAAGGAATATGTGTCTATAAATTGATTCTGAACTCAAATTTCATTATTCTATATTATTTAGAAAATAATATGTCGTGTTAATCCCAACATATTTGGAGGCCCAGTGAGATAAATATCTTTATAGACACGTGGTCAATTATTTAATTGATTTAAAACTTTTTATTGAATAACACTTGTTGATAAAAAAAAAAATGGCTGAAGGTGTTTTTGGTTTTGAAACAGTAGGGGCATTATCTTTAGATGAAATAATTGGTCATGGTAAACAGGGAATGGAGTTATTAAATAAAACTTTAATTTCAAATGTATATCCTGTTTGTGAGTGCAGGGAACAGTTGTCAGAATATTTGGATAAAATGCATCCTGAAATTGATGGTGATACAATTGATAATTGGCTACATGATAAGAATTTGTTGACAACTGTGATGAGTACTATAAATGCAATTCAAATTAAATCAGAAAGAAAGAAGCATTTAGCTAGGTTATCTACTGTTTGGATGGAATTAGCCAGAAGCTGGAAATATCAAAATTCACAAAAAGAAATTACCATAAAAAATGTAAATAATAAAATCCAGGAGGTCTCTATAACCTGTCAAACCTTGAGAGATTTACATGGAGAAAAAACGCAGCTACCAGATCAGCAGTTTATCAAAATTAAAGAATTAAAGAAGAAAGTTGTAGAAACGACAGAGACATTTAACGCAGCTCAAGATTTAAATGGTAAACATTCAGAGAAATGTGATGAATTACAGACAATAATAAATGAATTGGTAGCTGAGCGTGCAAAAGATACAGGTGAGGAAAGTCAAAAATCAGTTCAATTTGAGGAATTGTCTGAGAAATGTGAATACTTAAATGAGAAAGCTGAACATGCTGATAAATTAGCGCAAAAGTATGTTCAGGCTTGTCAGGACTTAAAAATAGAACAGAAGAAATTGCAACAAAAAATTGAATTCTTAACTCAAGAATTAACTAATAAGAAAATTCATGAGGCTGAGATATTTGTAGAGAATAAAGAGATCCAAAAACAACTGACTGTTGCTAAGAAAGAGATAAAACAATACCAACAGGATGTTGAAAATCTAAAAATGGATTTAAATAGGCCTCAAGCAAAATTGTGATAAAGGACTTTAGTGATTCTGAGAAATAATTAGAAGTAGTACCTTCAAGGAATAAACATAAACGATCACCCATAAAAACTTTACATAGCTCTAAAAATTAAACTGATAGTGATGAAGATGTACGATCAATTAAAAGACTCTCTTTCCATGAGAAAGCCCAGGCTATAAGAAAATTAATCGAACCCTACACCAAAAATTCTGAATTGTCCATAGAAGACCACCTTGATTTATTAGAAAGGGTGATGGGTGAACTAGGAATAAGGGGGGCTAATGATAAAATATCATACCTCCCTTGGTAATTTGATAGCTCTTATACCTCATTTTTCACCTCTCTCCATGATAGCGATATAAATGATTGGGAGATATATAAATCTGAGGTGAGAAAATACTTTTCTCAGTATAGAAACCCACAGGCTTTCTTTTTATTCCCTTTAAAACATGCCTATAGACAGACTGCAAAAAAGACAGACCCAGAATCTCCTGAATTTAAGAGAATTTACTTCCATGCACTACCTTTGTATGTTCAGAGAAATATGGCACGTGATTTTGATGACGCCAAGCCTTTAAGTTGGTTGGTAAATTAATGTACTAAAATATATGAGATTCAGCTTGATTATGGGAATAATTATAAGCAAAGGGAGAAATGTAATAGTCAAAATGTGGCAGAAATTTCAGTTAAACCTAATCTACAGTATGAGACAGGTACAAAATCTTACGCAGATAAGGTTAAAGGTTCAAACAAATCAAGTCAGACACAGTCATCATTTAGGCCAGTAAAAATTGCTAGTGAAAAATCTCAAAATGCAAATAGTGATTCTTTTTATGTTAGTCCAAATTACATGGGAAACAATCCTATTAAAAATTATGTCTGGAGGCCAAAATCTCCTAGTGCAGAAGGAAGATTAACCCCTCCAATGCCCAATACTTCAAATTATTCAGAGAGACAAAGGGTTAAAAGATATAACCAAAATCAAAATTCTAAACCATCATCTAATTTGGAAGAGCAGGTTAAAATTTTAACACAACAAATGGCTGCATTTATAGCAGGATTTAATACTCAGTCAGTAAGAAATAATCCAACCCAAGATGGTCAAAATTCCCAAAGCCAATGACTAATTGTGAAAATAGATTAGTGGTCAATGACACAAACAGAAGTGATACCTGTGAATCTCTTGATTCAAATTAAAATATAAAAATATTTTCTCAAAATAATGTTAATGATTTATTTCTTCTCCCTGAGTATCCTTTCTCTTCAGAAATTCCTATTCAGCAAGGAAGGGGTGTTTGCAAAACCAAGGAAGATGACACAGAAAATATAACTGTTGACCCTTTAAGTTCACAGGAGGTAACACAGATTGAACCAGAGTTTACCGGTAAAGGGTTACTTGCTGAAGTAGGAGAAGAGCATTGCAATGTCATGACAGATGATTTATTACCTGTTCAGTTTATTGAAAATGAAACAAATGTTAATCAGGAAATTGCTGATAGTCCTACAGAAATAGTTATAAATTGGATAGATCATACTCCACAATCTGACTTCTTAAATAAAAATAAACAATGGAAGAAGTTAGAGATGTTAAGACATACACATTTCTTATGTGAAATGGAGGAAATACAGAACCGATATTATGTTTCTATTGGTATACAGAATGTTGAAAACTTAAATCATAAAGCATTAATTGATACAGGTTCTCAAGTCACAGTAATTTCCAAAGATACATATGAGGAAATTGAGAGTAGAGCCAAAAAGAAAGCTATTCTGAAAGCATTCGTTGGAATTGTTAGAAATTTTGATGGTATTAAAGTTAATACTGTAGGCCATGTGTGGTTAGATAACAGAATAGGAAATAAACAAATGAAACATCCAGTTATTATAGTGGATATTCCTAGTTACAAAATTATAATTGGGACTGATTTACTTAGAAGATTTAGTCCAGTAATTGATCTTATTGATGGGGTGATATGGTCACAAGTTAAATTTCAATTATGATCAGGTTAAACAACCTCATATGCAAAGGAATTGTCATGTAATTAAGAAAAAGAGGAATCAGTAGAGATTAACTTCCAAAATAATCAGATGCCTGAGATGACAGTACTTAAATGTAAAGACATTAATGGAGAACAAGTAAATAATGAAAATGCTATCCAAATTGATCAGGCACATATTAAAAATATTCAAATAGAGGGAACTGTATTAACTATCTCTTTAAATAAGAACGATTCTAAGCCTTTAAACATAAGTAAACACTCTAGATTTCTAGTGGAAATAGAAACCAATGATGAAGGTTTATTTATTCCTGTTGATATTCCAGGTATGAGAAATTCTCAACAAGCAAAACTAGCTCTAAAACATGAGCATAGCTATGTTAATGAGAGCTTATTAAAACAAATAAAGAATACTAATTTAATCCGAAATACACAACCCGATGATCAATGGGTATATAAGATAGATCATGAAACTTCAACTCATGCTATTATGGCAAAATGTTTATTACCTCTTTTCATTGGGGGTAAAAGGGTTATGCACCTATTCTTAGTTATTGAGGGTTCCCAATATCCAATCTATATTGGAAACGATTTATTACATCGCTTTGCATCTCAAATTGATTTGATCAATAATGTTATTTAGTCTAGACTACAGGATAAGCCTTTAGAATTCCTAAATGACTCAGAAGCATTGAAATCTGCACAACAAATGCCTTATGCAGTAACCGTGCAAATGGAACAAAGTGTTACAATACCAGAGGGGGTGGCACAATTTCCTCTCCCTTTACAGGTAAAAAGGGGTCAAAAGATTAAAGATATTGATGCCTTTGTAAATCTTAATCATCAGATGCAACGAAAAGGCCTCACCCTCATTCATACACCTCTAATTACTACAACACAGATATCTTTCATTATTCTGGTAAATAACACAGCATCCCATCCAATACATTTGGAGAAGGGATCCCTAATAGGTATGGCTATAGATTCTGAGTGTTTTACTTCTGAGTTTATGAATTTTGTTATTGGTTTGATACCAGAGAATTATCTAAATGATGACCAGATTATGGATCAGTGTTTTGACACACAACCTGAGGGATTATTTACTGTTCAGTCTATTTATCCTTTTAGTTTCACTGAAAGTAACTGTGATATTATGGATAATGAACTTATTTTTAACCAAAACAGTGATGAACATGAGTATGAGAAATATCAGAACACTGAGACGCAGGTAAGTATGATCACTACTGATTTGTCTACACAATTGGAGGAGATTTATGAGATTAGTCAGCTTGAGGTATTCCCTGGATTTAGAGAAAGAGTTGAGGAACAGATAGCCTTAGCTAGCAGATGTTCTAATGACATTGAACGCTAAAAACTAAGACAAGTATTAATTGATTACCAAGATATGTTCTCTAAGGATTCATATGATTGTGGTTTGACAAATTTACATGTCACTAAAATTAAAGTGACCCAAATATGCCACCTGTATTTGTGAAACAATATCGACTCCCTCTTGCCTCTTATGAATCATTGGCAGATATTATCAAGAACCTAGAGTCTAGGGGGATTATTAGACCGTTGCACAGTTCTTTTAATAACCCTATTCTAGGTGTCTTGAAACCAAATGGAACCTGGTGTTTATGCGCTGATTTGAGACAATTAAATAAACGAGTGTACATGTCTACATGGCCCGTTCCATATATCGATCAATGTTTAGCACAAATACAGGGATCTAAATTATTTACTACGCTTGATTGTGCCCAAGGTTATTGGACCATTAAAGTAAGTGAAGAGGACCAATATAAACTGGCCTTCACCTTTGGGAAGCAGCAATATACATGGATTAGAACCCCATTTGGTTTTATAAATTCAGGGCATGAGTTTGCTATATTTTTACATAAGGTAATGCCTGACGCTCAAGAGCGAGGGACATTAACATATGTAGATGATATCTTGATTAAAAATAACGATTTTGATAAACATATTTTTGAAATCAGATATATTCTAGATCAATTGAAGCATGCAGGAGTTAAACTGTGTCTTAACTCATGAAGGTATGAAGCCACAGAAAAAGAAAGTGGAAGCTCTTCTTAAAACCAGAACCCCTATAAATTTAAAAGAATTAAGATCATTATTAGGTATCACCAATTATTCTCGTAAGTTTTTTGATAACTATGCAGAGGTAACTAGGCCTCTCATTCGATTATTAAAGAAAGTAGAGCCATGGCAATGGGGGGAAATTCAAAATCAAGCCGTAAACGAGTTAAAACAAAAACTCAGCCAGGCTCCTTGCCTAGTTTATCCTAAAATGGGTAAACCATTCTTTTTAGAAACTGGATATACTGATTTTTGTTTGAGTGCCGTTCTATATCAGAAATATGACCAGCATAATAAAGTTATTGCGTATGCAAGTAAGACATTATCACCTGTAGAGGTAAAGTTTAATGACTGTGAGAAAGCTCTGTTTGCTACAGTATAGGCCCTACAGAATTTCCGAAATTTTATCCAAGGTGAGAAAATTATAGTAGAAACCGCTCATCAACCATTACAATACATTCAGAGTGATAAAATTAGAGCCGTTAATTTGTCAAATAGCCGTATAACCGCATGGACATTATCCTTACAAGGATGGCCTTTGGAAATTAGATATGCACAGAATAAGAGGAATCCAGTGGGTTAGCTTAGTTTACATGATTGTACCGCCAAGGATCCACTTAGAGAAAATTGGTCCCAAATGGACCTTATGAAGGAATACAAATTATCTCCCCATAAGGTATATGAAGAGGTATTATGTAATACTTTACCCACAGTTTACGTGGATGGATGTGCATATCATATTAAGGAGGGGGCAGATAACAAATTGGTTGCAGGAATCGGTAATGTATGGAAAGACAATATCCCAATTCCACCTGAGAGTTATAAAATAGGATCTAAGACTAGTCAAATATCAGCATTGGTAGCCGTATATCACGCTGTCCAAACCGCAATAGAGCATGATCTTAAGGAATTAGTGATTATCACTGATTCAGAATATGTCCGTAATAGTTTCGTAGAATACTTACAGGTATGGAAACATAATGAAATGACAAGTGCCCGGAAGAAACCAGTGAAACATGGTAAGTTAATACATGCTATTGATGAGATGGTAATCTCTAATGGAATGACTATATATTGGAAGAAGACAAAGGGCCACTCAAAGATAATGGCGCAGGATAAATAAGGAAAGGATTTGGCTGATAAGTTGGCAAAACAAGATGCCCTAAAGGGGGAGCTTGTTGATGTGGATCATCTTTTGGGTCCATTTCAAATTCAGGCTATAACAAGACAACAAATCCAAAAGAGTACCGAATTGTCTACAGGTCAATGGTTCTAGGATACTCCCAATTCTGATTTAATCAGCAGTCAGAAAGAGGATCCAATCATAGGTATATTTTATAATCCTATACAAGATCCAGCTAAATATTCTCTGAGTGAGATAGATGTTGTAGGTAAAGAAGACCTGAGAGTTTTAATGAAGTCAAAAACCCAATTTAGCATCTTAGATGGATTGCTTATTCGTACATCTAAGAATGGAATACAGCAGTGGGTGGTTCCTACTTTATATAGAGGTCTAATGTTACAACATGCCCATGATGCCCCGACATCAGGTCACAGAGGGGATAAAATCACCTATGAAATACTGCGAGATTTTGCGTACTGGCCACACATGTTGAAAGATATCCAGACATATTGTCAGGGATGTGTGGTATGTCCCCAATATCAACCTAATACACCTACCCATAGAGCTCCTCTTCAGAAAAGAGGGATGTCTATGCCCTGGTCAGATATCCAAATAGACTTTATTGGTCCAGTAACAACATCATCTAGGGGTAATAAATATATGCTAACGGTTACATGTCTATTTACCAAATGGGTAGAGTGCCTTCCAGCCACAAATTGTAAAACTGAAACTGCTGCAATGTTATTAATTAACCATGTCTTTTCCCGTTTTGGTTTACCACAACGAATTGAGTCCGATCGTGGATCTCACTTTACCAGTGAAGTAATGAGCCGTATGTGGAAAAGCCTAGGGGTTAAGAGAAAATTACATGTTTCCTATCGTGCTGCTTCTAGTGGTAATGTGGAACGGTACAACCAATCCATTATTAGTATTTTAAAGAAATTTATGAAAGAATCAGGTAAAGACTGGGATATAAAATTACCTTTAGTATTAATGGCTATAAGATCTACACCTAGTACTTCAACAAAAATGTCGCCATTTGAATTAATGACGGGGAGACGTATGGTACTCCCACAACACCTTATTTATAGAACCCAAGACCATAATTTAGTGAATGCTGTTACAACCCATCAAAATATAGAGGATCTGAGGAAACACTTACAGCAGGCATTTGCTTTTGTGCAAATAAATTTAGAGAAATCTGCTGTAAGTACTAAAACTTATTATGATCTAAAGACATCCAAAAAAGAGTACGAGATCACAGATCAGATATATTTGTACAACTTTCAACGAAACCAAGTGAAAGAGAAAAAGTTTTTGCCTTCATGGAAAGGACCTTATACTATTGTTGACAAAATTGCACCTGTTGTATACAAAATACAAATTCCAAAAAATGGTGAAATGGTTGAAAGATGGGTTCATATTAATCAAAAAAAAAGTTGTCACCCAAGATCTCAATTAAGAATCATTAACGATATTCCTGATGAATAATGTGACTTTGAATGCCCTGTCTAATAAGATTATTCTATTTTTACATTGTATAGAATACATTATTAAAACTTTTTGTTTTTATTTCCTAGTTAAAAAACAAACAAAAAAAAAACGGAAAAAAACAAACAAACAAGAATTAGTGATGATGAAAGAAAAAAAAAACAGCTCTGATATGGGTGATGCTGATCCTATGCCAAGAGGTCCGAATGGAACCTATTGTGGAACCAGGCCCTTCTTCAGGAATTCTTATCCAAGAGGCTCCAGGGTTTATCTCACCGGAAGGAGATTGACATCGCAAAAGATTTTCGTGAGCGTGGATCCACAAACAGTGATTGAAAGGCAATTTAACATATCTAACATACAGACAGAGGAAACCAAAGTATGGTATCATGAACACATTGATCGATCACAAGCTACTGTAAAGGAGATGTTGGAACAATTAAGGAAAACTTTTATTCCTGAGTCTTACAATTCCAACAGCCGACGTCCGAAACGATTTATCGGTTTCCTTATTGGGGCTGCGATAATGACTATACTTGGAGCTGTTATAGGTACCACTATGTCAGTAGCAAACGCTGTATCTATTGAAACATTAAATAAGGAATCTAGGGAACTTCGGGATTCCTTGAAGATGGTGCAGAGAGAATTGAAGCTCCAAAAACAGAATCTAAATGACTTAATAACTGTAGTGAATGAGACTATTGTTACTACAAATTTGCATTCCAAGCTTATTTCCCATTCAATTGACTTGCATAGGAAGTACAGCATATCAAGGGTTGAGTCTCTGTTTTTCCGGGAACCAGTTACTTTTATTACTACTAATTTTTTTCGAGAAATACAAGATTGTATAACAAGCCTTATTCATGGTCGTATACCATTATATTTTGTAAACAATGATATTGTGAGGAATATGTTTGCAAAAATTTATCATCAGGAAGTAGACCATATGCAAATTAGAGTGGCCTTTGAAATGGGAAGTGTTATTCCATTATTTATTGACTCAGAAAAGATGGTACTAGGATTTTTGTTAACTGTACCTATTATTATGCCTGAACATGTTTACCAAATCAAAACTGTTTATAATGTTGGGACATGTAAGGATGGCATACATCTTCAGATTCAAGTCCCATCTATGTTGGCGTACCAAGCTTGGATAAATGGTCCATACTTGATTCCTGATGTGAGCGATTGTGTGGTATTCAAAGACTTAAATTATTTGTGCCCAGGAAAACCATTTGTTCACGACGCCACGCATGCTTTGTGTGGAGTAAATTATATGATGCATGAATTTGAAAAGTGTGAGGTAGTTATGAGTAAATCTGAGGATCTGATTTCTACTAAGGGTATGAGGGTGCAAAATAAATGGATAGTTAGTACGTCAGTAACTAACATGAGTATTTCTTACCCTGCTCATGGCACATTTACTGTGATGCCTCTGGCATATCGAGTATGATTCATTAAGGTTCCAAGAGATACTGTTATTACTATAGGTGAAGTGACTTTATTTTACATTGATACAAGTATCCAAAAAGGGGAAGTAGAAATCATAGATGCTTTTTAAAATCAGGATATCCCTATTGATACTGATCTAAAATTCCTTTTAGATCATAAACCTAATCATACCATTGATATGGTTATCAGGAAGAATAATATTACCATAGATAATCAAAATATTTCTTCTAAAGATATGGAGATCATAGCCAACCAAGACTGGATAGGCATAATTATGTTTGTCCTTATTTCAGTTCTTTTGTTTGTCATAGTTTTGATGAGTGTTATTACATATTTGGTATGTATGAACACGAAAATGAGAAATACTGTCCCTCTTACTATCCAAATTAATACCGATCAATCAACTGTATAAAAAAAACAAAAAAAAAAAACAATGTCATATTTACAACTGTAATAATATCACCTACTTTATAAAGAGCGATATTATTTCAGAGAGGGGGTTATGTCAGAACTTTTGTATGAATAAAGTTCTATCTTCTATGGATATTATAGTATAATATGATATTCCAATTATTAACCACTATTTTATATCCAATGTATTAATATTTTATATGCTTTATATATTTATATATATATATCTATGCATACATTTCCATTATTTGAATATATCTATGTAAAATATGTGTTTTCACAGCTTCTCACAAGTGAGTTCTTCATGTTTAAATAGTTATTTGTTCTGTAGAGACAAATATTTGAGTGAATTCCTAAACTAATTGATAAAGGTCTATAAAGGTTATGTTTCTTAGAAATAATGGAATCCTCCCCAAAATTTCACATGTGAAGAATGTGTTACTTCTTTCCCAGAATAATAAATCTGTTAAGGGGTATCTAACTGATAACCATTCTTATGAACCTATCTTGTTTATAGGTTGTGGGTCAAAGGGGTCATTAGTTAATTAAAGGTATGAAAATTCAAAGGTCCGAGAGCGCCATCTTATGGTTCAAGGAATAAATGTCTCTATAGAAAAATATATTTGCTATAAAAATTTAAATATGTGATGACATCTTGAGAGATTCTATTGGTTACTAGATACTTTAACTGATTTGGGATTCTGATAGGCAAATTAAGTTGGAGGTATAATTATGGATAGAAACAGGATCTGGGGGAGAGGGGGCTGGAGAGAAAAGGAAAGTAGAGCTAGAGGAAAACTTTGATCCCGTGGAAAAGGCCAGACAATTTTGGAATTGACCAGTGGAATCTTGTCATAATTGGTAATGTATAAATTGAATTATTTTATTTTAAGATATAATTGAAAACCATTACCATCATTTCTCTGTTTGGTTTATTTCTTACCAAAATGTTATTTAGATTTCATTTTGTCATTGAAATTTATAAATCCGGATATAAATTTGAGTACAAAATTTGATATCTAATTTTTCTTTTTGACCAATACAAATAAATTAATTTTACTTAGCTAACTTATCAATTATATTATAAAATACTTTACCATAATTGTGTTATATTTAATACATTCCTGTATAGTTATATTATACTATAATTAGACATTATTAGTACATGTTAAATGTTATTTTGGGTGAATTTTTATTAATTGATTTATCTGATTTTATTCTTTGGGTTGCCATTCCAGGTTTTATTGTACATGTGATTGAGATAAACTTTTATATTGAGATTTAAGGATTGTATAGAAGATGTTATAAAATAATAAGTTATACAATATGATGGATTAATTTTCTTTTAATATCTTGTTGGTTTTATTTTGTTTTATTTGCATTTGATTTGATACATTACATTTTTATCATTAGACTAGTTGATTTTGTTATTGTCAATAAATGTCATTTTATAAAAAGGAATATGTGTCTATAAATTGATTCTGAACTCAAATTTCATTATTCTATATTATTTAGAAAATAATATGTTGTATTAATCCCGACATTCCTCCTATCTGGAAGGTACAGTAAACTGCTACCACAAAGCTGGCTATGTTCCTGTAAGTATCCAAATTATTATATTAGATATTATAATCAACATAGATACCACAGACATAAAGGGAACAAAAATATATATATATAATAGGGGTCTCAAGAATGGAAATAACTACAAAATGTCAAATGTGACAAGGGATGGATACCCACTGTATTAGCTACTATAGCTAAATCTTAACACCAATAGTGTCTCAGGTATAGGCAAACATCATAACTTTCTAGTTGAGAGGTACATATAGAGATAACATGGAACATAAGCAGCATCTCAGGTGCCCTTGTGTCAATAAGGAAGTCTGCCCAAGAACAGTATATAAAAATGAAAATGTGCAACTTAAAAGGATAAAGCTAGTTGTAACTAGCATACATGTAGCTGATGATTGTTTCGAAACTCTGATGTGGCTTTTTCAAGGCACAAAGTTCAGTAGCAGCTCTATGGGTTTAAATTCCCAGCCAAAGCAGCTGTCAGGAAAAATGTATCATGTAATACTACATTATGCAAACATATATCATTCTTGTTTCATTTTTTATAATCTTAACTTCTATATCCTGCACTTCTTCTATTGTTTTTCTTTTTCTTTCTCATATATATACTAATCTACTAATATCATCTTAATTTCTCAAAAGCTCTATTTTTTTGTTAATTTCTTTCTATTGATCCAAGAGGAATATTTGTGTCATAATGTAATAACCTGCTTTCTAATGAATATGCTAGTCTTTCCAAATTGGCCGCTTCATCTATTTTCTCTATGGTAATTCTCCAAGAGATGTCTTATTTTTCCATCTAGATGCAATATGTAGTTCTACAATGCAAAATATTGCATTATTTAAATCTCTAAGGAACATTCCTATGAAACAAATTTGGGTTGTAAGTATCACTGGTATGCTGTACATATAATTAAATTCTATTTTCTGCTATATTTTCCTAAATATTGGACAATTCCACCAAATATGCAAATATGACTCTTCTTGTACGCATCATCTAAAGGAACAATCTGATTTTTGTATGTTTTAGGTATTGTTGTTAGTACCATATATATTTTATCAGTCACTTCAACACTTGCTAGTAATAAAGTGTAATTGTTACTTAGATAAGCTCAACTTTTATCCAAATCCCTATTGTCTATATGAATGGTCAGGTAATTTTCAATCTTTTTAATTTATGTATGGATTTTTCATATAGTTTATTTCTTAATCTATATTTCATCCTTATTCGTTACTTTGCATTTGGATTTTCTTTTTTTTGCAAACAGCCTTATTCTTTTTAAAGCCTGTAAATGACTCTAACTTGTAATTTTTCCAGTGGGTGTTTTTTCTCTAAATGTTTAGATGTATTCTATTGAATCAATCTCCTAATTACCTCCTTAAGCCTAAACAAATATGATCTGACAATATTTAAGCAAGCCTGTAATTTACTTCTTAGACACAGCCAATAGTAAATGAGTCAGTCATCATGACATCAGTAAAACATGGAAGTTAAACATAATCTACAATCGGAGGCTACAAATTAATTAGTGCGAATAAGTAATATTTGCAGATCGGCTTGCAATCTAGCACTCTATAAAATGCATTAGAGCATCTGTTCTAGTCCATGTGAGTTTCATGATATGTATTAACCCCTTGAGTCCCGGGTTCAATATTACTCAGAATTAACATTTAAAAATAATATTTTTCAGTTGCGTAACTGTGGGTTTGAGATTGTTCTGCAATTAATTATAATGCATCTCCATGCCTTCCAATGCTTTTAAAGTACATTAGTGTGTGTTTAATTGCTGTTACAGCTCTTATAAGTGTTTGAAAATGGTCTTGTGAGTCCTATTTAGTACTCTTATTATTTTTGACAGAAACATGATACTTTCAGTTGCGGGTTAGACTTTATTTGTGAGCTAGAGCTAGGGGTCTAATAGAGCACTGATTTTATGTGTCTTTAATTAGAGAGTTCTCGTGATATTCTAGCTGTGCTAAAACCAATAGAGTTCTAAGGCCGAATTTGCGTCTGTGATTGAGGGAGGGTAACTTGTAATCAGATTGTGAGTATCTAATAGAATCCGTGGCAATATTAAGGGTTTAACTTGATGGACTGAAAGTTTTTTTCCAACCTCAATTACTATGTAACTATGTAAGAGTAGTTTTAAGTGTGTATAAATTTGTGAATTGGGCAACAGAATAGGGCCCAAAGTAGATAAGTGGTCTCATTATCTCCTGTTGTGCCAGTGAGTTAATAAAGTGCCTAATTTGTAGATATGAATTAAAAACATCTTTATTAATTATTTTCAAGTATTTCTTTTACATTTTCAAATGAAATATATTTTCCATTTCTAATAAATGTATTACTCTTGTCAAGTTTCGTCCATATTTTGAGGTTTTGGAAATATTAACCTACTGAAAAATTGGGAGTCATTGACGATTATGGGGTTGTTAGTTGGTATTTATATTTCAGTCTATTCCAAAATTTTAGAGTGAGTGAGTTGTACATGGGCTAATACTACTATTTGTTTGTATTATTTTGTAAGCTATTGACATTATGCATTGTATTTCTCACTAGCTGTGATCACCATCATGGTATTAAGTAAGTAGTTTATCTTCCCATCAGCTATCTAGAACTGTAATAAAATAGATATGGTTATTTATATATCCATAATTATAAATAATTTTATAAGCAGATATTCACACAGGGATATGAAGAAAATTTAACGTACTGTATATGTTTACTACAGAATTGTATTGAACACTTGATTCTGATTTTAATTGAATCTGTGTAATAGATATATCTCTAACTCACCTCCTACAATTAAATTTGGAACCTGATGTCAAATTGTATACAGATGGTCATTGGTGGTTTTGAGTGTATTAGTTGGTATTTATATTTCAGTCTATTTCACATTCTGAGTGAGTTGTAAATGGACTAATACAACCATTTTTTTTTTATAAGGTAGCCACATTTGCATTGTATTTCCCTCTTCGAAGGTAATGAATTTCCCACATACATTCATCCAGGTAAATCTGATCATAAATTCCATGACATAATTTGTTTAAACTGTGGTGCATTATAATAAAAATGTATTTATAGGTAAAGAGCAAAATAAATATAGTATTTTGGGTTAAATGTCCATTTTGATTGCAGCTATATGGCCTAGTAATGGTAATTTACATTTATTCTATTTATGTAATGATTTTACTAAACGTGATATTACGTTTTAACAGTTTATTTTATACAAATCTTTATTTGAAAATTCAAAATTTTAAAGATGTTTTTTGGTTATTGTAAATTATTTTAATTGCTTCCAAAAATGACCCATTTATGCCTATATATTTTGATATTTTGTAATTCTATCCAAGGGAAACAAATGCCTTTTCTATATCCAGTGACAATAACCAAGATTGTATTTTTTTTAATTTAATTTATCAAATATACTATTTTCCCTGTGTTATGTGATGAACCCTACCTGGTCCAAATGAATTAACACTGGTAAACATCTATTGAATCTATTCACCATTATTTTAGTTCTAATTTTCATGTCTATATTCATTAATAATGGTCAATAATGTTTCAAATTCAATACATTTCTATCATGTTTTAGAATTATTGCCGTCTCAGCCTTAAATATGAAGTAATGCTGACCCTCCTAATACTGGACTAAAAAAATTAATAAGATATGATGCAAATGTATAATAGAGATTGGTTATGCCATCTGGTACTGGAGATTCACCAATTGTAGTTTTTTCTATTGTTCCTTTTATTTCCTCTGAAGTTATATGAGAATTGAGATGTGCTAATTATTTTTCATTCAGTGCACACACATTTAAAAATCATTATATTTTCTATATGTTTGTTTTCTTTCCAGCTTGATAGAATTTTTTATAGTATTGTAAAAGTTTGTTTTTGACATGAAGAGGATTATATATGATATGACTTTTGGTTGTGTAAATCAGAATTTTATTTATGGATACAAGAATCCATGTGTTTATTTTATATACCACTTCCTGAAAGCTAAATTATGCGGGGGAGTGGATTCTTATCTATTGGGGAAGGGTTCAGGAGGACTGAAAAAGGAGAGGCAGAAGCTAATTGTAGGGGTTATTACTGGCCATTGCCACCTGCTATATACTACAGGTTAACTACCCACAAGGACCGTAGGGTTCTTGGAAATCTCTGCGCCAGCATCTTGATATCTAGCTTCTATATCAGTCAGATTCTCTCCATCAGGAATCAGCACTTCCTGGAGTCTTAGTAACCTTCCTGTGGTAGTGACCAGGATAAGTTACTTGCAGGGTGGAGATAGGATTTCAGCCACCAGGAGCAAATAAGATAACATACCATTTCTATATGTCTCAGAAGTGAACTACTTTGAATTTGGAAAATCAAACAATATTTAAAGGGGGATAGTTAAATGAAAGGGAGTGGCAGACAAACACAAGAGATTGACTCCACATGGGGTTCAACATTAGTATCCTGTCTGGCACCTGGGAACAATAGGCCAACCTTCAACACACATGTGTCGTCTCTAGCTGCCTAACACATCAGAGATGTAATTAGCTTATCTGGCAAACAATGGGACAAAACAGATTATAATACAACCATTGGTTCCTGTCTGTCTACAATGTCTCATTTTAAACATATTTTGTTTAACTGTTTCGTGACCATTTAGTTACAATTTAAACATTACACAGAACACAGTAATATAACATGGGGAATTACATATAGTATACAGAATAAGGCAGAGACATATGCCATAAGACCATATGAAGCATGGTGGTACACTATGGCCCTATGTTTTGGGGCTATTCACCCCACCACCCACCTTCCCCTATTTCCCATGTGCCAATATAATTCTCCTACCAATTTCCATAATTATTCCCTTGCTAATTATGCTCTTAGTCAGACACAGATTTTTTAAACATATAATTTATTTTTTATTGTACAATAGAATTTTTATTTTCCTGGTCCTAATTTGTTTAAGTTCAACACATTCTGTCATATATGTAAAATAACTTATACCTTACAAAAGCTTTGCCCCATGTAAAATAAATTATATTGTAATAGCTACACATTAAAAATCTAATGCTTAACCTTTTGTGAGTGATCCCTATCTCTAGCTTTTCCTCTGCAATATGGTTAGTTTTCCCAAAAGTGCTATTATGTGGCCCTCGCTAAAATTCTACAGGTGATCAATAGGATCTGGGACATCTGCTTAATTAAAATAATGTGCCAACACATGCTAATGTTTGAAAAACATTAGTGAGTGCACATAAAGGCTCTCACTATTCCAATTTTTGAACCATTGTGGCAGTGAAGGTGTTAATCTAACAATAAATGAATCCAGAGTCATTTACATCTCCCTCCGGGCTATATCCCCCTCTCCCTATTCACATAAAGTTTAGGGTCATTCATGCTCCCACTGTAACTGAAGGGCCACAGGGTCCCCCTTCCCCCTACCCTCTGGTATACTGGATTGGAAATCCCTAATAAAGGCTACCTACCAAGGCCCATCATAGGCATATCTAGGCCCCCCATGGGTATCGTAATTGACCTACATAGTGCCAAGAGCCCTGTAAAATAGCTCACACAGTTGTCTGTACTGACCCTCATGTCAGCTGACACTTTTCTATGGCATATCTCACAAAGACTCAAGTTCCTTGAGCCTCATCAGGAATTTCATCCAACTGAAGTGCAAAGGCAGAGTTACAACTGACTATTTGAAGGGCACACGCCTTGATCAGAGTCTCACTGATTGTCTGTGGAATTTTTTTCTTTACTGTATGATATGCCACTTTTATAGAAGCTTTCTTCTGCTTCAGAGATTCCAGTTATTCTCCAGAATTTTATTGTCACACTTTTAAGAAATGTTTTTGGAGTTTGGCAGGCCTCATATAAAGCACTGAGCACTGTATTTTCCGTTCCTCTTCTTTCACCAATTTCAATACATTTTCATGGAGCCACCTCAAACCACTCCTGCATTTTTTAAGTACCTCACCTTGGAGGCACTCTTGACTGGGTTATAATCCCTGCCTTAGATAATATGCTTGCCTTTCATTTTAAGTTTCTTCATATCCATATTTACTACAAGTCAAAGGTCCACAGAAATGTCATCTTTATAGTATGTTATTTTGAACCTTTTTTTCTCTCATTTATTTTATTAATTTTTCCAATGATTTCTAAAAAAATAAACATATAGCATATACATACAATAAGAGTTTACAATCTGCAGATACAAAACATACAATACCAAATAACATACCACAACTTATCCACATACATAACAACCGTGGATAACAATTCCAGATCTTGCTAAAATAGACATTTTAAATCCAATGTCTTATTGCATAAAATACTACTTAAACCTCCCAATTATGCCATTTAGAAATATTTATTTTCCCCCACACATGACGCTTGCTCGTTAGGAACTTCTAGTGCTCTATTCCTCTCCATAATGAGTTTAACTTCCTTCCACGTATTAATTCTTCCCTACTTCCAATTTTTTATTAAAAGCCAATTTACTACAAAAAGGCAATGGGTGATTAACAGCATTTTTGACTGGGTAATGTTAGGTTATAATATATGAAAGAGAACCACTTTGGGTTCCAAAGGCAAAATCACCTTTAACATTTCTCACAAATATAAAAGACATTGTTTCCAAAATGTCTTAACCAAATTACATTCCCACCTAATATGAGCATGGGTACCAGGAGCACCACACCCTCTCTAACACAAGTTTGATGAGAACCATCTAATTTATTTAATTTGGTGGGAACCCAATACCATCTCTGAACCAGCTTGAAGAACAATTATCTAAATGATACACATTGAGATGCCCTTTTAGTCAGCCTAAAGCCCTCCCACGATTTATCTTTTTGCCACTCCACCCCTAGTTCTTCTTCTCGTCTAGCTATTCTGTAAGTTTTACCTTTATATTGAATCTCTCTCAAAATATTCTGGCATTTAGAGACTTTATGTAGCAAATTATCTTTTAAAATAAATTGTTAAAAACTTGATAAATCATGTTAAAACAAATTAAAATAGCCCTGCAATTATAATTTATTTTTTAATATACACAAATCTAGCAATGTAAGAGATTTTAATTGCTGGATTCTCTGACAGACTCCCTTTGAAAAAGATCTACGATATTCTACATGAATATTTCAATCTATTTGAATACCAAAAATCTAAGATCGAGTATATACCAATTGGTAAAGGTTTCAGTAATTTTAAGCTCAATCTCATTTGCATTCAGGATAATATCATCCTCAATGCCCATCCACTTGGAATTAGTTGACTTACTGTTCCACCCTAACAGGTGTGACATAAGTATAAATTCATGAATATCCATTATTGATGGAAAATCTAAGCCTCCCCTTTCAATGATTCTTTTTGAAATTTCCAGTCTTATCTAAGATCTCTTTTTATTGTATATAAACTTATTTAACAAGACCTGGAATTTTTGTGAGATATACTTGGGTGCTACTCATGGAATACATCTCAATATTATGTAAATTTTGGAACAATAGCCATATTTACAATTGAGATTCCCCCCTGAAAATGACAGGGATATCCAATTCCAATCAGACAGGATATTTCTAATTTGTATACATCCCCTTTCCAAATTCTTCCTCAAAATATGTTTAGTTCCATGAGATAAATCCACCCCTAAATGCATAATATATTTACTGTTCCAATTTAAATCATAAAGAAGTTGTAATTTTTCCACATGTTCATACCTAATATTAGAGTATATTATATTTGATTTACTTGTGTTAACTTTGAAGTATTATACTCGACTATATGATTAAGAATCCGCTGTAATTCCAAAAGAGAGTTTTCAGGGTCTGTTAATATAAGTACTACATTGTCTGTAAACATTGATATTTTATACTCCTCTAAGCCTACTCCCTTTACAGTTTCCGAGCTTCTTATCAACTGTGCTAAGGGTTACATTGTCAAACTGAATATTATAGGGGAGAGTAGACAACCCTTTCTAGTACCATTACCAAGGGGAAATGTATTTGTATTCCAATCCCTGACCACTAATCAGCGCCATTGGATTTTTATATAGGGCCGTAATAGCCCTGGATCCAAAAAGCCCTAGTCCAAATGTGTTCATCACTTCTTCTATATAATCCCAGCTCACCCTGGTGAGTGAGGGTAAATCCATTCTATTGGACCACTATAATATATCTATTATTTTCCTTACATTGTCTGGGCCCTGTCTCCCCTTCACAAAAACCTGTTTGGTCATTTTTGACTAACTTAGGGATTAACTTGCATAACCTATTAGCCAGAACAGCCGCGTATAATTTCATATCCACATTAATCAATGAGATTGTCCGGTAGCTCATAAAATCTTCTGGGTTTTAATCTGTTTTCAAGATATTCAAAATGTTAGCCTCTGTCAATTCCTGAGGAATATAACAACTTACCCTAATCTCATTGAACAATTTAACAATTGGGTTTTTTATTTCTGTGATAACATTTTTATAAAGGCAGTTTAGATAAACCTAAACCCAGAGCTTTATATCTCTCTAATGCTTTGATAGAATCTTCTATTTCTTCCGAAGTAATAGGTACCATCACACCTAGATATTCCTCTTCACTAATTGTCAGAAGTTTTATTTTCTTTAAGAAATCTCTTATATCTAATTTTGAAGGTTTTACAAAATTGTATTCCTTTTCCAAATTATATAGGGAACAATAATACTTTTAAAAAAATTCCACAATTGCTTTTGGTTCAGAAACCTATGTTATCCTGGCCTCTTAGACTCATAATTCTTTTTTGAATATTATGTTTTTATTAACTTATTTGCCAAAATGTTTCCAGCTTTATTACCCATCATATATTGATTGTGTTGGAATTTCCAAATCATATTGTCCGTTTTATTTTAGATGAAATCTCATTAATCTGAGTTAATAGTTCGATACTAGGTTTGAGTTTATTTAAAATCTGAAATTATACCATTCTATATTCAATTCCCTTAATGGTTTACTTCTACATTTTTGTTCAGCTATCGCTCTAGCAATAAAAATACCTCTCAAATATGCTTTAAAAGTGCACCAAATCGTTCTACCAGATGTAATACTGTCCTCATTTAAGGAAAAGAATGTATTGAATTCTTGTTTTATCTCATCTATTTGCTTAGATTTAAACAATAATGGATCTAATTTCCACATGACCTTAGATATTTTAAAATCTTTATCCTTAATGAATAAACATATAGATGCATGGTCAGACCACACTATCTAATTTATTTTAATATTTTGGACCAAAGTAACCATCTCTTTTTATAAATAAAAATTATCTATTCTTGTATAAGCCAGGTATCTTTTAGAGACAAATGTATAGTCTCTTTCTGATGGTTTGAATGTCCTCCATACATTATAAAGTTCATAATTTAATATCAAATCTCTACATTTTTTAGCTAATTCTACTGAATTAGAGTCCGGGATTTTTTTTCCACAGAGGATAAATAAGTTTAACATCCTCTGTGATATCCAATCTCTTGTTAAAGAAGATAGATACACCTCTAGATTTATTAATATATGTGAAGTTAAATTGTTTATTCTGCATCCCAGGAGTGTACTCAGTTTTCCAATGCGTTTCTTGAAAACATGCCACATCTACCTTATGCCAGGTGCACTCCGAGAATGCAGAATTTCATTTAAAAGGAGTATTCAATCCTTGGGCATTCTGGGACAGAAAAATCAATGGCATGACTTAAGACAGTGAATATCCTGACCAATTAGATAATTTCTTGTTAACCCCATAGACACTTATACCACATTCAATACCAACAACACAACTACTACCAGATATACACATACTTCCTTAACCAAACTCTGTCCATAATAAAGTAACTGGCGGTATTACACACTTGGGACCCTCCATTAGAATCACTACAGGGAGCAGATGTTTATATATACTTATACTTGCAAACTATAATTTTGACTAATTAAATCCAATTAAAACAGAAAGACTCAGAGATAAAGAGAAAAAAGAAGGAACTACATATATAGCAGATAATCTTCAGGCTGCTAATACGATGCCCTCACCATGGTGACAGGAGGATCATACCCTCCATAGGGGAGGTAAGCAAGGGAAATACATTTACCATTGAATTCAAAAACCTACTACTCAATTCCTGGCGCCAATACGTGAAATAATATCAATGTGTTTTGACTAAACATATAAAATAATTAAAAAGGGAATATATTACTTGTTATTATTAGTGCATCCAATATTATATAGTTTGGACTTAGTTCCCCTAATTAATATATTCTTAATACCACTGTTAATTAAATCCAAAACA
Source organism: Discoglossus pictus (assembly GCA_027410445.1). Lineage (NCBI taxonomy): Eukaryota > Metazoa > Chordata > Amphibia > Anura > Alytidae > Discoglossus > Discoglossus pictus. Next base: position 102,086,746 of record CM050165.1, on the reverse strand, counting down.
AAAAAGATGTTTCCATATCTTTCTCTTTAAGAGTAGGATGGAAGAAGGTGGAAGACGGCTTTGAAATAGTTCCTTTTTTACGTTTTTTCATCTTGATATATTATTATTTTTTTTTATATTTTTTATATTTATGATCACCATTTTTCTTTTCCTTTTCCTTTCTCCCTTTCCCTCTTACTCCCTCTCTTTCCCACTTTTTTCCTCCTTTAACTGATACTTCTTAAGAGTCTTATTATTTTCTTGCTTAATGAGCAAATGGTCAGATCACACATACCCAACAGAGAGACTCTAGAAGTAATCTCTCAGAGATCTCTCGGATACAAAACATATTCAAAAAGGTATAAATAAATGAAAAAAAAACAAAAAGAGGGAGACATACAGAATAAAAATGTGTTAAATTAGTGTGATAAGTTTATTCCATTATATCAATTTGCCGTTAATAGTCCCAATTTGGTTTACAAGTATCCTTCTTGGCCGTGCTGCTGAGTTAAAAGAAGGAAGCGTCCCACACAAAGAAAACATCCGGATTTGATTATAGATTGTTAGACTATTAAGTCTGCACTTGAAAATCCATATGTAAAAAGTTGATATCCTTATGTTTCCTTTAACCCCAGGCTGTAACGCTATCCACCTCCTTGAAAATGACATAAGTTAATTATTTATGTTGTTGTAATGTCCTTTAAATTTTCTTTAAATCCAGGCTATAGTAAAGAATGACTCCTTGTGGAGAAGGGGGGGGGGGCAGTATGTTGTAGTAATGTACCAAGATATCCCTTGTGCACGTGTACTGACTTTCTTCAGCCCCTGTAGCCGTGACACAGCTACTACCTCAACCCCGTATAACTTTTAGCTTATAGCTTTACATTTGTTAACTTCTTCTCCATCCAATTACCTCCTTACAATAGAGGTACAATAGATGTTTCCACAAAAGCTTAACACAGTCCCTTCAACATAGGGAGTATGGTATGAGGGGTCTCTTACCTTCCCTCCTTAGTCCATTTGCCTGTGATAAGTGCTGCCTCAGCCACAGAAAGTTACACATTCTACTTACAGCCTGGATGTATTCATGGAAGAACTCTTTCAACCTGGGGGGTGATACATACAGCCAGGGAAGACAGATGGGAAATTGATGGGATCACTCTATAAACCAAAGATATTCTTTATCAAACCCCAACGTTAATGGGATTTGTATGGGTCTGCAGATTTCCCCTGTAGAGTTACTCCATACTGCTTCCCTGCTGTACCTCCGCAGCATGCTAAGCATTCAAGCGTTTACCACCCGTGACCACCAGACGCTGAGCAGCGTCAAATCATGTCACTTCCGGCCCATCCCTATGTCTTCAATCCTACACTTTTTTAAAATTGACTTGATAATGCACACAGTTAACACAGTTTAAAAAAGAAAAGTTACAACCACTGAAATCTGGTGTCAAATAAGCCCCCACTACAAAAAGAATAGCAATCTAGGACATAATCCTGTATGATATAATCAGAGTCAAATATATCTATATATTTTTTTCTCTAAAATAATTGTTCCTATCTTGCATACCAGATAATGGTGTTATTTTGTTACATACTTCACACACATGTAAAGTATTTACCAATCTACACTAGGCCTTTACCTGGAATGAGGTCATTTTTTAAATATTTTTTTTTCTTTGAAGGGAAAACAATTTCATTAGCTCGTTGCAGACACGCACCATGGTTGTCTCTCTTTGGCTAGCTTAAATGCTAGAGGGAGTGTAATATATTTCAATTAAACATATCAGATGAATTTGTTTTTAATGTGGAACAACAGTTCTCAAGTTAAAGGTACAAGGACCATGACTATCATTAGTACATTCATTTAATTTTGACTTTCCAAATTATGTGTAAAGGGAATACAATAGATTACATTTATTTTTAAACCAGCGTAGATGGTGTGACCTTTAATGGTGAGTTAAAGCAGAGTGTTTTATCAAAGCTTATGACTTGTGCCTACTATTTATGTCTTCATAAAATATAAAGCCTTGATAAACTTCATACAAACAAGTTGAAATTTAGACAAAACAAAATAATCCAGAATATACTGGTGTTCTTCCAAAATACGAACCCTACATTTATCTGCATGAGTAGTCTCACGTGATTTTATTTTCATAGCTTCACAAAAGGAATGGGAAAAAGGAATTCCAAACACAAAGGGCCTCATTCAATTGAGCAATTGTAAGTTGCTGGTACCCGTAATGGAGCCCATAAGCTAATTTTCTATTCAATTGGCGTCTATTTGAGAGCTGCAAATGGCTTGAAATCCTTGCGGTTGTGACAACCGTAACTTAAGCCCCAACTAAGCCTTTGATCTTTCTCATCCGCAAGAGTTCCGAACGTTAAAATCGCAAATCGCTATTCAATTACTACGATTCCGCAAGCCCGCAGATGCTTTCACACCCGTAAACGGCAAATGTAGAAGAAAATCCTACAGGTACCAGATAGGACCCGCAAAGGGGTTAATGACATGTCCGTAGCACTGTAAATGCAAATACAAAAATCAATACTGCACTTTTAAAAACGGGGAAAGCGATGACAGACATTAGAATAAATTGCACAACAGTCTCAGGAATCAATGAGTTAATACATATCAGGCCACCCACATGGTCTAGAACAGTAATGGCATTGATTTTTATTATTTTGTCGTTTGTAGTTTTGCAAGTCTGATCGCATATCAGACCTCTAAATGCTAATTGATTGAAATGTAATCTCCATCTTATACTGTCATAATGATGGCAGTCTCATTTTCTATTGGCTGTTTCAAAAAGGGTAGTTAAGGCTTTGCTTAGTTGATCATGTTCCCACCCTGAATTGCTACATACGAGTACATGGTTTACAGTTTCCTCTTTCGGCTTGTTCAATTGAATAGCATATTATGTTACAATTGCAGAATGCGAGCCCGCAGACATAAGGCCTGTACAAGATGCAGGCTTCTAATTGAATGAGGCTCAAAGAAAGTATATTGATGATAAGATAGAAAGTAAAAGACTACAATTCTTTCTGCAAAATAAACATGTTGAACATTAAGAGGTACACTCACTTTGTCATTTTATTTTAGTAAGACCAATAATAAATATTCTTTTTACCTTAATATTAATGTTAAGGTAATCTTTTTTTCTGTGATGTATCAGTACGCATTAAGGAGTAGACCACATATTATAGAAAACTTTATTACTTGCCTAGAAAGTCAGCATGATACTTGCTTGTTCAGCCAATCTTCCTTTCTGTATGCCAGCAGCAATACATAGCACATATCAGTGATACACTACATATCCCAGGCTGCTTTTCAGCACAAACAGGAACCCAGAGTTAATTCAAAAGATTCAACTAACCTGATTAGCCAAAATAAATAATTTTAAATTGTATGCTAATTTAGCCTGGGTTTGGAGGGTGTTAACCCTAATGTTCAACTGTCAAAAATTACAAGGTATGTTGCTGACTTCAATGTAAGTGTTTAAATGTTTATTTTGGGGTTTTTCATGCAAAAATGTTTGCATACACTACTAATTCTCCTCTATCAGATGCATTAATTATCCAGCAAACTTACATATACCTTTAATGAATATATCTTATGCAAAAAACACTTAACGTGCATAAAGATTACATTAAAGGTTTCAAGAAACATAAAACATTGACTACCAACACCCTTATAGAAAGTCTTATACTATGTTAGAATTATTATGAAGCATTGCTTAGTTCAGTGAAATTTATATACCTAAAGGGACATGTAACTCAAACATTTTCTGTCACACATTTAAAATATTAAACATAACATTAATTATATGTTAATTTAAAAATGTTAAATGTATTTTAATAGGTTGACACTTGCAGGACATATGGATCCACAATGGCATGCCATAAGCAGCTACATCACTGACTTCATTAGATGACAAGAACCCACAACAATTCATTAAAAATAAATAACTATAATAACTATTACTGCATTTATGGTATATGCAACCTTTTTTGCTACAAATAATAAAGGTATTGCTTTGCAGGGGTCTCTGTCTGTGAAAGAGTTAATGCTGATCTTAATCAAGTTGAACATCTACCTAATAGCTACCTTTTTTCTTTGAGTATTTTCTAGATAACTCTTTTTCTATTCTAAATTTATAGTTTTCTCTATCTTTATTCTCAAAAAGCAAGATATAGATTGTTTTAAAATATATGGAAAGTCAAAACAGTCCTAGAAAGAAAGGCCTACAACTCCAAAAACAGTAAGCAGGGATAGAGGAATGGGAGGAGGGAAGTAAAAATAATTTTCCTCATGCGAAAGGAACCGATCTGATTTCAGGAATTTCACTGAAGCCACGATAACCATCCAGGGAAAGAGAGAGTAGTAAATGTAATGGTTATCTTGGTATATGGATTCCAGTGAGTTTATGAAATTTATTCAGGGTTTTAAAACCATCAATTTGTGGTTGAGACCAAAAAAAGGGGTTGAGTGGGCTTACCCAGCTACATTGCTTCCAGCACAAAAGAGACCCCTGTGAGTTCATCATATGTAGCCCATCAGGGGTCGGATACCATATGAAAATAACGTTGTAGCTGTTTTCCTTTATTGCTGAAGATAAGGAATTGAAGATGTATTCTCCCAGATCTCATCCAAGGTAGAATCCTCACCGAATTTCCCCTCCAGACGTATTGTAGTTTGGAGGTAAACCCTGAGATGCATACATACAACAAACTGGATAAGAAAGTATATGTCCATAATAATTCACATTTTAATAAATATTCAACTTGTCTCACAATTAGTAATATTTGGTAAATATATGTAAATACAAAATACTTTATCAAAAACATGGAAATTACTTTGTATTAAAATATTTTTCTTTTTAGTTTGTGTTTGAGTATTATCGTATTGGTCCGAATATAAGCCACACCCGCATATAAGCCGCACCCGTAAAGTTCAAGGAGAAAAAATAGAAAAAAGATAGTACTCAAATATAAGCCGCACCCGTAAAATTGGAGAGAAAAGACTCTCAAAGTGATCAGCCATTGCAAGAAACAGGCTTTCTAATTAGCACTGTAGCTTTTTTTGCAGGTTACAGGCCTTACAGGATGTTAGAATCACTAAAACCTATTCAATACGCAGTCTCAAGCACCCTTAACTTGCAATCGTGCAAACTGGCATTAAATTTTCGTTCGCGAATAGAAGCCGCACACGTAACAAGCAAAGTTCGCAAATCGGCAATGATTTTTTTTACGGTCGCGAATATAAGCCGCACCCGTAACTCGCAAGCTCAAAATTTGGAAAAAAGGTGCGGTTTATATTTGGACCAATACGGTACCTTGTCTTACTTGTTTGACATATAAGCTGAAAACTCATGGAGTACTGAACAGTTAAAGAATTTATAGTATCACTTTTCAAAAAATAAGACCATATGATAATATAGGAGAAATATAAATGAATAATATAAAAAAATTATCTATTATATAAATGAAAATAGAAAATGATCAGTACATTTGATAAACCCATACAGTTGAACAATGTAATAGGTGACATCAACAATTATTTGAAATATCAGCTCAACTATGTATTTAACCTTTTATTTAAAAAAATCACACTGAGTAACTCATAATATATATCCTGCTATCAGCTAAATTATTGAAAGCAAAAAATCCCTCAGCATGGGAGACAATTATCAATTGGATTTCTCAACGGAAGAAAGAGAGCAAGTGGTTTAGAAAATTACATCAACTGCTGCTCAGTGCCAAGGTATTTTGAACCACTGGATTAGACTTATACCTTTGTGTACAATGTTTTTATGGATGAGAGAAATACATATTTCTACAGTTTTGTTATTTAGAATTGATGTATCCTGAAACGATTCTAAAATAGCTCCCTATACAGTCATATAAACTGGAGAGGCCTTATATCATTAGTGGGATTACTCTCAGTTTAGTGAATAAGACCAGAAGACCTTATGATTCAATGATTAATACTTTTTAAATACACTGGTGTTCAATAAAGTGATAGGTAGCATCAAAGATGGGGAGGAGATGGGCAACACAAAATGCTTTCTACTGCTTTAAGACGCCCTTGCTTCATTATATTTTCCTACCCTTCATGATAGAGCTCACAGCTTCATTGAGGTAATAAGCCCCTTCACCACGACAAGATAAAAATCCAGAAGGGGTCTTGTGTCTTAGTCTCTCTCTATGTCCATATGTATTTATAATTAGAGGGTATACTTCCTTTTGGAGGAAAAATCTTATTGTTTGTGTGAGATATATTATATGTGTGTGTGTACATATATATATATATATATATATATATATATATATTTATATATATATATATATATATATATATATATATATATATATATATATATACATATATATATATTGAAGAGTGAAGCAGCCGTGAATGTCCAGTAATTTAGTAATTTAGTAATTATTAATCCATATATATATTTATACCACCCAATAATAATGAGTATTGCAATATAATTTGATACCTTTTGTATTGGACAAACTCTTATTTAAAATGACAAGCTTTTGAGAGGCTTAACCTCCCTTTATCAAGTCTCAAGCAATACTACATGAGATGAAACCCTCAGTTTGAATAATAACAGCAGATGCAGATAGAGTGGAAACAGCATCTGACATCATCAGGTAAATACATATCTTGGGAATAAACACAACATAGCAAAGGAAACATATATACACGTACTATATACACATATACATCAATATATACATGAAAAAACAGAGCACTGTAGTCCACAGCGATATCTTTCCTGTTGGACAAACACCTCACTAAGAATGCTAAGTCTGTTATAGTATAAGAAGAAAAAAAAAATCACATGAAATTCTGATAATGTGTTAGAAAGCCCAAGTCTATATTAAGTCCTGTGTTTTTAGAGTTGAAGAATGTGATCATCTTTATTTCAAATACTTTTCTCTCTTGGATGCTTTTAAATTTTCCTCTGAGTATTTTGACTTTTAAGTTTTGGATGGAGTGATCATTCTGGCTAAAATGGTGTCCTACCGAGCTACAATAACTGTCTTCATTGTGTTTTCTTATTGAATGCCTGTGTAAATTCATCCTTAAATGCATTTTTTTGCCGGTTTCTCCAATGTAACAGCCTGTGTCACATAAAGTACATTGTATCATATAAACCACATTTGACGATGTACATGAATATGATCCTTTGATGTTATAGGTTTTGTTGTTATGTGTGGCTGTATCATCATTACAAATGTGTTGGCATAATTTACAGGCACGTTTGTTACATGGTTTAGTTTTATTTCTTGTATTCAGTTGTTCATTGGCAAATTTTCTGCTGACAAGTTTTTGTTTCAGGTTTGGTGATTGTTTAAATGCAAGGATGGGAGGTTTTGGGAATATATATTTTAATTCAGTATCTTCAATTAGTAATGGTTGTAAATCTTTGATTATTTTCCGAATTTTCTCTAAATTCCTTGCAGCAAGAGGCTCATGACGACATCGATCAGGCCCTCTTTGCTTTTAAACATTTTAAATTACCCGTCGCAGTTCCTTAAAGGGCCAGCGGCACATTATTACCAAATCCGTGTCGCAACGCCTAAAATAAACCCCCGTCTAGGCTGGGGTTACCCATCGAGAACCCCAAAGTGTCCCCACATTAATCCCATGCTGCAGCGGTCCATTGGACCCCCGCAGCCCGCCCACATTACCCCTTTGCAGCGGGGGTCCCCGATCGGCACCGGTCGTGACCCTGCTGCATTTCAAATTTCAGCCTTGCGGGTCCTTAAAGGACCCGAGCTAAAAAAAAAAATTAAGCCCTGCCGTGGGGGGTACTATAAGTACCCCCCTGCAACTAAAATTAACCCCATCACTCATGGGCCTCTATAGAGAGCCCCATGAGCCCTTAATTAACCCTGTCACTCATGGGGGGTCAATACAGACCCCCATAATCCCTTAATTAACCCTGTCACTCATGGGGTTCAATACAGATCCCCAGAATGCCTTAATCAACTCTATAACCCATGGGGCTCTATACAGAGCCCCATGAGACTATAATTATAATAGGACACTATTTACCCCTAGGTTAACCCTACAAGTGCCATGAGGGTCATGTTGTCACTGCCAATCAGACTGCAGCCAATCAGAAGGCACATATGCCTTTAGCCAATCACCCCGTGGGGGTGTATCCCATTGTGATTGGCTGAAAGCAATAGTGCCTTCTGATTGGTTTAAAAAAGATAGACAGTGCAGAGTGCCGTTAGTTTTTTTTTTGTTTTTTTTTAGAGCACGGATTCAGCAAGGGCCCAGCTGGGGGAGAAGAGAAGAAGGCTGGGGCAGGTAAGTTTTCAATGTATAATGTTTATATTTTATTTATTTGTTGTGTTTGATGTATGTGTGACTAATGTGATGTATCTTTTTTCCAGTGGCCGAGCCGGAGAACAGAAGAAAGGTAAGTTTAATACTGTATTTGTAATGTTTATTAATTCTATGTAATGTTTATTTTTCTAATAATCTGAGGTTTCTTTTTTCCTAGGGGGTGCAATCAGAAGGGACATCTGCAAAGGATAGTGATTTTATTTATTCTATTTTAGCTTAGAATTAGGGGGCTAGGTATAGATAGGGGGTGATGTTTAGTTTGGGGATTAGGTATAGATACGGGGTGATGTTTAGATTGGGGGTTAGGTATAGATAGGGGGTGATGTTAAGATTGGGGTTTAGGTATAGATAGGGGTGATGTTTAGATTGGGGGTTAGGTATAGATAGGGGAAATGTATTGTAGTTAGGTGTATATTTATAATGAATTTATGACTGTAATGTTATGTGTATTTGTGTATGTCTTTTCCTTTGCAGGTGTGTAATGTTTTTTTTAATATTATGTAGTGTGGGGGGGTTTGTGATGTTTTTTTTATTTTATTGTAGAGAAGGGGGTTTGTAATGTACTTTTTTTATTTTGTGTACCTTAGATTTTTCATCTTGGGGGTTAGGTAGATAGTGTTAGGCAGGTAGGGGTAAATAGGTTATGGGGGGGTTAGTTTAGATTTAGTGGTTTATTGGGGGGAATAGTGTAGTGCAGTGTTTGTACATAGTGTCATGAGGGTCCTGGAGGACTCTCATGGCACTTTTATGGTTAATTATAGGCTTCTAATTGTCCTATGAGCGTCTTCATAGACCCTTATGGCACTGATTGGGTTAACTAGAGACTTACAGTGGTCTGTATAGAACCCATAAGGGATGGGGTTAGATGGAGGCTTATGGGGGTCTGTATAGACCCCCATAAGGGATGGGGTTAGATGGAGGCTTATGGGGGTCTGTATAGACCCCCATAAGGGATGGGGTTAGATGGAGGCTTAGAGGGGTCTGTATAGACCCTCATAAGTGATGGGATTAAATAGGGCTAGATGGGGGTAAAAAGGCCCAGTTGGGGTTAATAGGTCCAATTTGGTTTAGATAGGCCCAGTTAGGGTTACATTGGTCCAGTGAGGGTTAGACAGGGTTTAGTATGGGTTAATGGGGTATAGTTAGGGTTAACAGTGTAATGTAGTGCTTAGACTTTGTCATGAGCGTTCTAGAGGACCCTCATGGCACTTGTAGTGTTAACCTAGGGGTAAATAGTGTCCTATAGCGATCTAAATAGACCCCTATTGGACTGGGCGGGTAATTAGAGTCTCATGGGGCTCTGTATAAAGCCCCATGGGTTATAGGGTTGATTAAGGGCTTATGGGGGTCTGTATTGTCCCCCACTAGTTATGGGGTTAATTAAGGGCTTATGGGGTGTATATTGACCCCCATGAGTTATGGGGGTAATTAAGAGCTTATGGGGGTCTGTTTAGAGCCCCATGAGTGATAGGGGTTAATTTTAGTTGCCTGGGGGGTACTTATAGTACCCCCTGCGGCAGGGGATACATTTTTTTAGCATGGGTCCTTTCAGGGCCTTTACGGTCTTTTAAGTACCCACAAGGCGGGAAATTTGAAATGCAACGATCGGGGATCCTAGCTGCAATTGGTTAATGTGGGGTTGCTGCTGTGGTCCTTATGGACCCCTGCAGCAAGGGGTTAATCTTGGGATAAATTGGGGGTCCCCAGCATAGATGGGGGTTAATTTTAGGTGCCGCGGTGGGGATAGATTAATAGTGTGCCGCAGGCCCTTTAAGGACCCGCGGCGGGTAAATTTAAATTTTTAAATGCAGCGGGGGCATGATCGATGCCGATCGGAGACCCCTGCTGCAAGGAGTTAATGTGGCTATAGGGACCCCTGCAGCATGGGGATGTGTTTAGGGAGCAAGGGGGAGCATCACAGGGCAGTATTGGGCTGCTCCACGGCACCACGTAGAGGCTTTAAGAGCCCTTGCTGGCACTTTTTTATGGCTGCGTGTTACTACGTAGCTCTCTCTGAGCCTATTCTCTACCATTTTTCGGTATCATCCCGCAAAGCAGGCTGCGAGGGACAGCTATATACTAAGCTTTGTCTATGATATTTTTGTTATTATTCAATAAATTCTTAAAGTAACCTAACCCCCTGTAGGGTGTGAATTTCAGTTGCAAGTGCCAGGTTTCTTGCATTTTTTTGGCTACTTTTTAAAAATGTTAATATTAAAATAAATATGAGGGCACGTGAGGAATTTTTTAAAAATCCAACCATAAGTACTGTAAGGAAAAAATATATGTTTCTTAAAGTTTACAGTACTTTTTAGTACTGTATAAAGACTGTTATTTTAAAGATATTTAGTCATGATGTGATGAGTCTAATGACATATTAATATATAACTACTTTTTTCTGTAGAAAAAGATTTATTTATTGATGGTAAAGAAAGTAGCAGTGTATTCAAAACACTAATAAGGTATCACTATAGTAAACTGGATGTATTTGTAGAAACGGAAATGGATGCAAAACTTTGCAAATCCTTTAAGTTACTTTTAAAGTGCTGCCTTTGTATTCATACATATTCTAGCTGCTGGAAGCAAGTACGCTTAATATGACAGCTCAATTTAGATTACTTTGCTTCTGACTTTTAGATTTCTCCTACTGAGCTTAAGAAATGTTTTTTGAAAAGGCAACTAAAGAGGTATTCATTGTTTTGATAAGTATCTATTAAAGGCTTTTAAATATTGTACATGTACTTATGGGGGTTTTACATTTTCACTCCCTATATTTTTTCTCAATCTACAGAAATCAAATACTATATTTTGTTGATTTAAACTGCTTTTATTATATATGTGAAATATTTGAATGTAAGGTGTGCGCCTCAGCAAAGCCGGTATTTTGTATAAAATTAATTAATGTTCGTGTTGTGGACACATTTCCCAACTGTATCTCTTTTTTGGGAGGCAGTCCCTCTTTTCAAGTGAAAATCCTTTCCCTCTTTAGCCTCCCTAATATCCCTTTATGAAATTAAAATCCCACATTTAAGACAAAAACTGGTTTTCCAGTTATAAGTGCTTCCCATTTTACTTGGTTTCTTTCTCCTTTCATATTCTTTCAAAATCTAGAAAAAGGTAAGTGTCTGGAGTGTTAATTCCACAGGATACTAGGTGCACATATGAAGTATGTCTATCTCTAAACTTAGCTTTATATAGATGATGGTCCAAGTATTAGGAAAAAGGCAATTTTTTTGAGGAGCCAGCTTGAAAACGCTAAAACTAAAGTGCATTGCTATTTTGTCTCATGTAATTTCCATTGTACATTTTGACAAGACTATGGGCCCTATTCTATTGCCAATTTGTACATTTATACACACTTAAAACCCCTCTTGGATTTTAGCAATTTAATATGACAAATTTGAATCAGGAGATATTTATTTAACCTTTCTAAAGTGTTGTGTTCCATATATAGGGCCATATTCTATTAGCTCCTTGCAAATGAATGAACTCATACATTTGGCTTTGGGTGTTTTTGTTAAATAAATGTTTATTTGCATTCTATTTACTTAAGAATTAATTAGTGCCAATAAGTAATATTTGCAGAATATGTAGCAATATTAAGAGTGATTTTAAGTGTGTATAAATTTACGAATTGGGCAGTAGAATAGGGCCCATGGTTTTCTAAGAGATAAGCCTCTCTTTTTAATTTTCTGTGCAGTGAAAGAGATCAAAAGACCTCTCATTTAAGCTTTTTGTATATTCAATTAACTGAGTTTTCATTTAATTTGAAAAAAGCGTAATATCCTTTTTTTATTTCATCTCTGTCCATAGCTGCTTTGAAAAGCATGGCATTTTATTTCTCCCAGAAGTTTTGTTTTTAAAAATATTATTTATGTAAAGTTTAACACAAGCATGATCAGACCAAGTTATCAATCAAATTTCAATTGTGTTGATAATATTAAGAGTGGGTAGATCTACTAGAAAATAAACAATCCTGGTATATGATTTATGACGATGTGAGTAAAATGTATAATCTACTTCTTTTGGGTGAAATATTCTCCAGCCATTAAATAGTTTTTGATTTACCAAACTATCATAGAAGTTTTTAGATTTCCTACGGGATTCGTCATCTGGAAATGGTTTAATACTAGATTTCCTATCCAGTTGTGAATACAAATACAAATTCAAATCTCCACATATTATTAAATAACCTTTTTTTATCTTATCGATATGTTTTAATATTTAAGAGCCAATTTTGATGTTTATTAGGATGATATACATTAAAATAGTAAAAAACGAATTATTTATTAATCCAATCGATATGATAAATCTACCATCCAAATTAATATTAACAAACTCTTCCGATATTCTCATTTTCTTATTAATCAAAATAGCAATTCCTCTTGTTTCAGTTTTATAACTATAATTGGCCCCAATGTTATATATTCTGTCTGGCAAGTTTGGCTCCTTGTCTAATCCAATGGGTTTCCTGGATGCAGATATTATCCACATATTCCCTATGAAAATAGTGCATTGCTGAATGCCTCTTAAATTGAGTATTGAAACCTTGAACATCTACAAATTATATTTTCTTTTGCCACCAACCTTTCATCATTCACCAATAAGTCAAGTACATTAGGCAATTTCAACCTTGGAGCGAGGACATGACGTCACAGAATTCAAAAAGTATATGCAAAGACAAATATCTAGTTTGCTCATATTTTAACATATTATAACTTTTAACCTTTTCAGATTCACCAAGTACATAAAACAGTTTGAACCTCAAGATCAAGGTCCGAACTTTACAACAATAATGTGTATTTGTAGTCTCAGTTGTTCCCTGAAAATCTTCTGTGCCACGGGCGGTCTGTGAAACACAATTTGATGTCACCTCAAAATAGTGTTAATTATTCATTTCATGACATCTATTTCCTCCTATTTCGTTCTGTGGAGCCCCTGTCAGCTAAGAAAGGGGAAATGGCAGAATAAGATTCAGATGAGGTTGAGGTAATGGTACAAGTGCATTCCATAGTAATTTCCATTGTACAATTTGACAAGACTATGGGCCCTATTCTATTGCCCAATTCATAAATTTATACACACTTAAAATCGCTCTTAATATTGCCACATATTCTATTAGCTACTCGTAATGCGATTATGAGTTCCCGCCCACAATCACTACAGGCTAGGCAAAGATGCAAATTTGGCCTTAGAACTCCATTAGTTTTAGAACAGCTCAAATATTACAAGCTCTAAATAATGGATATTCTATTAGACTCTCAAATAAAGTCTAACCTGCAACTGAAAAAAAGTATCACTTTTGTGTTAAAAATATGACAAGTACTAAATAGGACTCACAATGTATTTTTTAAACACTTCATAGAGCTGTAGCAGCAATTAAACACACAATACTGTACTTTAAAATCATGGGAAGGCATGGAAGTACATTAGAATTAATTGCACAACAGTGTCAAACCCAAAAATGTTATTTCTGAATAATATCGATCCCGGGACTCAAGGGATTAATACATATCATGAAATCTGCATGGACTAAAACAGATAATCTAATTTTATAGATTGATAGATTAAGATTACTTTTTGGCATCAATTAATTCATAGCCTTTCAATTCCAGGTTACGTCTACCTTCCATGTTTTACTGACAACATGATGCCGGTCTCATTTACTATTGGCTGTGTCTAAGAAGTAAATTACAGGCTTGCTTAAATATTGTCAGATCATATGATCACGCTCTCTGAAATCCTACTTAAAAAGGCAGTGTATACAAGTTTAGTTTTAAGGAGATAAATTACGGGCTTGAGTCAATAGAATACACCTACACATTTAGAGAAAAATACACCCACAGCCAAAATTACAGGTTAGAGGCATTTCCGGTATTTTGATAGAATTTGGCTCTATGCCAGCTTTCTAAGTGCCTTGAGTATGACTAACTTTACTTTCAGATTCTTTTTAAATAGCAATAAGCATTTTGTTTATTTTCTAATGTAAGTGTATATTCTGCATATTTTATTTGAGGAAATATATTTGGGGAACTGTACAATAAATGTAATTCTGTTGAAGGTATTTTACATATTATCATGTTTTTTTTTTAAAGAGTTGGACATTTGTATATCATTGATGTAGTGACTCACTGACTGACTAGACCCAAGGGAGACCTAGGAAAAATGTGTCTGCTCCTGTGGGTCATAACTTTGCCCCCTAGTCACTAACAATGTATGGGGATTGCCCAATCCGCATCTAGTGAGTCTTGCTGAGATCACTCTAAAGTACCAGTTATAAGACTCTAATCCTCCTGTTAGCCTTCGTCTTGCCAGGTTCTCAGATGCAACTGCGGTGTCCTGTGCTGCTTTTTCTGTCCCTGTTAGGTTGGAGTACTGCCTGTTCCTGTTAGGTTGGAGTACTGCTGCCAGTCATGTCTTTCAAGAGTTCTACCTGTGTCCAGCACTGCTGCTCCTTTATAATTTCAAATCTTTTTCACAACCTTTTGTAAAATTTTCGATATTCCAGGAAAAGTGACTGATTTGAGGACCCTACTCAAGATATCTCAGGAAACTCACACAGTCAGTAAGTACATCATAGAATCCTGTACCCTGAAGTAAAGTGTAACAATGAGGCCTTGTCTGTTGCTTTTGAGCAAGACCTGTTTGAGAAAAATTAAAGATGGACTGCAAGGATGTACCTAAAAATCTGGAGGGTCTTGTGGACTTTTGTTTGAAACTAGACATATGCTTCTATGAGCAGCGAATGGAAGAGTACACCCTAAGCGTTCTCAAACCTGCAAACTGGCATCTACCTTCGGGACACTACCTGAGATTACAATTAGGGAGACGTCTAACCCAGAACTGGGTAGTAATTGCATCTCACCTGCAGAAAGAAACCTAAGGAGATCAGAAGATCATTGTCTATTGTGGTAAAGCGGGACACGTCATAAAATCCTAACAAACAAAAGGGTCTAACAACTTTAGCAGGGAAACCATTAAACTCCATTTATAAAGCTCCTCACTGCTAAAGTTGCCTCCTGTTTACAGTGATACTCAGATGGGGAAAACAAGGGATTTTCGCCCATGCACTTATTGATTCTGTGGACGGTGGTAACTTTGTAAATAAAAATATTGCCCTCTGGCATCAGTTACCAACTAGAACCAAGTCACAGTGCCTGCTGGTACACTTTTTGGATAATCAATTAGAGTAGTATCTCCATCTCTCAAAAAAATAAGTACTCTAATGGTAAAAATGTCAAAGCAGCTAATGCGTATAGAGTTGCTAAAAGTCAATCACAAAAATAAAATAAAAGAAAATAAGAGGTTATAATCATCAAGGGACCATCCTCTCCCAAATGTAAATGAAAACACCAAGAGATGTAAATATAAGGGTACAGCTCCCCAATTTTCAATGATAACACCAAGGCCCCTATTCAATTGAGCAATTGTTAGTTACCATGTTTTACTAAATTCATGATGACGCTCTAATGTACTATTGGCTGTTTCTAAATCGGTAGTTATGGCCTTGCTTAATTGACCATGCTCTGAAATGCTACTTACAGGTGTATGGTTTATGGTTTAGACTTTCGGCTTTCGGCCAGGTAGGTGCGGGCTTGTTCAATTGAATCCCTCTGTTGCAAATTTCAAGCCCACAGACTTACAGCCGGTATGAAGGCAATGTTGGTCTTGCAATTGAATAGGGGCCCAAGAGATGTAAATGTAAGGGTACAGCAGTATCTAAGATATATCTATGAAGGTCCAAAAAGGACTACTCAAAAAGAGACGTATGTAGTATCTCAAATATTACAGTCCCAAATACGAAAATACTTCAGTGACTTAATTGGAGTCCCATAGGTGATCTTGTCAACTATTGATCAGTAACAAGTAATAGGTCAAATTATACACTAAAAATAAGGTCACCCGGAAGTGTGGAATCAGACAAAAGACCTTCCACCTTGTAGTTGCAGATTGAAGGTTATTCTCCCAGGAGGATCAAAACACAAACAGACATGTCAATGTGTTGTGCAAGAAACGTAAATTATATATCTCCTCCTGGGGTCCACATGACAATGTGTTGTGCAAGAAACGTAAATTATATATCTCCTCCTGGGGTCCAGTTCAAAGACGGGATAAAACGTAACTTTTGTTGCGATCAATCTAAAATAGATTCAAAATATAATTTTTTTAATTTTAAGGCTAGATGCCTGAGACACATCAGCGCAAGCCCACAAAACAAATTAAGAAGCAGTTTAAATATGTAAGCCACTCATGGCAATTATCAATAAATTGTAGCAGCAATTGCTCAGACCTTAGCAGCATCTATAGATCAGTACAACAACCATGTTGGCCTTAGATTCTAAATAATATAAATACTTTTAGAATATGGATAAAGTAAAGAACCGCAGGACTCCGGCGTGTGAGGTCACTCATCTGTGACGCCGCCTAGCTGTAAAACTTGACGTGAGCTTTTTAAAAAAAGCTTCTATACACTCAAAAGGAGAATGGGATTTATATAGTCTGGTCTTACATTATTTAATTAACCATTAAATCCCTGATTCAAAGTTAAAATGAAAACAAAGTTGCCATTGCCCTATAGAGTCAGTACAAAAAGGCTGTGAAAACATTAGTTAAATTGTTTAACTGCTATACGATCACCAACAGACATAATCATTATAGGGCACAAACACATACACCCTCAAAGAGAGTTTCATAAAAGCATGTAAGGAAAACACCCCACTTGCCAAGTAAATAAAATGTGCCATCAATTTTGAAAAAAAATCACATATATAGTTGTGAGCATGCGAGCTGTTGCTAATGCTTGTCAGCTCGCACAGCGAGCCTGCGGCCCTCGTGAAGCAAGGGCCACAGTTTCTGGCATGGAGCGCCAAAATGAGCCTTGTCCAGTCTTTCCCAAGGGAATATCTTTCCTACGCAACATAGATAGACACAACACCCTTAGGCTTTATTGTTTTCAGCCTAGGTTTCCCCTGTTTGGACTGTTTATGACCTGTAAACCCTCATCCCCAGCACCCCTTGT
Organism: Discoglossus pictus; assembly: GCA_027410445.1. Classification (NCBI taxonomy): domain Eukaryota; kingdom Metazoa; phylum Chordata; class Amphibia; order Anura; family Alytidae; genus Discoglossus; species Discoglossus pictus. The sequence goes on along the minus strand of CM050165.1, from coordinate 102,069,371 downwards.
GTCTTTGTGTTATAAGAATTGTGTGGCTAACCACTTGGTACATATTTGCTTAGTTACATAGTAAATGATATTGAAAAAATAATTTTAAACCATCAAATTCACAATTTTTTGATCTCTACTGCCTGACCATTTTAATATGTGGATTAATTGTTAATTGATCCAGAGGAAGGCAAACAAAAAGAAACCTATTGACACATTGCCAGTTGTCTCAAAAAGGGAAAAATCCCTTCCTGATCCCAGATACTGGTATTTGGATTCCTTCTTGGATCCTTCTCTATCGAATCAGCTATCACAACAGTTTAACCACCCTTACTGTGAAGAATCCTTTTATTTTTTTAAGGTGATTTTTTTTTTCCTTCTAACCCCAAAGCATGTCCCCTTGTCAGTTAAAAAAAGTATAGTTGTGAGCATGCGAGCTGTTGCTAACGCTTGCGAGCTCACGCAGCAACCCTGCGGCCCTCGCAAAGCCTAAGGCGCTCCATTCCAGCAACTGCAGCCCTAGCAAAAATATACGTGACGCGTTATGACCCATTCCGAACAGGCAAAAAACGGCCGAAACCGGCACACATGAAAACATGACAAACACAATAAATAAATACAACAAACACATAAAAAGCTTACCTACAGCAAGGGGGGAGGGCATCCAGCACCTCCAAAAGTAAAGTTACACGTCCATGTAAGTAAAAAAAAAGGAGTTTAAACAGCCGAAAATCACCTAAGCGAGAGAAAAAATGGCCGCCGAACAAAACGAGACTACAGACGCAACAATACTACAGTGACTCGCAAAACTGAAACAACGCTGCAGTCAACTTCACGAGGTACGTAACACACACTATGCGGCACGTACCACACTGATATTAACCACCATTTTACAGAAAAATGACAACTACTACGCATAAAATGGCGGCTGGAACGCAAATTGTACGCTGGAATGCAAATAGCACCTGAGGCACCTCAAAGTTTATAAATACTGCCTACTTTCCAGAAAATTCTACATTTCTCCTCAGGTGATTAACGGAGTGACTGGATAGTTAACTGCTGCTGTTACTTGAGAAGATAATTATTTCCTAATTTCCTACTTTACACTCTGCAAATTACAACTGAGAGGTAAGCTATAATATATTACATTTTCTTACAAAGACAGCAAAAAAAAAGCAAACTTTAAATATAAAAATGGGATTCTCGTATAGTGACATGTGACATGCACATATATGTGTATAGGCCCTACAACAACCTAATGTTAATTCAAACTAATGAAACATGTATATTCAAATTACATTGATTTACAGCAAAAAAAAATATCACACTAATACATATGCTACCTGAAGCTGAATCTTTCCCCTTTTTTCACTATTCAAACAGACTCTGCATCAACAGCATCACTCAAGAATTTGCACCGTGGACTGTCAAAGAGAATCACTTTTAAAGAACAGAAAGAAAGAAGAAGAGGTAAGATAGAAAAATACATTACATGTAGAAAAAGACCATGCTTTGCAAAATGCAAAATAATAAATATACAATTAATAATTTCCCTTTCTCTTTCAAACAGACACTACAAGAAGACTGGCGGATTAAGATTGGCAGGAGGGGACCCTCTGTCATTCGGACAAGAACAAGACTTCAATCAAGGTATAGTATAAGAAGTACAAAAAAAAAAGAAATATATATGTTTAATGGCCGCGATTGTGAAAATTAAAGGTAAAAAAAAAAAAAACAATACAAATTCAAAACATTAGCAACATACATAAAACAAAAGTATTCCTCCTCTTTACTGTAAAATAACCTCCAACCATCACCCATAAGCCAAATGCAGAAACCAAAAAGTGGTGAACACAAAACAGCATTAAGCAAAAAATCACACAAACAGATAGAAAAATAAATTAATATTCTTCTTTACTGTTTAACAACCTATAAGCCTACCAAAGGTGGTGGACACAAAACAGAATAATGCTAAAAACATTGCGATCATATCCAAAATGGGAAAAACATTAATAATTACAGTTCAAAAAAAGCATAACTGTAATATACAAATACAATTAAAGTATTTTAAAGTGTCGCACAAAAAACAGCATAGCAGAAAAATTCACCATAACAGATAGAGTAGACCAAAAAAATTAAATGTGCTATTCATTACAAATACATTCAAATCAAATAACATTTTGCTTTTTCTTTTACAACAGACACTGCGTGAAGAGCATTGTACAAAGACTTACAACAGAGGACCAAGAAATATTCTGCTTCAAATCCCACTTCAAATAAGGTACAGTATAACAAGTAAACAAAGAGAAAACTAAATAAACATGTTTGCTCTGCATCCATGTCAACAGAAAAAAAAATCACAAACATCAATCAGAACCACTAATTATCACCTTTACCAAAATTTTACCGACACATTTGTCATTTACCTGCTATTTGTCTTTTACAGACAACAACTGATTCTGTACTTGCTGATGACAAAGAAAGTCAGGCAAACTTTTCCACTGAATTCATAAACTCATTAACTCCTTATGGAATGCCACCACATATTTTGCAGCTAAAGAAAGGTGCATTTGCCATGACCATTAATAAATCACAAGGACAAACTTTCAAATCTGTGGGTATTTTCTTAGAACAACCAGTTTTTGCACATGGCCAATTGTACGTTGTCTTATCACGGTGCAAAAATCCACAGGCTATTAAAGTTTACATTGAAAAGAATGAAAGTCAAGGTGATTTATTAGAAGATGGACTCATTTTCACTAAAAACATTGTCTACTATGAAGTACTGTAACTTTACATCAAACAAACAAAAGCCATGCAAAACCAATTTAAAACCAAACGCAAAAACCTAAAAAAACACAATATAACCACGACATTTTGACAAAAAGTACAAACAACTGTCCATTTTCTTCAAAAGGTCATTATTATGCCACAGAAATTAGTTTACAACAACAATATTTTCCTATTAAACTCGATGAAATTGTCAAACACATAGAGAACAGTGCTTACACATCGCGGAACAACTTTAAATTCTCGCGTTCTCTTTTTAGACAACCACTTTTCCACAGACAAAACTCTATGTGCCATTTAAAACAATTACTACACCAAGAAACAAAGGTCAACCATTGAAAACTACAAATCAATAAAGAATTCAGTCATAATCCATAAAAGTATTGTTTATGCATGATTAGCCTCACAAAACACTTGCTTTGCATTATTTTGACAAATTCTGTTCAAATGTTAATTAACTATGTTACTGTTTCTAATGTTAGAAGTTTGAAAAAAATATTTTCAAGTTCCTTACTTAGACACATAAGAAACTTCAAGTTTCCAAAAATATACTTTCAAGTTCCTTACTTAGACATATTACAAAGTTCATGTTAACAGCACAACCACGTTTTGAGGCGCAATGTAAATGTTGTATTTTATGTTAAACATTAATCAAGGGAGTAATCTGATCACCAGTTAATAAGGGCCAGGAAAAAAAAAATGTCGTTTTGAGACAATTGGCTACGTTTGAAAGAGGTTTTTTACTGTTTGCCTTCCTCTGGATTCAATGTATATTTACGTTAACAATTGTTCAGATAGAACTTGCATGTTAAAAAACCATTACCTCAAGTTTACAATACTGATTAATTTAAAGTTCAACTGTTCTTACATTCAAATGTTAATACTTTTACTACAAAACGCTTTAACAGTTACTCTTGAACAAAAGAAAATGTTACAAAAATAAACATGTTTAATATCACAATTGTCCTTATTTCCACATAGCTAAAACTTACAAGTGTCAAATACGTATATTAATAACTAAACAAGTTTACAAACATACACATCTCATTGCCGTCATTTTTTGACGGGCAAGTCTCTAGTATTTTAAATAAACGAGGATTCAGCATTGTAATACAGTGCCTATAAAACTACATATATATTTAGTACAAAGTGATGCGGATGACTACAGTATGACTAAAATAACCCCTAACAGAGTTGCCTCTTGCATCCATTGATACTCAGATGGTGAAACCAAGTGATTTTCACACATGCATTTATTGATTCTGTGGTCGGAGGTAATTTTGTAAATAAAAAATTTGCTCACCTGCATCCGGTACCTACTAGAGCCAAGTCACAGTCACAACTCAAGAAATTGTACTTCAAATAACCTAAAAATAGGGTTACCTTGGCTCTAGACCAGGGGTGGGAAATTTTGGTCCTGGAGGGCTACACAAATGCCTGGATTTGATGATATCCCTGCTGAGCACAGTTGAGTCAATCACTTCTTCAGCCAACCTTATTGACTCACCTGTGCAAAGAAAAAATATTTTCAAATCCAGGCCTGTGTGTGGCCCTCCAGAACGAACGTTTCCCACTCATGCTCTAGACACATAATCCATATTTCACGGATTGGAGAACCGAGACTTTTCTGTGGTGATAAATACCAGAGCACATGCTTTTCTCAGCACCCAGAAAGGTCTAAGTCCTGTATGTCCTCTTTGGGACCTAAAAACAGTTTACTGCCAAAATGCCAAATACTACCAGTAATCTCTAACAACAAAAGACACAGACGAGCTGCTGTATCAGGGATTTCTTCTGGTACTTCCTCTGGAAAAATCCCCTATTTGTATAATACCAGAAAAACAGGAGTTCCTCTGTAGTATGAACACTTCTCTGATGAGTTTTGCGATGTTAAAGCAGAGATTTTATCAGCCCACAAGCTTTATGATTATGATATTGAGCTCATGTATGGGACTAGGATCCTGTGGGACAGATAAATCCTCTCTCAGAGCCTGAATCTCTGGCCATATCCAAATACATTATGGATAACTAGGAAAGAGAATGTTTACAGGAGCCTACCTCTACTGCTGGTGCTGGTTTTTTCTTTGTAACCAAAAAAGATGTCAGTCTGCGTCCATGCAACATCTAAAAAGAGTTCAATAAAGTAAAAGTGAAATATCGTTAACCTCTCCCCTTCATCCCTAAGCTAATGGATCACCTCAGAGTATATACAGTCTTCACCAAAATCGATTTTTGTGGCTCATACAACTTGTGTGGATCTGGGAAGAGGATGAAGAGAATGAGTATAAGACAGCCTTCAATATGAGTAGCTTGTCATGCCATTTGGCTTATGTAACACACAAGCTGTATTACAACTTTATGTGAATGATAGATTCAGACACCTGTTATAGCTTCATGTAGTTGTTTATCTTAATGATATCCAAATCTATTCTCCAGATTTGCGGACTCATCATTTACATGTCAGACAAGTGCTCCAGAGGTTTCGGAAGAATCATTTATAAGTGAAGCTGGAATAATGTCTTTGAAATTTCTACAAATTCCGAAATTCACAAAAACCTTAAAACTGTAATCCCCTGCTATGAGTGCATTAACTAAAAAGAAACAAAGGGCACTATTAAATTCCAAGTCTGCTTTAGTTACAGAGCGATTAACTTGAACAAGGCTGCAACCAAAGGGCCGAAGCCGCAAGCCCATAAACCCTTTCCGTGCCCACAAGCTGATCCCGGAAATGGATTTACAGGGAGATATAATAAAGCTGCGTTGCACACGCCCAAGGTTGGATAGAGAGAGTAGGTGATGTTGGAGAGCAGGTTCTTAAAGTTATATTCTTTTCTATTATCAGCAGAACTATTTTACACATACATTTTGATTACATATATATACTGATTACATCTAATATAAATACACATAGAGTAAATAACACACATAGATACACTTAGAGCCAGGTCAACACATACACATACTCCCCACCCTATACCCCAACAGTTAGCAATTACACTTCAAACATACTTTTTTTTTTAGATCACAAATATATACACAAATACTTTTTTTTCATATATCCATATTTTACTTTTGGGATTGAAATGGAGGAAGGAGTGAGGAGGGCAGAGGAGTGGAGAGGATGGGAGGAGAAGAGCCGGAGAGGCGAGGAGAAGAGAGAAGTGGCCACGGGGAGTGTTAGGAGGAAGTGGAGGAGGTGGAGGAGAGTGTAGGGGAAGAGGCAGTGGAGGAGGTAGAGGAGGAGATGGTGGAGGAGGCGGTTGAGGAGGGCAGTGGCGAAGGAGGTCTAGAAGGAGGCGATGGAGGTGGTTGAGGAGGAGAAGAAAGGACGAGGTGGTGGGTGGAGGTTGATGAGGCGGTGGAGGAGCTTGAGGAGGAGATGCAGGAGGTTGAGGAGAAGGTGAGTGGAGGAGGAGAGCAGGCTAAGAGTGTGGGAAAGGAGGAGATGTGAAATAGTGTAGAGAAGAGGTGAGTGGGCAGGTGCCCATATTGATAGGCACATCATCCTCAGGGTCAGAGGGGGAGGGGCCCGATTCCAGGGGGGTGGTAGTAGGGATGAGGGACAGGCCCCAGGGACAGTTGAGGGAGGACAGGTCCCCACAGTCAGGAGGGAAAGAGGCTGAGGGCAGGCAAAGGGCCGCAAATTACTCCCCCCAGGAGATGATGGTACTCCTGCGTGCCATCCTTGAGCGGACTGCTATCCTTTCAGGGGTAGGGAAGTTAGGCCTGGGCCTAGGGCCTGGTGAGGAGGAAGATGGCCACAGCCTCAGCAATAAGTGGTGGCCCCGGAGTGACCATCACCTACAATGAATGGGAGAGGGACCTCAAGGACCTACTGAGCCAGGTGCCCGCTGCTGGAGCTTCAGGCTTGGTTGCCCAGCAGGATCCAGTCTCCACGTTTATCGCGTACACTAACATGCCACCACATGTACATCACACACACTACACATGTACAGGATGACCAACAATGAAAACTGACATGTCAGCTCCATGAAATTTACAAGAGATAGATGGATCAGTCATCCATGAGGGTGACAAATCACTGTCTTCACTGGGCACAACAACATTAATTAACCAATAGCCACTCCATGTATGGGTGTGCCCACTGCAGAGAATGCAGTCACCGACCACTGCCAGAATCAAGAGAGCGTTAGGAGCCAAGAACAATCAAGATCAAGAACCCAACAAAGATCAAAGCTAGCAAATGATAGCTGCTCAGAGTTGCACTCAAAGGGACATTTACCTATCTAGGTGAGATTCATTCTGTGAAAGAGAACATGATTCTATGTTAAAGTGATCTATTGCTTTATTGTAATTTCAATAAGAACAGTTAAACATATGCAGTCTAAGGTTTGTCTACAGACACAGTGATGATTAACAGCCCCTGCCTCAAAGAACGTTTCACATATTATGGTTTAACTGCTTACAAGAATGTAATCACCCAGCGGTTAAACACTCAATTAACATGGAATCTTATGTTCTGTCACACAATGAAGAGCACTGATAATGAGATCAATGGCCCTGTAAGTGATTCATCCATTTTCAGGCCTAAATGTCAGATAGTTAGGAAGGTGCAGCCCCTGCCCATCAGGATCTGGAGTAGGGGGGAGGAACCAGCACAAGCTCCGTGCCCTGGTGAGGGGGAGAAGGAGGAGGAGGACTTCACCAGGGCAGTGGGGCCACTGGCAGGACCATATGCCAAACCTCTGGCCTTCGACCCCACTGCCCCCCTCATCCCGCAGTCATCACCAGGGCCCATATATTAGAGGGATGATAGGGGCATGCCCCCACCTTCTCCTCCCCCCTGCGGTCCGTTGGCCTTGCTCCCACCACCAGGTCCACCACCACCAGATTGGAACCAGGCAACAGCCCCTCCCCACCGGGCCACCGCCGCTACCTCCACTACCTCCTTCACAACCACCACTGGGCCCTGCAGTCAGACCTCCATCCCCACCACCACCAAGCCAGGCTGCACAGGAGGAGATGCTGGACGTGTCAAGGCAGATCCTGGACTATCTGCAGGGGATCCAGGCCAGTATCTTCTCCAATCACCGGGAGCTAATGAGCAGCCTGGTCAGATACAATAGGGAGGAGAGGAGGCACCATCTCATGACTGAGTCATACCTTGCCGGGCTGCTCAGGGTGGGCGCGGTCCAGCAGGTGACAACGGATGCAGTTTGCCCTTCCTCATCCACTCCAGAGGCTTTCCCCGCATGAACCAGCAGCCCGGCCCCTCCTTTCCTCCCCCATGCCTTTACCACCAGCACCGCGGAGGAGGATGTAGGGGCTGCGCATATTTTTGTGCCTTTTCAAAAGCACTCCTCAGTGACAATCTATTGGTACCAATGTTAACCCAATCTAGCCTGGCTACAGAGTCTTGGATCTTGGCCTATGTGATGGCGATGTTTGGAACGTAGATGGCTACCTATCACATGGCCCATGATCCCCTTCTCTGTGGACACGTAGGGTTCTGTTGAACATTGATGGTCACGGAGGAATGCTGTTAAGAAGAGATCCTTATATTTTTTAAGGCCTTATTTTGCAGGGGTTATTTTTTTTGTTTCGTTTTTTTAGGGACAATTTAGGTCCATGAAGGCATCTTCTGCATCTGCAAGCATTGTGAAGGAAATGTATGAGGTTTAAGGTTTCCCATATATCTAGATATCTAAGACACGATTGTTGTTAGCTTTAATGTAGACTAAAACCGCTATGGTGGTGTACTTGCAAAGTCTCACAATGGCATGTTAATAACAGCCAGCATTAATATATGCACTAGTTAAGCATGTGATCCTGACCTCAATAACAGTCTGAGAACAGATCCTTGGGTCTGATGTAAGTAACAATGAATCTGGCTGCTGACCTATGTGTCCTCTCCATATTAATGGGAATTTCCCCTATTGCTGATATCATGAGTATCTTTAACATGTGCTAACAACTGTATAGCTAATGGATGTGATATCAATGTTGATTAACAATTTCATATGGCGAAGGTGATAGTACACCTTGACCACTAACACTGGTCACAGCTAAAAAAAATGGCACATGGGCACCAGCAATGGTGTGGGACTTTCCAGGATGGGCGTATCAGAGATTATTCCTGATGGAGGTGAGTTGGCTGTTGCTCCACGTGCTTCTGCACAGCCTCCATGTGTGTTTGCGGCCTTTCCGGTTAGGTTAGAGTAGATTAGTGTGGTGTATATTCCCCTGTTGCCCTTCTGTATGGCTACCTTGTGATGGTGAGGGGGATGTGTACTTCAATTAAGCTGTGAGCTATACCATGTATGGTCACTCTAGGTGGGCAGGTAATAGCAGAGATGCCAGACAAATGGCAGTCCACTGGAGAAGGAACTGTCAACCCACTGCAGTATCTTTGGCATGCAAACCTTGTGGAAAAGCACAGACAGAGACATAGCTGAACGTGCTGCAGTCCATAGGGTTGCAACACTTTCAACCCATGGGAAAAAAAACAACTGGTGTCAATGATAATAATGCATATAAAACAAGCAGAGTACACTTTCATACATCTGTCGATATTATATTATACAAGCTACTTGCCCGTCAAAAAATGACGGCAATGAGATGTGTATGTTTGTAAACTTGTTTAGTTATTAATATACGTATTTGACACTTGTAAGGTTTTAGTTATGTGTGAAATAAGTACAATTGTGATATTAAACATGTTTATTTTTGTAACATTTCAAGAACTGTTAATTTAAATATACATCAAATCCAGAGGAAGGCAAACAGTAAAAACCCTCTTTGAAATGTATGCAATTGTATCAAAGCGGGAAAAAAAATAATTCCTTCCTGACCCCATTAACTGGCGATTGGATTACTCCCTGGATTAATGTTTAACATAAAATATAACATTTACATTGTGCCTCAAAACGTGCTTGTGCTCTTAACATGAACTTAGTAATATGTCTAAGTAAGGAACTTGAAAGTATATTTTTGGAAACTTGAACTTTCTTATCTGTCTAAGTAAGGAACTTCAAACTTGTAACGTTAGAAACAGTAACATAGTTAGATAACATTTGAACATAATTTGTTAAAATAACGCAAGGCAAGTGTTTTGTGGGGCTAATCATGCATAAACAGTACTTCGACGAATTATGACAATTTTTTTTATTGATTGGTGGTTTTTAATGGTTGACCTTTGTTTGTTGATGTAGTAATTGTTTTAAATGGCACATAGAGTTTCCTCTGTGGAAAAAAAGAGAATGCGAGACCTTAAAGTTGTTCCGCGATGTGTAACCACTGTTCTCTATATGTTTTACAATTTAATTTAGTTTAATAGGAAAATATTGTTGGTGTAAACCTAATTTCTGTGGCGTAATAATGACCTTTCAAAGGAAACGGACAGTTGTGTGTACTTTTTAACATTTTTTTGTGGTTATATTGTGTTTTTTTAGGTTTTTGCGTTTGGTTTTAAATTGGTTTTGCATGGCTTTTGTTTGTTTGATGGAAAATTAGAGTATTTCATAGTAGACAATGTTTTTAGTAAAAATGCATCCATCCTCTAATAAATCACCTTGACTCATTGTTTTCAATGTAAACTTTAATAGCCTGTGGATTTTTGCACCGTGATAAAGCAACGTATAATTGGCCATGTGCAAATACTGGTTGTTCTAAGAAAATACCCACAGATTTGAAAGTTTGTCCTTGTGATTTATTAATGGTCATGGCAAATGCCATAATTATGCAAAATTGTCTTCTTTGAAGTATAAAAGTGAGACTGCTTTCACTTGGTGCTAAATCTATCCTTGGTATGAAAACTCTCTCTCCTTTATGGGTAACAGTTAAAATTTCAGCATCGATGAAATGGTCCTTTAATTGTTGAACAATTAATCTTGTGCCATTGCATAGGCCTTTTTGGGGGTTCATATTTCTCACTAACATGATAATTGCACCTTTCTTTAGCAGCAAAATATGTGGTGGCATTCCAGAAGGAGTTAATGAGTTTATGAATTCAGTGGAAAAGGTTGCCTGAATTTCTTTGTCATCAGCAAGTACAGAATCAGCACTGTGATAATTTCTTTGGGGTGCATTAATTTTTTTAAATATTTCATTATTGAGGATTAATGCATCCTTATTTTTACAGGTTAGGATGACTTGGTTGGCAAGTTTACATTTACCTATTTAACAGTGTAAAACACTGGCACGTTTTGTATGCACAACAAGCACCTTACTATAGCACTTTATTATAGCACTTTGGAGACAACATTTAAAGGAGTACTAACGCCCGTTATAATAAGTCCAGCAAATTAATATCCCTATATCCTTTCCCACCTCCTGTTCTATTTTGCAGCGTCTGAATTCTTAGCTTTTTTAGCATCTATTTTTAAGTAATTTATTAAAAGCTAAGTTTTAATCATTGGGTCTATTACATTGTTGAGATTCATAGGTGTGCACTATAAAAAGGGTCCCTTTTTCTCTTTCATTGTTTACTTTCAAATATAGCCGATATAAGATCTTGGTGACAAATCATATGAGGTGGGATGTGCACAGTGTCCTCAGGTAAATTTGGTATTTTTTCTGTTTTGCCTTCTCCAATTTTAATAAGCCAATCATTGAAATAATTTTGACCTTCTGATCTCATATTTTGTTGGAGTTGAAGATGGGTAAAATGTTTCCATAGTGTACTTGACTTTATACATGTTTCGATAATGTCAGTTAAAATTTCCATGTACAACGACAGGTAATGTTTGTCTAAAATCGCCACCTAACAACATTACCCTTCCACCAAATGGAAAAGTATTATCCATGACTTCACGAAGCAAACACTCAATACATTGGAGGGCATAGCATGACATCATTGTCGCCTCATCTATTAAATTAATTTACTTTTTTTCAGTTTTATGCTTATAATGATGTCATGCGAATATCTGACAAAAATGCAGCAATTCCAGTGGTGGCAAATGCGAGTGCTATTTGACCTTGTGCTCATACAAAACTCATTAAAAAATTATATAGATATGTTTTTCCTGATCCGCCAGGTCCATCAACATAAAAATAATGCTCTTTGACCATGTCATCATCTAGTGCATTTTTGATGGCATTAAATGCTTGCAATTATAATGTATTTAAATTTGCAAGTCTTTCTTCTGTCCTTTGTACTTGTAGTTGAATGTCATAGTCTTCAAAGTTTATGTCATCTATAAGACCTGGATAAGGCAGATTAAAACTTGCACAGCTTAATCCATGAGTTAAAAATACTTATTGGATTTCCATTAATGCTTTTAAGTGTGCAATGGGTTAATTGTATCGTTGCATAAAGTCTTCAGCCATATTACTTTTAAGTGTGTCCCACAAAGCTAATGCATTTGGAGCATTTGAAAAGATACAAATGAATGTAAATTGTTCCCTCATCTGCCATGGCATTTGACATAGTGCTGCTTCTTCTAGACATCTTTCCCACTCTGTATCATCAGCTAGTGAGTTTCTATGTCTTGCAGCTAAATGAAAGGATTCATATACTATATCATTAACAGTTCTTAAGTGTTCAAAACTTTGTGCTGCAGGAACATTTAAAAGTAGTAGTCGAAAGCAGAAACTTTCGAGGTCTCTTGGACTGACCATCTAAATTATTGGGATTATTTTATTTCCTCTGCTTTTTCTTGGTCTCCATAATCCATTCACAAAAACATAGTGATATGGAATTTCAATATATAAGAATTGTGTTGCTTGTGAATCTGTAGAATTTAATTGAAACCATGCAGTTTGTTTAGTGTGACGTTGCTCACTTTGGGACGATGCATTACTTTCATTTCCAGCATGGAAATACACTAAATGTCTTTGTAGCAAATGTACTGCTAATCTATATACTGCATGTGATGTATCATGCATTTCAAATTTTAGAAGCCGCCACAGAGCTTCTGGCGCACTTACATAGCGAGCATCTACATGAGATGCAAGTTCATCATGTACTAACTCACTGCTTTCGGTATTGTCTGCACTTTTGACGACTACAGTAGCTGCATCATAGCCTTTGTAAATATATTTGTAGACATATTTAATGGATTTGATGGAAGTGCAGGCTTCTACATTAATGTGTGCATTATACTTCATAAGTAAATGTGGATTGTATGGTACCACATATCTATTGTCACATTTTTCCCCACAAATAATGGCACTATCTCCTTCTCTTCTTCTATATAGTGGATATCCATCACAATTGGCATACGTTTTTTCTCTATAATCTTTTTTGGAACATTTATTATTTTCCATACATGGTGATTGTGTATTAAGCTCGCCACAGGGTCCATGAATCCTACGATGAGTTACAATCTCATATTGTCTACCATATAGTTCTGGATCTGGTAGTTCAGCAACAATGACTGAATCCACTTTGTCACCAGTATCTAATTTATCTTTTTCTTGAAGGATTATGAGAAGATGTGCATGTGGAAGGCCTCTTTTTTGAAATTCAATTGTATATACCTAACCAAGACATTTGCCAAATAAGTGACTTAAAGTGATGTCACGTATTAATTTATTATTAAATTATTTATTTTAATGTTGAAAACTCTGGCTACTAAATCTGTTCTGTTGGAAGCACTTTGGGCAAGAAGTGAATTTTGTGTAATTACTGGCCATTGCGGATTACATGTAAATGTAAGAAATAAATCGGGTTTGCCAAATTTGGTGACAATAGCCATAGCATCATTGTATCTTTCTGTAATATTTCGAGGAGATCCCTTGAAAGAAGATGGTAAAATGATGGCTTTGCCAGCTGTCATGTCTCTGCTTGTAGCCACCTCAGCGACATAGTCCATTAATTCAGAATATTGTTCTACACGTAGTTTATCTTGTTGATATTTTATGAAGTTTAAATTATTGGCCTCAACTTGCAAATAGGAATCAATAATCCATTGTTGTGTTAGTTTTCCACCACATAAAATTGGATTAAATGTATTTCGAATGGCAATTTGAGCTACTTTAAATTCAAGCATGGAAACATTATTGCGCATTCTGGCTTTAGCATTTTGGTAACTTGGAGGGGTTAATTTTGGTTGCCAACCTGCTTCTCATTGTGGGAAAAAAATGGGATATGTCGTTGGATCTAAATTTGGACTTAATGAATGGTTGCTCCTCATTTCTGGGATATGTTCTAATGTCTCTTTGAAATGGTGGTTCTCCTTCATCATTTTGAAACATCATTGCAACCTCATTTGATGTTGGCAAGTTATAACAGCGTTTATCAGTATGTCTATCTCTTTTAAGCACCATATTAACCTTTGGGATTGGTAAATGATGTCTTTCTGCATGAAGCTGTTGTTCATTTTCTACTTCTGCCAATTTTTTATACATGTTTTTGTTTCTTTTTCTCTTTTTTTACTTGTTATACTGTACCTTGTTTGACGTGTGATTTCAAGCAGAATATTTCTTGATCCGCTTTTGTAACTCTTCGTGCGATGGTCTTGACGCAGTATCTTTTGTAAAAGAAAAAGCAAAATGTTATTTGATTGGAATGTATTTCTCATGAATAGCATAGTTAATTATTTTTGTCTACTCTATTTGTTATCGTGATTTCTTTTGCTATGCTGTTTTTTGTGCACCACTTTAAAATAGTTTAATTTTATTTGTATATTACAGTTATCCTTTTTGTTTTACTGTAATTATTAATGTTATTGACATTTTGTATATGTTAGCAATGTTTGTTGGACTATCCTGTTTTGTGTCCACCACTTTTGGGTTGCTGTATTTGGCTTGTGGATGACAGTTAAAGGTTGTTGTAGGGTAAAGCTGACTGTGAATGATCTTTTAACTATGTTGGAACTATTAACAGTAGTATCCTGTTTAGCATCCGCCACTTTTGTTATGCTTATTTAGGCTTCTTTGTGAGGGTTATAGGTTGTTAAGCAGTAAAGAAGAATGTTAAGTTATTTTTCTATCTGTTTTTGTGATTTTTGTACAATTCTGTTTTGTGTCCACCACATTTTGCGTCCACCACATTTTGCATCCTCCATTTGCCACTTTTTGTATCCTTAATTAGTCTTGTTTGTGAGGGTTACATGTTGTTGGACAGTAAACAGGAATGTTAATTGCCTTTTGTATATGTTGTTGCGCTTTTTTGTACTATCCTGTTTTTTGTGTTTACCACTTTTCGGATGCTGCATTTGGCTTGTGGGTGATGGTTTGAGGTTGTTGTACAGTAAAGAGGAGTAATACTTTTGTTTTCTGTATGTTGCTAATGTTTGGTATGCTATCCTGTTTTGTGTCCACCACTTGGTGTGTTTTTTTTGTGTGCAAGTGTCTTTATTTGGAAATTGTATAGGTCTTTGTGAAGTTTGTTGAACTGTGGTGTTTTTGTCTTGCTTGAATTTGTATTGAGGCTTGTATTTTTTACTTTGAATTATCATATTGGGGGGCATTAAACATAGGATTTTTGTTTCTTTTTGTACTTTTTATACTATACCTTGATTGAAGTCTTGTTCTTGTCCGAATGACAGAGGGTCCCCTCCTGCCAATCTTAATCCGCCAGTCTTCTTGTAGTGTCTGTTTGAAAAAGAAAGTTAAATGGTAAATTGTATATTCATTATTTTGGATTTTGCAAAGCATGGTCTTTTTCTGCATGTAATGTATTTTTCTATCTTACCTCTTCTTTCTTTCTGTTCTTTAAAAGTGATCCTTTTTCACAGTCCACGCTGCAAATTCTTGATTGACGCTGTTGATGCAGAGTCTGTTTGAATAGTGAAAAAAGGGGAAAGATTGAGCTGCAGGTTACATATGTATTAGTGTCATCTTTTTTTTTCTTGCTATGAGTTGCTGTGACTTAATGTCAGTTGAATATACTTCTTTGCTGACTTTGAGTTAAGATTTGTTTGTTGTAGGGCCTATACACATATATGTGCATTTCACATGTCACTATACATGAATCACATTTTCATTGTTGCAATGTTTTATTTTTTTCCTTTTTTTTTTTTTGGTGTCTTTCTTACTAAATGAAATATATTATAGCTTACCTCTCAGTTTGAATTTGCCATTTTTTCTCTCGCTTAGGGGATTTTCGGGTGCCTAAACTCTTTTATTTGGAGTTAAATTGAGGTGTAACTTCAGTTTTCGAGGTCCTGGGTGCCCCCCTTTGCAGTAGGTAAGCTTTTTATGTATTTGTTGTGTGTATTTATTGTGTTTTTCATGTGCGCAGGTTTCGGACGTTTTTTGCGGGGTCGTAATGGGTCGTAACGCGTCTTGTAACTCCATAAATTTGGCGAGGTCCGCAGTTGCTGGCAAGGATTAGCAACAGCATTAGAAACAGCTCGCATGCTCACAACTATATATGTGATATTTGTATATGTATATATATATATATATATATATATATATATATATATATATACATATATATATATATATATATATATATATATACATATATATATATATATATATATATATATATATATACATATATATATATATATATATCACATATATAGTTGTGAGCAATTCGGGTTGCTGCTAACGCTTGCAGGCTCGATCACTGAGCTGGAGGAGATGAGCGCCATAGGCGCTCATCCCTACGACCCGCGGAACTAGACATCAACACAAAACTAAATTACACAAATCAGAATGCGAGACCCATAGCAGTTTGGAAAAAATCACCTTAAAAAATTACGGCCCGTAACACTTGCAACAAGGAAGGCGAGACTTACAAAAAAAAAAAAATACAAGATCCAAAAAATACAAAGTTAACTACCGAACCGCGCACATACTAAAAAAAAAAAACAATAACACCACCAAAATTAACAAAAATACAAACAAAAAATCACTCACAGCATGGGGGGACAGACACGCGATGAGTTCTGAAGGTACTTAGGGCGAGGCTGGCAATGAGCGCTGAAGGTACTCAGACGACCAAAAGACTTACTTTGTGTGGCAAACAGCATTACCTGCCTTACAATTTTATGATCGTCATTTTTTGATGGGCAATTCACTAGTATATATATATATATATATATTTATATATATATATATATATTTATACCTAGAAAGCAGCAATATTACATGCAGTACTAAATAAGATTAAGAATTCGAGCTGAAGACTAAACAGACATAGCCTTTATAAAGTAGTTCAATAATTGAACTCCGTCATAACTAAAACAAAAGCATATTGTTGTAGCAATAAAAAAAGGAAGGGAAAACTCCAAAAACAAAAAAATTACAGTGGCCCAGGCTACAGTGTGAAATAAATTATATAAATATTTTTTAAACACACGTTAACATTTTACATCCAATATGGCAAAGCACCTATGGATAATAATAGTAGAACTAATATCAACACACTCAGTGTGTATATATAAATTGAGCTATAGTAAAGTGCTAAAGCAAATACAAATTATACCAATAATTATACCAATAAAGTGCTAACAATGTGCCAAAAACGTGAGACAGTGATCAGTCCAATATGTTACCCAGCCTCTGGACTTTATCAGGGCTCAATAAGAAAACTTTGAAGAGTGACTGTGAAAATGGTGTTAGATAGTTAACATCAACTCAAACATCAGAGATAGTATATATATATATATATATATATATATATATATATATATATATATATAATTATTTCTAACCAAATCAGGTTAATAGCCTGTATAGTGAATATTCATGTTTTAGAAAAGCAATGTCCATTAATATGATAAAAAATTTGCTTTATCATTGGAATGGGGATTTGGCCTTTGATATCATTAATAAAGCTCATATACATATACTTATTTTTTTCCGGATAGGGCAGTGTGCAGTTATTGTTCTACTTTATGAAGGTTGTGTCTGTGTAGTCTTCATTTCATTTTTGGCACACCTCTACCTAACAAAGAAACCTTTTTTTAGTTGTATGCAATAAACTTTCTTTGAGTTGTATGCAATAAACTGGCAATATTAGCAGTTGTGTATGCCATGGACATAAAAAGCATTTTTAGAGAAAATCTGAATTTTTGAATATTCTGTTTGATTGCAGAAATACATTTTCTGTTTGCTTCGCCACTTCCTGAGAGCTGGATAATGAGGGTGTTTTCTGTATCTAACAATAGAGGGAGGGTGGTGGAGGCGGGTACAAGGAGAGGTTAGTAGATAATTGTTATTAGGGAGTTATTATATTCATGATGTTAATTAAATAGATGAAAGAACTGCTCTCAAAATATAAACTCCCCTCTGACCCACACACTTCCCCCTTATCATGGATACCCACAGGATATATATATGTTAATGTCATCTTTTTAGTTCTTATATAGACATCATTTATCTATACCTGAACTCTGCAAGAGCCAAAGGAGCAATGACAACAGGCCTGGGAGGTGGGAGTGATGATGGCATTGTCAACAGTGAGAGGTATTTCAGGAGTTGAAACTGTGGTAGAGGGTGGAAAGATTAGAAGCTCAGTCTTTGACATGTTGGGTGTGAGTTTTATGGATGGACATCCATGAGGATATGCTTGAGATTCAGTTGGCAACTCATGCTAAAAGAGAGGAGAATAGATGTGGTGCAAATATGTAGATTTGAGTGTCATCTGCATATAGATGACACTGAAATCACAAATATTTTATTAGGGTACCAAAGGAGGATGTATGGATAGAGGAAATGAGAGGCCTGGGACTGAATCTTTGAATACACCAACAGTCAGAGGGTAAGGAGAAGGATAGGTGGCAGAGAAGGAGACACTAGCAGCCTTATTAAATTGTGATTCGGTAAATTTAAAAGAGTTCTATTTAATCACACAGCATATTTTATTTACAGAAGTTTTTAGTTAGTGAAGACCTTGCTTTTGGATAGAAGTTCACTAACTAAAAACTTTGGAAAAAAGAATATGCTGTGTGCTTAAATAGAGCCATTTTAAATTTACCGAATCACAATTTAATAAGGCTGTAAATGTTCAATCGTCTAGGAATGATGCAAACCATGAGAAAGCAATGTAATGGATGCCAAGAAAGGGAGAAATTGGATAAGAAGATTGTTGTAAACTGTGTCAAAAGCAGCAGAAAGATCCAGAAGAATTAGAATAACAAATAAGTATTACTGTGGTTCATACTGTATATAATGTAGAAATATATGCTAACAACGTACAAAATACTGCATGAACACTCTTTGGTCACACCAATTAATGCATTATCCTAATAACCACACCTTTGTCGTGGTTATTGATCATATGAACATGTCTTGGTAATAAAATATTTAGGCTTATTTCCTAGCAAAGTAACACTTAATGCACATTTTAGGTGTTGTTTGCACCAATATGTGAATTGATGTTAAATTATTTTAATGTTAACTTTATAGTTAACATGGAAAGTGTAATTACTTGGCCATAATAGCATGAATTACTAATTAACAAAACATTATGGACAGAAATATAAGATTACAGTAATCAAATGCATTAAGACCTAGAGGTGTAAAAGCATATTTTATTATCATTCATATTTGATATATTCATGATTATGTTATTAACCAAAATATCTTAATCTCTTCATGAAGGTGACTGCTTAATATTTGATTTCTAAGCATTCACTTTACCTTAACACAGGATGGGTATATGGAAATATGATATAGATAAATATATCAGATTATTAACTAAATGTGATATATGTCAATGTCCTATAAAAACAACCATTAGAAACACAAGAACACATTGATTACTGTATATTAAGAATATAAATTTATTATATCCATAGAGCACAGTCACAAATGTAGCAACCCATGTATTAATATTATTATTATTATTTACTTTTATTTGTATCGCACCAACATATTCCGTAGCGCTGTACAGGGGAGAAGAACAAGGAAATATACAATAATGACAACAAGCAGAAAAAAGAGGGCCCTGTTTTGAGCTTCAAGTCTTGTAAGAAGTGTTTTTTCCCAAAGCACCCCACAAGATTAGACACTCGCCACTTACAATCTAAAGGTAATGGAAGAGACAGAGACCTGGGAAGAGTAGATAAAGAGTAGCAAGGTTAGGAAGGAAGTGAGAGGTACATAGGAAGGAAGTTGTGAAAATAAAGAGGTTAGGTTATCCATTAGTTAGAGAGGGAAATATGTGATATAAAGTGATTGGCACTATTATCTAATATGGTATCTGCCCCTAGTGGTCAGATAATGTAACCTGCAGATGGGAATGTCAGGAGACACATAGTTTAACCACAGCTTAAGTAGAAGGAGTTCATGGGAGAGTAAAATCAGAGAGGAGGGCTTGAGAGGTGAGATGGTTGTGTTGGAGACAAAAGGTGGAGAAGTTAAGAAGAGTCTGAGGAAAATACAGGGGAATATGAGGAAGAAGCAGGCAAGAGGAATATCATTAGTGTGGTGCAAATGCTACCCAGGAGGATAGGAGGCTACATAAAAATGTTATTCTATATTGGCTTAAAGGTAACAATGTATAATGATAATACATAGCATTTACTAGTCACGTGTCGCGAGTGGTCATTACACCACAATAATTATAATTAGATGAATATAAATCGCACCATTCATCTCTTCAAATAACAGAAGTAAACATTAATGTGCATTGCATTTACATTGTGTCTTTGTTTGCTCAATTAAACAGACACAATTAATCCTGGATTATGTAATCCAAATCATATACACACATGTAATACTCTTACTATGACAATAAACTGATTTACCTGATGTTGTTTAGATCAGAAAAGCCTATTCGGTCTTATATTGTAAAGTAGGATGACATGTTCAGCTCACACAGGGGTTTGTTTAACATATTAGTGTAGAACTATGCCATTCCTCAGCCATTCCTCAGCATTGGTACAAATTAAACATAACATCAACAACGGTGCTTAAAACATGATATATGTGTTTATTTATTTATGGCATGTGAGGTGATTCTGCTGAATGAAATGCCATTAATATCATGGCTATATGATAGCTACTGTATATAGTTTGCTTACATTATTTGGTAACACTGTTTGCAGATGAACAAACTACCTTAAAGGATGTAAAATAAAATAAAAACACCAAATTTATTAGTAAATATGTATTTAAGTCGATTAAATGAGACGCAGCCCCTATCTTCTCGTCTTCCAGTTCACATCCCATGCCAAAATGCTCTCTCCCATGTGGTGGCATAGCTGATGGTAGAAAAGGAAGCATAGCTGATGGTGTTGCTGGTTGAGGGGAATTGGCAAGCCTGTTGGCACCTTTTGGACTGCTCCTCAGTGGTGGATGCTGTACTTACCATTTTTTTTCTGCTGAAGATAAAGATTTATTTGCATATCGTAATCTGATTATTTTGTATTTGGATCAGCCTTGCTAAAAATGCTTCAATTTGTATGTGATGCCTCATATCACAATACATCTTCCTTTGTGTACATTTCGCAGTGATATGACTTGCCTGCACGCTGGTGATGGGGCCTGCCTCCTGGTAATTGGAAGCAGTATTTAAATCTTGTAGCAACATTAATTAACATACATTTGTTATGAACACATCTACGGAAGAAGTTACATGATGGCACAATGTATGGAAAGATAAAGTGAAGCACACATCCATCTTCTTCCTGTTGGGGTGACAGGTCAAAGTTTATGTAACTATTCTGGATTTTACTAGATATGTAAAACACCATGGTATATATTTAGTTTAATGTAGTTTATTCTATTTAATGTTTAAGAACTGTGTTTATACTGCCTCATATCTCATGTTGGGGTAGGCCCTCTGCAGCTCATGAAGACACAGACTCTGCTGTACTTGCAGTGCAGTGTCTCATACTAACCAATCAGTGACCATCGCTCAGCAAGATTCTGCAACATGATACTGAGACATTGTTTTTGACAGGCTAGGACACTCCACTCCACACCAAGCACTACAGAGTCTGTATCTGCCTACTCTGCAGTACATTGACTACTTATTTGATGTTTATTTAATTAAAATAATGTATTTTATTTGATTGTCAATTAAACCAGGAAAATCAAAGTAATTAGACTCACAGGTATATTATATACCTAGTCAAATCCAGAAACCTTGTATATGCCTTTAAGTAATGTTCAGCCTTTGCAATTAATGTGTGTTATCTATATGTGAAGTGTACATGTTTGAGTATGTGACTGGGTGATAAGTGTTTATGATATTCACCTGGCAGGGTCCCTGGCTGCTGAGAGTCCACCACACCCGGGAGTCAACCACTGTTGCTGAGGCGATCCAATCTCTAAAATCCTCTCCCACTCATGAAAGTGTACTGTAGCTGGGTAGCCAGCACCAGCAGCTCTGGCACTTGCTGCATCCTCTTACATTGTCCTCCTCACCTGCACCTGCATATCGTTGCCTCACAGACATGACATCCCTCATTTACACCCACGGGGCACTGACCCTCTTGGCTTCCTCCTTCCAAATATGGGTCTGCCTCACATCCCTGCCCCAATGGAGTATACTAGTATGGGCACAAATAGCAGGGAGGAGCACTATGAATGGGTGTAATTAGGGTCCCTGTGATGAGGAACAGTCTCCTGCCTTTCTGACTGTGCTCCTGACTCCCTACTCAACCCCTGAGGCCTGCCCCTCACCAGCCCTTGCCCCATCGCTAGGTCCAGGCCTCTCCACCACTCTACATGTACCTGACACTGGAGCATCCATCTCTTCCTACATCTCTCCTCCACTGCTCCCACTTCTGTTCCTTGCTGGCCTCCATTACTCCCACTTCTCATCTCCCCTCTCCCTCTCTCCCCTCCTCTCACCACTCCTCTCCCTCTCTTCATACCTCTTCTTCTCATCCATACTTCTTCCTGTCTCCACACCTTTCCCTCTCGCTACACCTTTCCCGCTCTCGACTCCTCTCCGAACTACCAGGGCCCTCCATAATCTAGCTCTGCCAATGGATGAGGGTATAGAGTGCGGAGAATGGGGTGTATGTGTGTTGTGACCTAACTGCAGTTTTTGTACCTATGTGTAATTGTAATAGATTATGTGTAAGTAAATTATGTGAAACTAATTGAACTGTAATTATGAATAATAAAAAAATATCTAACCACACCTTCCTACCTTGCTGACAATAGTTACATGTCTCAAAAAATACTAACATCTAGACCTGTGAGTCTGGGCAAGAAACGTATTCTTTGTTTGAATTGTGCATGTCTGTTAACGTGAGGTTTTGCTTTATAATTGTTTCCTATGGCTAAATACTATTGTTAAAACTCTGCAAACTACACAGATTGGCTTACTTGCCAATAAATTGTGTAACCCTGCCCCTACGTAGAATACATAAGACTTTTTTTCTGTAACATGGGTTTGTGTGTAACAAGGACCTAAGGCTCAAAATGCATAGCTACAATTGGGACGGATACAATAAATTCTCACAGTTACGGGAAAGCCTTTTGGGGTAGCTTTGTATCCAATTAGCATAGGGCCCCATGGTACTTTAATATATAAATAAATATATATATATATATATATATATATATATATATATATATATATATACAGTAGATAATTATGTACAGTTATATGTACATTTTCTAAATCCAGAAAACTTGCTAAAACTCTTAAAAACTTTAAATTTGATAGTGTATGCATGCATTCTCTCTCGAAGCAATTAATTTATAATTGTCTTATTATCATTCACTACTAAGAAAATATTTTTCGACTTTATAATCTTTCTAAATTTCAGCAACATCTGCAGTTGAATATTTAATGTGCACATAAAACATTTTTTTAGACTTAATGGTTGTTTTAACCCATTCTCACCATAGTTTTATTGAAGTCATACTGTATTTGTAACATCTGCCAGAAATGTAATTGCCAGAAATGTAAAACTGTAATTTATGAAAAATAGCATTCAATGCTTTCTTATTCAAGCATCAAATATTTAGTTTTCAATAGCTGTTAAACTTCTGGGCTGTTCTATTTAACTGTGATGAGCTAAGGATTCAAACATTTTTTTTAGTTAGCATTATCGGACTACAAAAAAAGCTATAAAAAAGAGAGAAGGAAATACAATAAGTGGGGATGAGATATATGAGGAAAACAAAGAGAGCTGTGTAAAGATGTGAAGATGTAAAGGCCTGGCAGATGATGTAATGATAGTGGTGATAACAGGATAAAGCTAGAGATGAGAAGCAGAATTAGAACTAAAGATTGAGAAAAAAAAAAGTGAAACAGAGACTTACAGCCCCATTAAATTCAAAACCTGTAGCGACAACGGCACACCCGCAAAGCCTGCTAGCTTCAAATTCTTCTGTGTTACAGAGCTATTATATTGAACCATGCCGCAAGCTATGGACTGTAGACGCAAGCCCGTAAACCCTTTCTGCACACGCAAGCTGCCAAGGGACTGGCCTTACTATCTAATTGCGGTATAACGTAGTGCGACACAGGCCTCTCACCCAATAGAAAGCGGTCTAGCAGCAGATGATTGACAGAGGGAGATTATAAATTTGCGTTCCACCCGCCCATGCGTTGATTGTGTACTATTTTCTTTTGAAGTAGCACGCAGGTCCTGGAGTTGAAGGTTTTTGAAAGAGAGAGAGAGAGCGGGAGTTATTTGAGAGCAGTAATTTGCAGTTTTGATGTATCTTCTACTATTTAAAATTTTACACTTAATCCTTGATTACACATATTTACAGATTACACATAATTGCAATACACATAATTTAAAGAACACACATAGAGACATATAGAGCTAGGTCACTCCAATTAGGAGTATCATCCATGTTCAAGCCTAGTTGTCAGATAGTTAGGAATGCACACAAAGCAATGTATTAAACATCATACCAATGACATATGCCTTTCTTTTCTCTCTTTCAGCATCAAGGAGGTCTGGGTCCAGTGGCGAGTCAGAGGTGTGGGTGTCAGTTCTATCAGAGCAGGAAGTGGAGGAGCAAGCCCCCACCCATCAGGAACTGTCTCGTAGTGGGGGGGGAGATAAGCGGAGCCAAGGGCCCTGGTTCGGAGGAGGAGGAGAATGTCATATGGCTGGTGGAGTCACCGCCTGGACCACCGGCAACACGGCCAGGATTCAACCCCACTATCCCCCTCCTCCATAGACTGCGGCTATCACCAGGGCCCTCCAACTGGAGCAACAGCAATGCGCTGGACTGGCCACCAACACCGGGTCCAACCACACCATCTCCAATACTGCAACATCCTCCAGCCAGGCCGAAGACCTTCCCCACACTGCCACCTCCTCATCACTCCACTCCCCAGGGACCTCCATCCCCAACATCATGCCAGGCTGCGCAGGCGGAGATGCCCTCATGCGTCAGCAGGTGGACTGTCTTTGGGGGATACAATCATGCGGAGGTAATGCACAGCCTGGAAAGGTGCAGTAAGGAGGAGAGGAGGCATCATCTACCTACCTGGCCGGGCTGCTCAGGATTGGGGCAGACCAGAGAGCATGGGAGTAACAGAAGAAGCCATGCAATGCGCTCTGGTCCCCAGCGCCCCCTCCTACACCAAAGAGACATCCCCCTGCCACCTGCAGCCCGGCCCCTTCTCTCCATCCACCACTGCAGGTGCTGCTGCCTCCAGGGGGGTTGCCTCCCCCATCCCCTACCACCACCAGCAGAGAGACGGCAGCCGGCCACAGCGGATTGGGGCCCTGTGCCTAGGAGTTGCAGGACCTAGGGGCTGCGCATATGTTTGTGCCTTCTCAACAGCACTCCTCAGTGACAATCTATTAGTCACAATGTTAACCTTATCTAGCCTGGCTACAGAGTCTTGGATCTTGGCCTATGTGATGGTGATATTTTGTATGCAGATGGCTACCTCCCATCACATGGTCTATGATCCTCTTCTCTGTGGACACATAGGGTTCTGTTTAACATGTCATCAATTGATGGTCACTGAGGAATGCTGTTGAGCAGAGATGCTGCAGTCCCTATAATTTGTTAAGGCTTTATTTTGTAGGTTTTGTCTATGAAAGCATCTTCTGCATCTGCAAGCATTGTGAAGGAAATGTATGAGGTGTAAAGTTTTTCCAGTGAGTCTCAGGTAGACATTCCTTCAATGACAGCCCCCCTTAACATGTAGCTCCCACAATCTTAAAGCTATCATATAGCCAAATATCTAAGACATAATTGTTGTTAGCTGAAATGTAGACTAATACCGCTATGGTGGTGAACTTGCAAGGTCTCACAATGGCATGTTAATGCCAGTCAGTATTAATATATGCACTAGTGAAGCATTTGATCCTGACCTCAATATCAGTCTGAGAACAGATCCTTAAGTCTGATGTAAGTAACAGTGAATCTGGCTGCTGACCTCTGTGTCCTCTACGTAATCATGAGTATTTTTCCATATTGCTCATTATCCAGAGACCTAGGCCCTCATTCAATTGCGAATTGGCCAATTGAATAGTGCTCTAAATAAGCACATATTTTTTTTAAATAAGTTTTTAGTTAGTGAAAACCTTGTTTTTGGATAGATGTTTAGTAACTAAAAACTTCTTTAAAAAAATATGTTATGTGCTTATTTAGACCACTATTCAATTGGCAAAATTGCAATTGAATGAGGGCCCTAGTTAATAGTTAGTAATGCTTGCAGATGGGAATCAGATGAGTTGGTATAGTGTTACAGTTACAGTATTTAGCACTGTACTGTACATGCATGTTAATTCGTTTTTTTATCATCCTCCTAGCCTTTTTTTATTTGACCACTTTTTTCAGATTTTTGTTTTGGTCACCACACAGTACAGTATGTGTGAGACTGGATTGGATTACACAGTCCAGAGTTTGAATCATCTGTTTCATTGAGCAGTTCTAGACAAGTTGTAAGTGCTATGCACATTATTGGTTTCTTCAATTAAATGGAGTGATTTGTGATGATCCTTTTTTCATCAGATTCCCATTGCAGTGGTGTAGTGACCACATGTGACCCTGGTAGGTACTATGCATCATGCTTATTCAATACTATCACATTACCCCCTGTAGGTATACCCTTTTTACCACAAGCCTCTTGCTCTCCCGGGATCCACCCACACCACACCCATGATATTAATGCACAGTCTTGTCCATTTCTGATTGTGCTCTGTGTATGACATAAAGCTCTGTTACACCATTTTCACCGTGTCAGTGTGTTTTCAATGGTTGGGGTTATGGGACAACCATATACTTTACATTTGTGTCACAATCCTATATATGTAAACTAATGAGCCCTAGTTAATATGCAATAGATCAATACATATAACAATAATACTAGTCCTAATAGCAATAGATATCATATCATAATATATATCATATATAATCAAAATAAAGGGTTAATACACATGCAAAGTCCAATAAGTGATACTGTGGAGTATCAACATTCCCCTAAGGGCTTGATAGGAATATGACAGGTGATACAGGAGTGGGTGGCTGTAACGGATCTCCTGGCACCCCGACCGGGTACCTCCGTTGATAGACGCGTCCTAGTTTGCGCCGAGGCCTACAAGCACCGCACCAGACACCACACTACCACAGACTCCACAACCGCCGTAGCTTAGCTGGAGCTGCGCCGTCTTCCTTCCACCCTGTATGAATCTCCAGCATCCAGGACCGTGTGGGGAAGACCTCTCCTCCAAGGATAGTGCATCAGGAACAAGCGTTCAGTAGTTAGAGCTCAAGGGAGTATGCAAAAGCATAGCAATCCCCAGTATGATAGAGCCATCCCCTCCAATAACGAGACAATGCTACGTTTTGAAGGGTCAAGAAGAACTATCTTTTATTAAAAACAAAAACACATTTTTAAACACTTCACATACACAGTAGGGGCAGTGACTACCTTTGGTCAACCCCTAATTACCTCTGGCCAATCAGACAGGGTTAATGCATGGGAGCCAGGAGTCCCCTCCCCCAGGAGCCGCCCACTAGGCGTGGCTAACTGCTCATTCTCCCTCTGACGGTGGATAGAGTAACATCTATAAGCTCACTTATTCCCCTGCTGGGAGTATGGGGAAACCCCAGGTCATCTCATTATTCAAGAGTCCTTACCCCCATTGTTCATGGTGCCATCTCGTCTGCTAAAACCCTTTTGTTCTGCTATCTCTTGTGTGGTTTAGCAAATACTATTAAGTGGCAGATGGCAACTCCTGACCAAGTGTATGAGACCAAAGATATGTGACTGCATACCACACAATACAATATTTTTACAGATATAATAACAACATATTATAACCCAGAACATATCTGCAGATAGCTTAGGTCTGAGCACACATTATTACTGAATGGTGCTCAGACCACATACATACAGTACAGCAATGTGATCATATTTTAACCAAGAATTAAATAACCATAAAACAGCGTAAAACATTGATGGGTTCCGTTACACACCTCCCCGGTGACCATAAGCCGGCATACACGGTCTGATCCCAACGGATCGGCCTGGGGATGTCCGGACAAAACGATTTGTTGGTCACTTCTACAGTTTGACAACCCATCAGCATTATTGCAATAAACATTTCAAGTAGAGGGAAAATACATTTTACAAACTGGTTTCAGACAATTAAATAATGAGGCAGAAAAGCCTCAGCCTTCCAAATGAACTTAAGTCCTTTAGCAAAACCATCCCAAGTTGTAGAGTACATTCCTCCCCCAGCTCGTGGTCGGACAGCTATTGTACAGGGCCCACTGTTCTTCCCCTGTACACCCACCCAAAAAAATCCAGGATCCCATCCCAACAGTCCAGTATCCCAATGTCCAATAGGTGGGCCACAATCTCTGTCCCATAGAAACCCCTTTCCATATAAAACGTTCCCGCTCATCCCCTCTATCGTCGGCTAATGCTCTGTACTTTTGGAGGGTGGGGTCCTGTCTAGTCACAAGCTCTTCGGGGGTGTCCCACGCTATGGGTCTCTCTGTGGCGTTAATGCTAAGTGTCTGCTTGTGGCTTACCTGGGTCTCCCGACCTGTTGCAGGATCGTCCTCGGTACGGGTCTGTGAGCGGGTGGTCACGGGACAAGCAGCAGCAGTCGTGGGTAAAAAGGCTGAGGCTAGAGGGCCAATATCGTTGCCCAGCACGACCTCAGCAGGTAAATTGTCCATGATGCCTACTGTGGTCTTTCCTGACTCGACTCCCCAATCCAAGTGTACCCGGGCGGTGGGTAAGCGAAAAACAGCCCCCCTGCGACACGGAAAGCAACAGTACGGGTAGATACATGCTCCGTTTTCACAAGATGTTTCTGCACCAACGTGATGGTAGCGCCAGTGTCCCTTAGGCCTTGTGCTACCTGTCCATTTACACACACCTCCTGGCGGTGATGCTGGCGGTTGTCTGGGGATGCAGCTTGTATGGGGTTTGCCTCGTACAGGATGCCCAAACACTCCTCAGGGCTCCCTTCGGTTTCCAGGCAGTGAGCAGCAGAGGTACGTGATAAAGGGATCTCTGGGTTATTGGTCGGGCGCCTCCAGTTGGTTTTGGCTGATCCCAAGGGGCAATAACGAGCAATGTGCCCCGGGTTGCCGCAGTGATGGCACGTCATTTTGTAAAAATCCCGGGGTTGGTGGTTAGACCCCTGAGGCCGTGGCGGTCCTGGGGGTACTGGGGCCCGAAATTCTGTGCTTGCAGCGGGCATTGAGGTGCGTGGCTCTGCTCTAGAGGTTGGTCATGTGGACCCTTGGCTCACCTTTCTGGACTCTGCGTATTCGTCCGCTAGCCGTGCTGCCTCGATTAAGTTAGTAGGGCAACGATCTCTCACCCAATCCTGTATGTCTGCCGCCAGATCTTGGAAGAAATGTTCCATCAGGAATAGCTGTAGTACTTCCTCTCCTGTGTTGGCATTGCACCCTCGCACCCAATGTGATGCCACCCTTTGTATCTTGCTGGCCCATTCCATGTGGGAGTCTGCATCCTTCTTTTTAGACTCCCTGAAGCGACGGCGATATGTTTCCGGGGTGGCGGCATATCTGGTGAGCAGTGCAGCCTTCACCCGGCGATACTGCGCAATATCTTCCTCAGTAAGCACCCGAAAAGCCTCATTTGCTTTTCCTGATAGCTTTCCAGCCAAAATAGTGACCCATTGGTCTGGTGGTATTTGGTGTAGTGAGCACTGCCTCTCGAAGTCAGCCAAATATCCATCAATTTCTTCCTCACTTTCCACAAACGCTTTGAAGGCAGTGAACGGTATTTTCTTTACTGTAGCAGCAGGTGGGGGAGTATAAACTGTATGTGCCAGGGGTTGTCTAGCTCTTGCCAGTTCAAGTTCGTGCCCCCTCCTATTTTGTATCTCCGTTCTCGCTTCCCGGAACAGCTGATCTATTAGCTCCATGGATGTTGCTGGGTACATGGATAATCTCCGCTGAACCAGGTTTGTAATTTCCTCCTCCTCGCTGACAGGGGTAGGTTGGTCCACGACCTCCATGGATCGATCCATCTCGTCCAGCTCCAGTAGGTCAGCTATCAGCTCTCTCCGTGGTCAGTTGTTGGCACTCCTTCCTCTGGTTTCCAAGAGATCCTTTAGTGTGGGTCTTTTCAGTTTAGCGTACTGGGATTCCATTCAGCACTTGCGTTGGGGATGAAAAGGACCATCCCACCGCTGCCAACCAATGTAACGGCTACTCCTGTAGTGAGAGGGTACCTGCCGTTGGAGACGTCCTTTTCTGAAGCAAGGTGCTGTGCAGTAATGAAATGTTTATTCCCATCCACGATATCCCATTGTATAATCCAGGAGTGCTGTAAAATGTGGCAGAGTAACGGTACCATAGATCCCCTCCCAAAGAACGAGATGAGACTACGTTTTGAAGGGTCAAGAAGAACTATCTTTTATTAAAAACAAAAACACATTTTTAAACACTTCACATGCACAGTAGGGGCAGTGACTACCTTTGGTCAACCCCTAATTACCTCTGGCCAATCAGACAGGTTTAATGCGTGGGAGCCAGGAGTCCCCTCCCCCAGGAGCCGCCCACTAGGCGTGGCTAACTGCTCATTCTCCCTCTGACGGTTGATAGAGTAACATCTATAAGCTCACTTATTCCCCTGCTGGGAGTATGGGGAAACCCCAGGTCATCTCATTATTCAAGAGTCCTTACCCCCATTGTTCATGGTGCCATCTCGTCTGCTAAAACCCTTTTGTTCTGCTATCTCTTGTGTGGTTTAGCAAATACTATTAAGTGGCAGATGGCAACTCCTGACCAAGTGTATGAGACCAAAGATATGTGACTGCATACCACACAATACAATATTTTTACAGATATAATAACAACATATTATAACCCAGAACATATCTGCAGATAGCTTAGGTCTGAGCACACATTATTACTGAATGGCGCTCAGACCACATACATACAGTACAGCAATGTGATCATATTTTAACCAAGAATTAAATAACCATAAAACAGCGTAAAACATTGATGGGTTCCTTTACAGTGGCCAGTTCCTTCTCTAGTCTGACCTCTCTGCTATGACCTGCCCACCTACAGTTGCCCTACATGGTATAGCTCACAGCTTCATTCAGGTACACAAGCCCCCTCACCACCACCACTTAGCAATCCTGAAGGGGAGGAGGGGAACATGCAGCCATAAGTTCACAGAGAGTTTGACGCGACTGAAGGACTGAACAACAAATAATAAAATGTTCCCCTGGTACTTGGTATATGTGATGTGGAGATGTAATTTGGCAACTATTTGTTCTCCCATTGTAGATGTGATGAGCGAAATGTATATGCAATCATATTTATATTTCAGGGTCCACATTAAATCCTCTGTGACGGATGTTAATATGGCATCAGTTTCATGGTTTTTTGTTGCTATTTAATCAGGTAGTGTGTCTTTAATTGCTTTCTGCATGTTGCAGCTTGGCTTTTCATATTGGCAAATGCATGACCATTCCCACATATGATAAAATAACATATTTTTTATAGAAGTATTTAATTATTATTGTTTATTTATAACGCACCAACATATTCCGTAGCTCTGTACATAAGTTAAGTTCCAGACAAAGATAAATACAAATTAACACATAGCAAAGCAAGGATGGCCCTGTCTTTCAGCTTGCAATCCAGTGTCCATGGTGCTTTCCCCAAAGCACATTGCAGGATTGAAACTCGCAGACTTACAACCTAAAGGTATTGTGAGTGGTAAAGGAGGGAGAGAAAGGTGATGAGCGTGTTAGGGTGGAAGGTGATATGCTTCTTTAAAGAGATGCATTTTTAGTGAGGTTTTGAATGTTTTGAGACAGGAGGATAATCTGGTGGAGTGAGGCAAGGAGTTCCAGAGAATTGGGGCAGCACGAGCAAAGTCCTGAAGGCAAAAGTGAGAGGAGGTTACAAGAGTTGTAGAAAGAAGAAGGTCATTATCAGAACGAAGAGGGCGGGTGGGGGAATATTTGGAGATGAGAGCAGAGATGTCCAGGGGTGCAGTATTGTTGAGGGCTTTGTAAGTTAGGGTCATAAATTTAAATTTGATTCTAGAGGCTAAGGGGAGCCAGTGGAATAATTGACAGAGAGGTGATGCCGACACTGAACATTGTGTATGGAAGATGAGTCTAGCAGAAGCATTCATAATGGATTGAAGTGGAGATAGTCGGGTGGTGGGTAGGCCAATAAGAAGTGAGTTGGACTAGTCAAGTCGAGTGATGATGACAGAGTTTATTAGGATTTTAGTTGTGTCTTGTGTAAGATAGTGGGGAATTCTGGAGATGTTTTTTAGATGGAGAAGATAAGATTTAGTTAGTGACTCTATATGAGGGGTGAAAAACAGGACAGGGTCCAGTAGAACCCCAAGACAATGTGCTTGGGAGGTGGGAGTGATGATTTAATCTGGTATTGTGTCTTTAATTGCTTTATGCATGCTGCAGCATGGCTTTTCATATTGGCATATGCATGACCATTCCAACATGTAATGAAATAAAATATTTTTTTAATGCCTATTTTTTATTGAGGGATTGTTGTGCAAGTACTTGTAATAACTTCCCATGCTTTCCCCATATTTTAAAGTCCACTGGTGTGTTTATATTTAATATGGAAGCCATTTGCATATATTTGTATTGCACTTTAATGAGGTAGTCTGTCTTTAATAACTTGCAGCATGTTGCAGCATGACTTTTCATATTGGCATATGCATTACCATTACAACCTATCTGGAAAAATACATTTTTTGCAATATTTGATATTTGGTAGTTGTTGTGCGTGTAATTGTAATGCATTTCATTGCTTTCCCCATGTTTTCAAGTGTATTGGTGTCTTTATATTGTCATTTACAGTGTTATCAACAAGTCTGTAAACCCTTAGCGGATCCTATTTTGAACCCTCAAGATTTGGGCCGCCATGTGGCATTTGCCAGCTTGATTGCGGCTGCTGTGTTGATCGATTTGGGCTATTGAATAGCGATTAGCATTTTTAGGGATTGGAAGTCTTGCGGCCTTGAGAGATCAAAGGCTTCTGGAGGCTGTAAGTTATCAGTTTAACCAGCGCCATTTTTTAAAGGGCGTAACTAGGAAGCCGTTCCGAGCCTGCAAAAGACGCCAATTGATTAGCAAAAGAGTTTGCAACATCACTTACGGGCTACTGGATCTCAAAATCGCTAAATTTAATATGGCCCTATGTCGGGATGGATACAAAGAGGTATGGGTGTTATGTGGGGATGGCTGCTGAGAGGTTACTGGCTGCTATGTAGAGTTAGTATATGTATCTGTATAAGTATTATAGAACAGTAGCCCCCCATAGAGGATTTCCCCGGATAGTGGAGCATGTGTGTCCTTTAACTGTGCTGCAGGCAGAAGAGTTGTGCGCAGGCAGGAAGTTATGGAAGGGGAGAAGTTATAGAAAGGGGTCTTGGGGGGAAGCAGCTATGGGAAAGTGTCTTAAGGAGAGGAGCTGTTATGGGAAGGACACTGAGGAGCACTGAGTGAGTTGGTACCTGGGGTGCCCAAACTGTTTTGTACCAAGCTCTCTATTCTCTAGCTCCGGCATTGTAAGTGATATAAGAAATGATGAAAAAGAGATGACAGAGATGACATCTAACATGGTCTAACAATCCTTAATAACAGCTACAACAGGAGATGAAAGGCAATGCTAAAAATGGAGCTACAAAGCAGAGTTAAAAAGTGGAGAAAAGTGTAACACTACTTTTTATCTCCACTTTTTAACTCTGTTTTGCAGCTCTATTTTTAGCTGTACTTTTCAAAATTGGAGATATAAATGGAGATAAAAGTGGAGTTAAAATTGAGTTAGAAATGGATTTAAAAAGTTGAGATAAAAATGGAGATAAAACTGGAGACAAAAAGTTCAGTCAAAAGTGGAGATAGAACTAAGAAACTAGAAAAACTTAGAAACTGGAATTAAAATTGCAAATATAAAATTAACATAAAAACTGGAGATAAGCATGTGGAAGGCGGGGGAGACCTCCATTCTCTAGCTCCACCCCCTCAATGGACACCTGATGTAAAGAAAAATGTGTCACAGTCTTAAATACTAAAGTTCAAATATAATTTTTCAAAACTACATTGAAACAAATAAATGAAACCTTGACGTATGAACATAACGGAGGCCCCTTAATTCTACAATGCCTTAATCATCCAAGTATATCCATTTATTTATTTTTTCCATACAAATACTGGATAATCTTGCTCTGTTACTTTACTTTTCCCTCTCAGAGTTCTTACTGTAAATTTACTATCAGACCATTGAAAGGCTAAACTTTGCCTTCAGCAAATACAATTTGTTGAGAGATAAAATACAGCTCTTGTTTCTCATTTGCAGTTTAAAATGTCAGTGTCCTAAATCTATATTATATAGAATTTCAGTGGATTAATATGGAATTATCAGCCAAATCTTTGTTAAAGATTGCAGGTTCCAGCCAGTCTAGGAAATAATTTATAAATGTTGCATTTATATGGACAAAAATGTTGGTGTCTTAAAAAAATCAAATATATTAGCTGCACAAAATAAATATTTTGCAAAAAAATATGGAATGCCACACATTCTATTAGCTACTCACATCCTGATTGTGAGTTACCGGCCCATAATCATTACGGGCCAGCCAAAGACTCAACTTAGGGCTTACATCTCCATTAATTTTTGCACAGCTCAAACATTATGAGTGCTAAATAATGTACACAAAATCAATATTCGATTAGAACTTTACATGTAGCTCTCAAATTAAGTCTAAAAAAGTGTAAAGTTTCCGGAAAAAAAATCTTACTAGTACTAAATAGGACTCGCAAGGGGTTTTAACGCCAGTTTGTATAACTGTAGTTAGTTTGTTCTCTGATTAAGCACCTCTGACTATGTTGTTTGGTTTATGCAAATAACGCTTAGGGGACTCCAAATGTGAACCAATGCCTTAGGGGGTTCAGCTACCTCACTGACGAGGCCCAATGAAACCCAAAATTCACATCTGGGGTTTGCTGTTTCTCCTGTTCGGGGTAGAATTGTTTGGTATTTTGGGTCTGGATCACTTTAGTGACTGATATACTACAGGATATTTATCTCTGTGAAGGGCACAAGTGAGCTAAAAGAGGTTGCTCTCAGGGTGGGTTGTCATGTCCATAGAACTAACGTTAGTTTGTTCTCTGATTAAGAACCTCTGACTTTGTTGCTTTGTTTTATAACGGTAGCAGCAATTAAACACACACTACAGTACTTTAAAAACATGGTAAAGCATGGGAAGACACTATAATTAATTGCAGAACAGTCCCAAACCCACAAATATGCAACTAAAAATTATTTTTTTAACTGTTATTAATGAGTAATATTGATCCTGAGACTCACTGGGTTAATATAAATCATGAAACCCACATGGACTCGAACAGAGGTTCTAATGCATTTTATAGAGTGCTAGAGTGCTAGATTGTGAGCCCCATCAGCAAATATTACTTATTGGCTCTCATTAATTCAGAGCCTCCAATTGCAAGTTATGTCTAACTTCCATGTTTTACTGACATCATGATGACGGACTTATTTACTATTGGCTGTGTCTAAGAAGTAAATTATGGGCTTGCTTAAATATTTCCAGATCAACATGACCACATCCCCTGAAATACTACTTAAAAAGGCATGGTTTTTGTGTGGAGGATGAAAGACATAAGTTGCGGACTTGAGTCAATAGAGTATATCTAGACATTTAAAGAAAAAACACCTGCAGCCCAAATTATGGGTTACAGCCACTTACGGGCTTCTAATAGAAAATGGTACAATTACATACAATACAATGATACAATACTATATTGGTACAAAGACGAATCCACTTAACTTAATAGTAAATTTGTATCTCTCAATAAGCATTGACAATGTTGATACCTATTTATCAATTAGCTTCCACTAAGCTGTGGACAAAATAAACAACTGCATTAAACTCTGACCTATACATAGAGCATTAAAAATGTATGAATGTACGATTAAAGTAATTCTGTAATACCCTAACAACAGGTGCTAGATATTTTAATTAAACATGAATAATTAATACAATTAATGTTCAATTGTCTAAAGAACAATATTCAATATTAAACTTCCTTTAAAAAACAGATTTTCTCCTGTTTCCAGTTTCCGAGAGTTACAGCCTGGCGCCTGTATTCCTTTAAACATCTCCTAAAACAATACCTAAAAAGCCAACTGTACCTAGATCGTCTCTCCACTTTTATGCAGCCTGTGTAAAATCAATAAATAGTTGGTGCATGAGGGTGACTACATCATCAAAGGGGTTCAATGGGTGCTAATACTATTATATTTATATACTGTGCGTGTATATATATATATATATATATATGTATATATATATATATATATTATATACAGTGGATATAAAAAGTCTACACACCCCTGTTAAAATATCAGGTTTCTGTGCTGTAAAAAAATGAGACAAAGATAAATCATTTCAGAACTTTTTCCACCTTTAATGTGACCTATAAACTGTACAACTCAATTGAAAAACAAACTGAAATCTTTTAGGTGGAGGGAAGAAAAATAAAAAATAAAAATAATGTGGTTGCATAAGTATGCACACCCTTAAGCTAATACTTTGTTGAAGCACCTTTTGATTTTATTACATCACTCAGTCTTTTTGGGTATGAGTCTATCAGCATGGCACATTTTGACTTGGCAAAATTTGCCCACTCTTCTTCGCAAAAACACTCCAAATCTGTCAGATTGCGAGGGCATCTCCTGTGCACAGCCCTCTTCAGATCACCCCACAGATTTTCAATTGCATTCAGGTCTGGGCTCTGGCTGGGCCATTCCTAAACTTTAATCTTCTTCGGGTGAAGCCATTCCTTTGTTGATTTGGATGTATGCTTTGGGTCGTTGTCATGGTTGTTCCTGGTCTATATGTGTTGAAGTCTAGCTTGTAGGATCTTAAGTAGTTCCTTGCTCTCATGTGAAATGACAATTAGAGCACTATTTGGCACTGTTGAGTTTTCCAAATGTATTGGCTTAAGGCAAGCAACACTTTCCATGGCATACTAGTTAGTGCGTAGATGCACAGTGGTAAAAGAAGGATTGTCTGTATATGCCACATGGGCCCTTTAGGGATCACCATAGTGGAAATAAACATTTAGGTGTCACGGGGGTCAATTAAGAACCTCTGTGGCACAGGGTAATTTCTAGGTACCATGGGGGTCTCAAATACATTTACTTTCAAACTCTAAACATCCTACATATTAAATTGTGTTTATCATTTCCCTTTTTTGGCCTTTTTTTAAATTACTGTCAGGACTTAAGTGTCTCATATTTCCTATTAAATTTATACTTGTGTTTAAAAATAAGTTTTTCTTCAATGCTTATCGTGCCTCAGTGTTTTTGAATCACTGATTACTATTGATTACCAATCTAAAATTTTAATTGGATCTCTTATTTCCTACAAATTTATAGGTATATAACAATATAGGTATACATATTGTATACAGATTGCTACAACATACCAACCATATTGCCTGTTACAAATAAGTAATCATATTTTGTGGTATATTAACCAGTTAGTCTATTCTCTACCTGAGATCAGCCACCATTAATACAATACAGTGTATTTAAAGTATATTATCTATACTATCGAGGACCTACCGCCTTGTTATTTTTATTTTCTAGCAATTCTAGTCATGTTTTAATAAATCATCCTTAATGGTTATTAAAAAAGGTTATTTTTTTATCTGATTGATTCCATTATTGGTGATAGTTAGTCTTGTATACAAAGTGGGTTTTGCTAGTCTATCAGTATACTGCTTCTTTGTAAATACATGGTTAAAACTATACTACTAGCTATTTATCAAGTATAAAGGTGTAAGCACCCTTTCAACCTAGGTTTTACCTACCCACTGTCTTTATACACCTAGAGTACATGTATCTTTCTATTCTTTAGGTCATAGTCAATAAAGACAGTAGTCCAAATAGAAGCCACAGTCAAGTTAAAAAATATCAGGAAAAATGTGTTTCCCTCTCAATCTTTGACTATAATGTGCTGTGTAGAATAATCCAAATGTCCCAGGAGCAGAAGTTTAGTTTTTTTTACAAGGGAGAAAGCAAGATTGTCAGCAGAGCAGAATTGGAAATTGAAGAGAAGAGAGATGGAGACAGAGGGAGCCTATTGGAGAGAAGGAGAGAAAGGAAGAGCAAGAAATAGATGAAGAAGGGGAGAGGTGTAGAGAGGAAGAAAGGAAAAGAGAGAGGTAGAGGTAAGGAGGTTAAAGAAGATGAGAGATGTGGTGATGAAGGGAAGAGGATGAGAGTGGAATGGGAATGGAGTTGTTACATCTTATATAGGCACACCAGATTAAGGTCAGTAGGGGTTAGGAGTTGGAGGATGAGGTTTGCTCCAGACCTCAAGTTCAGATCATGGAGGTCCAATTTTCTGCCATCTTGGGGTTAGGGCTCCTCCTATATTTTTGAATTTGTGCAAATTCTGTTGCCTGTTTACTGCACGGCTTTAGTGACATAATCTAAGAACTTGTGCTGCACACTCTGCTATAGTTTGAAATAGATGGGAGATACCCCGGCCTAAAGATCAGGGGAAAACTAACAGTTTTAAATGTAATTTTTCTCCCAGAAGGAAACAAACATGTTATTGACAATACACTGAAAAGGTATTATTTGCTACTTAAAAGCTGGACCATTAAAGTCGCACTTTAAACAATGCTAGATGTATTTTATTATGGATTATTGTATAATATTATTATTAGTTGACATCTGATAACAATCCAGCATATATATTTATAGTAAGTCATTTTTACTTTGTTAATCCCTTTAATAAATAATTCCATTGCTTAAACCCTCATCTGTGAAGAATTGGTTAATGACTATTACATTTATAAGACAAGAACAGAATAATGTGAAATGTTCTGGAATGGATTTTCCTGATAAATCATTTAGTGTTATTAGCATAGTGATAGTTCTAGTGCATAGCCTATAAATTAAGTACTGTACACTGAGGCCCTCATTCAATTGCAATTTGGCCAATTGAATAGGGCCCTAAATAAGCACATAACATATATTTTTTAAATAAGTTTTTAGTTAGTGAAAACCTTGCTTTTGGATAGATGCTTACTAACTAAAAAACTTCTTTAAAACTATATGTTATGTGCTTATTTAGGGCCCTATTCAATTGGCCAAATTGCAATTGAATGAGGACCTGAGTATTTAACTTGTTCTTTCCCTTTTGTGTTCAATGTAATTATAGCATAAGCCCAAGGTTAAATCAATTATTACCTTTCAAACTTATGAATTGTGACACATTTGGCAACTGCTATGACTGGGAAACAGAATTGTTTATTAGTAAAACTGCACATTACAGATGTTGAGAATTACACACACTAATTAATCTAAGATACAGCTAGTAATATATATATATATATGTCTCTATTTTACCTAATAAGTGGCAATTCAAATGGCATACTATTTAATTAGTTAAAGTTTATCCCCCATAGGTATTGACTGGAGTTGATGTAAATAACCACATATATATAATTATCCTCTTGTTAGAATAATTTAAAAAGGTCATGTGAAAATACTTTTTTTATATGTTCAATATGTTTTCCAGTGAGTGTACATTATCACCCTTAAAATGTTAGCATATGTAGACAGGCAAACATGCAACAACTGTCACTAAAACTCCTATTAAAAGAAATAGCATTGCTTAACTTATGCTTTATAAATATGCTGCCTGTTTTGTATTCCGACAATATAAACTGGACTGCTATAGGTCCATTGTAGTTTTCATTTAATATAGTTTCATTTGATTATTTAAAAAATAAGATGGGCAATAAAATGAAGAAGAAACCAACTCTATGTAGCTCTTAAAATATACATTTATAGTTCTATAGTTACATACTAACATAGGGCCTCATTCTATTATCGGCCGTAGGAGATGCGGGGCCGGCGCCTTGTTATCCCTTGCGGCCGCACGCGCCGTAGGAAAGCATTTGATCTTAAACGGCCGCAAGAGTTTCGGCCGCAAGAAAATCTTGGTTGCTATTCAATTGCTCCGGGAACCCTCTCTGTAAGGCTAAAACCGAGCCGCAGCTTACTTGCAGCAAAAAGGTCCCGCAGGCACACAATTAAGCACATAATAAAGCCATCCTGCACTCTGAGGAGACTATAAAGTGTTTGTAGGTGTTAGCATTCATAGCACAACATTCCCCTACACTCAAATCCGTAAATAATTTTTTTTTTTATTTATGACAAATATCCGTGGAAAAAAGTCTAGAGGGCTTGGAGCTGCGGCCGGAAAATAAACAGTTAATGAAATCTCGGATTTGGGCTGATGTGCAAGCTTGAGAGGGGGTTGCTATTAATCCTCATGTCCCCCATTATGAACGCTAGCATTTACAGAGCTTTACAGTGCCGTCTTGAATTTATTTTTGCTTTAAAAGATTTCTGAGCTTACGGCCGGTTGCAAGACATGCGGCTGGCCGTAAGGGGAATCGCAGCTTTGCGGCCGATTTATGGCCGATAAAAGAATGAGGGCCATAGTATGTAAGGTTGAAAAAAAGACTTTCAGTCCATCAAGTTCAACCTTTTAAGATCTCCTCTGATCTGCAATATGCGGATTAACTATTAATTAATTAGTTGTATATAAAAAAGATACAAAATAATCAATTCCCTCCTGATCCAAGACACCGGCGACCGGACTTCTCCCTGGATCAATACTGCCTCTCTAATTATCCATGATAACCCTGAATTCCCTTTTTTTTTAGAAATAAATCCAGTCCCCTTTTAAATTTATCTATCGAATTCGCTGTTACCACCTCCTTTGGTAGAGAATTCCACAGATTAACCACCCTTACTGTGAAGAACCCTTTTCTTTCTTTAAGGTGGAATCTTTTTACTTCTAACCTCAAGCGATGTCCTCTTATCAGTTGAAAACCTCTTGGCACAAAAAGCTCCCTTGACAAATCTTTATACTGACCCTGGATGTATTTATATAAGGTAATCATATCTCCTCTTAGACGCCTTTTTTCTAGAGAAAATAAGTTTAATTTGGTTAGTCTTTCTTCATAACTTAGCCCCTCCATTCCCCTTATTAGTTTTGTTGCCCTCCTCTGTACCTTTTCCAGCTCTAAAATGTCCTTTTTATGAAGTGGTGCCCAAAATTGTACTTCATATTCCAAATGAGGGCGTACTAGAGATTTGTATAGTGGCAGAATTATATTTGCTTCCCTTGCTTCTATACCCTTCTTAATACATGCTAATATGTTATTTTCCTTTGCAGCTGCTGCTTGGCATTGAGCACTGTTACCTAGGTGGTTGTCCACAAGCACTCCCAAATCCCTTTCAATATCCGATACACCTAGATTTGCTCCAATAAGATTATAAATTGCACGGCTATTTTTCCTTCCCAGATGCATAACTTTACATTTATTTGTATTAAATCATTTGAGTTGTGATGTATCAGATATGCTTGTCTCCACTGCCTATTAGATATTCAGAGGGGTGCGAGAGGCTCTGCCCAGTAGGCTGTCCTGAGATGAGTCTGCCTACCTTATTCCCTTCAGTAGCCACAGCAAGACAGCCTCCTGGAGCAAATCTTCTTCAACAACCTGGGTATGTAAAATAGTTGGAGAGTGGCACTTCTACTAATCTCTAAATCAGTTAAGTTTCAAAAGCTACATTTAGTTTATTTTATACAAATACTGAATCTATTGCTAATTATTTGCCAAGTAAACAAACTAAACCATAATGTATGGTAAGGACAGTGGCACTTATAACCAATAGGAAACATCTGTACTTTTAGACTTGCAGATCCTTATAAAGTTATTTCCTATAACACTACATCTGAACCAGCATTTTTACCCTTTTGATAAACTAATAGTCTAGGTGTTTTAATTACTTTGTATCACCTCTTGTTTGAACTGTGAATAAACACAAGTTGGAGTTACTGAAGATGCAAGGGCCTGACATAACCTAAGCTAAAGTGGGAATCTGTATTTATTAGGGGAGTAGAGAGGGATAGAATATTAATTGTATTTGTTGTTGTTTTTTAGTCATGTGAAATGGCTCCCAATTATTTTTTTTTGTGGCCATTCATTATCTAGCTCCACCACTGATCATACCTATGTCCGTGGTAGGAGCTACCACTAGGAGGGGCTTGTACCTTGTCCATTTAGAAAACAAAAAAACTTCTGTAGTGTTGAGCCCCCCACCCAGGTCTAACCTGCCACTGCTCCCCTGGGCCTCCTTGGTCTCACACCCACGAACCAGAAATTGGTCCATGACTGTTTATAAAAGAGCATTTCTATTGGAGCTCCAAGAGTTGGCAATGTGGAGCAGTTCAGCATGCTGGGCACATGTATCAGGGAAGAGGTCAGAGAGCAAAGTCTAGCAGGTGTGATTTCTGTGAGGGGGAGCAAAGAGATAGGCAGGTTGCTATGTGAGGTGGGTGATGAGAGAGGTTGGGTGTTGTGTGGAGATGGATGCAGATGGGGATAGTTGTTGACAAAGACTGGGTATATAGGGATGGATACTAAGGGGTGGATGCTGTGTGGGGTGGATGTTAGCTGGGTGCAATGTGAAGATGGCTGCTTAGGTGGACTGGCTGCTATGTAGAGATAGTATACAGTGCCTTGCACGAGTATTCAACCCCTTGACTTTTAACCTATTTTGTTACTTTACAGCCTTAAGTTCAATGTTTTGTTAATCTGAATTTTATGTGATGGATCAGAACACAGAAGTCTAAGTTGGTGAAGTGAAATGAGAAAAATATATACATAAAACTATTTTTTAGAAATAGAAAACAGAAAATTGGCATGTGCATATGTATTCACCCCCTTTGTTATGAAGATCATAAAATCTCTGGTGCAACCAATTACCTTCAGAAGTCACATAATTCGTGAAATGATATCCACCAGTGTGCAATCTAAGTTTCACATGATCTGTCATTACATATACACACACCTTTTTGAAAGGCCCCAGAGGCTGCAACACCTAAGCAAGAGGCACCACTAACCAAACATTGCCATGAAGACCAAGGAACTCTCCAAACAAGTAAGGGACAATGTTGTTGAGAAGTACAAGTCGGGTTTAGGTTATAAAAAAATATCCAAATCTTTGATGATCCCCAAAAGCACCATCACATCCATCATAACCAAATGGAAAGAACATGGCATAATAGCAAACCTGCCAAAACTCACAGAACGGGCAAGGAGGGCATTAAACATAGGCAGCACAGGGACCAAAGGTAACCCTGGAGGAGCTGCAGAGTTCCACAGCAGAGACTGGAGTATCTGTACATAGGACTACAATAAGCCATACTCTCCATAGAGTTGGGCTTTATGGCAGAGTGGCCAGAAGAAAGCCATTACTTTCAGCAAAAAATTAAATGGCACATTTTGAGTTTGCGAAAAGGCATGTGGGAGACTCCCAAAATGTATGGAGGAAGGTGCTATGGTCTATACTAGAAAGGAGCTGGAGCAGTTTTGCAAGGAAGATTGGGCAAAAATCCCAGTGGTAAGATGTGGCAAGCTCATAGAGGCGTATGCATAGTGACTTGGAGCTGTGATTGCCGCAAAAGGTGGCTCTACAAAGTATTGACATTAGGGGGTGAATAGTTATGAACATTGACTTATTATTTGTGGTTTGTGTCACAATAATAAAAAAAAAAAATTAAACTTCAAAGTTCTGGGCATGTTCTGTACATTAAATGGTGCAAATCCTCAAAGAATGCAACAAAACACTAAAAATGCCAAGGGGGTGAATACATCAAATTTACGTATGAGGAAGATTGTTCACTTATTTCCAAGATAATGCAATATCAAAAACTTCTCAGGGTAGAATACAAGCAATTTGGCTGAAGATTTGTGATGCAATGAATTCAGAAAGATGTTTATAGGTGTAAAAAAAATGGTACACCAATATAAAGCATCTTTTAATAATATATTTCTTGGACTGTGAAAAAAAATTAACACCAGTTACAGGACATGGCAGTGTTGAAGGGGTTCATGGCACAATAACAGATACTGATGGTAAAAAAAAATATTAATAATTTTCATTTTATTTTTATTTAAATTAAATAAAATGTTTTATATATATATATATATATATATATATATATATATATATGTGTGTGTGTTAAGGCAGTGATTGATATCTCAGGTTTCACTGCACTGACCGGTTAACACATAGCTTTTAGGTGAGTAACAGTGTTCCATGTCTGCACAGATAGATGTGGTAAGGGTTACATTTTTCTTTGTGATCACTGCACAGAGCAATAACCCCTCACCCCCTCTCCCGATGTGCTGGCCTGCATATAGCTCAAATTCAGGAGAGGAAAGAGTGCAGAAACCTGAATTTTCTGTCAGTAAGAAAAAATAAACCTGATCTGGATTAATTGTTCCCTTGGTATTCTAATTGTACCTTTTTATAATAAATTGGTGTTATTTTGTGAGTTTCTGATTTGATAAAACTATGCACACGTTTCTCATAACTCCCTGAATATTTTATTTGCTGCAGTGCTCTTATTCATCTTCTAATCAGGCCACCAGCTCTTACTCTTATTCTTTTTGTAGAGCTAAAGAAAGAAGAAAACACTCTTCTAATATATCAATCATTGGGGCACAGTCCTCAGTGGTACAAAATGGGGCCCAAAAACTCATCCAATTTTAAGGATTTCTATTAAGTCCTGTGCAATTGTGTTTGGTTTTTGTTTCATGTATGGTAGAAAAAAATAGACTTTATTAATGAATGATTC
This sequence comes from Discoglossus pictus, assembly GCA_027410445.1. Classification (NCBI taxonomy): domain Eukaryota; kingdom Metazoa; phylum Chordata; class Amphibia; order Anura; family Alytidae; genus Discoglossus; species Discoglossus pictus. The sequence goes on along the minus strand of CM050165.1, from coordinate 102,024,598 downwards.
AATATGGTTCATGGGGCTCAATGACTTAATTGCATCAAGCAATGCTAACCAAACTCTACGACTTATGACAAATAATGCTGGGAAAAAGTAAAAGAAGTCTGTGTGCAACTCACAATTTCCATTCAAAGATGCTTCTTGCATTAACTGAACAAAATGCTATAAAATTTTGCTTTAAATAGCTTTCAGAGAATCCATACTTATTGAGAATTTACAATGTGTCAGAAGTTGTTTTTGTATCTGTCAAGTCCAGCTCTATTTAATCCACATTAACAGCGTCTTCAAAGTCATCAATATTACATCGTAAGAATAATACTCTGTGCAAAACTGTGTTTGATTTGTCAATAATAATACAGTACAAACTTTGGACTGCTGGAAAAAAAATATTTTTTTTCTTTTCTCAACTCTTGGGAAATGTGTTTGTTTGAATTTAAACAAATATTATTATTATCCTTTATTTGTAACACGCCAACATATTCTGTAGCGCTATACAGAGTTTTGGTACAAGTATAAACAATTTCCCCACAATGAAAGTAATGGAAGACCCTGTTATTGAGCTTTCAATCAGATATGCATAGTGATTTCCCTAAAGCACCTCACAAGATTGAAAACTCTCAAACTTTCAACCAAAATGTAGCTTCTTTTTCTTTTGTAGCATTAGTTCATCTGTAATGACCAACATTGGACAGTTACACTTTATCAAACTATGGCCCCCATTCAATTGGCCAAATTGTTATTACTGGAGCCAGTAATGTTGCCATTAAAAGTTACTGATATTCAATTGGCTACATTTTGCTACTTGCAATCCATTTGCGAGTTACAGGCTCACAATCACTGCGGTTTTAAAAAACGTAACTCTGTTTAAGCTAACCCTCTCGTATGCTGAATGCTGTAATGCCGCAAATAAGGTCGAACCTAAATTTCAATCTATATAGAAAGCTTGGATGGAATACAATTTAAATAATGATACACACCACGAGAGTGTCTCCCTGTGCAAATTGGATATTTCTCTCACAAGGCTTTACTTATAAGACACTTAATACAGTGAGAATACAAAGATTTGAAATGTTTAAAGTCCTAAAAATCAAAGGCCAAAGTTTAAATAACATATGTTGGAAGGATTGGACTTGTTTAAGAAATTGCTATTGAGATTAACACAATTATTTTGCAGCTATAATACAATATATAGTCTAGTGATTGGGCTGCAATAGGCCAGTGAACTATGAAAAAAGGGGGGGGGATTAAGACACAAATGTAATATTATTGTTCTCTTTAGTTGTTTGGGGGAAAGCACATTATATTTGGAATTATATATTTGGAAAAGTGTGTTAACATCATATAGGGGGACTTAAAGTGGCAACTAAGATCAGAGGAAGGGAGAAAAAAATACAAAGGGAGTGCTAACTTATTTTCCCCCCAAAAAAGTGTCAAATCCCGAGGCCTTACAACTAGAGACGTCCTCTCTTAATGACTTCTCATGCAAACCTAAAAAACCTCACTGATTTGGATGATACTATAGGAGATCAAATTTTAGTTGAAGAGGATAAATTAACAGTATCTAGTATGAAAAGATTATTAGATGAATTTCAACTAAACTTAAAAAAAATGAGACAAGATGTAATGAACAATGGGAAAAGAAATACAAGTAGTAAAAGGGAGTAAACATGTAAGGGAATATACACTATCTTGATATAGAAATAAAAATAGAATGTAATAAATACTCACTGTTCCCAAAAATAGTATTAAAAGTAAAAAGTCAATTGAGCTAAACATAGATAAGTTTAATAGAAGTAGAAAATTAGTAGGATATAAGGGAAATGAATAGTAGTGAAATGATGAAGTCCAATAAGTTAATCTATTAAACACAGTATTGTATAAATAGAATAAGGTAAAAATCACTAAAACTATTGTATACATTTAAAAATATGTATAATAGGAGAAAGGAAGAAAAGAGAACACTTTTTGTTTGGTACTTACAAAATACACAGATTTATATAACAGGAGTACAGTGAGGATAAAGGTTTAACATGTGTGATTGGATATTAAAGGTTAAAAAACATTAGATGGGATAGATAGACCATTATGTGAATAGACAATTGTTTGACGTAAGATGTTAAACAAAGCTATTCTTGTGATGCCGACAAAGGGTGGTGGTGACGAGAATTAAAGTAGCTAATCTTTGTAGATATCACTGTGAAATCTGAATTGCTCGGTAATGCTGTTTTTAAGTAAAGACCAGTTGATCTGGATCTAACTGGTCTACTTGAAAAGGAATTATTGGATAGAACAAAACGTAACAACATCAAGTTTAAGAAACAGAAAGTTTATCTGTATGTTAAATGTATGAGTGAATGTTTTTATGTAAATATCTTTGGAAAAAGGAATTTCAAGTTTAAGAAATAGAAGGTTTTTATGCATGTTAAATGTATGAGGAAATGTATCTTTGTAAATATTTTGGAAGAAAGACATTTTAACCAATTTGAAAATAAAGTTGGAATACAAGAAAATACAGTAGAAGGTAATAAAGATAAAAACAAAAACGAAAAAAAATGTCTGTTAAATTAGTCTTGCAAAATGTACATGGATTCAATTCTCCATTCAAAAGAAAGATAGCTTCAGACTATCTACTTAAAGAAAATGCAGATATAATATTTTTGCAGGTAACACACTGGAAAGCGGAATTCAAACCATTTTTTCAGAATGGAGAATATTCATACCAAGTACATTCTAAATGTAATTCTAAATCAAGTGGGTTATCTATACTCTTTAGTAAAAAACTTAAAATACTGGAAGAACACAAAGAGATAGATAACAATGGGAGATATATTGTATGGTTGGGTTCCATAAACTGAAAGAAATTTACATTAATCAATTTATATGTTACAAATCAAAAACAGATAAAATATTTAAAATACATTTTGCGAACATTTGATAAAATTAAAACAGGACTTTTTGTGATAGAAGGTGATTTAAACATGGTTCTAGATTCCAAAATGGATAGGACAATAGGGAAGGTTCTTAAAACAGAAAATCAGATTATAAATAACGCTAATAAACTCCATGTTTTCCTGATGTCACAATGGCGGTCTCATTTACTATTGGCTATGTCTAAATTGTAACTTACAGGCTTCCTTAATTGATCATGATCATGCTCTTAATTGCTACTTATGGGTTCATGCTTTATAGTTTTTAACAGTCTTTTTAAATTGCGATTTGGCCAATTGAATAGGGCTTTTTGATATGCACAGAGCATTTTTTTTTTACAGATGTTTTAGTTAGTGAAGACCTTGCTTTTGGATAGAAGTTCACTAACTAAAAATGTCTGTAAAAAAAATATGTTCTGTTCTTATAAAGAGCCCTATTCAATTGGCCATATCGCAATTTAATAAGGCTGTAAGGCTTTAGCCTTGTAATTGCGGGCTTGAGTCAATTGAATACAGTCGGAATTGTAACAAATGTCTAACCCGCAGACATGCAGCCTTTATGAAGGTAATTACGGGCTTGCAATTAAATGGGGGCCCACATATTGTATTGAAAAGATTTATTTTTGACTTTAAATGTTTTTCATTCAGTTATCAATTACTGTCTGCATTTTACTAGCTTACTTTCTTCTATGACTTGCACCACATTAGAGTAAGCAAGAGAAATGTTATGTTCATGTAATTTCTTACGTAGTGATGCTTGCGTAATTTCTTTAGTAGAACCACATGCAACAACTTCTGCTGCGCTATTTTGAGGAGAGACAATGTTTTTTTGAATTGACTCCAGTGTTGTTAATTTTGCACATGCATTACATCCAACACTGTCACTATTTTAAGCCATGGATATTTGTCCATAAAATCCTGCTTTTCACTGTCACTGTCATATTGTGAAATTATTACTTGAGTTTTCTCACGTTTCACCTCTGTTGTCATTGGAAAATGGTGAGTCAAACTCGTTTGAATGTTCACCAGCCCTATTATCAGAAACATCCGACTCACTCTACACTTTCATCTTCTTACAAAGATCACAGAACCAATTGCATATGCCACTTTGACGATTCATTACTATACAATAAATCTACATAAATATGCAAACAAAGCAAACGAAAACATATTGATCTATGAGCACAGAAAATACTTTACATTTCATTTCAAAGGGTCAATTTAAAACCAAAAACTTTAAGCTATATCTAAAATAGCGGAATTCTAAGGTAATTCTTTCCATATACATTGCAACTATTTACATTAGTGAAATAATTAAATAACAGAAATTAGTACTCCTCTGTAACAGAAACTCATTACTCTTCTAAGATTTAACTTTTCATTCACAAGTCATTGCTCCCCTTTCTTGAAATTTCTATTTTCAGAAATTACTATCACTCTTCAGCCAAAGATTTGCCTTTTATCCTCAAACTTGAGTGTGACACCTTTCCGGTTGGCCACATTGCAGTGCGATACCGTTCTGGTTGGTCACATTTAATTTAAATTGCTGGTCCATCACATTATCCTACACCCCACTAACCTACTATGAGCCCTGGGGAACCTCCAGGACCCCGTTAAATCCTATGAGAATGGGGATCCCCCTTTAAACCCACAGTTGCTACTACAACATTCCAGGGACCCCCCCTGGGCCCGCAGACCTCGTTGACACCAACATCGCTGTGCCCAGCAAGACCCTCAGGGATTCCTACAAGACCCATTGAGACCCCAGGAAACCCAATTAGAGTTGTTGGCCTGATGGAGACCCCTGGAGACTAGCACTAGTGGGCCCTAGGAACAACCCCAGATTGGCCCAAGGAACCCAGGGAGATCCCCAGCAAAGACACTAAGCAGTCTCCCTGGCCCACTGGGTCTAGTTGGTGGTCTTCCTGAACCACACAGGCCTTGTAGTGGTTGGGGGGCTTGATGGGCCCCACATGCCTAGTAGGGATCAACATGGGTTTCTGGTGAATCCTGCAGACCTAATGGGCATCACCAGGAGTCTCTATGGGCCCCATGGGCCTAATTGGGATTTCCAAGGGCCTGGTTGGGCCTAATGGGCCATGGTGGGGTTCTCCCAACAACAAGATGTTTAGAGAGCCTGACAAGTTTTAAAAAACGGCTTAAAGGGACTGGTGGGAAAAGGCTGAATGACACCTCTGCATATATCAAGACGTAAAGAAAATGTATTAACATATGCTGCTTGATAAATCTGGGCCTGTATGTTTTAAGAACGTAAGACATAATATAGTCTATTTTCTCACCTTTTATATGCAATTCCCTGTTTTAAAATCTACAATACTGGTTTCTGCTGACCTGCTTCCTGGGGTGGTAGAATACTTTAATTTCACAGTAGGAATTATGTCATCTACAACTGACAATGCTTTTATTAGCATTAATGGAAAGCTTAGTAATTTACAAGGATGCACTGTCCTTAGAAGGTCGCACACTTCATCAGTTAAGAAAGAAAAATGGAGTCAAGAATAATTGCATATGTAAGTTAACAACATAAAGGCTGTGTTTATTTAAGTAATCATTTTTCTGCTTTCTAAAATCTTTCTGCCCATTATGAAGTTTAGTTTTTCAAGATACAATATTGAAAGAAACCTGGCAGTTTGAGCATGCCTCTTAAGAAACTGATAAATACATATACTTAGTTAAATGTACAGACAGTTTAAATGTTTTTTAAAAGCTTATACTGAGGTGACATAGTTGTAGGAGATAAATGTATTATATACTATGCAAATAACCTACATATACTGCAGATACAGTATAATAAAAAATAAACCTAACCAAATATATTTTTCTTAATGTAATACTGATATAAAATGTGACAGCAGTAAGTTTTTTAGCTTTTATTCTTTAAGCCCTAGCGATTACAGATAGCTTGAAGCACCCTTCATGAAAGATAAGATACATCATATTTAAAAATGCACAGTAGATAATAATCAGTGAGTGTATAAATAGTGTTCATCACAAAAATATCTTGCTTCACTGTTTTCTTACAGCATGCAAAATAAATTAAGGTTGATGTGCAGAATTCAAGTGAATTAAATGCCAGCTACACATAAAGATTGATCGCATTTATCAACATGTTGTGGAATTTAAGCTTGAAGACTATATTAGTTATTGATACACCAGAAGTATAAGACAAAATGGAGAGTAATAACAACATATCTATGTTAGAAAAAATACAAAGGAATGTAATAACACATCATTTAATAAAGAAATTAAAAATAACCCTACCATGGACAGACACTGGCTTTTGATATATGATATATAACTCACCATTGTTATCACAGCCCTCGAAATTCGCTAAGCATCTCAATTGTTAATGCATTTTTTTCCAAAAATAAATAGTGCACAGTAACTACAGGAATGAACATGTCAGTCACTTGGGATGCTTAGTAAATCCCTGCAATGTTAGTGGTATTAAAGTGCAAATGTGATACAGTAAGCTTTATAGAGAAAAATTATCTCTTGAGATCGCTAATTACATATCAAAAGGCAGCAGGGATTGTATGTGTATATTACCACTTCAAATAAAGCTATTATCAAAAGCAAAAATATATTTAATAATGGGAATATTGTCCTTAGATAGTATTTTATGGCACGCCATGCTATTAGAGCCCAAAATGTATTTAGAATTTATAAAGTGTCTGATGATAGACTATTATGAATTATGAACTAATTTTGGTAAATAAAGCTTTTCCTGCTTTGACTTGAACACATTTTGTTCCTTTAAAAAATACGTGGTTTATGTGCTGCCTCCAAATATTTGCTAATATACTGAAAATATCAGCGGCACTATTAAATAAAAGTACAGCACAAATTGTTTTTGTTGTGAAACTAAAATCAAATATAATAGCTTAAAGATAAGGAACTCTTCTGTTCATTGTGAGAACATGAATATTTTACATAATTCAATACTGCCCAAAAAAATCCACCATTAGAGTATTTGTATTATCCCAGCCTAATTAAATACATACAAAGATTATGATAAAACATTCAAAATATTAAACCTGAAAATATAAAACAATTCTGCTTCTTGTTTCTTTTTAACACATCATTATTAATTATTATGTTGCAGAGTATATTTTATGTTTTGTTCTGCAAATGTTTACACTCATTAAACCATTTAAATTATAATTCTTTGTAATATATCATTTAAAATTAAGCTAGAAAATTATCTTAAGATAAAATATAACCTATCTGAAACAATTCCATAGAGATTTGATGATTTGGTAACTGATACTACTGCAATCAGTAGTCAGCAATTTAGTTGATGAATCTAATCTTTGTAAATTAATGGTTCATCAGTAGTAGCTGAAGCATCTGTTACCGTGATCTTTTTAGACAAAAAGCCAAGATTCATCCTAAAAAACGAGATGCAAACATCAAGAGTTATGTGTTTTACATATACTTAGATATGACAATATTTTCAATATAAAATGCAACTTTGAAACTAATAGATCTTAAAGGTTGACTTAAAAGTGATATTTTATATTGACCCAATATTATTATTATTATTATTATCTTTATTTGTAACGCGCAACCATATTCTGTAGCACTATACAGGGGTAAAGTACACGGCATAGAAAATTAACACCTTATAAAGAATGGAGGGCCCTGTTTTTGAGCTTAAAATCAAATGTACATAATGCTTGTTTCCAATGCACTGACACACGATTGAACTCTCGCAAACTTACAATCTAATAAATAAATATATCAGTCTGCAAATAGTATAAATCTATTTACTCAACTTTTTTTAATGAATTCACAATTGTGGATGTTTAGTAACCTATAAGTAAACTTTTATATAAAGCTTCTAATCTTGTATTTTTATTGACCCTTTCAAATAAACAGTATTAAAAGGGAAAACATAATTTACATGAGGGCAGAAGGTTTAAAGTTGTGACAGCGTTTGGCTCTAACTCTTTAATATTCAGAAGTTGTCAAAACGATATACTTTCATTAAAATCCTCATCATCATTATCACCAGTATCATCTTTTAGAGATTATTCATATTTTTTATATTACCTACTATATCATAAATCAGGGTGGGATCTACCTTTATTTTAACTTATTTGTTTCTACCAAAACATTAGGGAAGGGATAAGTTCTATGACTTATTTTTACTTTTTATTATGCTACAATCTCAGAATTGCAGTGTCTTTTCAGTATGTATATTACATGGGATTGGGACATTTTTGTAGGTGGAGACCCATTAGGCCATCAGAGCTCTTACTCGCTTCTACACTTTTTAAATCCCTGATTGCATTGGCAATGGAATCATTTCTATTGGGGATACACGCTGATAGCTTAACCTCTTCCCAAAACAAGTTACTCCAACTTATGGCATGTGCGACCAAAACTCATATAGCTGGCAGCTGGAAGCTACCGACCTTAAACTTTAGAGAATTTGTACGAACAATTAACTATATACTAATAAATGAATGGTTAACCCATAGTATTTTCCCCCAGTTTCTAAAAACATGGGAACCCTGGATAATGAATCCAATTAGTATATCCCTTATATAACTTTTACTTACTAATATCCATATTCATAATCTAGCATGTGAGGTGGAGAGGATCCGAGTCGGGACATTCCCCTGAGGTACTGAAAGGGAAGTTAAGGTAAAATGATAGCAGATTTTTATTTTCTTTTTTATTTATTTTAATATTACCCTCCTTGTTTCTTTATGCCCCAACTGGGAGGATGTATTTCATTTATATATTACAATGTGTTAGATATTTTGCACTCCTAGCTCTCTTAGCTCTATACTCCGATTTTTTTGCTTTTATTCTTTATAGTTACAAATATTGTCATAATCGAAAACGTGAAAAAAGACAAGGCGTAGAAAGTATACATATACATAATGTTTTATTTGCATAGTACAATATGACTTAGCAAGTACCATTTACAGATGCTTATGTAACTAATGTATGTGAAATGCAATGATGTACTATCATAGGCCTTTAATAAATATATATTTTTAAACAATTATGATATCATTGTTTTAGTAAATCTTGGCATGGCTGTAGGTGCAATAAGTCATAATAGATTGTTTATCTGTGTATGATAGAGACAGTGTAATATTTAAAAAGCTTAGCGTTTTTACATACATTCATGATTTACACATACTTCAGTAAAGGTAACCTGTTTCATTTAGTAATTATTCCGCAATCCTCAAATGTCTCTCAGTGGCATTTTAAAATGCTGGGAGGTATGCTATCCTTTTATATCTTACAATATAAGACTGTCTCAACAGAACAGGCATAAAACACTTAAAAATCTTAATATAAAAACTGGTAATTTTTGTAAATACATAATACAATTATTAGACATTTGTTTTCAATTCAAGGTAACTTGTCCCGCTGGATATATGTTACAGCATACTTTGACATAATAGAGGATCTCATGCTTTGTTTCTCTGCTCTTTTCCAGTAATATGTTATTTAAATACAAAAACATAATTTCTCATAATGATATGCAATTTTTACAACCCATACAGAATTATACCAACAATTTGGACTGTGGGCAGTTAATATTGGCAGGACAACTATATAACTATATTGTATTTCCCACTATATTGTAATTCCCACTAATGTTTGATACATAAATGACAGATAAATTACAGACTCTCATTACAGAAGTAGGTACCTTAGCTGAGGTGTCTAGCAGCAGGCGAGAGATCACAATGTACATTATTCTGCCGTGATCTCCTCCTCTAACTCCCCAGCACCTCCCCCTCACCTCCTTTTCATTTAACTGCTGGGTGGCTGTGATAGCTGGCTCTTAGGAGATCTCGTGATACAATCTCAATAACTCAATCTCTCTCTCTTTCTCTCTCTCTATATTTATATTATACATATATTTGCAGCGCTGAACAAGATATATATACAGTTGGGAAAAAAAGTATTTGATCCCCTGCTGATTTTGAACATTTGTCCACTGACAAAGAAATGATCAATCTATAATTTTAATGGTAGGTGTATTCTAACAGTGAGAGATAGAATAACAACAAACCCCCCCCCCCAAGAAAAACGCATGTCAAAAAAGTTATAAATTAATTTGCAGGTCAATGAGGGAAATAAGTATTTGACCCCTTTGTCTTAGTACTTGGTGGCAAAACGGTACATGGCCCCGTCCATCGTCCGTTTGATGTGGTGCAGTTGTCCTGTCTGCTTAGCAGAAAAACAGCGCCAAAAAATAATGTTTCCACCTCCATATTGGGTGGTGGGGATGGTGTTCTAGGGGTTATATGCAGCATTCCTCCTCCTCCAAACATGGCGAGCTGAGTTTTCACCCAGTTCTCCTCGGAATCATTCAGATGTTCATTGGCGAACTTCAGACGGGCCTGTACATGTGCTTTCTTGAGCAGGATGACCGTGCGGGAGCTGCAGGATTTCAGTCCTTCACGGTGTAGTGTGTTACCAATTGTTTTCTTGGTGGCTATGGTCCCAGTTGCCTTGAGATCATTAACAGGATCCTCCTGTGTAGTTCTGGGCTGATTTCTCACCGTTCTCATGATCATTGAAACTCCATGAGGTGAGATGTTGCAATGAGTATCAGACCGAGGGAGACCGGCAGTTATTTTGTGTTTCTTCCATTTGCGAATAATCGCACCAACTGTTGTCACCTTCTCACCAAGCTGTTTGCCAATGGTCTTGTAGCCCATTTCAGCCTTGTGTAGGTCTACAATCTTGTCCCTGACATCCTTGGACAGCTCTTTGGTCTTGGCCATGGTGGAGAGTTTGGAATCTGATTGATTAATTGCTTTTGTGGATAAGTGTCTTTTATACAGGTAAAGAGCTGAGATTAGGAGCACTCCCTTTAAAAGAGTGCTCCTAATCTCCACTCATAACCTGTATAAAAGACACCCGGGAGCCAGAAATCTTGCTGATTGATAGGGGATAAAATAGGTATTCCCCCTCACTGACCTGCAAATCAATTCATAACTTTTTTGACATGCATTTTTCTTTTTTTTTTGTTGTTGTTGTTCGATCTCTCACTGTTAAAATACACCTACCATTAAAATTATAGACTGATCATTTCTTTGTCAGCGGACAAATGTTCAAAATCAGCAGGGGATCAAATACTTTTCACCCCACTGTATGTATATGTATGTACAGAGTGAAACAGCCGTGAATGTCCAGTAATCTAGTAATTATTAATATATATATATATATATATATATATATATATATACAGTATATATATATATATATATATATATATATATATATATATATATATACATATATATACATATATATAGATTAATAATGAGTATTGCAGCATAATTTGATACCTTTTGTATTGGACAAATGTGTTATTTATATTGATGAGCTTTCAAGGGGTTCAACCTCTCTTTATCATGTCTGAAGCAATACTTGACAAAGAGAGGTTGAACATCTCGAAAGCTCTTCAATATAAATAACACATTTGTCCAATACAAAAGGTATCACATTATACTGCAATACTGTCTCTCTCTCTATCTATATCCATATATATATATATATATATATATATATATATATATATATATATATATATATATATAGATTAATAATTACTAAATTACTAGATTACTGGACATTCACTTTTCAATTATATATATACTAGGAAATTGCCCGTCAAAAATGACAGGAATAAAATTCTAAGCCTTGTAATGCTGTTTGACACACAATGTGAGGCCATGGGCCCTCTGCGCACCCTTGGTGCTCATCGCGAGACGCAACTTTCCTGCATTGCAATGATCACCTTCGCTCATTGCAAGCCTCTCCCCCTGTGTTTATTATAGGCCTCTCACTTAAGTGTTAGTGGCTTTGGTTGTGTTAGTGCCTTGGGTTAAGTGTTACTGTGTTGGGTTAGTTTTACATTCTACGGGCGACTTTTACATCCTTCTGCCTTGTTTTAGACGTGTTGCGTTTTTTCAGCAGCCATTTTTTTTGTTGCTTAGGTGAATATTGATTGTGAAAAAAAGACAAATATGGCTCAAATTAACTTGCAACCTCACTCACAGCATTCCTGGCAGTCCCCCTGTGCTGTATGTGAGTGTGTAAGGGAATTTGAGGCATATTTGTTTGATTTTTTTAGGTCTTTCCAGTTCCGTGGTTCGGCCGTTTAAGTCGGATTTTTGCGAGGAGAACAGTGTATGTGCGGGTTTTGGTCCTAAGTCCTACAGGTCGTAAGTCCCGTCTGCTTGAACTGGTGCTCATTGCAGCCTAAGGGCCTCATTCTATTAGCGGCCGTAAATCGGCCGTAAGGCTGCGATTCCTTGCAGGGGTTCTGTTAACTCGCGATTCTATTATACGGCCCCGCAAGGATCTCCTCTTACGGCCGGCCGCATATCTTGAAACCGGCCGTAAGCTGTGAAATCTAAAAACGCAAAAATAAATTCAAGCCTGCACTGTACAGCTCTGTAAATGCTAGGGATCATATTGGGGGACATGAGGATTAAAAGTAACCCACTCTCAAGCTTGCACATCAGCCCAAACCCAAGTTCAAATTAACTGTTTATTTTCTGGCTGAGGCGTGGGCGTATCTGAGGTGCTCCAAGCACTCTGGACTTTTAACATGGATATTTTACGGATATTAAAAATAAAATATTTTACGGATTTGAGTATAGGATAATTATGTGCTATTTTTTCTAACACCTAAAATCCCTTTATAGTCTTCTCAAAGTGCAGGATGGCTTTATTTGAGCTATTTTATGTGCTTAATTGGTGCTAGCGGGACCTCTTTCCTGCAAGTAAGCTGCGGCTCGCTTTTAGCCTTGCAGAGAGGTTTCCAGAAGCAATTGAATTGCAAATAGGAATTTCTTACAGCCGAAACTCTTGCGGCCATTTTAGATCAAAGGCTTTCCTCTGGCGCGAGCGGCCGCAAGAGATAGCAAGGCACTGGCCGCAAGCCTGCCGGAGCCCCCGGCCGTAAGGGAATAGAATAGCCGAATAGCTGCTGCGGCTCGCTTTTAGCCTTGCAGAGAGGTTTCCCGGAGCAATTGAATTGCAAATAGGAATTTCTTACGGCCGAAACTCTTGCGGCCATTTTAGATCAAAGGCTTTCCTCTGGCGCGAGCGGCCGCAAGAGATAGCAAGGCACCGGCCGCAAGCCTGCCGGAGCCCCCGGCCGTAAGGGAATAGAATAGCCGAATAGCTTGCGGCCGGTCCTTGCGGCTGCGCCGCTAATAGAATGAGGCCCTAAGTCTCTCGTTATTCATCTGCTCGCCTCGCAGTGCAATAATTGCAGCCTAAGTCCCGCGCAGCCTATGTCCCGCATGATGGCTCGCCTCGCTGTGCGAGGCTCGCAAAGTGTGGCCAACATCGTAAGCGTTACAGACAGCTCCGCAGATCCACAACTATATATGATATACATATATATACTGTATATATTTATATTTTATTTACTCTATCCAGATATTTTTCAATACCTATGCCCTTGGCCACAAGATTTTGTAAATTTAGGAAATTAAACCTATATTATAGTATATCCTAAACTAAAAATAATATGGGATAGCACAAGACATAAATGGTCAGGCATGCCACCTGTTTAGAACATTTTTTTAGCAAACAAATAATCATAATATGGAAGTTTTTGAGAGTGAATAATTCAAGGCATACTTGATATTACATGTTAAGTTGTCCTGTACACTGTTCTATTTATTGAATGATAAGGCCTCTATAAATCACAGTGTAAAATATGGCTTATAGAATGGTAATATTAAAACATCATGAATTTAAAAAGTGTATTTCATAAAAATAAGTTACACAGTTACATAGAGCCTCATTACGCAAAAGACGCCAATTGAATAGCAAATTAGTTTATGGGCTACATTACGGGCTCCCGTAAGCTACAATTTCTCAATTGAATGTGGCCCTTATAGTCCATCGATATCAGCCTTTTAAGATCTCCTCTGATCTGCAATATGCAGATTATTTATTAATTGATCCAGAGGAAGGCAAACAGAAAAAAAAAACATTGAAACATTGCCAATCTCAAAAGGGAAATAAAAATTCCTTCCTGACTACAGAAACTGGTGATCAGATTACTCCCTGGATCAATACTCCCTCTCTAATTAAACAGGATAACCCTGAATGGCAATTTTATTTAAAAATATATCCAGTCCCTTTTTAAAGTTATCTATCGAATCTGAGGTCAGCACCTCTTTTGGTAGAGAATTCCACAGATCAACCACCCATACTGTGAAGAGCCCTTTTCTTTCTTTAAGGTGGGATCTTTTCACTTCTAACCTCAAAGGATGTCCTCTTGTCAGTTGAAAACCTCTTGACACAAAAAAGCTCTGTTGACAAATCTTTATACTGATCCTGCATGTATTTATATAGGGCAATCATATCCCCTCCATTCCCCTTATTAGTTTTCTTGCCCTTCTCTGTACCTTTTCCAACTCTAAAATGTCCTTTATATGAAGTGGTGCCCACAATTGTACTCCATATTACAAATGAGGGAATACTAGGAATTTGTAAAGTGGCAGAATTATATTTGCTTCCCTTGCTTCTATATCCCTTCTTAGTACATGCTAATATTGTATTTGCCTTTGCATCTGCTGCTTGGCATTGAGCACTGTTACCTAGGTGGTTGTCCACAAGTACTACCAAATCCCTTGCAATATCTGATAAGCCGAGATTTGCTCCATTAAGATTATAAATTGCATGGCTATTTTTCCTTCCCAGATGCATAACTTTATGTTTATTCATATTAAATCTCATCTGCCATTTAGATGCCCATTACTCTAATTTATGTGAATCCCTTTGGAGGGAAAGTGCACCATTATCTGATTTAATTACCTTGCACAACTTGTGATCATCAAAAATGGAGACGCTACTATCCAGTCCTACTTCTAAGTCATTATTAAATATGTTAAAAGGAGAGGACCTAATACTGAGCCCTGAGGAACCCCACTTACCACATTAGTCCAATCTGAGTATGTTCTATTTACCACAACCCTTTCCTTCCTGTTTTTTAGCCAGCTCTCAATCCATGGGCAGATATTTACTGCAATTCCTGTATCCCTTAGTTTGCACAATAGTCTTCCATGTGACACTGTATCAAAAGCATTAACAAAATGCCTTGCCTTGATCCAAATTCCTACTAACCTCCTCATGGAAACTAATTAGACTTGTTTGACATGACCTATCCCTCATAAATCCCTGTTGACTCCTACTTTTTAATCATGTTCAAATAGAAATATTCTTGTATATTATCCCTTATTAACCCTTTTAAAAGCTGATTATTCACCTGCCAAAAATAATAGAATATGTACAGAAATTATACATTGATTTCAAATTACAAATTGGCGAGCCTGCCAGTAGGACAGTGGTGTGATAATCATATTTATAAGTATAATATTTTTATAAATCAACTCATTGTTGTCCTACTGTATGCAGTAGTTTTAGCAATTTGTATACAAGTGTTGTAGTTTGTAATGACAAAGATAGATAAAGGATGTTAAAACGACTTTTCTTTTGGCAGTTGCTAGTTTTTAGATTCCTTATTTGTTTGTTTTCAGTAAGTGGTGCAAGGTGTTTTTAATGTGTGTTGAATTTCAGGGTTAATTGTATATTTTTATAATAGACTGTAAGATACTTTGGTTGCTAAGTAGTAGGTAAAATAAGCTTGTTCCATTTCTAGTAAGTTTTATGCCTTGTGATCTCAGTAAGTTTCAAAATAAACCTTATGTAGTGTTGCTTGGAATACTGTTACCATCAGTTTACTGCAAAGTTGTTTGGACGATTAGTTAAGACCATTTTTTAGTAAGCAATGGAAGATCTAATGAAAAAGATTTCTAAGGTTGCTAGCACTGAGGCTATTATAAAGTGTATGGTGGATGCTATTGATCCATGGTTCCAGGCCCAGAATTATGTAGCAAAAGGCATTAATGAAATTAAATGATCTAAATCAAATGGGAAAAAATTCATCAATTTACGCTGCCCACTGGATTGCAGAACAGTATAAAAACTTAAGTCTGCACAAACAGTCTTTACAGACAAAAGTGGGTGAGCTAACCACTGCTCTGAAATCTCTTAAGGCAACTACTAGTACTGCTATCACCTTGGGTTTAGATAACCAACAGATATTGTTAGAAAATAAGGAGCCACACAGTGAAAACGAGCAGCTTATGGAAAGGTTGAGATATGCAGAAAGTTCAATCAGGTGTCGATCATCTAGCAATAATGAAACTGATCATTATCACTGTATTGCAGAGATTAGTGACCTAAGAACACAAATGAGCAAAAGTACTGCTTTAGTGGTCTGTACCTCTTTTAAAATCACTTGGTATGAATGGATTGGATCACCATTCTGCTTTTGGCAACTGCACTCTGAAAAGAGAAGAAACTGTGCAAAGTTATACCGATTGTTTGTATTTTTTAAACTTACACTCCCTTCTGTTGTTGAAGCAAATCAAAATTATGAGATTTATAAGTAGGCCTTATTGAAAAGATATTTGACTGAGATTATAAATATTGTTTGGTTATCGGTATCTGCCGACAATCAGTTCTTAAAAATTTTACATTTTCTAGAAAGAGCTGAGGGCACTGTGCATGTAAGTAAATTATTTTAACTGCAATTTTTTTAAAGCAGTAACACACTCTAATTTTCGTGATTTAAAGTCTCATTAAGATTGTTTTTGTTTGTTTGTTTTTATTAAGGGTAACAAGTGTTTAGAATATTTTTTATATGCACATTGCAGGTTATCCTTTCTTTTGATGAAAGTATAGAGAACTTTAAATTATAAAAGAATCATTAAAGCCGGATTTTTTTTGTTTATTATTATTTATAATATATACTGTATTGTTTTTGATTTTCTGAAGGAGGAGTGCAACAGAAGGGACCTCACCACATATTCATATAGTTACATAACTAGTGACTTCTGGAGATACATGAATATGAATGTAAATGTTCTACCACAATGAGTATTAATGTTAACTAGTTATGAATTGAGTATAATTACCCATTAGTCAGTTCTTTGTTACAATCATTTTAGCTCTTGCTCTACGTGTTAGGCTACTTTATAATCAGATCTCACTAATTTAGGAATATCTGGGGTTTTATGATTTGCTGCTTTATTATTTTCTATCTCTTATTTTAGAAAACCAGACTTGAAGGTGATAGTGGAGATACTGAGACAACCTTAGTGATTCCACTGAGATGCTGCTGCATGCTTTACGTGTAGTTGTGGGTCTTAATTTCCTGAAGCTACAAAGAGATCCAGGTTTATCATACACATCTTTTATTTCCTGAGTGAATACCGAGTCACATTTTATGTTTTCACTAAAGTACCTAATAAAAGTGCTACAAATATCTACACATTTTTTCCACAGGTGCAGACAATAACGTGTACTTTGATGAGTGGATTCTTCAATACAAACAATACATAGTACTAAACACAATATCAGTCTTGTGGAGGCAAGCAAGATATGTGTAACATTAACTTCTCAATAAGATCCAATAAGGATGGGACACAATTGTGGAAATGGAGTCACATGGATGCAACCATGCAGGACAAAATGGTGAAAGAAGAAAGTAGCACACATACTGTATGTGGTATGGAAGTGTAAACAGACCTTGTGGCTGTGGGATAAAGCTGAGGGTGATACGATGATTTGCACCATTGCTAAAGGAGAATAAATGAATATCATCAAATGCTTACTGTGAGTGCTTATATAATTAGTCCAAATGTGCCTCACAGAACCCTGAATTTTAAAAGAAATTATTGGTTGTTGCCAAATCAATCCTGTCCCAGTAATCTGTATGAAATTTCGCACACACTGTGGGTTTACACAGAATAATGCATAATTTCATATTTCAAGAAACTTTTTTTGGGTGGAAAAAGTGGGGTGCGACCATTATGTGAAGCATTTTAAGCAATAAATAAAGGTTTTTAACCAGGGTGTGACTATTATGCGGTGGCGACTATAATGCAGTGAAATAAGGCAATCAGAGTATTGCAGTATTTTTTTGATCCCTTTTTTTTTGGACAAACGTATTCATAAATATTAGACTAGCTTTTGAGAGCTTCCTATCTTTCTCAAGTCTGGAGCAACACTGATATAAGATTTCCCAAATTAAATACAAGAATTACAGGCTTTTGAAAAGAACAAAAATTTGATTTGATCAGCTGTGAAGAAGACAGAGTTGTAAATATTATAACATCATCAGGTGTTAAGATAAAGATGTGAGGAAGACTAGAACCAGGTCAGAGAGAAACCAGAGAAAAACAAGGAAAAGAGAAAAACATAATAAAGGAATATAGAAGGTTATGAGAAGTACAGTACCGGAGTGGGACACCATTTTTCACAAAACATCCCCTCCATCCAACACCTGAAAATAAAAATGATCAGAAGTCATTTTAAAAACACACAAGAAAGAAAGACATTAATAAAAATGTTAACACACTTTAGTATGATAAATAGGAGACTTAATGTAAATATCGAATGTTTATTGCATTATCTTAACTTCTTATAACCTTCTATATTCCTTATATTATGTTTTTCTCTTTCCCTTTGTTTCTCTCTGACTTCTAGTCCTCCTCACAGCTTTATGGTATCTTAACACCCTATGAAGTTATAATATTTATGACTCTGTCTTCTTCACAGCTGACTAGAACAGAATAGAACATTATTTTGTTTTTTATTTTCAAAAAAATCCTGTAATTCCTGTGTTTCATTTGGGAAATCGTATATAAGTGTTGAATATGTTTGTCAAATAAAAAAATATTAATATATACTGCAATATTCTGATTAATCATCTGGATTACTGGACTCTCTAGAGAGAGAGAGAGAGAGAGAGAGAGAGAATATCACAAAAGTGAGTACACCCCTCGCATTTCTGTACAGATTTTATTATATATTTTCATGTAATAACAATGAAGAAATGACACTCTGCTACAATGTAAAGTAGTAATTGTACAGCCTGTATAACAGTGTACTTTTGCTGTCCCCTCAAAATAACTCAATACACAGACATTGATGGCATTAATGTCTAAACAGTTGGCAACAAAAGTGAGTACACCCCTAAGTAGAAATGTCCAAATTGGGCCCAAAGAGTCAATATTTTGAGTGGCCACCATTATTTTCCAGCACTGCCTTAACCCTCATGGGCATGGAGTTCACCAGAGCTTCACGAGTTGCCACTGGAGTCCTCTTCCACTCCTCTATGAAGACATCAGGGAACTGGTGTATGTTAGAAACCTTGCACTCCCCCACCTTCCGTTTGAGGATGCCCCACAGATGCTCAATAGGGTTTAGGTCTGGTAACATGCTTGGCCAGTCCATCACCTTTACCTTAAGCTTCTTTAGCAAGGCATTGGTCATCTTGGAGGTGTGTTTGGGGTCGTTATCATGTTGGAATAGTGCACTGTGGTCCAGTCTTCGAACGGAGGGGATCTGCTTCAGTATGTCACAGTACATGTTGGCATTCATGGTTCCCTCAATGATCTGTAGCTCCCCAGTGCCGGCAGGACTCATGCAGGCCCAGACCAAACACATATACACATATGTCTATATGTGTATATATGTTTTCTATAATATGTTGTGTTGATTCCCCCTATATGCATTTACCTGATGATGTCAGATGCTGCCTTCGCTCTCTCTGCATCGCAGTTTACGTTCAAACTGAGGGTTTCATCTCATATCAGTGTTTTTGTGTTCGTTGTGCCTTATCCTTATCCGTATCTGTCATTTAGGTATTATTTCAAGTAACTTTCCTCAGTTTAGATGTATACTTTTGGTGGTGGGAGTGTCATGCTTTGGGCCTACATGTACTGTGACATACTGAAGTAGAGCATGATCCCCTCCCTTTGGATACCAGGCCGCAGGGCAGTATTCCAAAATGAAAATGACTTCAATCACACCTCCAAGATGACCACTGCCTTGCTAAAGAATCTGAAGGTATAGGTGATGGACTGGCCAAGCATGTCTCCAGACCTAAACCCTATTAAGCATCTGTGGAGCATCGTCATACGGAAGGTGTGTGTGTGTAGGGGGGGGGGGGGGTGCAAAGTCTTTCACAACCACCAGCTCAGGGATGTCATCATGGTGGAGTGGAAGAGGACTCCAGTAGCAACCTGTGAAGCTCTGGTGAACTCCATGCCCATAAGGGTTAAGACAGTGCTGGAAAATAATGGTGGTCACACAAAATATTAACACTTTGGGCCCAATCTGGACATTTTCACTTAGAGGTGTACTCACTTTTGTTGCCGACGGTTTAGACATTAATGGCTGTGTGTTGAGTTATTTTGAGGGGACCGCAAATGTACACTCTTATACAGGCTATACACTTACTACTTTAAATTGTAGCAGAGTGTCATTTCTTCAGTGTTGTCACATTAAAAGATATAACAAAATATTTATAAAAATGTGAGATGTGTGTACTCACTTTTGTGAGATACTGTATATATATATATATATATATATATATATATATATACAGTATATATAAAAAGACTAACGTAGCTGTGATTGTCCAGTAGTCTAGTTGAAAAATCAGAGTATTGCAGTATATAGCCATATCTTTTTTATTGGACAAACATATTCATTTTTTGACAAGCTTTCAAGAATATTTTTTCTCTTTTTCAAGTCTTAAGCGGTACTGAAGTGATGTCTCAGAGAAAGTTTATATATCTGTTCAGAGTATAGAAGGGGACTCAGACAAGAATCATAAATTATTTCCTGTGAGTCTTCAGATCAGGTTGAGAAAGCAACATAGCAGACCCCTAATTAAGGGCAGTAAATGTCATCACAGTTTGGCATAAGGACAACATCAATTGAACATGTGCAATGTGGTATAAAACATGGGTCACAAAACATTTTGGTAATGAGATAAGAATCCTAAATCCATATTTAAACCAGTATGTTTTGAATCAAAAAATGTAATAATTTTTAATTCAAAAGTTTCACGCTCTTGGAGACTTTTGAAAAGTATTTAGATTTTCAGGTTTTGTATGGAGTGGTTATTCTGGGTGAAATGATGTCCAACCGGAGTACAGTAACTGTCTTCATTATGCTTTTTTTGAGGAGATGAAGATTCATACTTAGATGTAGTTTCTGGCTGGTTTGCCTACTGTAACAGCCCTTTGACTTACAGTACATTGTATCATGTACACTACATTGGAAGATATACATGAGTATTACCCCCTGATTTTATAGGTCTTGTTATTATGTGTGGCTCTATCCTCTCTACAGATGTGTTGGCATAGTTTGCAGCAAGTTTTATTGCAAGGTTTAGTGTCATTTTCTTTGTTATGCTGTTCATTAGCCAGTCTTCTGATGACCAATGTTTGTCTCAGATTTGGTGGTTGTCTGAATGCAAGAATGGGAGGTTTGGGGAATATATCTTTCAATTCTGCATCCTCTGTTAGTAGTGGCTGTAAGTTTTGCATTGCAACAGGTGTTCCCGGGGTGTTCTGATGACAGTGTTTTAAGTGTTTATCACGGTGCTCAGTGTTTGAATATATGCAATGATATCTGAGGGCTTGACAATGGATAATTGCTTGTTTGGTGTGGGAGGGATGCAAGCTAGAGTTATGGAGGTAACTGCATCTGTCTGTAGGTTTCCTAGACACAGACGAGTTAAGTTTGCTATTGTTAATGGAAACGGTAGTGTCCAGAAAGTTCACCTGTTCTGCAGAGTAATCAATTTTAAGTTTGATACATGGTATGAAGGTATTACAAGAATTATGGAAGTCTCTGGTGTTCTTGTCGCCTTCTGTCCATCTGATGAACAGATCATCTATAGAGCGGTAGTATCTGTAAGGTTTGTGGACATATGTGTCCATAAAGCTCTGTTCCAGGTCTGCCATAAATAGGTTAACATATTGTGGTGCCATTTTGCTACCCATTGCAATACCAATATTTGTAGGTAAACATGTTGGTTGAAGGTGAAGTAGTTGTGGTTCAGGATATACTCCAGTATTTTGGCAATGGTATTAAGGTTATATTTCTGGTTATGAGTGTGTGTTGAGAAAAGCTTCATACATGCCTCAATGCCATCTTTGTGTGGGATATTGCTTTAGAGAGATTCAACATCAGTGGAGACTAGTAATGTGTTTGCAGTTAGGTCTTCTGGCTGAGTTTGTTAAGAAAGTCAGTGGTGTCTTGTATGTAGCTGCTATTGTTTTTAACTAGTGGCTTCAGGATGTTTTCAACAAGACCAGATAACTGTTCAGTCACTGTGCCCATACCTGCAACAATGGTCTCCCTGGGTTGACTGGCTTATGGATTTTTGGCAACATGTAGAAGGTCCCAGTTGTGGGATGGGTGGGTATGAGTAGCTCCAATTCTTGTTGCACATTCTTGGGGAATGTTTGGATGAGTTTATTGATTTGTATTGTATATTCATCCATAGGGTCCTGGTTCAAATGATGGTAGTATTTATTGTCTGATAGTTGTCTGTTTCCTTCCTGTATGTAGTCTTGAGTGTCCATAATGACAACTGTGCAACCTTTGTCTGCTGGTTTAATGGTGATGTTAGGGTTTGCCTTTAAGTTTTTTATGTCAGCGCTTTCTATTGGAGAGAGATTGTATAGGTCTCTTTTCTGTTGGGATGTTACTAGGGATGTAGTTCTCAGGTGAAAGATTTCTATGTAAGTGTCCAGTTTAGGGTTGCATCCAGTTTATGGGGTGAACTGTGTGTTCTTTTTCTTGCTATTTTAATCCAGTGAGTGTGTGGTGTCCTCTTTGTTGTAAAAATATTCTGTGAGCCTTAGTCTCCTGAAGAATTCTTCCAAGTCTAAGTACAGTTGAATTTTATGCAGTTTTGTGCTTGGAAAGAATGATAGTCGTTTAGAGAGAACAGAGATCTCTGGTTGTGTCAGTTCATGGTTAGATAGCTTTATAATTCCCGTGTTGCTTGAGCTGTATTCAGGAGAAGTGTTGGTAGAAGTAGAAATAACAGTAGTATTGGGGCTTTTTATATATATGTGTGTATGGGTATGTACAGTATATATATTATAGATATATTTATACAGATGATTAGCATTTATATGATCAAATCGGATCTTTCAGTCCCATTGATTTCCTAACAGGACAAATCTAGTGATACAAGCTGTGATACACAGGATGTTAGTTAACTATTAGATAACAAAGGTCTTTGTTTAACAATGAGGAAAAGTTAGAATCAGCAGAGCAAGATGTATTGATTACATTTCAGAAGGAATTGGCAGATGAGCAAAAGATGTACTGATTAGGTTTTAGAAGGAAGTGGTAAAAGTTGAGCAAACGCAATCCATTGTCTAGGAAGAATTATTGGTTAAGTTAAGGAAATGGAAATAGATGATAAAGCAAATTCTATTAAGTTGGGCTGTGAGATAGTCAGCAAACTTTTCAGAGATCTGATTTAAGGTTGAGGGCGAGGAAAGCTCCAAATTTAATATAAAAAGCTAGGCGAATTCTATGACTGTAGGGTGTCCTAGGAAGGTCCTTCAAAAGGAACTTCCTGAAGGAGAGAGAGGGCCAATGTGAAGAGAGTAAACTTGTAGACTTTGGCTTTCAGTCCAAGACAAGGAGCTTCAGAGAAAGAAGTCCAAGCAGAATCCCTGAGGATTTAGTGGAGTGAACGCATTAAGTCTTGACCAGCAGAACCTAATGAGATGGACCTTGAAGCAGATGCAGACTTTTGGTGGTGTAGTATTTAGCAATGTTACATAAAAATGTATCTTTATATAGCAATGTAGATATTCATATAAGTTTCTTTTTTATAAATATCACTTTTATCCCTATTGTTTGTTACCTGTTTGTCTAAAACCCATTGTGTATCAGTATTTGGATTTGTACAATATATCTTCTTAATTATACCTTATACATGTGTCTGATTATTACCTGCCCAAAGAATAGAATATTTATAGAAATGATATGTTAATGTCTTACATCAGGTAATAAACATTAAGAACTATTAAATGTTTATAAACATATTTGCATCAAACAATAATTTCAAACTTAAAAAAATATATATTTTAAATTATAAATGTGTCCTTGCTCAATTTCCTTTTGTCATATCAAATTGATGAATCACAATGATTAAAAGTTAAACCACAAAAGAGACATTTAGATAATGATCACATGGTATCCTTATAAATAAAGTAGAATTCCTTTAAATAAGTACCTGTTTTTATAAAGCTTTCTGTATATGACTATTCTGGAGAGATATAATTGCAAAAAATAATGAAACTTGCCAGCTTCTAACTGGTAAATCCTTAGGTAAAGTTTATTTGAATTTACTCTGTCACCCAAAAATCAAGTTGTTTTTGTTGTTTTCATTAAAAAGCAAACAAAAACTGTCTATACATTGTACTAGCCATTTTTCTAAATTAACAAATTCATGAAATATTCAGCATTGTTTGTGTGATATTATTATGCAAATGAACGCTCCTAAGCTATATTGATGTGCTAATTATTAAGTGTCATGATCCTCCTGACCACCACTCTTGGGACTCATGTGATTTGGTGGTGTGGTCTGTTTATAGTTATATTATGTTATGTTATGCTAATTACTGTATGTTATGTTGCTTGCCTATGTGTGATTGATTTGTGATGTGCGATTCTGTATGCTGCATGTTTGGTTCATTAAGGGTCAGGCTGCAACTGTCAGAGTTAAGTAGTCAGGCATTTGAGAGATTCAGCTGAGATTCAGAGTTGGTGTGTCTCTGAGGAAAAGCCCGTTCTGAATGCAGTCTATGAAGTTTCCACAGAAATAAAACCAGTTTCTGATATTCTTGTAATGATGAGCCGAGTCCATATTTTTTAAATACTGCATGTGAGAAGGATATTTTAGAGACATCTGCTGTCTTGGTGAAGGGATATAAAGAACCGGGTGTATCTGCTGGGTAGGTTTGGCCATAACAGCCTTATCAAGCCCGACTGAAGAAAGCAGATCACCACATTAACACAGTCTGATTTTTTGCTTTTGTGGTAGCAAAAACTATCCACCCCCGTTTTATCATAGAATTAGATCCTCTTCTTCAAACGTATTAAACACAAATTAGCAGATGGAGCCACAGATTAGCATAATGGAGTAACACAGAGAATTTTCAATATCTCAGAAATTATTTACTCTACCTTTACCTTGGAAAAAAAGTTTAATACAGATGAAAACTATTTGTTACTGGGGTAAAATGGTCCATTAATTTTGTATTTCTTGATATTTGTAATATTAACTTCTTAAGATTGTGTTATTGTAAACCACAGTATAATAATGATCCAAGTTTTGATTTTGCAGCCTAATCTTTTGTTATAGGTATTGCATGCTTGAGATATTTTATAAATCTTAAAACATAAATAAAAGCATTTTGTGGTTTTACAATAAATATAAGTTGCCTCCATAAAATAAACTAATATTTTTTTTAAATCATCAAATTGCATGATAGCACAGAGATATTCCATAGAGTTCATAGTCCTAATTGTACCAGATATCAATATTCTTGTTATAGGTTTTTAGAAAATAAAGGAATAGCACGTTTTGCAGTGACCACATCTCAATTCATTAGGAGAAAGATTTTATAGTTTAGCAACTTTCAACCAAGTGCCACATATTACAAAGATAATTTAGCCTATTTATTGAACTTTAGTCATTTGGATTGGTCGTGTTGAAAGGCTTCGACAGACAAGGCTTGACTTATGGTTGAACTATTAAGTGACGGTTGCCTTTATGTAAGCACAGCAAATTGACAAGCAATGTGAAACTGTTTTAAGCTGATGAGTCAACTATACTAAATCCACTTGCCTGATTCTAATGCATTCTAACTGTTTAAGGAGGAAATCTACTTTACTCAGTAACTTTTAATTGAGTGACTCAATTATAATATTGGCAGAGTTTATTTAAAAGCAACATCTTATTAGAAACCTTCTCTTTATATCTTGGATTATTTGAAACTAATTACATTAGGTTGTGTTTCATAATGAATTACAAATTACATGATAGAAGATCTTTTCTGGCTAATCCGTTAAAGAAAAATGTATTTTTTAATTACTAGTATAGACTTAAGATATTAATTGCAAACGTTATAATTAACGATATAGTCTTAAGAAACATTTCCCTTCTTGTCAATGAGGATTACCAAGTTTCCTATTAGAATATTGGTGTTTGAAAGTGAATATCGTCACATATTAGCAAATTTAAATGCAATATAAGGAGAACTGGCTAAATTATGTTGAACTAAATGGGAAAAATTATTGGCAGATTTAAGAAGGTGTGAAAAAAAGTGATTTAGAACAGAGGAAAATGACTTGAGTAGCTGTATTTAGGATAAACTCAAAAGAAGAAAAAGCAATAGCAGAAAGTCATACAATAAAATATTGGTATTGTGAAATGGGAGTGAGAGCTAAAAGTATAAACATAATATGAAATGACAAAGAAACGATTTGCCTGTACCCATGCTTGAACACTTGCATACTATTAGTTTTCGGTGAGATAGTGATTGCTTTTCATAGCACCATTTGGTACAACTTAAATTGTTTTAGTGTAATACTAAATTGGAGCCTTGCAGATATGTATTAATGTCCAGCTGAGGAAAAAAAAATGTTTTATCTACTTTATTGATTACTCTCCTGTCAATATTACATCAACACCTTCTTTAAGAAAACATTTTATTTTATTTTATTTTAATGTAGAATTTGTTGAAATATACACTTGAAAGAAATATGTGGCAGACGACATCATCACAAGAAGCTTACAGTACTTTTACAAAGACTGTTCCAGATACAGTTGTTCTTTTATGACCAATTCATCTGCATGTTCCCCTGGATGTAAAGCTGCTCACATCTCCTCCTTACACTCCTCAAGCATGCTGGGATATGCATAATGTTAACCCAAGGATGTAGTAAGCCAAAGTGTATAGGTAGAATGGATAGCCTGGATTGGTGTGCCGGTTTGGAGCTACCATCAAAATCTATGTTTCTATTTTTCTTATTAGATACAAGGATTAATAGCATGGTTTCCATAGAAAGTCTAATAATTAATCATTCCATATAGGAAGCTATGTAGCTATTACATTCCTCTTGTAGCAAGGCCTTATGAGTAAACCCTTAAGAGTGCTCACTATGTGTTAGCTATTCCCTGCTCGTATTGGAGATTTTTATTAGAATGCTATAACATGGCTCTCGTAAGTGCTTACTGAACATCTTAAGTATTCCAGTAAGTCTCTGTTGAGAGCCAACTAATTACGTATTAGCTCAACTTTTCGAAAGAGCAGATAAACCCCTTATGAGAACACTTACAAGACAGTACAAGTGTCCCAGAAAAAACATAACCAAAAGAAGCAGTTTTCAGGAGTCTAATTAATTAAAAAATAAAAAGTACACATCCTGCAGAGGTCTGAGGCAGTGGACCCACACAGTGCCTTATCAGTCAGGCCAGTTTTGTTTTTGTTATTTTTCATTGCACTTGTTTTTCCTGTTTAATTTCCTTTTTTGCATTTTTTTTTGTGTATGCCTATGTGTTTGTCAGCTTTACCTTTAGGTATTACATAGTGCCTTATCAATTAGGCTGCCTATGTTTTTATTATTTTTGTACTCATTTGCAGTGTTTGATTTACCATGTCATTCTTTCTCTTATGCCTATGTGGTTGTCATCTCCACCTTTAGGTATCTAGTGTGTGGGTCTACCCTGCTCCACCATCTATCTCCTTTAGACACTGTATTTTGCTCCCTCCAGCTCTTTTGCTAGATACCTTACATGTGTTTCCCTTTTTCTTTTCATTGTTATTGTTTACTGAGAGCCTCATTTTGGAGGGTTGCTTTCTTTGCTTTAGGTGGATAGATCATCTGTCTGGTTCTCTCCTTTTTTTAGCTATATTTCCTTTTTTCTTTTTTCACTTCCCACTTGTGTCTCTGTTGTTGGTTTACTTTTTGCCCTTTTTCTCCCCTTCCTTCTTTTCTTTATTTACCCCCTTTTTTCTCGTGTTAGTATTTGATCCTTTTGGGTGTTAAGCACTAACTGCATGTATATAGATGTGTATATGTTTGCATGTGCAGACATATGCACATATATACTACTATTTTGTACGGTCAGTGTGTATCTCATGAGATTTAATAGCATATAATAAGTGTGAAACTAATACATAATTTTATGTGTGTAAGTTGTAATGCTCATTTGCAATAATAGGACACCTCAATGTGTTGTGAATATTGAATGGGAAACACTTCGCTATGTTGCAATATATACTGTTATATATATATATATCTATATAAGATTCCCTGCCACCAGGAAGATAATAGCAGCACTATGAGCAATATCATTTCCAATTGCAAATTAGATTACGTGTTGTTAGAATCAAATTATTATCACATATATACAGTGGATATAAAAAGTCTACACACCCCTGTTAAAATGTCAGGTTTCTGTGCTGTAAAAAATGAGACAAAGATAAATCATTTCAGAACTTTTTCCACCTTTAATGTGACCTATAAACTGTACAACTCAATTGAAAAACAAACTGAAATCTTTTAGGTAGAGGGAAGAAAAAAAATAAAAATAAAATAATATGGTTGCACGCCCTTAAACTAATACTTTGTTGAAGCGCCTTTTGATTTTATTAAGGCACTCAGTCTTTTTGGGTATGAGTCTATCAGCATGGCAAATTTTGACTTGGCAAGATTTGCCCACTCTTCTTTGCAAAAACACTCCAAATCTGTCAGATTGCGATGGCATCTCCTGTGCACAGCCCTCTTCAGATCACCACAAAGATTTTCAATCAGATTCAGGTCTGGGCTCTGGCTGGGCCATTCCAAAACTTTAATCTTCTTCTGCTGAAGCCATTCCTTTGTTGATTTGGATGTATGCTTTGGGTCGTTGTCATGCTGAAAGATGAAGTTCCTCTTCATGTTCAGCTTTCTAGCAGAAGCTTGAAGGTTTTGTGCCAATATTGACTGGTATTTGGAACTGTTCATAATTCCCTCTATCTTAACTAAGGCCCCAGTTGCAGCTGAAGAAAAACAGCCCCAAAGCATGATGCTGTCACCACCATGCTTCACTGTGAGTATAGTGTTCTTTTGGTGATGTGCAGTGTTGTTTGTGCGCCAAAAATATCTTTTGGAATTATGGCCAAAAAGTTCAACCTTGGTTTCATCAGACCATAACACCTTTTCCCACATGATTTTGGGAGACTTCAGATGTGTTCTTGCAAAATGTAGCCTGGCTTGGATGTTTGTCTTCGTAAGAAAAAGCTTTCGTCTTGCCACTCTACCCCATAGCCCAGACATATGAAGAATACGGGAGATTGTTGTCACATGTACCACACAGCCAGTACTTGCCAGATATTCCTGCAGCTCCTTTAATGTTGCTGTAGGCCTATTGGTAGCCTCCCAGACCAGTTTTATTCTCGTCTTTTCATCAATTTTGGAGGGAGCTTCAGTTCTTGGTAATGTCACTGTTGTGCCATATTTTCTCCACTTGATGATGACTGTCTTCACTGGGTTCCATGGTATATCTAATGCTGTGGAAATTCTTTTGTACCCTTCTCCTGACTGATACCTTTTAACAATGAGATCCCTCTGATGCTTTGGAAGCTCTCTGTGGACCATGGCTTTTGCTGTGGGATGCGACTAACAAAACTTTCAGGAAAGACCAACTAGAGCAGCTGAATTTTATTTGGGGTTAATCAGAGGCACTTTAAATGATGGCAGGTGTATGCTGACTCCTATTTAACACGATTTGGAATGTGATTGCTTAATTCTGAACACAGCTACATCCCCAGTTATAAGAGGGTGTGCAGACTCATGCAACCACATTATTTTTCTTTTTCTTCCCTCCACCTAAAAGATTTCAGTTTGTTTTTCAATTGAGTTGTACAGTTTATAGGTCACATTAAAGGTGGAAAAAGTTTTGAAATTATTTATCTTTGTCTCATTTCTGTACAGCACAGAAACCTGACATTTTAACAGGGGTGTGTAGACTTTTTATATCCACTGTAGTTGTGAGCATAAGAGGCGTTGCTCACACTTGAGGACTCGTGCAGCGAGCCCGGAAGAACTGCGTCCCTCGCAAAGCGAGGGACGCAGTTCCCCGCAAATGCGGGTGGAGCATCCCAACGTCCCCGCAAATGCGGATTCTAGCGAAGCAAGGGTCCGCATTTGCGGAGGTGGAGGCTCCAACGTCTGCTGTGTTAACACAAACACACCACACACATGACTTTTTAACAAAAAAAACCCAACCTCCCAGCAAAAAAAAAAACAACGTAACGTCCCCGCAAATGCGGATCCTCGCGAAGCGAGGGTCCGCATTTGCGGAGGTGGAGGCTCCAACGTCGGCTGTGTTAAAGCACACACGACTTTTTAACAAACAAAATCTCCAAGGCGCCTCACACCCTCTTACACACACACACGCAAGACTTAAAAAAAAAAGCTCAAAGGCGCTACACACGCGCTTAACACACATACGCAGGACTTAGAAAAAAATACACTGCGTCGTACACGTAAAAGCCAACTGCGTCTCTCGCAAAAAAATATGGCCGCGCATCAAAACATCACAAACACAAGAAATAAACCTAACGAACACATAAAAAGCTTACTTACAGCAAGGGGGGCATCCGGCACCTCCAAAAGTTAATTTACACGTCCATTTAAGTCCCAAAAAAATAGTTTTAACTGCCGAAAATCGCCTAAGCGAGAGAAAAAATGGCCGCCAAACAAAACGAAAACGAGGCTTCATATGTAACTATACTACAGTGACTCGCAAGAATGAAATATATACTATGCGGAACGTACCACACTGATATTAAACACCATTTTGAACACTACTACGGACAAAATGGCGGATGGAACGCAAATTGTAAGCTGGAACGCAAATTGCGGATGCGTATTGCGTTCTAACGGTCTGAGGCACTTGAA
This sequence comes from Discoglossus pictus, assembly GCA_027410445.1. Lineage (NCBI taxonomy): Eukaryota > Metazoa > Chordata > Amphibia > Anura > Alytidae > Discoglossus > Discoglossus pictus. The sequence continues at coordinate 101,993,798 of CM050165.1, read as the reverse complement.
AGTTTATAAATACTGCCTACTTTCCAGAAATTTCTACAGTTCTAACGGTCTGAGGCACTTGAAAGTTTATAAATACTGCCTACTTTCCAGAAATTTCTACATTTCGACTCAGGTTATGAACGGAGTGACTGGATAGTTAACTGCTGCTGTTACTTGAGAAGAGAATTGTTTCCTAATTTCCTACTTTACATCGTGCAAATTACAACTGAGAGGTAAGCTATAATATATTACATTTTATTATCAAGACAGGACCAAAAAAAAAATGTAAGTATGAAAATGTGATTTATGTATACTGACATGTGGCACGCACATTTATGTGTATAGCCCCTGCAACAAACTAATCTTAATCCAAACTAATTAAACAAGTATATTTAAATGACATTACAAAAAAATAAAAATTGACTATTAAAATATGATTCATGTATAGTGATATGTGACACGCACATATATGTGTATCATCTATAGTCACATGTCACACACACATTTATGTGTGTAGGCCCCCCAAAAATTATGTTAATTTCACTATTAAAATATGTGACACGCACAAAAAAAAACACCTTTAACTATGAAAATGTGGTTCATGTATAGTGACATGTCACATGCACATTTATGTGTATAGCCCCTGCAACAAACTAATCTTAATCCAAACTAATTAAACAACTAATCCAAACTAATTAAACAGCTATATTTAAATGACAGTAAAAAAAATAATAATTTAAATATTAAAATGTGATTGATGTATAGTGATATGTGACATGCACATTTATGTGTGTAGGCCCAAAAACTAAGTAATGTTAATTGAAAGTAATTACAGAAGTATATTTAAATGACATTCATTTATTGTAATTCAATAAATAACCTAAAGATCAATCTTTCTCCTTTTTTTTACTACAGACTCTGCATCAACAACGTCCCTCAAGAATTTACACCGTGCATTGTGAACCACAATCACTTTTAAACAACTCCAAGAAAGAAGAAGAGGTAAGATAGAAAAATACATTACATGCTGAAAAAGACCATGCTTTGCTAAATCAAAAAGAAGAAATATACAATTAACCAATTCACTTTATTTCTCAAACAGACACTACAAGAAGACCGGCGGATTAAGATTGCCAGGAGGGGACCCTATGTTATTCGACACTTCAATCAAGGTAAAGTATAACAAGTACAAAAAAGAAATGAACTATATATGTTTAATGGCCGCCAATATAAATTAATATTCTTCTTTAATGTTTAAGAACCTATAAGCCTTACAAAGAAGCCTAAATAAGCATACCAAAAGTGGTGGGCACAAAACAGGATTGTGCCAAAACTCACACAAACACATAGCAAACTAAATTAATATTATTCTTTAATATTTAACAACCTATAAGCCTTAGAAAGAAGCCTGAATAAGCATAACAAAAGTGGTGGGCAAACAGGATTGAACCAAAACTCACACAAACACATAGCAAACTAAATTAATATTTTTCTTTCATGTTTAAGAACCTATAAGCCTTAGAAAGAAGCCTAAATAAGCATAACAAAAGTGGTGGGCACAAAACAGGATTGAACCAAAACTCACACAAACACATAGCAAACTAAATTAATATTCTTCTTTAATGTTTAAGAACCTATAAGCCTTACAAAGAAGCATAAATAAGCATAACAACATTTAAATTATTTGCAAAAGGTTGCACAAAAACCAGCATAGCTGAAAAATTCACCTTAACACATACAAGACACAAAAATAATGTCATTTTTTCTTTATTACAAATACATTCAAATCAAATAACATTTTCATTTTTCTTTTACAACAGATACTGCGTAAAGACCATCGGACGAGGACTTTCAACAGAGGACCAGACCATCGGACGAGGACTTTCAACAGAGGACCAGACCATCGGACGAGGACTTTCAACACAGGACCAGACCATCGGACGAGGACTTTCCACAGAGGACCAGATTATCGGACGAAGACTTTCAACACAGGACCAACAAAGATTCTGCTTGAAATCACACTTCAACCAAGGTACAGTATAACAAGTAAAAAAAGAGAAAACTAAATAAACATGTTTGCTCTGCATCGATGTCAACAGAAAAAAAAAACACCACCACTAACTATAACTTTTAACAAAATATAACTAACACATTTGTCATCTTATTTGTCTTTTATGGCCAATAATGTTTAACAGTAAATCAAAACTTCAATGTAGCCAGAACAAAAAAAAAAGGCTCAAAACAGAGACTCAATAAAATTTGTCATTCTCAATTTCCAGTCCTAGACCCTCATTCAATTGCGATTTGCACAATTGAATAGTGCTCTAAATAAGCACATAACATATTTTTAAAAATAAGTTTTTAGTTACTGAAAACCTTGCTTTTGGATAGATGTTTACTAACTAAAAACTTCTTTAAAAAACTATGTTATGGCCTTATTTAGACCCCTATTCAATTGGCAAAATTGCAATTGAATGACAAACCTAATGTACAATATTAACTATAAAACGTAACCACACTGTTGATAAGAATTTTTTGTGAAAACAAACTTAAATCTCAAAATAAACTAATGATACATTATTATTTTTTTACAGATTAACATGGCTGATAACGAGAGTAAACAAGAAAAGAAAAGACGCCAAGCTAGAGAACGATGACAGAGAGCTGACAGCCAGCAGACACCGAAGCAGAAGAAAATTTGACGAGAAAAAGAACGCAAAAGACTTGCAAGCTAAATACTATCACCTGCACAAATTAAAGATACGCCAAAAAAAACTACCAAGCAAATAAAGCATTTACAACCTGTTCCTCAAACATCAGATGACATTTTACCTGAAAAAATACAAGACATACCAAAAAAAGCCACAAAAAAATCTAAGCATTTAGAACCTGTTCATGAAACATTACTTGACATTTTACCTAAACCAATACAACATATTCCAAGAAAAGCCAAGAAAAAAACAAGCATTTAGAACCTGTTGTTGAAACATATGACATTTTACCTGATGAATATGAAAGTCAAACTCCTATATGCTTTGCAAATTGTCCTTTACTCAAGTCTTTAGCAGTAGGTTCATAGTTGTGGGGACATGACTACTCAATGTCAGTTTTGTGAGGCTTATTATTTTAAACAGGAGAGACCCAGAGATGGCCAATTTATTAGTTACTGTCAAAAAGGCAAGTTCAAACTTCCAGAAAGGAAAGAATTTACTATCTATTTAGAAAACATTATGACTGAACCTACTTTTCCGAACTACAAACATTTTAAGACAAACATAAGATCCTACAATAGTGCCATATCCTTTGCATCTATGGGGGCAACATTAGCTGCTAATGTACCAGGACATGGTCCTTACTGTTTTAAAGTCCACTTCACTAAAGTCACTTCACATTTACATCCAGAGGAAGGAGAGCAAAGAAAATTTGCTCAACTATATGTCCTAGATACAATGGAAGCTGTTGACCAACGTATGCAGATGGAAGAAAATAAAAAATAAAAAATGCTTACCCAGTGTTTTTATAGAGCTAAATAACATTATGGACAATAATCCCTACAGTAAAGCTTATAAAAAATTGGCAGAATTACAAAATGAACAACTACTTCATGCACAAAGACATCAATTACCAATGCCAAAGGTTAATATGGTGCTTAAAAGAGACAGACATGCTGATAAACGACGTTATAACTTGCCAACATCAAATGAGGTTGCAATGGTGTTTCAAAATGATGAAGGAGAACCACCATTTCAAAGAGACATTATAATATATCCCAGAAATGAGGAGCAACCATTCATTAATATGAGTATCTTAAGTCCAAATTTAGATCCAATGACATATCCCATTTTTTTCCCACACGGAGAAGCAGGTTGGCAACCAAAATGAACACTTCCCAGTTACCCAAATGCTAAAGCCAGAATCCGAAATAATATTTCTATGCTTGAATTTAAAGTAGCTCAAATTGCCATTCGAAATGCATTTGATCCAATTTTATGTGGTGGAAAATTACCACAACAATGGATTATTGATTCCTATTTGCAGGTTGAGGCCAATAATTTAAACTTTATAAAATGTCAACAAGATAAACTACGTGTAGAACAATATTCTGGACTAATGGATGATGTTGCTGACGTGGCTACAAGCAGAGACATGACAGCTGGCAAAGCCATCATTTTACCATCTTCCTTTCAAGGATCTCCTCAAAATATGAGCGAAAGATACAATGATGCTATGGCTATAGTCACCAAATTTGGCAAACCCGATTTATTTCTTACATTTACATGTAATCCACAATGGCCAGAAATTACACAAAATTTACTTCTTGGACAAAGTGCTTCTGATAGACCAGATTTAGTAGCCAGAGTTTTTAAGATTAAATTAAATGAATTAATACATGACATCAGTATCAGTCAGTTATTTGGCAAATGTCTTGCTTATGTATATACCATTGAATTTCAAAAAATAGGACTTCCACATGCACATCTTCTGATAATATTTCAAGAAAAAGATAAATTAGATACTTCTGACAAAGTGGATGCAGTCATTGTTGCTGAACTACCAGATCCAGAACTATATGGTAGACTATATGAGATTGTTACTCATCGCATGATTCAGGGACCCTGTGGTGAGCTTAATCCACAATCACCATGTATGGAAAATAATAAATGTTCCAAAGAATTTCCAAAAGATTATAGAGACAAAACCTATGCCAATTGTGATGGCTATCCACTTTATAAAAGAAAAGAAGGAGATAGTGCTATTATTCGTGGAAAAAAAGTTGACAATAGATATGTAGTACCCTACAATCCACATTTACTCATGAAGTACAACGCCCACATCAATGTAGAAGCCTCCACTTCCATCAAATCCATTAAATAGGTCTACAAATATATTTACAAAGGCTATGATTCAGCTACTGTAGTCATCAAAAGTGCAGACAACCCTGAAAGTAGCGAGTTAGTACATGATGAACTTGCATCTCATGTAGATGCTCGCTATGTCAGTGCGCCAGAAGCTATGTGGCGGGTTTTAAAATTTGAAATGCATGATAGATCACATGCAGTATATAGATTAGCAGTACATTTGCCACAAAGACATTTAGTGTATTTTCATGCTGGAAATGAAATGAATGCATTGGCCCAAAGTGAAGATCGTCAAACTACACTAAATGCATGGTTTGAATTAAATTCCAAAGACTCACAAGCAACACAATTTTTATATATTGAAATTCCATATCACTATGTTTTTGTGAATGGATTATGGAGACCGAGAAAAAGCAGAGGCAACAAAATAATCCCAAGAATTTACACAGTCAGTCCAAGAGATGTTGAATGTTTTTGCTTACGGATATTACTTTTAAATGTTCTTGGAGCACAAAGTTTTGAACACTTAAGAACTGTTAATGACATTGTATAGGAATCCTTCCATTTAGCTGCAAGACATAGAAACTTACTAGCTGATGATACAGAATGGGAAAGATGTTTAGAAGAAGCAGCACAATGTCAAATGCCAAGCAGGTGAGAGAACAATTTGAATTTATTTGTATCTTCTCAAATGCTCCAAATGCATTAGCTTTGTGGGAGACTTTTAAAAGTAATATGGCTGAAGAATTTATGCGAGGATACAATGAACCCATTGCACACTTAAAAGCGTTAATGGAAATCCAAGAAGCATTTTTAACTCATGGATTAAGTTGTGCAAGTTTTAATTTGCCTGATCCAGGTCTTATAGATGACATACACTTTTAAGACTATGACATTCAACTACAAGCAGAAAGAACAGAAGAAAGACTTTCAACTTTAAATATCTTACAATTGCAAGCATTTAATGTCATTAAAAAGGCAATAGATGGTGACATGGTGACAGAGTGTTATTACTATCTTGATGGACCTGGCGGATCAGGAAAAACCTATCTATATAACTTATTAATGAGTTCGGTACGAGCACAAGGTCAAATAGCAATGGCGTTTGCCACTTCTGGAATTGCTGCACTTTTGTTAGAAGGTGGAAGAACTGTTCATAGTGGATTTAAACTGCCAGTGCCTATTTTAGAAATTTCTGTGTCAGATATTCGCATGACATCATTACAAGCAAAGAAATTTAACAAATGTAAATTAATTATAATAGATGAGGCCACAATGATGTCATGCTATGCCCTCCTAAGTATTGACCGTTTGCTTTGTGAAGTCATGGATAATACTTTTCCATTTGGTGGAAAGGTAATATCGGCTATATTTGAAGGTAGCATAAATAATCAGGAATATTCCGAGCTTGCCAACCAAGTCATACTAACGTGTAAAAATAAGGATGCATTTATCCTTTTTTTTTTAATAATGAAATCTTTAAAAAAATGAATGCACCACAAATAAATTATCACAGTGCTGATTCTGTACTTGCTGATGACAATGAAAGTCAGGCTAACTTTTCTACTGAATTCAGGAATGCCACCACATATTTTGCAGCTAAAGAAAAATGCAATTATCATGTTACTGCGAAATATGAACCCCAAAAAAGGCCTATGAAATGGGACAAGATTAATTGTTCTACAATTAAAGGACCATTTTATAGATGCTGAAATTTTAACTGGGACCCATAAAGGAGAGATAGTTTTCATACCAAGAATAGATTTAGCACCAAGTGAAAGTAGTCTCCCTTTTATACTTCAAAGAAGACAATTTTCCATTATTATGGCATTTGCCATGACCATTAATAAATCAAACATTCAAATCTGTGGGTATTTTCTTGGAAGAAACAGAATTTGCACATGGACAATTGTACGTTGCGTTGTCACGGTGCAAAAATCCACAGGCTATTAAAGTCTACATTGAAAAGAATGAAAGTCAAGGTGATGTACTATGAAGTACTATAACTTTTCAGTAAATAAATAAAACCCATGCAAAACAAATTTAAAAGCATTCAAAAATACAAAACAAGAAACAATTCAGTAATAATTCATGGAAGTACTGTTTATGGATGATTCGCCTCACAAAATACTTACCTTTCATTTTTTCAACAAATTAGGGTAAAATGTAAATTAACTATGTTACTGTTTCTAATGTTACAAGTTTGAAAACAATATTTTCAAGTTCTTTACTTCAACATATTACAAAGTTCATGTTAACAGCTCAACCATGTTTTAAGTCACAATGTAAATATTACTCCCTGGATTAATGTTTATCGCCAGTTCATGGGGTCAGTAAGGAATTAATTTAATTGGGTACGTTTTAAGGAGAGTTTTTACTGTTTGCCTTCCTCTGCACTCAATGGGCCTAATTCTATTATCGGCCGTAAATCGGCCGCAAAGCTGCGATTCCTTGCAGGGCTCCCGTTACCTTGCAATTCAAATAGACGGCGCAGCAAGGATATCCCCTTACGGCCGGCCGCATATCTTGCAACCGGCTGCAAGGTCTGAAAACTTTAAAAGCAAATATAAATTCAAGATGGCACTGTAAAGCTCTGTAAATGCTAGGGATCATAATGGGGGACATGAGGATTAATAGCAACCCCCTCTCAAGTTTGCACATTAGCCCAAATCCGAGATTTCATTAACTGTTTATTTTCCAGCCGCAGCATGGGCGGGTCTGAGGTGCTCCAAGCCCTCTGGACTTTTTCCACGGATATTTGACATAAATTAAAATAAAAATTATTTACGGATTTGAGTGTAGGGGAATGTTGTGCTATGAATGCTAACACCTACAATCACTTTATAGTCTCCTCAGAGTGCAGGATGGCTTTATTATCGCTTTATTATGTGCTTAATTGTGTGCTTGCAGGACCTTTTTGCTGCAAGTAAGCTGCGGCTCGGTTTTAGCCTTGCAGAGAGGGTTTCCGGAGCAATTGAATAGCAGCCGGGATTTGCTTGTGGCCGAAACTCTTGCGGCCGTTTAAGATCAAAGGCTTTCCTCCGGCGCGTGCGGCCGCAAGGCATAACAAGGCGCCGCCGCAAGCCTGCCGGAGTCCCCGGCCGGAAGGTAATAGAATAGGCAAATAGCCTGCGGCCGGTCCTTGCGGCCCCGCATCTCCTACGGCCGATAATAGAATGAGGGCCAATGTATCTTGAAGTTAACAATTATTCTGATAGAAATTGCATGTTAATATTGATTAGTTTAAAGTTCAACTGTTTTTACATTCAAATGTTAATACTTTTAATACAAAATTTTGTTTAAATATTAATTCACTATGTTACTGTTTACAATGTTAAAAGTTGTAAAAATGTTTTTTCAAGTTTATTAGTTACACAGATAAGAAACTTCAAGTTTAAAAAAATATTATGTCAAGTTTCTCACTTAAACATATTACAAAGTTCATGTTAAAATAGGGTACGTTTAAAGGAGGGTTTTTAATGTTTGTCTTACTCTGGGTTAAATGTATATTGAAGTTAACAATTCTTCACATAGAAATTGCATGTTAAAAAAACATTACCTCAAGTTTACAATACTGATTAGTTTAAAGTTCAACTGTTTTTACATTCAACTGTTAATACTTTTAATACAAAATTATGTTAAAAAATGTATTCACTATGTTACTGTTTATAATGTTCCAAGTTCTAAAAATGTTTTGTCAAGTTCCAAAATTACACAGAGAATAAAGTTCAAGTTTAAAAAAATATACTTTGGGGGGGGCCTGACTAACCAGCGAGGAGACAGGACGCACGGCGCTGCAGCTCCTCACTTGGACCCGAGAAAATTGGGTCTAACCACTCATTTAAGGGGGAAAACCCGCTTAGCACCATCACAAACGGGACCTGAAGAGTCCGAGGAGTGCGGAGGTACGTTTTGAGTCCCTGCAAGGACGGAATCCAGACACCGCGCGGTTGAGGCCTATCCCATCGTGCCTCGCGGTGTGCAGTCAGTCCGTCCGCTCAGGCCTCCAGCTACTCCAGCTACCCCCAGCCAGAAGCGTCAAGGCTCCGAGTGACACTGTGCTCTGGAGAGCCCGCGACGAGGACCTACCACCCGGAAAGCAAGGGGTGAGTAGACCCAGGGGCGAGCAGCAGTTCCTAAGAACAGCACGCGAGTAGGCAGCACGGAGGAACAGAGGCTGGAGAGGAGAAGGGCTCAGCGTGGTATCCATCCCATCCCAACAATAAGGGTAAAAGGCTGCAGGGGACCCCAAGCTTCCTACCCCTTAAGCAGAGACCCATAGAGCCTTCTGGAAGAGGCTCGGTATAGAGACTGGGGAAACCATACCTGAGCTCCAGTCAGACTCCAACAGGAACAATCCCTTTGGGAGAGTTTCCCGCCAAAAAACTAGGAGGCCATCTTGGTGCACAGAAGCAGCAGGGGGTCTTTGGACTAACAGTCACCTGTACCCGGCGCTACCTATCAGAGAACCACATCACGAAGGTGGACACCTACCCCACTGTTATTTAAGGGGTTCATAGATGGAACCTAGCAGATAGAGCAACTGGGGGTGCAATAGGCAGAGAGAAATGTAGCATAGACAATGCATGCCTAAACAAAGATGAAACTATAAATTGCCCCGAATCGAGCAGCACCATCCACAACAATTTTCCTCAAACTCTCCCCAGGGCGGGACTCCGCGCACTTTATTATTGCCAAAGCAACGAATACTGGGGAGTTACCCTTCTGCTAGTGCAACCGCGTCAGAGACTAAAAGAACCAAAGAGGAAACAGGGCCAAAGATGAAGAAGGCTAAGAGAAGTACATCCTCTAAAGGCATCCCGGAGCATTTCCAGGCGGCGTCCATTCCGGCAACCAAAGCAGGGGAAAGCTCCCCAGAAAGATATGAGATGTCTGAGAATGAGGGGGAAAGGCCTAACACCATTACTGATGTTGATTTCTCAGTCTCTGCAATGGCTAAATTCGAATTAATGTTGAAAACCCAACTTGCATTGGCACTAAAGGAGATGAGAGAAGAGATATGTCCAATAGGACAGAGAACAAACGAGCTAGAAAAAATAACGGAGATTATTATTTCTACACAAGAGGACGATAAACTTGATATCAGCGCCAACTCAACCCGCATAGAGGCCCTTGAATATAAATTAGAAGACCTGGAAAATAGATCCAGGAGGCATAACGTACGGTTGAGAGGGGTACCTAAAAATGTGGAAGATCTTGTGTCCTATCTTGAAGCGGTGTTCTCCACCATCCTACCGAATCAAACAGAGGAGGTGCTGCTCATCAAAAGAGCCCACAGGGCGCTTGGAGGTCCAATCAATCCTGAGAAACCTAAAGACATAGTAGTTCGGTTTGTGAGACAGAGCTCCAGAGATCTGTTAATGGCAGCAGCCAGGAAATTGCCTAAAATAGTTGGCCCGGACGGAACACAATTACAACTGTTTGTAGACTTAGCTCCATCCACTCTAGCGAAAAGGAGAGAAATGAGACCGGCTTTAGAAATTCTGATAAAAAACAGAATTCAGTATCGCTGGGGATTTCCCTTTTGCTTACAATTTCGCTGGAAAGAGCAAACACATGTGGCTCATTCACTGGGTGCCCTTCAAAAAAAGCTTGTACACCTACAACTGCTCCCAGAGGGCTCAAATCTAATGGGCCAGATGCCTAAGCCAAGGGAAAGGCCAGCCAGAGAATGGATGGACGTTTCTGCCAAGAAAAAGCAAAGGAATGACAGTAACAAGGGTCACAGGGACCGAAGCGATGGAGCAGAGGGAACAGAACAAGTTAACTCTCCAGTAGGGGTTTGATTATGCTAATCTTTATTAAAGGACTTTAATGTAAAGCGCAGGGATTATTACTATAATGCATAGGTAGAAGTTGGGGTGATGTCCCCTAAATATCCCTGAAATTTGATAAGGTATGTTTATAGGAGAATACTAGTAGCGATTTGCAATGCTTGTTGTCCCTCCCAATGTAGTGGGGGTTAGTACTTTAGATCAGTACTTTTTGACTCGTTCAGCCTTAAAAACTGTTTAGACTACTAAAGAGAATTTCCTCATTCTAGGGAAGTATATTGGGATTCCTAGAGGCTACTCCCTAGGCACAATAGGTGCAAGATGAAAGGTCGCATGAGGAAGAGGAAGGGCGAGTGGAGGACTATGGGTCCGTAAAGTTTTATTTTTATATGTTTGGTCACCATTTTTCTCTCTTTGTACTATACACAATCAGATGGGCGGATTGAAGACTGCGGGCCCCTGTCGCCGGCTCTCCTATACCTCGGCTGCTAACTTTTTTTTATGGGAAAGGTACTAGACATCCCGGTCACTCTAGCAGTAGTTTACTCTCCTACCAACTCTCCCCATAAGCATCTCATCAGGGCATTGAAACATTTGACAATAGCGAAGCAAGCCAGGATCATCCTGGGGGGGGGGGGGGGGGATCTAAACTTGGCACTAGATGTCAAAAACGATAGAACAGGGAAAGACTTGGGAGACAAGTTCGCTAAAAAACTGAAACAAATTAATAGATTGTTAAGAGAGCTCGAGCTGGTGGATCTCTGGAGGGAAAGACATTTAGGACACAAGGAATTCACTTTCTATTCCTACCCTCATAAAACATACTCCAGAATCGACTATTTGCTAACCGACTCTACCTTTATACACGACTCTCAAAACGTAGACATAATACCGTGCGCCTGGTCGGATCATAGCCTGGTCAAGGCGACCATAAATCTAGGATCCATGACTAAACCCCTTTATCAATGGAGGCTGAATGAAAGAATACTGACGATCCCGACAGTTAAAAAACGTATAGCCCAGGAACTGGAATTCTTTTTTGAGAAAAACGAGACACCTGGGGTGGGGACCGGTTGGGTTTGGACAGCTCACAAGGCTTACATTCGGGGCATTTGCATGAAAGAAGCGTATAAGTTTAGACGAGAACAGAGCGTCCAGGAACAAAAACTCACGGAGGAATTTGGAAGATTAGAAAAAATGAATCAACAAAACCCTAAAACACAGACTAGGCGGGAAATAGAAAGAGTGAGAGTGGAACTAGACAAGATCTACTCGGAAGGGGCAGAGAAAATTCTTAGGAGAACCCAACACAAATTCTTCCTCCAAGCGAACAAACATGATAGGATGTTAGTGAGAAAATTAAGATCTAAACAAGTACTCTCTAAAATTTATTGCATAAAAATTGTCGAGAATGTCAAAACAGCAGACCCCTCTAAAATACAAGAACTTTTCTAAAATTTTTACCAAAAACTCTATTCAGCGTCAAGCAAGGAAACAGAATATAGTATCAGAGCTTGGCTGGACAGATTTGACCTGCCCCGCTTGGAGGAATTAGAGGTGGAATCACTTAACGCGAGGATCACACAGGAGGAGGTAGGAAAGGGAATCCAGGCATTGAAAACTGGAAAGGCCCCGGGCATAGACGGGTTCACAAACATGTACTATAAAACCTTTACAGATATATTAACACCCAGACTAACCAAATTATATAATCATATCCTTGAGGGTCAGGCGATCCCTGCCGAAATGAATTTAGCGGAAATTACCCTATTCCCTAAAGAAGGGAAGGACAGCTCAGAAATTAAAAACTATAGACCCATCTCCCTTCTAAACGGGGATATTAAACTATTGGCAAAAATAATAGCGGACAGAATTTCAAATTTTCTTCCAAGGATTATACACAAGGACCAGGTGGGGTTTATCCCCCACAGGCCGGCCAGAGACAATATTAGGAAGGTTGTGAACCTAATACATCACGCTAATAGTACCAAAACCCCGGCCTGCCTGCTAGCATTAGACATCGAAAAAGCCTTTGACTCCTTGGAGTGGCCCTACCTTAAGGAGGTCCTAAAGAAGTTCGGATTTAAGGGGGGTTTCTTACATTTAATAAATGCATACTACAAAAACCCTGAAGCCCAACTTAAACTCCCGGGCAAATATAACCAGACCATTAAAATAGAGAGGGGAAACAGACAGGGGTGTCCTCTTTCCCCCCTGCTCTTCGCCATTGCGATAGAGGCTCTCGCTCAGGCAATCAGGACGAATGCAGGTATTAAGCGGCTTAAAGTGGGACAGCAACATTTTAAAATCAACTTATTTGCAGACGATATGTTATGCACAATAACAGAGCCTAACAAATCGATACCAGTATTAATGGACACCCTAACAGAATTTGGCCAGAGATCGGGTTTACTTATAAATGTAGAGAAAACAGAAGCACTAGCATTAAATTTAGAAGCTAAAACAAGGGAATCAATAACAGAAAGGTTCAAATTGCAATGGGCCAAGGCCTACATCCAATATCTTGGGATAAAACTCACGCCGTCCACAGATACCTTGTATAGGGCTAACTACCCTCCGATCTATAAAAAACTAAGTGAGGATATGCTGAAGTGGACTAGATATCCTATTTCCTGGTTGGGTAGAATTAATGCCTTTAAAATGTTGGTTCTTCTGAAGCTCCTGTACCTGTTCAGGACTCTGTCGGTCCCCATCATTCAGTTTGAACTGAAAGGATTCCAGAGGAAGGTGTCCCAATTCATTTGGAAGGGTAAACCCCCCAGAATTAAAAAGGAAATAATGTTTAAACACAAAGATAAGGGTGGACTGTCATGCCTAGACAAAGTACCAGATACAGTAGGAGAGATTAGACATCTGGTTATCACCAACACTTTGCTAGGCTGGAAATGGGCACTAAATCATACAACCCTCTTTAAGCATCCCTCCCCAATGATGTCTGTCCTGTGCCACCCTCTATCGCCACAGGGACTAGGTCCAGAAGCTAATTGGTGGTGGAAATCTAGGAAACTAGATAGACTGGGAGCCTGGATAGGTACAGAGACCCCTATAACATTTGAATTTTTAAGAGACCATCACAATATCCCCATCAGCCAACACTTCAACTTTTGTAGAATTAAACACCTGGTTAACAAGATATCTAGAACATTGGGGACTCCCAAGAAAACATGGCTATCCGCAACATGCCAGAGGGCCCCATTAACAAAGGGAATTATTGGGGGAATATATGATATATATAATGAACCACCAGAGGGAACAAGGGACAGATATATGGAGGAGTGGGAGAAGGATCTAGGTGAACAATGGAATGAGGAGAAATGGGAGAAAGCGTGGAAAAATATATACAAAGGCTCCCTAAACCAAACACTCCTAGAAACAGCCATAAAAGTTTTAGATAGAACTTACTTGACCCCGGAGAGGTTGACAAAATGGAGCAAATCAGGGGGGAGAACTTGTACTAGAGGATGCCAAACCTTAGGAACTTTTAAACATATGTGGTGGGACTGCCCCAAAGTAACACGGATATGGAAAAAAGTGACAGATCTAGCCTCCGAAACACTGGAAACCCGAGTAGGGGGCACAATGGAAGCCTGCTTATTGGGAATACCAGACTTGGGGTTATCCCCTTCTCAAAACAAGCTTCTCCAATATATGTACTTAGCCACCAAATCACACATTGCAAAGCAATGGAAATCAGACACACTGGATATACAGGCAATAAGGAACAAAATAAATTACATAGCGGTGAACGAACACATGACACATATATTAACAGATGCTATCCAGAAATACAGGGACATATGGGATCCTTGGCTAGTTAATAGGGGTTCGAACAGGGGGAACATTGATAGAGAGGAACAAGTGTGAAACAATTAAATTAATAAAGGGTTGGGATAACTAAAGCAAAAAAAACTAAGAAAAAGAGAAAGTAAAAAGAGGTAGAGGAGGAAGGGAAGGCGATGAGGGGATCGGGGGAGCCGGCGAGGAGCCTTGGCGCAGTGAGGAGGTAAGAAAATAAGCTAACATAAAGAATAATACTTTGTCTTCTCCACCATTCAGGACAATCCAAAGGACCAGACTTTGTTAAGTTATATGTGTTATTTAAAGTGATAAGGTTAACTGAAAAGGGGATGGTAAAGGGTAAGGAATGATAATGATAAAGCTTAGACCTCCATTAGGTTAAGGTCTTTATAACAGGAGTCCCTTGAGAAGTTCATTAAAGAAAATCCTAGCCCCAGTAGAGAGTATTAGGCTCTAAGGAGATAAAGAGGGCATCATCCCCTAACCTCAGGCAATATTACGCTTCGTTATTTGTTTAGTTAATTTTAGCAAGGTGCTCTAGCTCCACGGGATAGAGTTAGAATGTGACTAGGGGGTAAGGGGGAGGAGAGGTCACCGATGAAAAGGCCTACACGGCCCGGGTAATGTCTTACCAATTGAAATATAGGCCTTACTAACCTAGCCTGCGAGCTTAGGACTACTGTGTGAGGTACCAAATAGTCTTTCAAGAGAAATTTATTAATGTTTAATGTTTAGAAAACTGAAAAAAAGGCTAGGTCTCTTATTTTGTTAAGTTAAAAATTCCACCTTTACAAGTTGTGAAATAGTATGATATCGCCTGATCTGCGAATCAAGGCATACTGTTATAATGTGGAATCTTGTTTTTTTTTTAAGAAGTGACCAATAAAAAAAAAGGAATGGAAAAAAATATACTTTAAAGTTTCTTACTTACATATAATTCAAACTTCATGTTAAAATTGTGTACGTTTCGACATGGGTTTTTACTCTTTGATTTCCTCTGTATATTGAAGTTAACAATTCTTCAGATACAAATTGCATGTTAAAAAAACATTACCTCAACTTTACAATACTGATTAATTTAAAGTTCAACTGTTCTTACATTCAAATGTTAATACTTTTAATACAAAATGATTTAAGAGTTATTGTTCACCAACAGAACATTTTACAAAAATACACATGTTTAATATCACAATACTTACAACTGTCAAAAATGTATATTAATAACTAAACACCTTACAAACATACACATCACATTGCCGTCATTTTTTGACGGGCAAGTCGCTAGTTACAATATAATTCTCATTGAGACAGCAACAAAGACATCATTTTATATTTTTTTCATTCTCTTATAAACTGCAAAGAATTTAGATAAATGACATTGCTCATGGTGTTTTTTGGTGGCTTATTTCCTACAATCTGGCCCATTTTTTGCTGTAGTAAAAAGCTAATAATGAACTGTGATGCTTTGGCTATTAGAATGACAAATAACTCAATTTCTCAGATTTGCTTTATTTCCAATATATTTAATTATGGGTAAAAAGTTCAAAATGTAACTTGTCAGATCTATTAGGATAAGACACTTCAGGTCACTAATTTAAAGGTCAGTTAGATTTTTTCCATTATGTATGTAAATGTGTTAGATCACACCAACTATGTAAAATATTAACTATAGACAACAGTGACACATATAAAAAACATAATTTTATTGATGTTTAAAAAAGTGGATGTGATAGAAATTTAAATATACATGTAGCAAACAATACATGAAAATATCCTCTGTCTCTGTAACTACTGTTTCCTCCACAGTGGAATGTCATGAGGAGTTAATGCATGTCTATTCATTAAATCCATATCAAACATAGTAATATGGTAATTTAGTTTTATAAGAAGACTTTTAGTCCATCATTTCAACTTTTTTAAATTATCAGATCATTACATTTTGTGAATTGTCTCATTAGGGGAAAATAAAATGTCTTCCTGATTGCAAAAAACTGGCAATCAGATTGTATTTTGGATATATATCCAATCTATTCTAGTTAACAAATATTACCTTGTATGCCCTTTTTAGTCAAAAATACGTCCCACTCCTTTTTAAAGTTATCTATTGAACCTGCTGTCAAAACCTCTTTTGGTAGTGAGCTCCACAATGTGATCTTCCTTACTGTAAAGAACCGTTTTTATATAAAACTAGCGAATTGCCCGTCAAAAAATGACGGCAATGAAGTTGTAAGGTAGCTAAATTAGTAAATGAATATAGTGTACCTATTTTGAAGCATTGTGATGAAGAGCTGGCAATCTGTGTTGATGTTGCTGCAGCATTAGTGGTGTGGAGCTGCTGTATAAGCATGCTAAATGTGTGCAGTGTAACACTGTGCGTGCGCGAGACCAAACCGTTAGCGTAGTCGTGTACTTCCGCATTGGTGTAAAATGGCGAGTAATGTGTGGTATAGGTCTGTATCGGAATATCCGTAGGTGTTTTGTGGTGTTTTGCGAGTTTAGAGTGCTGTAGCCTCGTTTTCGTTTTGTTCGGCGGCCATTTTTTCTGTCGCTTAGATTTTTTTTTAGTCTCTAAACTGTTTTATTTCGAGTAAAATCGAGGTGTAAGTTGCATTTTTGAGGTCCTGGGTGCTCCCTCTTGGTGTAGGTAAGTTTTTTATGTATGTGCTGTGTGTATGTATTGTGTTTTAAATGTTTGTATGTCGGCGTGTTGCGTCCGATGTTTGCGAGGTCGTAATGTGTGGTAACGTGTTTCATACGTTGTTTGCGTGCCTCGTAAAATTTAGCGAGTGTCGTAATTTGTGTGTCGTGTTTTTTGAGTAGCGACGTGAATTTTGCGAGGGTTTGAGGCCCTTGCCCAGTGACCTCGCCAGCAACTGAGTCCCTCGCTTCGCGAGGGGCCTCAGTTGCTGGCATGGAGCGCCGAAGGACCTCGCCAGCAACTGAGGCCCTCGCTTCGCGAGGGGCCTCAGTTGCTGACATGGAGCGCCTTCGGCGCTCCATGCCAGCAACTGAGACCCGTGCCCAGTGACCTCGCCAGCAACTGAGGCCCTCGCTTCGCGAGGGGCCTCAGTTGCTGGCATGGAGCGCCTTCGGCGCTCCATGCCAGCAACTGAGGCCCTTGCCCAGTGACCTCGCTGCGCGAGGGCCGCGGCTCGCTACGCGAGGGCCGCGGCTCGCTTCGCGAGGGCCGCGGGCTCGCTACGCGAGCCCGCAAGCGTGAGCAACGACTCGTACGCTCACAACTATATATGTGATTAAGTATTTTTTCTTCTTACCTCAAGGGGCGACCTCTTGTCAAGTGTAAGATTCTTGGAAATAAGAGTTCACTTAACAAATGCCTATAATGAGCCTGGGTGTATTAGAATAAAGTAAATTAAAGTAAAGTAATCATGTTGCTGTATAAACACCTTTTTTTTCAAGAGAAAATGTGTCTAATTTTGTTAGCCTATCTCCATTCCCACAATTAATTGTGTTGCTTTTCTCTAAACCTTTTCAAGCTCTGCAAAAAAATTTGGGTGGTGCACAAAATTGTACTCCATATTAGAAATTAGGTCTTAGAAGGGATTTATGCAGTTCAGAATTACACTTGCTTTCCTTGCTTCTTGTATTGTATTTATCTTTGCTTCTGCTTGCTGACAGTGCTACATAGGCTTTTATCCAAAAGCATTCTTAAATCATTTTCTATCTCAGATACCCCTACCTTTGTTCCATTTGGATTATATATTGTATGCTTATTTTTACTTCCAATGCATAATTTTGCATTTCTTTGTGTTAAATCTCATTTGCAATTTTGCTGCCCATTCTTTTATTTTATGCAATTTCCTTTTGTGGGAAAGCACATCCTGGTCTGATTTACTTACATTGCACAATTCAGTATAGAAACTTTACTCTCCAGCCCCATTTCTGAACCACTTAAAAGTACTTTAAGAACCAAGAAATTGATAATTTCACATATCTTTCTCTACAGCCTTTGTAACACAATTCACTATTACTGGGGAGGCCGCACCAAATGTACTAGCTTTTTGATCTTCCTGTGTGTCACTCTTCAGAACATTTCATTGTCTAATGTGTTTTCCAAGCTCTTGAGCCCACAAAGAATATAAAGTTTACTAACATTGTATTAACCCCGAGCTAAAGTTAGAACTGATCACAGCTTGACTAAATAATTGGACTAAACTAAAAGCCCTAATTAAATCCTATTTTTAACAGGGTCTCACTCTCCAATCTCTACTATGTTATTGAATGACATACCCTTTATGTTTGTCCTTTCTTTCCTTACATGTAATTATTTTTTGATTCTATATTTTGGGATATCTCTTCTAAGGCAATGGGAAAAAACAAGAAAAGTCTGCCAGTCAATAGCCCAAGGCTCAATTCCATCGCATGACTCAATTTCAGATTCTTCAGAGGAAACAGAAATGGATAACTGTGGAACAGGCCTTAGTATGAAACAATCAGATACAATGCTAAAAAGGTTTGAAAAACCTCTCAAATTGCAACTGTCTACCACTGTGCAGGTGATTAAAAAGGAAAGTCAAGAACCTGGTCAACAAACGCACTCTCTGAAAACCCTTACAGATCAAATTATAGACTCTCAAACCTGAGATAAAGCTGACATTTCTAATAATTCTATACGTTTTGACAGTTTAGAGAAGTTAGAAGACTTGAATAACAGATCCCATTGACACAATATTTGTATGAGCTTATGAGCTCTATTCAAACCAGGCATCAGGAAGGTGTATAGAAATATAAAGAGAGAGAGCTAACCGAGACTTGGGTACACCAATCCAAACATATCATCATTAGATTGGAGATATGGTTCTGAACTTCTCTAGGAAAATGTAGACTATCTCTGGACCAGATGGATCCCAGCTCCAATATTTTGCAGATATTGCTCCAACAACACTAGCTAAGCGTAGATTACTGAGGACTGTTTTATCCATCCTAACAAAACATAACGTCAAATACAGATCAAGCTTTGCTTTTTGCTTGATTCTCCAGCATGAAACTTGGTTTCACACTTAATGCCGCAAACTTTTCTTTTAACTCTATTTAATATCTGAAAATTATCTATGGGGTCATAAAAGATCTGATCTAGCAAGGCAAGGGATGAAACCACAATGAGAAAAATGCCAGAAACGGATATCTTACTCTTGAGGTGAAGGGTCATTTCCTCCTGGGCCCTGGCAGCAGTTGTGGAATGTCCACTTTAGTCCTAGTTTGCTGCTTTCTTCTTTTTGTACTGGGCGCCTTGAGTCTGGACTTTGAGAACTTTCTATTAACTGGTTGAGTTTTTGAGTGTTTACTCTGTCTATTTTATTTTCAGTGTAAATATCCCTTACATATTACCACTAACCTTTTACTAATGGGACCATTTTAAATGTGAATAATGAGGGTTAAGGATATATAAAAAAGCAAAGGCTTCTTTAATGTTTATTGCAACATTATACTCTGTTTAAATATATTTTTAAATGTCATCACGTATTATCTCTTCCCCTTTAGGGATTAAGAGAGAAATTAACAGCCTTATTACATTCCAGCGTCATAGATAAGAGGCTTCTACTTAAATCCTATGTGCTGCAAATTTAAAAAAGTTACAACGCTATTAAATTAGCCTTGCTGTGAGCAACGTTTGAGCTACTCAGCAGGCCAGTCCGTATCAACACTGAGAAAATCTACATGAGGAGTGACAGCCTGCAAGATGATATCGCAGGCTTCCACACCTCATCAATTGCAGCGGGACTCCTAAAAGGGACCTCCGCGGCAGTCCCCCACATAAGCCCTGAGGTGGGGGTAATCCAACTACCCCCGGTACCTAAAATGAACCCCCCTCTATGCGGGGGGTCCCCATCGGGACCCCCGAAGTGTCTCAACATTAGCCCCTTGCTGCAGGGGTCCATAGGGACCCCCGCAGCATCCCCACATTAACCCCTTGCAGTGGGGGTCCCCGATCGGCACTGATCGTGACCCTGCTGCATTTAAGTTTTTCAAATGTTCTGCCTCGCAAGTCCTTAAAAGGACCATAAAGGGCCTGAAAGGACTCAAACTAAAAAATATTAACCCCAGGCAACTAAAATTAACCCCATAACTCAGGGGGGTCAATACAGATCCTCTTAGCCTTAATTAACCCTGTCACTCATGGGGGTCAATACAGACCCCCATAAGCCTCCAACTAACCCCATCAGTCCCATAAGGGTATATTATGACCCTTATGGGGCAGTTACAATCCTAACATTAACCACATAAGGACCCTCATGACAAACACTACACTGCACTATACCCCCCAATAAACCATTACATCTAAACTAACCCCCCTCTACACTAATCCATTAACACCTACACAACCTGCCTTTTCCAGGACCCAGCCGGTGCAGAAGAGGAAGAGGCCTGGGACATCGCGCCAAGGTAAGTTGAATGTATATTATATTTATTTTACTTTATTTTGTGTCTATATGTTGTAGTAACGTAATGTTTTTTTTTTAACAAGGGCCGCGCCTGAGAAGAAAAGAAGAAGGACGGGGACATGCTAGACGGTGAGTAGAATATTTAGAATGTGTATAATGTATATTTATTTTATGTAAATATGTTGCACTCATTTTTGATTTTCCCCTAGGTTGGTGGTCTGAAAGGACATCTGCAAGTAGTCTTAATTATTTTATTTTAGGTTAGAATTAGGGTTTCTGTATGTAGATAGGATTTATTGTATGTTAGATAGGGGTATGTATTTTAGATAGTTAGGCCCTCATTCTATTATCGGCCATAGGAGATGCTGGGCCGCAAGGACCGGCCGCAGGCTATTTGCCTTTTCTATTCCCTTCCGGCTGGCTTGCGGCCGGCGCCTTGTTATCCCTTGCGGCCGCAAGCGCCGGAGGAAAGCCTTTGATCTTAAACGTCCGCAAGAGTTTCGGCCGCAAGAAAATCCTGGTTGCTATTCAATTGCTCCGGGAACCCTCTCTGCAAGGCTAAAACCGAGCCGCAGCTTACTTGCAGCAAAAAGGTCCCGCAGGCACACATTTAAGCACATTATAAAGCCATAATAAAGCCATCCTGCACTCTGAGGAGACTATAAAGTGATTGTAGGTGTTAGCATTCATAGCACAACATTCCCCTACACTAAAATCCGTAAATACATTTTATTTTAATTTGTGTCAAATATCTGTGGAAAAAGTCCAGAGGGCTTGGAGCACCTCAGACCCGCCCACGCTGCGGCCGGAAAATAAACAGTTAATGAAATCTCGGATTTGGGCTGATGTGCAAGCTTGAGAGGGGGTTGCTATTAATCCTCATGTCCCCTATTATGATCCCTAGCATTTACAGAGCTTTACAGTGCTGTCTTGAATTTATATTTGCTTTTAAAGTTTTCAGACCTTGCGGCCGGTTGCAAGATATGCGGCCGGCCGTAAGGGGATATCGTTGCGGCGCCGTCTATTTCAATTGCAAGGTAACGGGAGCCCTGCAAGGAATCGCAGCTTTGCAGCCGATTTACGGCCGATAATAGAATGAGGCCCATAGGATGTATTGTATATTAGGATTAGGGTATTGTATTTTATTTGTATTGTATTGTATGTATTGTATTGTATTCTATAATATGTGTTGTATTGTGTATGACTTTCCTTTTCAGTTGTGTAATTTCTTTTTTCTGTAGTGGGGGGGCGGGGTTGTAATGTTTTTTTTATTCTCTGTAATGTCCCTTTTTTATTTTTTGTAACTTAGGTTTTTTTTTTCCTGTAATGTAGATTTTTTTATTTTTTGTGACTTCTAGGTAGTGTAGGGAGGTAGTGTAGGTGTTAATAGATTAGTGTAGAGGGGGGTTAGTTTAGATGTAATGGTTTATTGGGGGATATAGTGCACTGTAGTGTTTGTACTTACTGTCATGAGGGTCCTTGAGAATGGTCATGGCACTTACGTGGTTAATGTTAGGGTTGTAACTGCCCCATAAGGGTCATAATCTACCCTTATGGGGTTAAATCGAGGCTTATGGGGGTCTGTATTGACCCGCACGAGTGATGGGGTTGATTAAGGGCTTATGGGGGTCTGTATTTACCCCCATAAGTTATAGGGTTAATTAAGTGCTTATGGGGGTTTGTATTGACCCCCATGTGTGACATGGTTAATTAAGGGCTTATGGGGGTCTGTATTTACCCCTATGAGTTATAGGGTTAATTAAGGGCTTATGGGGGTCTGTATTGAACCCCATGAGTTATAGGGTTAATTAAGTGCTTATGGGGGTCTGTATTGACCCCCATGAGTGACGGGGTTAATTAAGGGCTTATGGGGGTCTGTATTGACCCCCATGAATTATAGGGTTAATTAAGGGTTTATGGGGGTCTGTATTGACCCCCATGAGTGACGCGGTTAATTAAGTGCTTCTGGGGGTCTGTATTGACTCCCATGAGTTAAAGGGTTAATTAAGGGCTTATGGGGGTCTGTATTGACCCCCATGAGTTATATGGTTAATTAAGGGCTTATGGGGGTCTGTATTGACCCCCATGAGTTATGGGGTTCATTTTTGTTGCCTGGGGTTAATATTTTTTAGCACGAGTCCTTTCAGGACCTAAATGCATCGGGGTCACGATAGGTGCCAATCAGGTCCCCCGCTGCAAGGGGTTATTGTGGGGGTGCTGCAGGGGATCCTATGGACCCCTGCAGCAAGGGTTAACGTGTGTACACTTCGGGGGTCCCGATGGGGACCCCCAGCATAGAGGGGGTTCATTTTAGGTGCCGCGGCCGGGATTGCTAATAGTGTGCCACAGGCCCTTTAAGGAGCCGTGGCAGGGAATTTAAAAGTTTTAAATGCAGTGGGAGCCTGATCTATGCCAATCGGGGACCCCTGCTACAACGGGTTAATGTGTGGGGGGCGGCAGGGGTCCCGATAGGGACCCCTGCAGCATGGTGATGTATTTAGGGAGCAGGGGGGAGCCTCACATGGCTGTGTTGGGTTGCTCCGAGGCAGCACGTAGAGGCTTTAGGATGCCTTGCTAGCAATTTTTGTGCCTGTAGAGATTCTTCCAAGGTGAGAGATTAACCTCATAGATTTAAGGCTGCATGTGACTCCTTAGCTCTCTCTGAGCTTATTCTCGGCCATTTTTAAGAAAGTAATCTCGCAAAGCAGGCTGCGAGGGACGTATTGGGGATTCGGTCCTCGAAAACAGCAAAAAAATACCTTTTGCGAGTACCGAGGGAACTAAGAGGGCTAATTTAATAAGGCCCTAAATATTTAACTCTCTGCCCATGGCATATTTGTGCACTATATGTGATCAAAGTGAAACATCTTTGGATATTAAATTCTTTGTTTTATATGTACAATACGGTTTATTATATTTCCTTATTTCCTTATTCCTTATATTTCCCTAGATTTGCCTACTTCCTTCTTCCCAGGACTTGTTGGTGCTGGGATTTCTGCTCCTCCCCCCTCCCCTCACGTATTATTACACATGTATTACACATAATGTAAAAGATTTTTACTTGTTTTAAGAGGCAGAAAGCCTTTTTTTTTTTTACAAGACACATTACTTTACAGTATTATTCATTCAGGAAACACGTTTTGCAAAGCATAAGGTCCCTAGTTTAAAGCATAAATCATATCATATTTATCATATGGTTAGCCAGTCTTCAAGGCCAGGGTGGCCATTTTGATAAATTATGATTTTCCATTTATACTAGAACAGAAATATGTCAAACACAATGGACATTACATTATCCTTCCTGGGCATCTCCTGGACACTAGACTACCTCTTGTGTCCTTATATTCTCCTATTACCTCTCTTCATGATGCTCATATAGTTATTAAAATAATTGGGATTCGATTTGGGTAAGGGTAAGTTAATCATAGAGGGAGACTTCAACCTAACCCTAGATTCTAGACTAGATGGTTTCTTATCTCAGCAAGAAAAATGTGTTTCATACAACCTGAAGCGAATCTCAGCCCATTTAACTGACTTGCACCTCATGGATGTCTGGAGAGCTTTGCACCCTCTTGAAAGAAAATACACCTTTTTACTTCTACTCATGAAACTTTTTCTAGAACAGATGCATTTTTAATTGATGTTTTTTAGATCAACTTAGTGAACTGTACAGAAATAGTTCCTTGTTCTTCGACTGATCACGGAGACTTAATGAGTCAGTTCTGGTAGATCCACAGCTACGTTAACAGATCACTTAGGAGATTTGTATATTAGTACCGATATTACTTGTGATTCAAATATAGGATGGATGCGGGTAGCACATAAGGCATTTATCAGATGTCCTGTGTTAAAATAGCCTCCACTCATAAAAAAGACAAATGCTTAGACAAAGGGAGTTACAGTCGGAACTGCTAGGCTTGTAGAAAAAAAATCAAAATAAAACCAACATTCAGTCACTCCAGAGGATCGATAAGGTCTGGACAGAGCTTGATCAAGTTAACTATGTACCCATATATAATGAACTATTGGCTGATCTTGAAACCTTGTCGCATTTACATATATCATGTTCAGGTGGTATTAACTTTGTTAAAATTAACATACTCCCTAGTCTACTACACCTATTCCACACTCATCCTCTCACTATTAAGTTTAGAGAGCTGGGCAGGTTTCAAACACATACATTTAAATGTATGTGGTGGAATAGACCCCCAAGAGTTATTAGGTATTCTATGGTCCATCATAAATCTAAAAGGGGTGAGGGGCCAGGACATATATTTGGAAGACTTGCTGTTTACAGTATAATGGACATTTAACTTTTTTTTATTCTAATAAATACAATATTGTACTGTTTTTCTTAGCTTTGAACTTTTTTGTATGGGATTATCCCGAGTCCTCACAAAATTAAAAAGCAAGAACTTTCTCTATCCTCCAAATCTAATTCTCTGTGTGGGAGTTCCAGAAGGATTAGATAAGTACTTGGTAGTTATCCCCATCATACAAAGTATATTTATTGTTTTAGTCAGCTGTTCCAGTATTCAAATATCTGCTATCTACTAAAATACTTTTGAATTTATTGAATTTTGTTCCATAAGAAATTATGTCTACAGCATTTGACAAGTTTGTAAATTATACTGTTGCTGTCAAAAAAAACTTTACTGTCTTACACAATGTTGCTATAGAGATAAGATAAACAGATCTGTTAACAGGTCCTTTTTCATGGGAAACTGTTGATAACAGTCCTTTTTAAATCCTTGCTAATAAAATATAAGTTTTTTACTGATGATTACACCTTCTATTGTGATATTATTTACTGCAAACATATTTATCAAGGTTTATTAGATATAAGGGTGTAAATTGTCACAATATTAGTAATAGCTATTACTATATATTTATGTGAAAACCAAACATTAAATATATATTAAAGGGCCACTGTACTATGTAAAATATATGTATGAGTGAATAAAAACATAATTAAGCAAGGACAATGTAATTAAGCTAGTTTTTCATTTTAACAAAGTACAGTTTGATAACTCTGCTGGGCCTTGGAGGTATCCATGATAAACTGGTCAAAGTTGAGTTTGTGAGAAAGGTATGCACATTTCTGGATTGCAATGCTTGCATTTCCTGATACAAGAATCTGAGTCTGGGCCTATGACAAGAAATGAGTGTTGTATCAACTTCAGCCAGATCCAAGTATCTAACAAGGTATTCTAAACTCTGCCTTTCTCCCACACCTCTTCCTGCACTGAGATATAAAAAGCACACCCTCCTGATCCAGCTCTCAGGAAATGATGTACAAACAACAAATGGATTCATCTACTCATAAAAAGAGTAATTTTCTTAAAATGCATGTTATGTCCATGGCTTGCACAGCTTTTACTCTGCATCTGTTTAGACACTGTACCTGTCAGCTTACTTTTTTTTTGCAAATAGAAATTAAATATTGTTTTTTTTAGTAGAACTTTAGTTTTCTATTATAAATAATTTGCTAACTCTATTACTTGTTTTCTGTCCCATTTTACATAGAACTATTTGACATTTTGTACTTTTACTAAACTTAACACAATCAGTAAAAGTTTAGCTAATTACACAAGTCTCGGATCTCCTCAGTACACAAATATTAAATTTGAGTAGCTTTAGGATAATTTCTGACCAATATAGGTCATTAAATTGCTAGAGCGTAGATGGCTTTTCTTGCCTTGATAAACACAGTCTACACATTTGCAACTAACATTGTTAGTTTGTCCCTCTACATTAACATGATCCTATATAAATATACATTCCCTAAATCTCTCTGACCTTACACTCCCCTCTTTTCTTCATCATCCACACTCTTGCTCACGTCAATCTCTTTCCCTACCCCTATCTCCAATCCCCCTCTCTCCCCCTTACTCATTCCCTCCTTTCTAATTGTCTACTCTGTAACCTTGAACTCTACCCCCTCCAGTAACATTACTCCCTTCTCTCTGCCCCTCCAACTCCTCTCCTCCTCATACCTCATTTTCCTTTTCATCTAATCCCATTTACTTCTAACAATACCTCCTTCTTTCTCCCTTCTATCCACAGTTTCCCTTATCTTTACCTCTCTTGAAAAGACCAACAGGATGGGGTAGGATATAAGTTACACACTGAACCACCAATGTACTCCCCCCCCCCCCCCGATCCCCCCACAGGAACCTAGATGAGGGGTAAGTCCTGTAGATCAGAGAGGGCAATCACAAGGGTGTTGTGTGGGGTGATGATCTGAGGATGAAAAATTAGCCTGATTCTTACCTCATCCTCCCACTATACACCTAACATATGATCACAAGCTACAAGGGGGGGGGGGGGGTCATAATAAGAGGGCTTCATGATAAATGAATGTGCTTGACCATGAAAGCCCAGTCTGGACAGCACATTAATTTAACATTCTTGGCACTCTAGCAGTTAATGGTCTAATTAGATTGAAGCTCTAATTAAACTGTGTTCTGTGCCACTAGAACAAAAAAACATTAACTTTATGTGATTCTTTTCTAAAAGAATTACATTATATTATTGAGTAAGTTGACACTCCTGGCTAAACTATATAGTTTTCTAAATATATGCTTACAATAATATTCAATATGTAGTGAACTAACATTTTCTATTCAAGAAGGTGTTTCATTGAATCTAATTTTGAAAGCTTTAATACGTTTTACACACACAGTGTTGTTAAAATATTTACTGTTTTTTAAATAAGTTATCTTTATATAGGAAGACATATAAGCATGCACATGTATGGTACCAAGCTCAAGAAACACCCTACTATTAAAACATGCAAAAATATATAATCTTTAAATATTAAATTATAGGAAAGTGTTTTCATTAGTATCGTGTGTGGATTTGTTTAGGTAATCTCTTATGTCACTTATCTGGTGATTCAGCATGTTTTAAAATATTTCGATTATCTACTATAGAAATAAAATTAATGGCTTGTGACAATATAATAAATAGTTCACCCATAATATTTCAATTTTACAAAACTGTCCTCAGCCGAG
Source organism: Discoglossus pictus (assembly GCA_027410445.1). Classification (NCBI taxonomy): domain Eukaryota; kingdom Metazoa; phylum Chordata; class Amphibia; order Anura; family Alytidae; genus Discoglossus; species Discoglossus pictus. The sequence continues at coordinate 101,965,926 of CM050165.1, read as the reverse complement.
TACAGGAAAAGCGGTGTTTTGAATCTGAAGAGCTTTATGGAAGATAAATCTGAATGAATTGACAAGGCTAGTTGTACATTTAAAGACATTATGTAAATTATCTATGGATCTATAGAGAACAAAAAGACACAAGGTCACAATATGAGATAGATTCATATGCATAACACAATAGCTGCCCATATTTCTTGTACTGTGTCAATGGTAATGTTCTCTTCATTCCAAATAGCATATATCAATATATTTTATGTGTATACACTCCCTACTCGTTCTAACCAGTGATTAGCATTAAATCACTAATCATTTTAATATACCACAACATCTGGTGTCATATACAATGGCACAAATTCAGCATTGTCAAGATTAAATAGGCTTCTGATATGCTTCTGACTTTATTAGAAATGAATATGTTGTTAAAAAGGACATTTAATTTATTTCTCCATAAAAAATAATATAGCATTTTTTTTTAAATACAAAAGCTGATGTTTCATAAAGAAAACATTCAGTAAAACTTGCTTAAACTAACAGCAAATGCCACATTGTATTCGTGCCAGTAGATTTCATTTGCAGGTAAGCAAGCTCATACATTTTTCTGCCAGTCATATTTCTGCATATGGGCTGACGATCAAAGTGTCAACTACACCCTCAAAATAGTTTATTCTGCTCCAGAGCCTTCATAACAACATTATCAAGAATCCTCTTTCAGATTCATAGAAAAATATTTCCCATGTACTGTAACTGACCTATTATCTATATTACGTACATATCTCAATACTTTTTGTCGAACAACAACCATAAAGATGGCAGACATACATTTTCACAGCTAACTTCCTATGCATGTATAAACATAGGACTTGAAAGGTGCATTTTGAGGGTGGCTAGATTTGCCCGCAATAATTATATTTTCTTTCATTGTATCAAATTATTTGTGGTTTGCAGAGGTTAAACTCATTTTCATTTTCTCTATACCCCATCTGAGCAGCTGCTGCTGACCTCAGTCATCCCCTCCTCAAAGTTATCTTAAATAACTGTGTAGCATGTGGGCATCTAATGTCACATACCTCATACTCTGATTCCAGCAATGGCTTTTCACTGTCCATAGTGGAAGGACAGAAAAGTAACCACAATACTGGTGGCAGGTCACATGTCTGAGAGCAGCTGAGCGGGCAATTTAAGAAGTTGCAGATACAGTGCTAATTTTGCTATCTCTAGTATTTTCTATCTCCCTCCATCATCTACTTTCTCTACTCACTAGCATCTCCTATCTCCCTCTACCCCTCTATACAATCCCCACCCTCCCTCTATGCTCTCTATCCTCTCGTTTCCATCTACCATACCTAGTCTCCCTCGATTATCTCTTGGCAAACTCTATAATTTTTTCTTTCCCCTTCTTATCCACAATTATTTTCTCCTGTATACTGCTACTCTCTCTGCCCTGTTTTGCGCCTCTCTACACTTTTCTGTCTCCCTTTGCATGTCTCTACCCTACCATATCACCCTCTAGTTATCCTGTCTCCCTTATCTCCTCTCTACTCTATCCTGTCTCCCTCAGTCTCTCTCTACCCTATCATGCTTTGCTCTATTTTATTCAGTTGTTAAAGTACCCTGTATTTTTCCTACAATCGATTAGCAGTTTCTATTTACATCTACCCCTTTATTCTCTTTCATAAACCATCTATGCCTCTCTAGTCTTTCCAACTGCCTTTAGCTGTATCTGCCATGTCCAGCCCCCTCTGTGGTACCTTATTCTTCCACTTTTGCTATTTTGCCCTGTGCAGACCATCCACTCAATCATGCCCTGCTTTATATTTCCTTCAACTGCCCATCTACTCTCTCCTGTCCCTATTCAGCCCTCTTCTACCTCCACCGTCCCTCTATACCCTATCCTGCCATCCTACCCTATCATCTATAGTAGGGGTCAAAGTCACAACCTTCAGCTTATTTGTTCAGGACCTTCATATCAGTTTTATATTTTATATATATCCCTTCTAAAGTAACCATATCCTTAATAAGATTTTAAATTAAAATATTTGTATGTTCCTACTGAAAAATCATGATCTCTGGAACCCCAAATGCATTCTCTACCATATATATATATATATATATATATATATATATATATATATATATATATATATATAAAACAGAGGGTTCCCAGAGATTTGTGTAAGCCACAGACTTTTAAAAGCTTTTCCCCAGGGAGGTCTGGAGCAGTTTAATCAAAACCACCTTGGTTTTGGCCTAAGGCCTCTGCGTTAGGCTGTGTTTGACCTACAGTATGTGAGGCTGCTGGATTGGGCTAAGTTCTCCGGTGATCTGAGTTAAGAAGAGACAAACACAGATAAATGTTTACAGAGCAATTGGGCTAAAGATAAAGAGGCACACAAAAGAAATGTGCAGGAGAAGAAAAAAAGAGACACAGACAGCGTGGAGCTGAGGATGAGGAAACTGCAGCACATTGGAAAACTGGATTTCTGAAAAAAAGTGAAAGTAAACACTATTGAACTATTTTTTTTTGCTACATCCGGGATAAATTAGCTGGGTGTGAACATAGTAAGGGAACTGTCTCTAAGTAAAAAGGCAGTGATCCAGTGGGAGCTAGTCCTGTTTTCTTTTTGTTTTCTTTTTATTATTATTGTATCACTGGCTAAGGATTTAGTAAAATTTGAAAAAATATTACATAATCCTGGTAATTTGCCACATAGGGTTAATTGAGCAGAAATTTAATCATATAGGTGTAATTAGTGAGGGAAATGTACTAAAAATAATTAGCCCATGGGTGGAGTATCAAGGTAATATTCAGTGATGGGATCCACTATGAACTTTAAGCATGATGATACGTAGTAGTAGTTAAGCAGAGAGGATCATGAGACAGCAAGTAATAAGCACTTGCACTCTAATGAGCTTTCAGAAGACAGCAAAGCACTTTAAATACGTATTGGTGTAGGTGCCAAGATAATATTGTGTAGTTTCACAATGTTAAGTGTATTTACGAATTTATTGATGACGAATATTGAAATCCCCATCTGGATCACTACCTTGTCACAGAGAGAGACATCACATATATGTATAAACATTAACCCCAAACAAGTGCTCTTTTGCATAACAAAATACCAAAATAAACATTAACAAACTCACTCTGATTTTTTACTTTTACTAGCTCCGCCACTGATGCAAATACTGAGGCTCATTCAATTGAGCAATTGTAAGTTACGGGCGCCCGTAATGGAGCCCCTAAACTAATTTGCGCCTTTTTGTGAGCCGCAAATGATTACGGGTTACAAGCTTGAAATCCTTGCGGTTGTGACAACCGTAACTTATGCCCCATCTAAGCCTCTGATCTTTCCCGTCTGCAAGAGTTATGATCGCTAAAATAGCGAATCGCTCTTCAATTGCTACAATTCCGCAAGCCCACAAATATTTTTACACGGGTACCAGATTAGACCTGCAAAGGAGTTAAAGACATATATGTAGCACTGTAATTGCAAATAAAAAAGCAATACTGTACCTTAAAATATGGGGAAAGTGATGAAAGACATTAGAATTAAGTGCCCAACAGTCTAAAACTCGCAAATCGGCAATCAAAAATCTTTTTTTTATGTTTCAATTCGGGGTTATATCGATATCGGGAATCAATTAGTTAATACATATCAGGCCACCCACATGGACTAGAACAGTATCAGCATTCATTTTATATATTATTTTGTATTTGCGGTTTTGCAAGTCTGATCACATATCGGACCTCTAAATGCTAATTGATTCACATGTAACCCCGTTTTACTGACGTAGTGATGAAGGTCTCATTTGCTATTGGCTGTTTTGAATTGGGTAGTTAAGGCCTTACTTAATGTTCCCACCCTGAACTGCTACGTACGAGTGCATGGTTTATGGTTTTGGCTTTCGGTCCATAACTTGCGGGCTTGATCAATTGACTAGCACCGCAATTTGTAGCAGACCCGCAGACATACACTGTCTTTTGCAACTTCAGTAATTATTATTCTTAATGCTACTACTATTATTATTAATAACCATACATACAAACAACAGGGAAAAAAATTGGCCTTAAACGAACATGAACACAATTATTATTTTTTTTGCATTTAAAATAGCATACTATAAACATTACCAAACTTATGTTTTCAATGAAGATTGTTTTTGTAAAATCTGTTTAAACTTCATTGAAATTTACAGGAAACTCACAGAGCATACTTATGTCTGCAGATTTTATGGACAGACATGTATGAGTCATACACAGTAAAACCCCTGTTATTCGGCACCCACGGGGACTCCCTATTGCCGGATAACTGTAGTTGCCAATTAATCGTGAGTCCCCGTTTTTAAGGGTCTGAACGGTCCTTAAAGCTCCGAAATCACTCAAAATGCCTTTAAAAAGGCATTAGCACCTAAAAGGGGCCATTTAGGGCCCAAAAAAACAATTAGGAAAAAAGGTTGTTGTTTTTTTTTGCAGTCTCGAACTCCTGATAGTGCCGGTTATGCCGGTTTTGCAGGAGTTTTTTGAATTTGGGGAATTGATGCATTCGGTGCCGGTTGCTTGAGAGTCCCGGTTAGTAGGGTGCTGGATAACCGGGATTCTACTGTATCTATATTACAGCTCACTGGCTGACAGGGGAAGCCCACAAGATCATTTGAATCATTTTTTTTTTGTATAATTTGAAATTTACAACCCACATTGGTATAATATCAAATATCCTCTTTCAGATGCAACAAATAAAATAAAGCTTTAAATGCCCCTTTAAAAAATGTTCTTAAATCACGCTGCCTATTTACTTTAAAAAAGATGTAGCAAATAAAATGTATTGGTCTTTGCCAGCTACTAAGACCTCCTTTTTTACCCTGGGAATAGTGATGTCGCGAACATAAAATTTTCTGTATCTCTTTACCCCCTCCCTCATCATCCTCCCCTGTGTCTCTTCCCCCCTCCATTATCATCCTCCCCTGTTTCTCTTTCCCCCCTCCCTCATCATCCTCCCCTGTGTCTCTTTCCCCCCTTCCTCATCACCCTCCCCTGTGTCTCATCCCCCCTCCCTCATCATCCTCCCCCCTTCCTCATCATCCTCCCCTGTATCTCTTTACCCCCTCTCTCATCATCCTCCCCTGTGTCTCTTCCCCACTCCATCATCATCCTCCCCTGTGTCTCTTTTCCCCCTCCCTCATCATCTTCCCCTGTGTCTCTTTTCCCCCTCCCTCATCATCTTGCCCTGTGTCTCTTCCCCCCTCCCTTATCATCCTCCCTTTGTCTCTTTCCCCCCTTCCTCATCACCCTCCCCTGTATCTCTTTACCCCCTCCCTCATCATCCTCCCCTGTGTCTCTTTCCCCCCTTCCTCATCACCCTCCCCTGTATCTCTTTACCGCCTCCCTCATCATCCTCCCCTGTGTCTCTTTCCCCCCTTCCTCATCACCCTCCCCTGTGTCTCATCGCCCCTCCCTCATCATCCTCCCCCCTCCCTCATCATCCTCCCCTGTATCTTTTTACCCCCTCCCTCATCATCCTCTAATGTGTCTCTTCCCCCCTCCATCATCATCCTCCCCTGTGTCTCTTTCCCCCCTCCCTCATCATCCTCCCCTGTGTCTCTTTTCCCCCTCCCTCATCATCTTCCCCTGTGTCTCTTCACCCCCTCCCTCATCATCCTCCCCTGTGTCTCTTTCCCCCCTTCCTCATCACCCTCCCCTGTATCTCTTTACCCCCTCCCTCATCATCCTCCCCTGTGTCTCTTTCCCCCTTCCTCATCACCCTCCCCTGTGTCTCATCCCCCCTCCCTCATCATCCTCCCACCTCCCTCATCATCCTCCCCTGTATCTCTTTACCCCCTCACTCATCATCCTCCCCTGTGTCTCTTCCCCCCTCCCTCATCATCCTCCCCTGTGTCTCTTTTCCCCCTCCTTCATCATCTTCCCCTGTGTCTCTTCCCCCCTCCCTCATCTTCCCCCCCTCCCTCATCATCCTCCCCTGTGTCTCTTTCCCCCCTTCCTCATCAACCTCCCCTGTTTCTCTTTACCCCCTCCCTCATCATCCTCCCCTGTGTCTGTTTCCCCGCTCCCTCATCATCCTCCCCTGTGTCTCATCCCCCCTCCCTCATCATCCTCCGCCCTCCATTGATGATAAGGGGGGGGAGAGACACAGGGATAAGTGTGAGGGGTGTTAGGGTAAGGGGTGTTAGGGATAAGGGTGAGGGGGTTAGGTGTTAGGGTGAGGGGTGTAAGGACTAAGTGTGAGGGGTGTTAGGGTGAGGGGTGTTAGGGATAAGTGTAAGGGGTGTTAGGGTGAGGCATGTTAGGAATAAGTGTGAGGGGTGTTAGGTCTTAGGGTAAGGGGTGTTAGGGATAAGTGTGAGGGGTGTTAGGGTTAGGGTGAGGGGTATTAGGGATAAGTGCGAGGGGTGTTAGGGTTAGGGTGAGGGGTGTTACTGATAAGTGTGAGGGGTGTTAGGGTTAGGGTAAGGGGTGTTAGGGATAAGTGTGAGGGGTGTTAGGGTTAGGGTGAGGGGTGTTAGGGATAAGTGTGAGGGGTGTTAGGGTTAGGGGTGTTAGGGATAAGTGTGAGGGGTGTTAGGGTTAGGGGTGTTAGGGATAAGTGTGAGGGGTGTTAGGGTTAGGGTAAGGGGTGTTAGGGATAAGTGTGAGGGGTGTTAGGGTGAGGGGTGTTAGGGATAAGTGTGACGGGTGTCAGGTGTTAGGTTGATGGGTGTTAGGGAAAAGTGTGAGGGGTGTTAGGTCTTAGGGATAAGTGTGAGAATGTTAGGGTTAGGTGTTAGGTTGATGGGTGTTATGGATAAGTGTGAGGGGTGTGAGGGTTAGGGTGAGGAGTGTTAGGGATAAGTGTGAGGGGGTGAGGGTTAGGGTGAGGGGTTTTAGGGATAAGTGTGAGGGGTGTTAAGGTTAGGGTAAGGGGTGTTAGGGATAAGTGTGAGCGGTGTTAGGGTTAGGGTGAGGGGTGTTAGGGATAAGTGTGAGGGGTGTTAGGGTTAGGTGTTAGGGTGAGGGGTGTTAGGAATAAGTGTGAGGGGTGTTAGGGTTAGGGTGAGGGTTGTTAGGGATAAGTGTGAGAGTTGTTAGGGTTAGGGAAAGGTGTGAGAATGTTAGGGTTAGGTGTTAGGTTGATGGGTGTTATGGATAAGTGTGAGGGGTGTTAGGGTTAGGGTGAGGGGTGTTAGGGATAAGTGTGAGGGGTGTTAGGGCGAGGGGTGTTAGGGATAAGTGTGAGGGGTGTTAGGGTTAGGGTGTGGGGTGTTAGGGATAAGTGTGAGTGGTGTTAGGTGTTAGGTTAATGGGTGTTAGGGATAAGTGTGAGGGGTGTTAGGTCTTAGGGATAAGTGTGAGAATGTTAGGGTTAGGTGTTAGGTTGATGGGTGTTATGGATAAGTGTGAGGGGTGTGAGGGTTAGGGTGATGGGTGTTAGGGATAAGTGTGAGGGGGGTGAGGGTTAGGGTGAGGGGTTTTAGGGATAAGTGTGAGGGGTGTTAGGGTTAGGGTAAGGGGTGTTAGGGATAAGTGTGAGGGGTGTTAGGGTTAGGGTGAGGGGTGTTAGGGATAAGTGTTAGGGGTGTTAGGGTTAGGTGTTAGGGTGAGGGGTGTTAGGAATAAGTGTGAGGGGTGTTAGGGTTAGGGTGAGGGTTGTTAGGGATAAGTGTGAGAGGTGTTAGGGTTAGGGAAAGGTGTGAGAATGATAGGGTTAGGTGTTAGGTTGATGGGTGTTATGGATAAGTGTGAGGGGTGTTAGGGTTAGGGTGAGGGGTGTTAGGGATAAGTGTGAGGGGTGTTAGGGTTAGGGTGAGGGGTGTTACGGATAAGTGTGAGGGGTGTTAGGGTTAGTGTGAGGGGTGTTAGGAATAAGTGTGAGGGGTGTTAGGGTTAGGGTGAGGGGTGTTAGGGATAAGTGTGAGGGGTGTTAGGGTTAGAGTGAGGGGTGTTAGAAATAAGTGTGAGGGATGTTAGGGTTAGGGTGAGGGGTGTTAGGGATGAGTGTGAGGGGTGTTAGGGTTAGGGTAAGGGGTGTTAGGGATAAGTGTGAGGGGTGTTAGGGTTAGGGTGAGGGGTGTTAGGGATAAGTGTTAGGGGTGTTAGGGTTAGGTGTTAGGGTGAGGGGTGTTAGGAATAAGTGTGAGGGGTGTTAGGGTTAGGGTGAGGGTTGTTAGGGATAAGTGTGAGAGGTGTTAGGGTTAGGGAAAGGTGTGAGAATGATAGGGTTAGGTGTTAGGTTGATGGGTGTTATGGATAAGTGTGAGGGGTGTTAGGGTTAGGGTGAGGGGTGTTAGGGATAAGTGTGAGGGGTGTTAGGGTTAGGGTGAGGGGTGTTACGGATAAGTGTGAGGGGTGTTAGGGTTAGTGTGAGGGGTGTTAGGAATAAGTGTGAGGGGTGTTAGGGTTAGGGTGAGGGGTGTTAGGGATAAGTGTGAGGGGTGTTAGGGTTAGAGTGAGGGGTGTTAGAAATAAGTGTGAGGGATGTTAGGGTTAGGGTGAGGGGTGTTAGGGATGAGTGTGAGGGGTGTTAGGGTTAGGGTGAGGAGTGTTAGGGATAAGTGTGAGGGGGGTGAGGGTTAGGGTGAGGGGTTTTAGGGATAAGTGTGAGGGGTGTTAAGGTTAGGGTAAGGGGTGTTAGGGATAAGTGTGAGGGGTGTTAGGGTTAGGTGTTAGGGTGAGGGGTGTTAGGAATAAGTGTGAGGGGTGTTAGGGTTAGGGTGAGGGTTGTTAGGGATAAGTGTGAGAGTTGTTAGGGTTAGGGAAAGGTGTGAGAATGTTAGGGTTAGGTGTTAGGTTGATGGGTGTTATGGATAAGTGTGAGGGGTGTTAGGGTTAGGGTGAGGGGTGTTAGGGATAAGTGTGAGGGGTGTTAGGGTGAGGGGTGTTAGGGATAAGTGTGAGGGGTGTTAGGGTTAGGGTGTGGGGTGTTAGGGATAAGTGTGAGTGGTGTTAGGTGTTAGGTTAATGGGTGTTAGGGATAAGTGTGAGGGGTGTTAGGTCTTAGGGATAAGTGTGAGAATGTTAGGGTTAGGTGTTAGGTTGATGGGTGTTATGGATAAGTGTGAGGGGTGTGAGGGTTAGGGTGATGGGTGTTAGGGATAAGTGTGAGGGGGGTGAGGGTTAGGGTGAGGGGTTTTAGGGATAAGTGTGAGGGTTGTTGGGGTTAGGGTAAGGGGTGTTAGGGATAAGTGTGAGGGGTGTTAGGGTTAGGGTGAGGGGTGTTAGGGATAAGTGTGAGGGGTGTTAGGGTTAGGTGTTAGGGTGAGGGGTGTTAGGAATAAGTGTGAGGGGTGTTAGGGTTAGGGTGAGGGTTGTTAGGGATAAGTGTGAGAGGTGTTAGGGTTAGGGAAAGGTGTGAGAATGATAGGGTTAGGTGTTAGGTTGATGGGTGTTATGGATAAGTGTGAGGGGTGTTAGGGTTAGGGTGAGGGGTGTTAGGGATGAGTGTGAGGGGTGTTAGGGTTAGGGTGAGGGGTGTTACGGATAAGTGTGAGGGGTGTTAGGGTTAGTGTGAGGGGTGTTAGGAATAAGTGTGAGGGGTGTTAGGGTTAGGGTGAGGGGTGTTAGGGATAAGTGTGAGGGGTGTTAGGGTTAGAGTGAGGGGTGTTAGAAATAAGTGTGAGGGATGTTAGGGTTAAGGTGAGGGGTGTTAAGGATGAGTGTGAGGGGTGTTAGGGTTAGGGTGAGGGGTGTTAGGGATAAGTGTGAGGGGTGTTAGGTCTTAGGGATAAGTGTGAGAATGTTAGGGTTAGGTGTTAGGTTGATGGGTGTTATGGATAAGTGTGAGGGGTGTTAGGGTTAGGGTGAGGGGTGTTAGGGATAAGTGTGAGGGGTGTTAGGGTGAGGGGTGTTAGGGATAAGTGTGAGGGGTGTTAGGGTTAGGGTGTGGGGTGTTTGGGATAAGTGTGAGTGGTGTTAGGTGTTAGGTTGATGGGTGTTAGGGATAAGTGTGAGGGGTGTTAGGTCTTAGGGATAAGTGTGAGAATGTTAGGGTTAGGTGTTAGGTTGATGGGAGTTATGGATAAGTGTGAGGGGTGTGAGGGTTAGGGTGAGTTGTGTTAGGGATAAGTGTGAGGGGGGTGAGGGTTAGGGTGAGGGGTTTTAGGGATAAGTGTGAGGGGTGTTAGGGTTAGGGTAAGGGGTGTTAGGGATAAGTGTGAGGGGTGTTAGGGTTAGGGTGAGGGGTGTTAGGGATAAGTGTGAGGGGTGTTAGGGTTAGGTGTTAGGGTGAGGGGTGTTAGGAATAAGTGTGAGGGGTGTTAGGGTTAGGGTGAGGGTTGTTAGGGATAAGTGTGAGAGGTGTTAGGGTTAGGGAAAGGTGTGAGAATGATAGGGTTAGGTGTTAGGTTGATGGGTGTTATGGATAAGTGTGAGGCGTGTTAGGGTTAGGGTGAGGGGTGTTAGGGATAAGTGTGAGGGGTGTTAGGGTTAGGTTGATTGTTGTTAGGGATAAGTGTGAGGGGTGTTAGGGTTAGGTGTTAGGGTGAGGGGTGTTAGGAATAAGTGTGAGGGGTGTTAGGGTTAGGGTGAGGGTTGTTAGGGTTAAGTGTGAGAGGTGTTAGGGTTAGGGAAAGGTGTGAGAATGATAGGGTTAGGTGTTAGGTTGATGGGTGTTATGGATAAGTGTGAGGGGTGTTAGGGTTAGGGTGAGGGGTGTTAGGGATAAGTGTGAGGGGTGTTAGGGTTAGGGTGAGGGGTGTTAGGAATAAGTGTGAGGGGTGTTAGGGTTAGGGTGAGGGGTGTTAGGGATAAGTGTGAGGGGTGTTAGGGTTAGAGTGAGGGGTGTTAGGGATAAGTGTGAGCGGTGTTAGGGTTAGGTTGAGGGGTGTTAGGGATAAGTGTGAGGGGTGTTAGGGTTAGGGTGAGGGGTGTTATGGATAAGTGTGAGGGGTGTTAGGTCTTAGGGATAAGTGTGAGAATGTTAGGGTTAGGTGTTAGGTTGATGGGTGTTATGGATAAGTGTTAGGGTGTTAGGGTTAGGGTAAGGGGTGTTACGGATAAGTGTGAGGGGTTTTAGGGTTAGGGTGAGGGGTGTTAGGAATAAGTGTGAGGGGTGTAAGGGTTAGGTGTTAGGGTGAGGGGTGTTAGGGATAAGTGTGAGGGGTGTTAGGGTTAGGGTGAGGGGTGTTATGGATAAGTGTGAGGGGTGTTACGGTTAGGGTAAGGGGTGTTAGGGATAAGTGTGAGGGGTGTTAGGGTTAGAGTGAGGGGTGTTAAGGATAAGTGTAAGGGTTGTTAGGGTGAGGCATGTTAGGAATAAGTGTGAGGGGTGTTAGGTTTAGGTGTTAGGTTGATGGGTGTTATGGATAAGTGTGAGGGGTGTTAGGGTTGGGTGCTAAGGTGAGGGGAGGATGATGATAAGGGGGGGAAGAGACACAGGGGTGTCCTTGCAGCAGAGATCAAAAGAGTCCTTCAGGACTGTATTGCACACTGTGTACAGTAGCCTAGCTATGGTTTTCCCTATTGATGCAGTATCACCTTCACTCAGCCTCCACTCAGTAAGACTGCAAGTTAGTTATGATTCCAAAATGGCTGCTGTCCATGAGGTAGAAGGCTCTGGAAGGGAGTGTATGCTGCTGATTGGCTGGAATGTGTCTGCTGACTGTGACATGCAGGGTCAAAGTTTGCTCAATGATAAAGTATAGGGGGCGGGTCGAATATCGCATATGTTCGCAGTTCGGCGTGAACGCGAACATGCTATGTTCGCCGGGAACAGTCCGCCGGCGAACTATTCGCGACATCTCTACCTGGGAATTGTTCTTGTGTATATGACTGTGATGACCAAATATGTCAAAGGAACATTTATTTTTAAACACTGCATTATGCTAAATTTTTAGTAATCAAATGAACCTGAATAAATGAATCTGGGTGGTTTTATGGCAGCTGTGCAGAGGTTCACACAGTCACCTAGTAGGCTACATAGTTAGGGGGAAAATAATAGTTTTCTACTGTAAGGCATTGGGTGTAGATTTTTCTATCTTTGTATGTATGTATATATAAGCTATTTTACTGCCTGTGTTTACAATGAACTGTGTATACAATGAACTGTATCCCCCCAATTATTCTGGCTCCTACACCCCTGGTCATGCACACAACTTTATTGATAATAAATAAATATTACATGCAGAATGTTTGGAAAATATCTTTGACTTTGACTGTATGATCAACAAATTATTTTTTATCCTCAAAATATTCAATTTCTATCTATTTCTATTTTAAGAATAGGTCATAATTGAATTATTAAATGCACTTAACATTGTGAAAGTACACAGCATTAACTTTGCCCTGCCCCCTCACAGCTGCCTATTTAAAGTGTTTAACTATCCACTGAAAGCTCATTAAAGTGCAAGTGCGTATTACTTGCTGTTTAATTTTCCTCTCTTCTTATATATTACGACTTCCCATCATGCTTCAATTTCATAGTGGATCCCATCACTGCATATTACCTTGATACTCCACATATGGGCAAATTCTTTTTAGTACTTTTCCCTCACTAATTGCTAATTTATTCTTTAATTTCTGCTCAATTAACCCCATTCAACCCTTTATTTTTCATTTGCTCCTACTATCCCCATATATCTCAGTCATACTCCCTTACTGTCAGTCATCCTGTAAATTATGACTTATTTAGAGGTATTTTTTCTAAACATTATAAACGTGTTTAATAAATGCACTTTATTATATATAAATGTTTTTGTATAAATCTCTAGTGTTAGAAACTGGTTACTGTAATAGTGTGTTTGTATACTCCTTTCAAGACATTATAAGAAACACCTCATGTAAAATTGGGCTAAATTAAATAATAGGCCACAAATGCATTTGTTCTCTCTCTCTATCTCTCTGTCTATTTGTTGTCCAGTCATGTCCAACACTCTGTGACCCTACGATCGCAGCATGTCAGGCACATCTGTCAGTCACCGACCCTCTGAGCTTCCTCAAATTCATGTTCACTGCTTCAATTACCTCATCTATCCATTTCCACCTCTACTGTTCATTTTTTTTGTTAGACTTTCTATCTTTCTCAGCGTCAGAGTCTTCTCTAGGGAATCCTGACTTCTCATGTGGCCAACATTTTTGAACTTTAGTCTCATGATAAAATTTTAGAATGTTAATAAAACAACTTTTGTAAGTTGTATAGTTTAATTTCTTGAGAGTCTGTTTAGGGCTGATTATCCAGCATTTCATAACTGCCCATTACACACCTAAAGAACTGGTAGAAACAGGAGGAATATGATAGTGATTTCTGATGCAGTTGCTGAAAATGCTAAACAGATGTTAATCTATTAAGGGACTCATGTTTGCTACTTGTAACTGTCTGCATTGTAAGCAATCTGTCAGTGTACAAAAAGGAAAACACTCTCACAATGGTGAAACATATCTGTATTGATGTAGGTTACCGGTCAGGTCTGGCCTGGTGTCCAGTAGCAGCAGGGATTGCTAATAAGAAGGTCCAGAGACAGAAGCGTAACAGGTATCCAAGTCATTGTCAAGAAGATAAAGCGGTGAAATTAGTAAGCAAGCCATCAGGGTCAAGATCCGGAGGAAATTCAGAAACACTCACAAAATAGCTGCATACAACAGAACGACTGAGCAAAGACTGCCTATTCTGTTTGCTTTAAGTAGTCTGGAGGTCCAACAGCAAGTGTAAGTAATAGAGACCCTAAATTCCATTTCTGTGTTCCAGTCAAAATACAGACTTGTGCTAAGACTAACAGGGCTCATTGTTGGATATGCAGGGCCTGGTGTTACAATGTTAAATCATTGGGTTGAAAGCACAAGGTTAAAAGCTCTGACAACATTATACTATATATCATTACAAGTATAGCCAAGTATAAGAAACAGAGAATGTGATATACATGTTATTTTGGCTATGCAGTTTTTCATATGTGGGTAAAACCACTTAACTATTAAAGCAAAATGAAGATTATTTTACCAGTGCCATAAAATGTAATGGAAGTGAGTCAGAATGTCTGACAATTAAGATTTCAGGTAATGTATGTATCTATTGCTCACAGAGGCTTCTCAGCGAAGAAAAATAGCATGTTACCTAAGGAAGTTATAAATATATTGATTTGTCACTTATTTAATGGATTCCATTTATTTCTGATTTACAGATATTTTGTGCTGTTTGAAGTAAGTGTATCATTAAAGCTAAATGATCCTTAAATATTATAGTTTTCTAGTTCAGTCTAGGGACCTCAACATGTATTGTCTTTGCATTTCTGTATAATTACCATTTGTTTTAACTTTCTTGTTTGTGATTACTGTACCCACAGTACTAATATGCAAAATGCTGTCTCCTTAAAAATAAAGAATAATAATACATTGGTTTATGTTTTACACGTATCCTCATATTTTGGTAATTTTTTTCTTGTTTGTCTATTGTATTGTACATATATACAGAATGAGTTAACATTTAATTTATTTTAAAAATTTATAAAGTGGATTATCTGTAGTTACCTTTATATTCTCTTGGAGTTCATCATAATTGACATAAGAGCAAGATGAGAAATTAATTGATAGCAAAATAGGCTGCATTATATCTCTTGTGTAAACGGTGTTTACCTTTATATTTATAAGTTATTTATTTTTCCACAGAGACATCAATAATTATTTTCTGCCTTCAACTACATCCAGAAGTGCTCTTTGGAGATCCACATAATATTTGCATTTGTAAATCCTATTTTAATTAGGTAGAATAAATAGTAATCTTTAGCTTTCAGCTAAATCCCTTCAGAAGTGCTTAATAAGGTTCCCTTTATGGTTTCGTCCTTCAATCTTTGAGCTTACTGTATATATGTTGCTCTGAGCACCACAGTGATCTAAAGATTTCTGACAGGATTGTTCATATCAACGCATATAATAGTTGTCAAACTGTGAGTTGTCGTCACGCTTGCGAGCCTCGTGAAGTGAGGAGAGTCGTTGAGCTATAAGCTCGCCAAAAATACAACTTTAACGGCCGAAACACCAAACTGGAATAGACAAGGAAGACACACAAATATGCCTCAAATTCACTTACACACTCACACACAGCACAGGAGGAGAGCCAGGGACCCGGTGAGTGAGGTTGTAACTTAATTTGAGGCATATTTTATCTTTTTTTAAAGATCCAAAATCGCCGAAGCAGGAAACAAAAGGGCGGCCGAAAAAACGTAAAAATTCTGAAACAAGATGAAAACGAGGCTCTGCCAGGCCAGGCACGCAGAACTTAGAAAATACACCACGCAAAAGACAGTAACACTTACACCAACAACGTCAGGAAAGCGGGAGTTAGAAAATACATGACGGAAGAGACAGTAACACACCAACAATGCCAGGCACGCTGGACACAGACGAACAATGCCAGGCACGCAGGACTTTGAAAATAAAACCAACAGAAGTTTGCGCACGCCACACAAGCATTTAGCAGGCACACAGAAGAGAAACACACAGGGAAGGGACAGGGAGGAGATGCTGAAAAGAGACACATGGCAAGTCCAAGTTGCTGAGGCCTGCAATGACCGGTGAAGTAGATGGGAGGAGAGCCTTGCAATGAGCGCCAAAGGGGCTCATTGCAAGCTACGCGTTGAGCGCCAAAGGTGCTCAGCGTGTGGCTCGTGATGAGTGCCGAAAGTGCTCAGAGGTGGCAGAAGATTGCATTGTGTGGCAAACAGCATTATCAGGCTTCAAATGTTATTGCTGTCATTTTTGACGGGCAAGTCGCTAGTAAGAAATAAAGAACAGGCTATGTAGCAACACTATAGAATTGTAAGCACTAATGAACATGAGAACACTGCACTAGCCCTAACATCCTCCCATATTCCTATATATCAATATAAACCCCTTCCCATGGCAAGGAAAGGGTTACATAATTTAAAAAAAAACAGTGCAGGGGGTTTATGACTCCTCCTCCTATTACCTGCCAACCGCCCATGAGTCCTGGTATCCCCCGCGGGCCATTGAACTCCCTTCCCTCACCCCTTCTGGGATGGGGATTCATTAGCATTCATACTTACTAAACATGCATACTTATAACCATATACCATGGGGAAATAAAAGTAAAATGAGTCAATCATATCCACTGTGGCTTAACAATGATTTAAACATCAAGATACAGAATAAAAAAAGGCATTTAAATTATACAAAAAAAAAAAGCGAACAGAGACTGCTTTACGTGAGTACAAGGAAATCAACAAGGCTTCTAAGAGAGCTGTCAGACTTGCTAAAAAAGAAAATTAAAATTTAGTGGCACAGGAGAGTAAGACTAACCCTAAAATATTTTTTAAATATATTAATGGGAAGAAACAGGCCATCAGATAATTAGTGACCAGATGAGCTAAAAAAGTTATTTTCTTCAGATACAAATAAAAGATAATAATAATAAGTATACACAGTGGAGACACCAGTGGTTGGGACGCTGCAACAAAATGGGGTGACACTACCATCACCAAATAATTGGTTAACGCAGGAAGAAATCAAAAGTGGTTGGAAAAAATAAATGTTAATAAAGCCCCAGGTTCTGATGGAATACATCCAAGGGTGCTGAGGAAACTGGGGTCTGTAAAAGCCAGAACATTATATCTCATTTTTCAAGATTCACTCAACACGGGGTCAATACCAGATGACTGGAGAAAAGCAAATGTGAGAAGGGAGCAAGAGCAAATCAAGGAAACTATAAACATGTAAGCCTCACTTCTGTAGTGGGAAAGCTTTTAAAAGTGTTAATAAGGTATAATATACAAGAATATGTCTATTTGAACAAGATCATAAGTAGGAGTCAACACGGATTTATGAGGGATAGATGTCAAGCAAATCGAATCAGTTTCGGATCTATCCTGTTTTATGTGCGCATTTCTGGTAGAACACCCTAAACCCCTAACCCTCTAAGCCTAACCCTCTAAACCTCACTTCGTAACCCTAACCCTCTAAACCTCACTTCCTAACCCTAACTCCCTAAACCTCACTTCCTAACCCCTAACCGTAACCCTCTAACCCTAACCCCCTAAACCTCACTTCCTAACCCTAACCCTTTAACTCTGTAACCATAACCCGAAACCCCTAACCACTTACACAGCGTGCTGGGCTCGCGCTTCCAGAAATGCACACATATAACATGATAGGTTCTTAGTTTCTATGAGAAGGTTAGTAGGGACTTGGATCAAGTAAGTGGAAGATGGAGTGTCCTAAAGAATGACTTTATATAACTAGGAAATAAGCTTAAGGCAAGGACCTGCAAGGTAGTATTTACTGAGATACTACCAGTGCCCCTGCTAGTCTAGGGAGACAGGAGGACCTTAGGGAGGTTAATGTGTGGCTAAAAAAAGTGGTGCTGTAAAGAGGGTTTGGGGTTTTTAGAACACTGGGCTGACTTCTCACTTAAGTACAATCTCTATAGCATTTATGGATTGTACCTTAAATGCAAATGTACATTTCCTGGATTATGAATGCATCTGATAGAGGAGAATCAGTAGTGTGTTAAAAAAATGTTTGTATGAAAAAATATGAAAATAAACATTTAAACACTTACCTTGAAATTAGCAAAATATCTGTACAACACATTACCATTAGATTAAAACCCAACAAGTGTTTTATGCTTTGCTACACTGCAGATTATCTGTGTTCTCTGCCTGTATTCTTTTGGTGAATTTGAGCTGTGACCCCAGCAACCATGTGACTACAAGCACGTCCTGTTAGAGGTCGCAAACTGTACCCTGCCAGGGTACACTTTACTAGGGGTGTTCAAATATAGATATCAGTATAAATCAAATAAATATGTAAGGACAGCAATACAATATATAGACTGGGGCAGAGAACTGACAGGTATAAATAGTGAACATAATGGAAAACATTCATATCCTTTCTAGATATACACACTTATCACCATATACCATGTGGAAATAAAAGTAAAAGGAGTAAATCACATCCCATGTGGCTGTAGGACGTGTAAATACAGAGCTCTGCAGATGTGGCTGCGATTTTAGGCCTAATTTTAACCAAAAAGCCTTGAAATTTCCCCAACAACACCAGGGGACAACTGGGGTAGCCAACCCGACCCCCCACGGGACACCCCGAGCCCACGGAGGTGACAACTGGTAAAGACATCTACACTCCCGATCGTGGGGCTCCCTTGTATGAAGAGAACCTCCCGCCCAGGGCCGTGCAGGTCCAGAGGAGGTGCTGGAAGCGGGGGACACAAACCCGGAGGCCCCAGACGCCCGGAGGTAAGAGAGGTGAGGGCGGGGGCCCGAGGAGAAGAGGAGGCCGCCATCTTGTGAGGCCGTAGGCGAGGGCCTTTTATCTTCAGGAGGACCCCCGGCACACAGGAAGACAGGCCTGCATCAAGGGGGAGACCGGAGGGCCCTATAGAGCCCTGCAGGTCCTGTGGCTCAGAGCCAAGGTACGCTGGCGGGCGGGATGACAGAAAAGCCCCCCAAAATACGGCACACCATTTTGCGGTACCACGAGGTCGGCCTGTGGCCTGTAAGGCGACCACATATATCCTCTCTACAGGGCTCTAACTCTAAGAGGAGCTGCTATCTCCTGACATCCTGAGCTGGGCCATCTTCATCTTTTCTGAGCCCCTGCAAACTGCCAACTCAGTAGGGCTGGAAGAAACCCTTTAACAGATTAAGCTAATCCAGGGACCCTTGAAAACGGAGGAAGGGGCTGTACTACCAAAATTCTGCACCCCCAAAAATCCCCTACCTACTGTGTACTCTGATCCTGACAACATCAGGCCCAGGGGCTGTGTGTTCATTTTTGCCAGAGACATTGCAACTTTACTAGCCCTGAAAGTTTGGCAGACTTATTGGCACAAAATTGTTGCTTCACAACTCCCTGATTCAAGAGACTCAGCTAGTTCTGCAACTGAATACTCTACAAAGCCAATTGAGTGGTATCTGCTATAGGCTGCTGTGGCTCCATGCTGTGGCTCCATGGCTGAATTTTATATACATACTTCTGGAAGAATCTGCTAAGTACCACTAAAATACCGAAAGATTGGCTTTTCATTAGTTATCTATACCCCTATTAGGGGAATAAGATTGAGCACTAAAGACTGCCTGAATCTTGTTTACTAGGACACTTTAAAATTCAGCAGGGCAAGGAAATGGTCAAAATTTCTTATTACAATCAAAAATTATTGAACCATGAGATGTAAAGGCCTTCCAATAGGATGTTTTGACTAGCATGGCAGTCATTATCAATCTCCTGCTTGAGTACAACTATTGATCTTACCTGCTAGCTGCAATGCAACATCTTTAACTATATATCTCTAAGCCGTTCACAAGCAATTGGGATAGGAGGAGGACATCATAAGCTTTCTGGAGCACGTGAAGCTTAACCCTACAACATGAAGAAAAGCAAGAGGGGCCCTTCAACAAAAGGCATTCGGGAACTTTTCTCGCCCAAGGTAGCTAAACCTACGTCTCAATTAGACTCTGCTTCTGATCGCTCGGATTCGTCAGACCAGGAAGACACCTCTAAAAATGTGAGGCAACATGTTGATCTTTCTCCTAGATCCATAGCCACTATCGAGCAGCTCTTAACTAAAGCAATAGAACCACTGTGGAATGATCTGAAGGAGCTGGGGCAAATGACCCAAATATTGGAAGAAATAGTGGATCAAATTGGAAAGGCGCAACAACATGACCGGTCCGCCATAGACCAAAACACGTATAACATCATGGAGCTGACAGACAAAATTGAGGACTTGGAAAATCGGTCGCGCTGCCATAACGTTGCAATACGAGGAGTACCAAGGGCCATTCAGAATTTGAAGGTATATCTGAAAGAGACCTTTGCGGCTATACTCCCTGACCAGGCAGAAACGGTTCTTGAGATCGAGCGAGCCCACAGAGCTCTTGGAGGTGCGAGAAACCCTGAGGCCCCCAAGGATGTGGTTGTACGATTTCTCAGGCAGCAGGCTAGGGATCTCTTACTTTCAGAGACTAGGAAAATGCATGCTATAAAAGGCCCTGACAACTCCATTCTGCAAGTCTATGCATATTTGTCACCCAACACGCTGGAAGACTGCCTAGCTGTATTACGCCAACTTTGCATCTGCCCTGCAGAAATGTCGGTGGAAGATCAAGACCGCCCTCCACCTCCTCCTATCCCAAAAAGACAATGGACTGTAGTAGGCTCAAAACCTCAAAAAGAGGATCCGCTTCCTCCTAGAAATCCCAGAGACAAGAGCTTGATTTGTAAGGGCCAGGCCATCTACAGCCCTTACCGCTGACACTTCGACTATTGCGAGATCAGATTGAGGTCCGACCAAGTATCAAGCAGCTGAAACTAAAGCGCAAGATACTTGCTGCAGGAGGGCTAGCGTAGAGAGTTCTAGCTCAAATTTACACTACTCAAAATCTTCGATATAGGGAAAATTAGAAGTTAACGCCTGATTTAGATATAAAATCTTTCAGTTTAAGTTGGAAAAGTTGAAATGTTCTTTAGTTTGTATACTACTAATTATGGAGAAAGAGAAACGCTAAATATACTGGGGCAGCAAATCAACTGCCGGGCAACAGTAATTAGAGCAATTTTAGTATCTGAGGCGAACACATTCTAAGAAAAGTACGTAGCTAGCTGTTTAATCTTAAACAAAGGTAGCCGAGGTCCAGGCCCTTTGCACACTGTAGCTTTAGCAATTAGAATTTAAGATTTTCTCATTGTGTCTATGAAGTATAGATCTTTACAAAGTATAATACTAATGCTATATGTCTGTGCTTTCTTCCATGTTGACAGCGATCTGACTTTCCAGCATCAGCAGACTCCCTCTGGGCCCTCCTCCGTCCTGGGATACTTTAAGAGCGTCAAAAGACGAGAAAAAGCAGGTAGACAAAAATTACCCACATTCATTGATTCTAAATTAAAATGAGTGAGTAAGAATATACCCTTATTGCCCATAATGTGAAAGGGTTTAACTCGCCCTACAAACGCTGGAAGGCTTTCCGGTACTATAGATAGCTCAGGCCCTCAGTTATTTTCATGCAAGAATCCCACTTCTCGCATTCAAATAAACCACATTTTCTTCATAAAGATTACCCGGTAATATACATGGCCACCCAACCCACAAAGAAAGCAGGGGCAGCAATTCTCATGCACAAAAACTTCCCGTTCAAGCTAGAACACAGTATTTTAGATAATGATTATGTTTTGATATCTGGAGTAGTCTTCGGTCATAAAATCTCATTAATCTCCCTTTACTCTCTCACAACTTCACCCGACAAAATCCTGATCAAGCTATTGAAAGATCTAGAACCATTAGATTTAGGTAGGCTGATGATTGGGGAGGACTTTAATTTGACTTTCGACTCGACAATGGATAGATCGGGAGGTACTTGTGAAACTAAATTTTCCAAAAAAATGGGTCAAATTAATCTGTTACTGACAAAAATGAGCTTAGTGGATGCTTGGAGAGGCCTTCATCCAGACCGTAGGGAATATTCCTATTATTCGCCCACGCATGTCACCTATTCAAGGATTGATACATTTCTGGTGGACTCCCTTCTTTTTGATAGCGTCCGAGAATCTGGCATTGCCCCCTGCCCCTGGTCTGACCATGCTATAGTAGGCGTCAAAATAACTCTGGGCCCTAGCTTATCCTAATTTAGGAGCTGGAGGATTAATGAACATCTGTTGTCTGATCCTAATAGCTTAGCAGCGCTGGCGGAGGATATTAAATTGTATTTTGAATGGAATTATTCTCCTGGGACAGGTTGGCTGTGGGTAGCCCATAAGGCTTTTATAAGCGGCTCCTGCATTAAACTCACCTCTTTGCATCGAAAATCCCTTCAGCAAAAAGAGGCGGAGCTAACAGCTATACTCAGCAACCTGGAAAAACATAATCAGCAGCGCCCAACTCCTAAGTCACGCAATCAAATCGATTAAGTCAGGTTAAAGCTGGATGGGGTACTATCTTACTATACAGAGAAGGCCAAGAAGAAAACAAGACATTTGTATTACTGGAAAGCGAACAAACCAGACAGGATGCTAACCAGGAGACTAAAATCTAAAGAAATTCAATCTAGGGTCACCCAGGTTAGAAAATCCGACAGTAAAATCTCCTGCAGCCCAAGGGTCATACTAAAAGAGTTTAAGTCCTTCTATCAGCAGATATATTCATCTCAAATGCAGACTGAAGGATTGGACCTTGACTCCTTTTTAGGATCTATAGATAACAGAGCAGCAACTAGCTAATCGGAATCTAGACATTTCGCCGGAAGAAGTGAGTGCAGCCATCCAGAGTCTCAAAATAGGTAAATCCCCAGGGCCAATGGTTTCACAAATTTATACTATAAGAAATTGGAAACCTTAATAATTCCCCATCTCTCATCCCTCTTCAATGCAATTTTGAAAGGGGAAAGTATGCCCCCAGAGTTAAATCAGGCAGATCTGGTGGTATTTCCTAAAGAAGGTAGGGATAATCTTGAAGTAAAGAACTATCGGCCCATATCCCTATTGAATGGGGATGGCAAGTTGTTAGCTAAAATTATGGCAACGCGGATCTCCAGATTCTCACCAGTGATTATACATAAAGACCAGGCAGGTTTTGTACCTCATAGGCAGGCAGGGGACAATGTCAGGCGTATCCTGAATATACAATATTTGGCTCGCAAAGCAAATTCCCTGATGTGTTTACTGGCCATAGACGCCGATAAAGCCTTTGACACGGTTGAATGGCCATACCTATTTAAAGTGCTTGACAAGTTTGGTTTTAAGAGTCGTTTTGTTACTCTACTTAGAACATTGAGGGGCAAACATTGAGCCCAGATTCGAATCCAAAGAGACAGGGATGCCCACTCTCGCCCCTATTATTTGCCCTTGCTGCAGAGCCGCTGGCACAAGTAATTAGATCGTATAAAGAGATTCAAGGGTTTCAAGTAGGATTGCAGCATTACAAGTGCCCTTTTTTTCGCTGATGATATCTTATGTACTCTAACTAACCTCAGGTCATCCATACCAACACTTATGTCGGTTTTAGATAAATTTAGCAAAGTTTCGGGGCTTAAGCTGAATCTAGAGAAATCAGAGGCCCTAAGCTTGGGCATGATGCAGAGCGATATACAATTTCTGGAATCTATATACGCCTTTTCATGGCCTGCCCGACATATGAAATATCTAGGGGTTAACATTACACCCAAGCTTTCGGATTTGTACAAGGCGAATTATCCCCTTATGTATAAAAATACAAATATAAAAATACCCACCTTTGTGGACAGGCCATATAGCAGCAATCAAAATGAACATATTACCTAAGATCCTATATCTGTTTAGAATGCTCCCTATACCGATTTCCCTTAAGAAGCTGGACCGGTTCCAATCTAGTATTTTTAGATTAATTTGGAAAAATAAAAACCCTTGTATTTCTAAAAAAATAATGTTCAGGCATAAGAAGGAGGGGATGCTATAATGCCCCAACTTGCGGTACTATTAAAAAGGCGGCACGAGTAGCTCAGCTGCTCCTAGCACACTCCACCAAACATCAGCCAGGTTGGGTGTTCTTGGAACATCAACAAATGCTCCCTCATAGCTGGGAGACACTAATATGGGTACCTGAGGGGCTGAGCCTGATTAAGCCTCACCAGAATCCTATAATAAATGTAACTATAACCTCTTGGGGGTGGGCTAGGTCCAAGAATAGGTTGGATGTGGGTGCATCTCCTCTGGTGTCGGTTCTCTCCTTTCCTGAAATTTTGGCAAATTTGAGTGTAACATCTAAACACTGGTGGACCTTGGACAGGTCAGGCTCCTGGTACACGGAAGGTCGCCTGATGACATTTGATCAGTTTAATGAGAAATATGACCTCCCTTCTAAGTTTTTTAACTATCTGAAAATAAGAAGCTGGGCCAGTGAATTGCTTAAAAGATTTGTGGCTCCGAAATCTTCTTGGTTCTCTGTAACATGTAAAACCCTTCCACTCGCTAAAGGAATAGTAGGCTCTTTATATGATATATTTTCAAAAGCCAAAAATACTGAGAAACCAACATTCATTTGTAGGTGGGAGAGAGATCTTGGGGAGTAATGGGAATGGAAGAAATGGGAAAAATCGTTCTTGAACTTTAGCAAAGGAACCTTTAATTATACACATCTAGAAACATCTATCAAAGTCCTTCAGAGGATATATTGTACCCCTGATAAACTCCAAAAGTTTGACCTTAGAGTAAGCAATAGCTGTTTTAGGGGCTGCCACCAGACAGGGGCCCATATTCACACTTGGTGGCTGTGTCCAGTGGTGCATAAGTTGTGGGAAGACACTACTTGCTACATCATTGTTTGAAACAACTGTCTTGGCGACCATGGAATCCTGTTTGTTGGGGATTGAGTTTCTAAGTTTATCATCAAACCAAAACAAGTTGTTTCAGATTATGGCAACTGCTGGTAAAGTGCATATTGCCAGCCAGTGGAAATCTGGACTTTAAACTTCCAGGAAGTAATTAGGAGAATTAATGACATATTAATAAATGAGAGATTAACGTGTGCTATTTTAGACACAATGCCACAATTTTATAAGATTTGGAATCCCTGGTTGGAATCGCCTCTTAGCACGCCATTGACTTGATTGAGGTTGCAAACCTATCATAATCTAATAGGAGGAGGATTCGGCGCAGAGGAGGCTCGGGAGGAGGTCCTGGAAACTCCGGTTCATGAGGGCTATTGGACAAGAGGTAATCATTGTCTTGCCTGGCTGTAAATATGAGGAATTGTATTACTACTGGATGTTAATCTATAAAAATAGAAGACTCTCTATGCAATTTAATTTGAAAGCTGGGTTGGACAAAGTAGCTAACCCTCATTTAAAGAGTGGCGAAGTTTGGAGGTTTAGCTTTCATAAAGAATCAACTGTTTATAAGTGTACAGTTATATCTTTGTGCCTTCTCTCTCTTCCTTGCTCCTTTGTTATTTATTTATTTCCAATTGTTTTTTTTTTGTTTTTGTTTTTTCTCGTTTAAATGTTATTGTCGCAGTTGCAGAATAATAGAAAATATAAAATGGAAGGGGTATACTAATGTACTGAATACATGGCATTTATGTTATTGAAAATCTGGAATGTTAGCTCTAGCTATTGCTCTATTGTGTTGGAACATTGTGTATACCTTTCAATAAAAAAAAATGTAAAAAAAAACAAGAGACAGAGAAAAAAAAGGCATTTCAATTAAAAAGTCTTGCAAAAAGTGCTATTAAACTGGCAAAAATAAAAAATGAAAAGTTAGATGCAAAGGAGATAAGACAGGCTGATTGATAAATATTGACCAGGAAAAGACAGAGGAGCTGAATAAGTTATTTTCTTCGGTATATACAAGGGAGGTACCAAAGGGTGGGACACTGCAACACACATGGGGCTACACTACCATCACCAAATAATTGGTTACAACTGGAAGTAATCCAAAAGAGGTTGGGAAAAAACAAATGTTAATAAAGCCCCAGGTCCTAAAGGAATACATCCAAGTGTACTGAGGGAACTGGGTTCTGTAATAGCCAATCCATCATATCTAATTTTTCAAGACTCACTAACCACAGGGTTGCTAGTAGATGACTGGAGAAAAACAGATGTGATATCTATATTTAAGAAGGGAAGATGAGTACATCCAGGGAACTATAGATATAGTGTGTATATATATATATATATATATATATATATATACACTATGGGCCTCATTCTATTATCGGCCGCAGCCGTTGCGGGCCGCAAGGACCGGCCGCAAGCTATTCTGCTATTCTATTCCCCTCCGGCCGGGGATTCCGGAAGGCTTGCGGCCGGCGCCTTGCTATCTCTTGCGGCCGCTCGCGCCGGAGGAAATCCTTTGATCTAAAACGGCCGCAAGGAAATCGTCCGTAAGAAAATCCTATTTGCAATTCAATTGCTCCGGGAAGCCTCTCTGCAAGGCTAAAACCGAGCTGCAGCTTACTTGCAGGAAAGAGGTCCCGCTAGCAACAATTAAGCACAAAATATAGCCCAAATAAAGCCATTCTGCACTTTGAGAAGACTATAAAGTGATTTTCGGTGTTAGCAAAAATAGCACAAAATTCCCCTATACTCAAATCCGTAAAATATATATTTTTTAATATACGTCAAATATCCATGTAAAAAGTCCATAGGGCTTAGAGCACCTCAGACCCGCCCACGCCGCAGCCTGAAAATAAACAGTTAATTTAAACTCGGGTTTGGGCTGATGTGCAAGCTTGAGAGTGGGTTACTTTTAATCCTCATGTCCCCCAATATGATCCCTAGCATTTACAGAGCTTTACAGAGCTGTCTTGAATTTATTTTTGACTTTTTAGATTTCAGAGCTTACGGCCGGTTGCAAGACTTACGGACAGCCGTAAGAGGAGATCCTTGCGGGGCCGTTTAATTGAATTGCGAGGTAACGGGACCCCCGCAAGGAATCGCAGCCTTACGGCCAGTTTACGGCCGATAATAGAATGAGGCCCTATGTGAGTTGATGTTGGAGGGGGTTCGGGAAGCACAACAAAAAAAATGTGCTCGCCCCCTCCATATCTGTAGTAGGAAAGCTTTTAGAGCAGGGGTCTAAGTTTGGTGTGCACACAGGGCTGGATTTGAGGATTTTCTTTCTGTGCATAGGTGAATCAATCTGCATGAATGAAGTAGTGATAATCTGAAGTGGGTGCAGCAGGGATTCTGCAAATCCAGGCCTGTGTGTGGCCCACCAGGACAGAACTTGGACAGCCCTGTTTTAGAAGAGTTATTAGGAGTAGTATACAAGGATATGTGTATTTGAACAAGATTATAAGTAGGAATCAACACAAATTTATGAGGGATAGGTCATGTCAAAAATGTTAATTAGTTTCTATGAGGAGGTAAGTAGGAACATGGATCAAGGCAGCTCTTTTGATACTGTGCCACATGGAAGACAATCTAAGGGATGCAATCTCAAGGATACAGGAAATGCAGTGACTATCTGCTCATTGATTGTAGACAAGGGAGAAGAGAAGTGGGGGTGTGGAGACAAGAAAAGGAAGAAAGAAGTGGGGGTGTGGAGACAAGGTTACAGTTAGAGACAATGGGAGTGGGAGATAAGGGGGAAGAGAGAGACAAGGGGGGAGAGAGAAGTGGGGGTGGAGAGAGATAAGTGGGGGTGGGGAGACAAGAGTGGGGAAGAGACAAGGGGAGGAGAGACAAAGGATGGGGCGAGAGAGAATAGGGGAGAAGAGAAGTGAGAGTGGAGAGACAAGGATGGGGGAGAGACATGGGGGATAGAAAAGTGGGAGTGGGGATTAAAGGATGGAGGAGATAGAGAGGATCGGGGAGAGGGACAAGGGGAAGGGAGAGACAAGGGGTGGGAAGAAAGAAAAACAAGGGAGAGAGAGACGTTCGGGTGGGGAGACAAGTAGAAGGAGAGAGAAGTGGGGGTGGGGAGACAATGATGGGGGAAAGATAAGGAGAGGGGAAGAGAGACAAGGGGGAGGAAGAGACAAGGGGTGGAGAGAGAGAGACAAGGGGGAGAGAGAGTCAAGGGAGAGAGAGAAGTGGGAGTTGGAGACAAGGAGGAAGAGAAAAGTTGGGGTGGAGAGATAAGGGGAGAGGGAGAGAGACATGGGAGGTAGATATACTTGAGGGTGGGTAGGGAGACAAAGGGGAGGGAGATAGACAAGGAGAAGGGAGAGAGAAGGGGAGTGGATAGACAATGGGGGAGAGGGAAGTAGGGGTGGGGAGACAAGGGTGGGGGAGAGACAAGTGTGGCGGTGTGAGAAGGGGGAAAGAGGGAGAGAAGGGAGGGGCAGAGATAATTGAGAGAGAGAAGGGAGAGAGAGAGGATGGAGAGAGGGAGAGAAGAGAGAGTAGGGGAAGAACAAGAGAAAGGAGAGAGAGAGAGAAAGGAGGGGAAAGTGATAGAGAAAATGGAGAGTGAGAGAGAGAAGAGGAGTGAGAAAGAGAGAAGAGTAGAGAGAGTGAGAGAAGGATGAAGAGGAAGGAATACATGTGACAGATAGCAGAAGGGGGAGTGGAGTGTCCCCCCAAACAAATCTGAACTGGGGCCTCTTGGGTCCCCCTCTGGTGCCAACATTATACATATATATACTTATAAATAATGTTGGCACCAGAGGGGGATCCGGGAGGACCCATCACAGAAAAAAAGCAGATAACATAGAATTTGACTGTGCTGAGAGGACTTGAGGGCTCATTGGGATAGTGGCGATACACTTTGGCTCTTGTAGGCACAGGCTGCACATTGGCACTTAAAAGCAGAGGCTGCACATTGTTACTTACAGACACAGGCTGCACAATGGCTCTTACAGTCACAGGCTGCACATTGTCTCTTGCAGACACAGACTGCACTTTTAACACTTACAGGCACAGGCTGCACATTGGCCCAGGATGCACATTGGCTCTTATAGGCAGAGAGAGAGACGAGGGGAGAGAGAGAAAAGAGGATGGGGAGACAAAGAGGTGAGGGTAGACGTGGGGGTGGGGAGTCAAGGAGAGGGAGAGAGAAAAGGGGAGAGAGAGACAAGGGAGAGGGAGAAAGAAAAGGGGGAGAGAGAAATAAGGGCGGGGAGAGAAGGGTTGGGGGAGATAGAAGGAAGGAGGTGGAGAGAGACAGGGGGAGGGAGAGACAAGGGGTTGGGAGAGAGAGACAAAGGGGAGACAGAAGTGGGGTAGGGGAGACAAGGAGGGGGGAGAAAGAATAAGAGATAGGGAGACAAGGGGGAGAGATACAAGAGGGAGTGAGAGAGACAATGGGGAGAGAGACCTGGGGGTGGGGAGATAAGGGTGGGGGAGATAGCGAGAAAAGAGTACAGAGGAGAGAGAAGAGGGGGAGGGAAAGAGACAAGAGGAAAGGAGAAAGACAAGGGGGAATAGAGAGACAAGGGGGAGAGAGAAGTGGGGGTGGGGAGACAAGGTTGGGGGAGAGAGAAACGGTTGGGGGAGAGAGACAAGGGGGAAGGGATAGAGACATGGGGGTAGAGAGAAGTGGGGTTGGGGAGACAAGGAAGGGGAGAAAGAAAAGGAGAGAGGAAGAGAAGAGAGAGAGAGATACAAGGAGGAGTAAGAGAGAGAAGGGGGTGGGGAGACAAGGGTGGGGGAGACAAGGGTGGGGGAGATAGAGAGAAGGGAGGAGAGAGGAGAGAGAAGAGGGGGAGGGAAAAAGACAAGGGGGGGAGAGAGAGACAAGGGAGAGAGAAAAGTGGTAGTGGGGACACAAGGGTGGGGGAAAGTAAAGGGTGGGTAGAGAGAAGGGAGAGATAGAGAGAAGGGAGAGAGAGCAGGTAGAGAGGGAAAGAAGAGAGAGAAAGATAGAGAGAGAAGAAAGGAGAGAGGAAGGGAGAAGGAGTGAGAGAAGGGGAAGAGAAAAAATAGTGGAGAGTGAGAAGTGAGAGGTAGAGAGCGAGAAGGGGAGTGAAAGAGGAGGAAGGGGAGAGAGAGTAGGGAGGACATGAAAGAGGAAATTTGACAGATAGTAGAGTCGAGGGTCCCAAAACATTTTCCGGGAGGGCCAAGCAGAGAAAAAAAAACTTGGCAATCCTTATATATATATATCACATATAATAGTTGTCAAACTGTGAGTTGTTGTCACGCTTCCGAGCCTCGCAAAGTGAGGTGAGTCGAGCCGTTGAGGGATTGAAGCATTCCGAGCTCGCAGGACTTAGGCAATGAAGCAGGGCGAGCAGTTGAGGCATTGAAGCACGCAGGGCTTAGACTGAAATGAGTACTTAAGCAGACGCGCAGCATTTCCAGTTCGTAGGGCTTAGCTAATGAGCGCCAAAGGCGCTCATTGCCCTGCTCACCTCGCTAAGCGAGGCGAGCAGTTGAGGCATTGAAGCACGTGGGACTTAGGCTGAAATGAGCACTTAAGCAGAAGCGCAGCACTTAGGCTGTAATGAGCACCAAAGCAGCAGCGCCTTCACAAATGCAAGCTCGGGAAAAACATACGACCTCAGTAAAATACGAATTTAACATCCGAAATGCGGAAATGGAAAAATACGAAAAACAAGAAAAATAATTAAAAAAAAAAAACAAGGAAACACATTCACACACAGCACAGGGGGAGAGCCAGGAAGCGTCATTTGATGTGTTTCGTCACTTGAAAATCAGCTAATCCAGAAAAAAAATGGTGGACGAAAAACTTAAAAAAATATGAAAACGAGGCTGAGCAAAGCCAGGCACCGGGGATTTAGAAAATACACAACGGCAAAGACAGTAACACATACACAAAAAAACTCCAGGCACGCGGGACTTAGAAAATACACAACGGCAAAGACTAAAACACTTTACACCAACGCCAGGTACACAGGACTTTGAAAATAAAACAAACAGCAGTAAGCACGCGCCACACAAACATTCAGCAGACACACAGAAGAGAAACACACAGAGAAGGGACAGGGGGAGATGCTGGAAAGAGACACATGGCATGAACCCTGCAAGTACTGTAGGCGGGAGGAAAGGTTCACAATGAGAAGCAAAAGCCTCCCAATGTGTGGCAAACAGCATTGCCTGGCTTAAACTGTTATTGCCGTTATTTTTTGACAGGCAGTTTGCTATTATATATATAAACAATAATTATATAATATAACATAGAATTTGACTTCACTTTAACAGTACTGAGAGAACTTGAGGGTCCAATGGGATTGTGATGATGTAGAGGAGGAAAAGGAAAAGAGAGGCTATTGCTTGGAACTTTGGTTCTTATAGGCACAGGCTGCACATTGGAGCTTACAGGCACAGGCTGCACATTGATTCTTACAGACACAGGCTGCACATTGGCACTTACAGGTGCAGGATGACCATTGGCACTTAAAAACACAGGCTGCACATTGGCTTTTACAGGCACAGGATGCACATTGGCACTTACAGAAACAGGCTGCACATTGGCACTTACATGCACAGGCCGCACTTGGGCTCTTACAGGCAGAGACAGGATGCATGGTGTCACAAGCGTGTCAACTGCCGACCAAGTGTTGACTTCCGAGCAACTTGATTAGTGTGACAAGCCGAGTTCCAAGCAAGCATTGACTTCCAAGCAATTTTTCCCCCTGTGAGACGCTTCGAGAACGGAAAGAAATGCAAACCATACCAGACGGGAAACGAGGTACCATTGTTTATATGTAATGTATAATGTTTGCACTGGGGGGATTTTTTTTTGGGGGGGGGGGCTACAAACTTGGCTCTATCTATGCCACTGCTTACATAAAAACATCTAGGTTATATATATATATATATATATATATATATATATATATATATATATATATATAATGCTTTGTCAGGTGACCTTTTTAGACAAAGTGGCAAAGTTCCATTGGTGTAAAAAAACATCCAATTTTGTGGGTGACAAAACCTGGTAAATGAGAAAGGTAAGAGGATAAAGGCCAGACTGGTCCAATTTGACAGGAATGTGACAGTAACTCAAATAAACACCCTTATGACAGTGATATGCAGAAGAGCATCTCTGAATGCACAAAATGTCAAATTTTGAAGTGCATGGGCTACAGCAGCAGAAAAAAACATTAGGTTTTACTCCGGTCAGCTGAGAGCATGAAACTAAGGTAAAAGTGGGCACAGGCTCAGTGGTCTGCCTGGTCTGACAAATCTCAATTTCTGCTGCAACAGTTTTTTTTTTTTCAATGGATGAGGTTTATGATGGTGGTGGTGTTATAGTGTTGGGAATGTTTTCATGGCACACATTAGTCCCCTTAATACCAACTGAGCATCTTTTAAATGCTACATCCTACCTGAGTATTTTAATTGGCCATGTGGATCCCATTATGGCTAAAGTCTACCCATTTTCATACGGATTCTTCGAGCAGGACAATGCACCATGTCACAAAGCACATACTGTAAAATCTCAAGTTTTTTCCATTATCATGACAATGAGTTCAGTGTACTCCAATGACCTGTACAGTACATTACTAGAAATGTATAGCTAATAAAGTGACCACTGACTGTATATCACATGGATATCTGGATTCTGGTAGTATCCCCCTCAGATTAATTGAAAAGGGGACAAAAAGTAGCAAAATTAAACTTCATCATGCATTATCACATGTGTTCTTGGAGCAGTATGTCTATGGAGCAGTATGTCTTTGCCAAGAAAGCATTTAAATATATAACCCCCTGGCATGGAGGTCCACGGCTGCTAAACACTAACCCCCATCGCTGAGGTCTTGTAGGGACCTCCATTGCAGCTAATTTTAACCCCTGTGTCATGAAGGTCCTTTTAAGAGGTCCTCAAGGACCCCCGTGACATTCTACCTAACACACTACGGCTTTTTAAAACCTTTGGCTAAGGGTTGAACAATCCCCACACCCTTTCTGATATTACACCCGTGATGTTTGTTTCCTAGCAGGCTGTGGATCTTACAAAAAAAACAAGAATGTTTTGAAAATGTTTTAATATTTTGGTGTTTATGGTACCTCTAACATTCCTTGCTCACAGAAAACGATTGAGCCCAGCAGTAGAAAATATTCAACCTTTTTATGACTTGCTGTTTCTAATTTTACAGTGGATGTAAAGGCAGTGATTTAATAAACACCCTCCATTACTAGACTCCATAGAGCATTGAATAGCATAGGAACTGGTGCCAGTTCTTTCACTGGAGTGAAAGCTCCCACCTGGGGATTTAGCTGCATGTGGTCCAAATCACATGCTCTGGATGAATGTATTCATGTGTTATCTAAAAGCTATATCCATGGAAGTGAACATTATTTTAGGCAAGCCTTCTAATAATTTTATCCTGAGTTGCTATTTTGAGTTTAGGTAAGAAATGTAGTAATAAAAAAACCATCATACTGTGAGCTAATAATGACAGGAATCAACAATTTGTCTGCAGTTTGTTTTTAATAGAAGAAATTATTCTGCTTTTGTGTTTTACAGATTGGGTACAGGATGCAGGTGCCTCTCTAATTCATGTAAATTTATGCTACACACATTATGAAGTGCTTATCAGTATTTAAGGAAAAGAAGCTAAAAGAATATTTGTTTATGAATAACTGCATGAGTTAGATATTTAATACATTATTTGTTAGATATTCTAAGTCATAAATATGCAACTGTTTTGTCATTTTTTTTCTGAGATATGGTTGTACATTTTGCTAATTTTTGATAGCAGGATTAAATATCAACAATTTATTATAAATGGAGGCTGACACCCAAAACAATTTTTACATGATTTTGAAGCCAAGATTATTTGGCACTCAGAATATAGTCTTCCTAATACAAATACATCACCATAAATCATTCAAAAATTGAAGCTTCTCGGCAGGATTGATCAACTGTTCCCATGTTTTTCTATGAAGAGATTGGATCTTCAGAGCTCCTATGAAGGTGAAAATTCAGACTTACATCCCAACCCAGATCAGCATAAAAATGAAAATAAAAACTGAATCAGCACTCACATATATTGTGCAGGAATAATTCAATTAAAGAAACAGTGATAAAAATGTAGTTATTGACTAAAAGAATAAGTAAATGTTTATTATTCTTGATTTACTTTAATTCCTTCGACAAGTTATTTTGTTTTTTGAGTGTTACCCTTATTCACTACATCACAATGGAAAGGAAGCCTTACCAAGCAATATTCCCAGTGCATGATACCCCTTGAAATATACATCAATCCAGACACTTTTGTGCAGACACCCCAAAACATAGGTTTAAACAGTGGCGGCTGGTGACTTTCCAAGTTGGTGGGGTGGAAGACAGACACTTGGCCCTCCCCTTACATTGACTCCACCCAACAATATAACCCTCCCTTTACAACATGTTACCTGTATAGACCCTGTCCAGTGAGACAGACTCCACCCACAAAAGTGATCCCATAGAGAGATACAGGGTTAGAGATAGAGAGGTGGGGGTAGTGAGAGAGGGGGTGGAGAGAGAATGACAGAGAGGGATAGAGAGAGAGAGAGAGAGGGATATATATAGAGAGAGACAGGGGATAGAGAAAGAGGGATAGAAAGAGAGAGCAATAGAGAAAGAGGAAGGGGAAGAGAGAGAGGAAGGTATAGGAAGAGAGGCAGGAATAGAGAGAGAGGAAGGGACAGACAGAGAGGGAGATTGAAAGTTAGAGAGATAGAATATATACCTCATCTTCTATCCATCACTTTCCCTCTATATCTATCTCTCCCTCTACCCTCTCCCCCTCCCTCTTCTACCTACTGCCAAAAATCCACAAACCAGGCAACCCAGGGAGACCAATTGTTACAGGTATGGACACACTAACTGAACAGATTTCTGGATTTGTTGAAAACATCCTTAAACCATTAGTTAGTAACACCAGTAGCTATATACAAGACACCGCTGACCTTATAAACAAACATATTCAGTTTAAAGACCTACCTGCTAACACACTACTTGTCACCATGGATGTAGAGTCTCTTTACAGTAATATCCCACACAAAGATGGCACTGAGGTATGCTGCAAGTTTCTTTCAACACACATGCAAAACATAAATATGGCCCTGATGTTATCGTTAAACTAATAAAATATATCCTTACCCACAACTATTTTACTTTTAACAAAGATTACCTACCTACAGATGATGGGGACTGCCATAGGCACCAAAATGGCTCCACAAAACACAAATCTATTTATGGCCAATCTAGAAGAAACATTCTTATCTATATCCATTTACAAACCATACAGAGACTAGCGTTACATAAATGATCTGTTCATCATATGGACAGA